>CAJQUN010000163.1:687517-1375034 GCA_907163345.1 Haberlea rhodopensis
TTTGGATCTTTATTTTGGCACTGTAATTTAATAGCTCAGAGCATCGACACAACCTTTATACTCTGTTTATGCATGGAAATTTTTAATTACGCCTTTAGTCCGCACTTAAGGAACTAGGGTCCTTACATTAGTGGTATCAGAGCAGTGGTTAGAGAACCCGGGAACGAGTGAAGGGTAGCCTTAGCATGATTGACTAGGTGCTTACATTTAAAGCATGTTTATGCATGTAGTGCATATTGATGTATATCCTGTTATACTAACATGCTTATTATCATTCCTGTTATCTAACGGCATAACATATATTCTTGTTTGGAGTTGTTTTTATCTAACGGCATAACATATATTCTTGTTTGGAGTTGTTTTTATCTAACGGCATAACATATATTCTTGTTTGGAGTTGTTTTAACCCTTGTGTTACAGCATGGCGGCTATGAATCTCAATGAAGAGGTGGGCGATGTGGGTAGCGTAAACGCAAGTATTGGACAGGCAAACTCTCTACCTCCACCGGCTGTAAGCATGGAACCAGTGGCTCAGTTATTGCTACCAGGTGAGATTAGCTTGACTCAGTTTCTATCGTATCACCACCTCGGTTTGAGGGAACAGAGTCCGGAGAGGAGGCTGAGGAGTGGCTGGAAAGGCTTGAACAGATTTTTGTATCGGCTCCTTGTGCTGTTACAGCTTGGCTGAGGCTAGCGGAGTTCCAGTTAGCCAAGAAACCTTTAATGTGGTGGAGGAGCACTGTAATGGAACAGAGAGCACAAGGTGCAGTGATTGATTGGACGCTCTTCAGAACCCGGTTTCTGAACCGGTACTTTTCGGCAGCAGCAAGACAGACGAAGGAGGATGAGTTTGCAAGTTTGAAACAAGGAAGCATGACAGTGTCCGACTATGCCACGCAGTACTCTTCGTTACTGAGTTATGTTCCACATATTGCCACCAATGGGCATGCCAAAATGAGGAATTTCATGAAGGGACTGCGACCGGAACTTTTTGATCGGGTTATTTCCAACAAACCCACTTCTTTTGATGATGCCCTCACCAGAGCGGAGCTAGCAGAGATCGGGGTCGGCGCCTACCCGGACGTTACACCCCCACAAGTCCCACCGCCGAGGCCAATGTCTAATAATTTGAGGCCTCGAGGAGAATCATTTAAATCTCGTGGGGCTTCTTCTTCATCTTCTCGGTTTGGTGGGAGAAGAATGGATAACAGGAGGGGCGGTGCGCCTAACAACAGAGGGCAGACTCAAGTGAATAGGAGTGGAGTGGTGAAGTGCCATTTTTGTGGAGGACCGCATCACATGCGAGACTGTACTGCTTGTTATAAATGTGGCCAGATGGGCCACATATCCCGGTTTTTGTCAGAATGGTGATGGTCAGGTAGATCTGAGAGGAGGCAGAGGGAGGTTTTCTACCGGGACAGTACAGCAGAGGCCACCGATGGTACCTCGTCAGGGGGGAGGACAGGTGATGGGGCCACCCCAGGGACAGTTCTATGCATTGACCAGGGAGCAGGCCGATGCAGCTCCAGAGGAGGTTATAGCTGGTACGTGCCTATTATTTACATATTCCGCCTTTATTTTGATAGACACAGGTGCTTCACACTCCTTTGTGTCTGCGGACTTTGTGGCGAGACATCATATGTGCACGTCTCCGTTACCCACGTCTCTTTTGGTCTCGACACCCACCGGAAAGAAAGTTGTTGCGGATCAGTTTCTAATGGACTGCCTCATTTATTTTGAGGGCAATGAGGTGAAGGCAGATTTGATTGTTCTGAGCATGTCAGATTTTGACTGCATTGTGGGCATCGACATTCTGAACAGATATCAGGCAGTAGTGGATTGCCGACAGAGGACAGTACGGTTCAGATCTCATTTGGGAGTTCAATGGATTTTCTATGGCAATGGTTCTCGTGCGAAGATTCCGTTGATCTCGGCAATCAAAATGTCCCAACTATTGGAACGTGGACATATGGGCTATCTCATTTATGCCGTGGATCTGTTGGGAAAAAGCAAGGAGTTAAAAGTTGAGGACATACCAGTAGTAGCGGAATTTGCTGATGTGTTCCCGGAGGAGATTCCAGGATTCCCACCGACTAGGGAAGTCGAGTTTGGGATTGAGTTATTACCAGGGACATCCGCTATTTCTCGTGCCCCTTACCGAATGGCACCGGCAGAATTAAGAGAACTGAAGGAGCAGTTGCAGGAACTCCTTGATAAAGGATATATACGCCCTAGCGTATCGCCTTGGGGCGCACCAGTTCTTTTTGTAAAGAAGAAGGATGGCTCGATGCGGTTGTGCATCGATTACCGGCAACTGAATAAGGCTACGGTAAAGAACAAGTATCCTGTTTGACCAGTTGCAAGGTACCAGACTTTATAGCAAGATTGATCTGAGATCCGGGTACCACCAGATACGGGTCAGGGAGGAAGATGTACAGAAGACAGCATTTCGGACTCGGTATGGACATTACGAGTTCTTAGTAATGCCGTTTGGTGTGACGAACGCCCCGGCTGTCTTTATGAGCTTGATGAATCGGGTGTTCCAACCCTATCTGGATCAGTTCGTCATCGTATTTATTGACGATATACTCATCTACTCCAGAAGCGAGGAAGAGCACGTGAAACACTTGAGGACAGTGCTCCAAATCCTCAGAGATCACCAATTATATGCCAAGCTCAGCAAGTGTGAGTTTTGGTTGAGTAGAGTAGTATTTCTGGGGCATGTCATATCCAGCAGTGGGATTTCTGTGGACCCCAGGAAGATTGAGGCTGTGATGGAGTGGGCTGCACCCACTTCTGTACCCGAGATTCGGAGTTTCCTTGGTTTGGCTGGCTATTATCGACACTTCGTCGAAGGATTTTCTAAGATTGCTAAGCCACTGACTCAGTTGACTCAGAAAGGGGTACCGTTTTATTGGTCTGAGGCTTGCGAGCAGAGCTTCCAGGAACTGAAACACCGGTTGACCACGGCACCTGTTTTGGTAATTCCCTCAGAGAATAAGAGGTTTGTTCTGTATACTGACGCGTCACTTCAGGGCTTGGGATGTGTATTGATGCAAGATAAGCACGTGGTAGCTTATGCATCAAGGCAGTTGAAACCGCATGAGGCTAGGTACCCAGTCCACGATTTGGAGTTGGCGGCTATTATATTTGCCCTGAAGATTTGGAGGCATTATCTGTATGGTACCTCCTTCACCATTTATACAGATCATAAGAGCCTGAAATTCTTGTTTACTCAGGCGGAATTGAATATGCGTCAGAGGAGATGGATGGACCTACTTAAAGATTATGACTGTGACATAGAGTACCATCCGGGGAAGGCCAATTTGACAGCAGACACCTTGAGTCGGAAGGTGAGGAATACTGCTGTGGATGTCATGCATTTGTCGGCTATGATGACTTCTTGTTGCCATATGGGCTATGACTTCGATGTGGACGCATCACCGGTTTGGGTATCGACCTTTTTAGCTGAGCCAGATATCTATGAGAATATCAGGAGAGCTCAGAGGACAGATGATGAGATTCAGAGATGGTCGTCATTGGCACTTCAAGGGCAGCCATCAAAGTTCAGAGTGGCTGAGGATGGTTCCTTGAGACTCGGTAACCGATGGGTAGTTCCATATACGCCGGAGTTGCGTAGAGGAATCTTGGAACGGGCTCATAGTAGCCGATTTAGCATCCACCCAGGAGGAAGGAAAATGTATAAGGACTTATGTTATCAGTTCTGGTGGAAGCGGATGAAGCGTGATGTGATCGCTTTTGTCAAGAGATGTTTGATCTGCCAGCAAGTTAAGGCAGAGAGGCAGAGACCCGGTGGCGAGCTAAGGAGCTTAGAGATACCGGAGTGGAAGTGGAAACACATATCTATGGACTTTGTGACCCACCTGTCGAGGACTACTTCGGGCTGTGATGCCATTTGGGTGATCATTGACAGACTGACGAAGGTAGCTCACTTCATTCCATATTGTATGACGTACACATACTTGAGGATGGCTCAGTTGTATGTCCGGGACATAGTGAGACTACATGGGATTCCAGTATCTATTGTGTCAGACAGGGACCCACAGTTCACATCTCATTTCTGGGGAGGTCTTCAGTCAGCTTTGGGTACTGAGGTGAGATTGAGTACGGCATATCATCCCCAGACGGATGGGCAGACTGAGCGTACCATTCAGACGCTGGAGGACATGCTACGAGCTTGTGTATTGGAGTTTGATGCTTCATGGCAAGATTCCTTGCCCTTGGTAGAATTTTCATACAACAACAGCTATCAGACGAGTATTCAGATGGCACCGTTTGAGGCTTTGTATGGTAGGCGTTGTAGGTCGCCATTATACTGGGATGACTTGACCAGTGAAGCTGTGGGAGGACCCGAATTGATTCGGGAGATGGAGGATAAGGTAAAGGCTATCCGACAGAAAATGTAGGCAGCCCAGGACAGGCAGGCAGCCTATGCGAATAAACGACGGAGACCGTTAGAGTTTCAGACGGGAGACAGGGTCTTTTTGAAGATTTCACCTTTCAGAGGTGTGGTTCGGTTTGGCATGCGTGGTAAACTGTCTCCGAGATATGTGGGACCGTATGAGATTTTACAGCGCATTGGTACCTTAGCTTACCGTTTGGCACTACCACCGTCGTTGTCTAGTATTCACGACGTGTTTCATGTATCTATGCTACGGAAGTATGAGCCGGATCCGTCGCATGTATTGCAGCCTTCTCAGGTTCAGTTAGATTCTGATGTATCCTATGAGGAACGGCCAGTCAGGATTCTAGATAGGGCTGATCGCAGGCTTCGGAACAAAGTGATACCTATGGTAAAGGTACAGTGGGATCGCAGGGGTGTCGAAGAGGCCACGTGGGAGACGGAGCAGCATATGGTGCAGCACTACCCGAAATTATTCTCTGGTATGTGATTTATGTTTAGTTTTGATTTGGTTAAGTGCATGCGATTTCGAGGGCGAAATCTTGTAAGTAGGGGAGTAATGTGATATCCCCGAAATAATTAATTGCATTTTGGACGTTAATTATGTTTATGCGATATTATGGTGATAATTAGATTATATGTTGGGACTAATTATCTTGGTACAATGCTTGTCACATGGTAAGAGTGACCCGGTAGAGCATTTCGGGGTGCATGTTATACATGTGAGGAATCTTGGGTGTTAAAATGGTCTAAATGATATGGGTTGTGTTTATTTGGGAAAACATAATTTTTATAGGGATTTGATGCATTGTGGTAAAATGCTTTTAAAATATCATGTTGAGGTATTTTCTATATCATGCTTGTGTCTTGATACACATTTAAAAACCATATCATGGCATGAACCACTTGCATGCCCCCTTTACATCACATCACCCTCTCCTTATCAGCTTTTGCCCCAAAACCCCATCCCTCCATCTTATCTCTTGCAAGAAAACTTTCCATTTTCGTTTCTACATCTAAAGGAAAGGAGAAAACTTGGAAAAAGGAGTCTTTTTTGCTTTTCTTGCTAGAAACTTGGAGCTTAAGTGGTAAGCTTCCACCTTGGTAGAGTTTTGTTGAGTTTTGGTTGGGTTTATAGCTTATTTTTGGGGACTTTAGGGTGGATCTTGGTCCAACATCTTGTTTGTGTTTGGGAGTTGTATTTTAAGGTTGTTTTGTGGGTTTATGTTGAGCATGGTGGTTGTTCTTGGTTGTGCTTGAGTATAGGTGTGGTGGGAAGCTCATACTTGGATGTTTCTCGCTGAAACAGGGCTTCTCGATCGATCGGAAAATTGGTCCGATCGATCGAGCAAGACAGTGCCTGATCAAGGCGGATATTGAGCGTACCGATCGATAGGCGATTTTACCGATCGATCGGTGTGATGTTTCGATCGATCGGTGAAATGGCCCGATCGATCGGCGGAGACAGTACTTGGATGCCTGTTTTCCTTCACTTGGCGATCGATCGGGACTTGGGGCCGATCGATCGGAAGGCTTATAAATGTGAATTTTGGGATTTTGTTCTAAATATTGATGTTTTTGGTAATGGTTCAATTATGGGTTTCTAATATGGATTCATGTGATTGTGTAGAACCATCCCAGGTAGCCACACAACAAAGGAGATAAAGTTCCACAATATCTCCACTTTTGGAACCAAGGTACGTAGTGAGACGTACGAGCATCGGACGGTAAAACGTATTTATTACGCTTTGTATTGATTTTGCACTATGGTTGTGCACATGGAATTGATTAGGCATTGTGGTTACATATGGGGTAATGTTTATACAACATGGATTGTATACATGATTGGTCATGCATTTTGGTTGCATGTGTATATTGGATGCATTGTTGCATGTGATTGTGAGTCAGGAATTATATTCCACTAATGGAGAATACTTGATGCTAGTGGCGTAGCGATGTGAATACTTGCCGCTGTCATACCTTAGCGATGAAAGAATATTTGCCGCTAATATGAAGCAAAGAACACGACCGCTGTCATATATATAGCGAGGGATATTAGTGCCGCTGGTATTGTCTTAAGCGAGGGGTATTTCCGCTGTCATGTTAACGCGAGGGGCATTATGCCACGGATATAATAAGACTCGGAAATTGAACACGGAACATATGGGAATCGGATGCATGTCATGACATACATTGTTGGTAATATAATCTACTGATTATCATTTGGTACAGGGATAACCCAAGGGAGCATTTTAAATGTGTTACATACAGGAAGTGAATCACATTTACAATTATGCATTTGAATTGCTGTCATATCGTTGTGTATATGATTTTATACATGCTCATGGTTTTGGGGTTGTTCCTGTAGGTACTTTTGGGCGGACGGGCTAAGGCGAGTTGGTGTAGTGAGCTAGTGCGGAGTGCTCTTGTAGCAGGCACATTCTTTTGTATAGTATCTACTCTAGGAGTAGTGTAAAACTATAGGATTAACATTCTTAGTTGAGAATGTAATTAATCCATTTTGGATCTTTATTTTGGCACTGTAATTTAATAGCTCAGAGCATCGACACAACCTTTATACTCTGTTTATGCATGGAAATTTTTAATTACGCCTTTAGTCCGCACTTAAGGAACTAGGGTCCTTACATTAGTGGTATCAGAGCAGTGGTTAGAGAACCCGGGAACGAGTGAAGGGTAGCCTTAGCATGATTGACTAGGTGCTTACATTTAAAGCATGTTTATGCATGTAGTGCATATTGATGTATATCCTGTTATACTAACATGCTTATTATCATTCCTGTTATCTAACGGCATAACATATATTCTTGTTTGGAGTTGTTTTTATCTAACGGCATAACATATATTCTTGTTTGGAGTTGTTTTTATCTAACGGCATAACATATATTCTTGTTTGGAGTTGTTTTAACCCTTGTGTTACAGCATGGCGGCTATGAATCTCAATGAAGAGGTGGGCGATGTGGGTAGCGTAAACGCAAGTATTGGACAGGCAAACTCTCTACCTCCACCGGCTGTAAGCATGGAACCAGTGGCTCAGTTATTGCTACCAGGTGAGATTTGCTTGACTCAGTTTCTATCGTATCACCCACCTCGGTTTGAGGGAACAGAGTCCGGAGAGGAGGCTGAGGAGTGGCTGGGAAGGCTTGAACAGATTTTTGTATCGGCTCCTTGTGCTGTTACAGCTTGGCTGAGGCTAGCGGAGTTCCAGTTAGCCAAGAAACCTTTAATGTGGTGGAGGAGCACTGTAATGGAACAGAGAGCACAAGGTGCAGTGATTGATTGGACGCTCTTCAGAACCCGGTTTCTGAACCGGTACTTTTCGGCAGCAGCAAGACAGACGAAGGAGGATGAGTTTGCAAGTTTGAAACAAGGAAGCATGACAGTGTCCGACTATGCCACGCAGTACTCTTCGTTACTGAGATATGTTCCACATATTGCCACCAATGGGCATGCCAAAATGAGGAATTTCATGAAGGGACTGCGACCGGAACTTTTTGATCGGGTTATTTCCAACAAACCCACTTCTTTTGATGATGCCCTCACCAGAGCGGAGCTAGCAGAGATCGGGGTCGGCGCCTACCCGAACGTTACACCCCCACAAGTCCCACCGCCGAGGCCAATGTCTAATAATTTGAGGCCTCGAGGAGAATCATTTAAATCTCGTGGGGCTTCTTCTTCATCTTCTCGGTTTGGTGGGAGAAGAATGGATAACAGGAGGGGCGGTGCGCCTAACAACAGAGGGCAGACTCAAGTGAATAGGAGTGGAGTGGTGAAGTGCCATTTTTGTGGAGGACCGCATCACATGCGAGACTGTACTGCTTGTTATAAATGTGGCCAGATGGGCCACATATCCCGGTTTTTGTCAGAATGGTGATGGTCAGGTAGATCTGAGAGGAGGCAGAGGGAGGTTTTCTACCGGGACAGTACAGCAGAGGCCACCGATGGTACCTCGTCAGGGGGTGAGGACAGGTGATGGGGCCACCCCAGGGACAGGTCTATGCATTGACCAGGGAGCAGGCCGATGCAGCTCCAGAGGAGGTTATAGCTGGTACGTGCCTATTATTTACATATTCCGCCTTTATTTTGATAGACACAGGTGCTTCACACTCCTTTGTGTCTGCGGACTTTGTGGCGAGACATCATATGTGCACGTCTCCGTTACCCACGTCTCTTTTGGTCTCGACACCCACCGGAAAGAAAGTTGTTGCGGATCAGTTTCTAATGGACTGCCTCATTTATTTTGAGGGCAATGAGGTGAAGGCAGATTTGATTGTTCTGAGCATGTCAGATTTCGACTGCATTGTGGGCATCGACATTCTGAACAGATATCAGGCAGTAGTGGATTGCCGACAGAGGACAGTACGGTTCAGATCTCATTTGGGAGTTCAGTGGATTTTCTATGGCAATGGTTCTCGTGCGAAGATTCCGTTGATCTCGGCAATCAAAATGTCCCAACTATTGGAACGTGGACATATGGGCTATCTCATTTATGCCGTGGATCTGTTGGGAAAAAGCAAGGAGTTAAAAGTTGAGGACATACCAGTAGTAGCGGAATTTGCTGATGTGTTCCCGGAGGAGATTCCAGGATTCCCACCGACTAGGGAAGTCGAGTTTGGGATTGAGTTATTACCGGGGACATCCGCTATTTCTCGTGCCCCTTACCGAATGGCACCGGCAGAATTAAGAGAACTGAAGGAGCAGTTGCAGGAACTCCTTGATAAAGGATATATACGCCCTAGCGTATCGCCTTGGGGCGCACCAGTTCTTTTTGTAAAGAAGAAGGATGGGTCGATGCGGTTGTGCATCGATTACCGGCAACTGAATAAGGCTACGGTAAAGAGCAAGTATCCTGTTTGACCAGTTGCAAGGTACCAGACTTTATAGCAAGATTGATCTGAGATCCGGGTACCACCAGATACGGGTCAGGGAAAAAGATGTACAGAAGACAGCATTTCGGACTCGGTATGGACATTACGAGTTCTTAGTAATGCCGTTTGGTGTGACGAACGCCCCGGCTGTCTTTATGAGCTTGATGAATCGGGTGTTCCAACCCTATCTGGATCAGTTCGTCATCGTATTTATTGACGATATACTCATCTACTCCAGGAGCGAGGAAGAGCACGTGAAACACTTGAGGACAGTGCTCCAAATCCTCAGAGATCACCAATTATATGCCAAGCTCAGCAAGTGTGAGTTTTGGTTGAGTAGAGTAGTATTTCTGGGGCATGTCATATCCAGCAGTGGGATTTCTGTGGACCCCAGGAAGATTGAGGCTGTGATGGAGTGGGCTGCACCCACTTCTGTACCCGAGATTCGGAGTTTCCTTGGTTTGGCTGGCTATTATCGACGCTTCGTCGAAGGATTTTCTAAGATTGCTAAGCCACTGACTCAGTTGACTCAGAAAGGGGTACCGTTTTATTGGTCTGAGGCTTGCGAGCAGAGCTTCCAGGAACTGAAACACCGGTTGACCACGGCACCTGTTTTGGTAATTCCCTCAGAGAATAAGAGGTTTGTTCTGTATACTGACGCATCACTTCAGGGCTTGGGATGTGTATTGATGAAAGATAAGCACGTGGTAGCTTATGCATCAAGGCAGTTGAAACCGCATGAGGCTAGGTACCCAGTCCACGATTTGGAGTTGGCGGCTATTATATTTGCCCTGAAGATTTGGAGGCATTATCTGTATGGTACCTCCTTCACCATTTATACAGATCATAAGAGCCTGAAATTCTTGTTTACTCAGGCGGAATTGAATATGCGTCAGAGGAGATGGATGGACCTACTTAAAGATTATGACTGTGACATAGAGTACCATCCGGGGAAGGCCAATTTGACAGCAGACACCTTGAGTCGGAAGGTGAGGAATACTGCTGTGGATGTCATGCATTTGTCGGCTATGATGACTTCTTGTTGCCATATGGGCTATGACTTCGATGTGGACGCATCACCGGTTTGGGTATCGACCTTATTAGCTGAGCCAGATATCTATGAGAATATCAGGAGAGCTCAGAGGACAGATGATGAGATTCAGAGATGGTCGTCATTGGCACTTCAAGGGCAGCCATCAAAGTTCAGAGTGGCTGAGGATGGTTCCTTGAGACTCGGTAACCGATGGGTAGTTCCATATACGCCGGAGTTGCGTAGAGGAATCTTGGAACGGGCTCATAGTAGCCGATTTAGCATCCACCCAGGAGGAAGGAAAATGTATAAGGACTTATGTTATCAGTTCTGGTGGAAGCGGATGAAGCGTGATGTGATCGCTTTTGTCAAGAGATGTTTGATCTGCCAGCAAGTTAAGGCAGAGAGGCAGAGACCCGGTGGCGAGCTAAGGAGCTTAGAGATACCGGAGTGGAAGTGAAAACACATATCTATGGACTTTGTGACCCACCTGTCGAGGACTACTTCGGGCTGTGATGCCATTTGGGTGATCATTGACAGACTGACGAAGGTAGCTCACTTCATTCCATATTGTATGACGTACACATACTTGAGGATGGCTCAGTTGTATGTCCGGGACATAGTGAGACTACATGGGATTCCAGTATCTATTGTGTCAGACAGGGACCCACAGTTCACATCTCATTTCTGGGGAGGTCTTCAGTCAGCTTTGGGTACTGAGGTGAGATTGAGTACGGCATATCATCCCCAGACGGATGGGCAGACTGAGCGTACCATTCAGACGCTGGAGGACATGCTACGAGCTTGTGTATTGGAGTTTGATGCTTCATGGCAAGATTCCTTGCCCTTGGTAGAATTTTCATACAACAACAGCTATCAGACGAGTATTCAGATGGCACCGTTTGAGGCTTTGTATGGTAGGCGTTGTAGGTCGCCATTATACTGGGATGACTTGACCAGTGAAGCTGTGGGAGGACCCGAATTGATTCAGGAGATGGAGGATAAGGTAAAGGTTATCCGACAGAAAATGAAGGCAGCCCAGGACAGGCAGGCAGCCTATGCGAATAAACGACGGAGATCGTTAGAGTTTCAGACGGGAGACAGGGTCTTTTTGAAGATTTCACCTTTCAGAGGTGTGGTTCGGTTTGGCATGCGTGGTAAACTGTCTCCGAGATATGTGGGACCGTATGAGATTTTACAGCGCATTGGTACCTTAGCTTACCGTTTGGCACTACCACCGTCGTTGTCTAGTATTCACGACGTGTTTCATGTATCTATGCTACGGAAGTATGAGCCGGATCCGTCGCATGTATTGCAGCCTTCTCAGGTTCAGTTAGATTCTGATGTATCCTATGAGGAACGGCCAGTCAGGATTCTAGATAGGGCTGATCGCAGGCTTCGGAACAAAGTGATACCTATGGTAAAGGTACAGTGGGATTGCAGGGGTGTCGAAGAGGCCACGTGGGAGACGGAGCAGCATGGTGCAGCACTACCCGGAATTATTCTCTGGTATGTGATTTATGTTTAGTTTTGATTTGGGTAAGTGCATGCGATTTCGAGGGCGAAATCTTGTAAGTAGGGGAGTAATGTGATATCCCCGAAATAATTAATTGCATTTTGGACGTTAATTATGTTTATGCGATATTATGGTGATAATTAGATTATATGTTGGGACTAATTATCTTGGTACAATGCTTGTCACATGGTAAGAGTGACCCGGTAGAGCATTTCGGGGTGCATGTTATACATGTGAGGAATCTTGGGTGTTAAAATGGTCTAAATGATATGGGTTGTGTTTATTTGGGAAAACATAATTTTTATAGGGATTTGATGCATTGTGGTAAAATGCTTTTAAAATATCATGTTGAGGTATTTTCTATATCATGCTTGTGTCTTGATACACATTTAAAAACCATATCATGGCATGAACCACTTGCATGCCCCCTTTACATCACATCACCCTCTCCTTATCAGCTTTTGCCCCAAAACCCCATCCCTCCATCTTATCTCTTGCAAGAAAACTTTCCATTTTCGTTTCTACATCTAAAGGAAAGGAGAAAACTTGAAAAAAGGAGTCTTTTGTGCTTTTCTTGCTAGAAACTTGGAGCTTAAGTGGTAAGCTTCCACCTTGGTAGAGTTTTGTTGAGTTTTGGTTGGGTTTGTAGCTTATTTTTGGGGACTTTAGGGTGGATCTTGGTCCAACATCTTGTTTGTGTTTGGGAGTTGTATTTTAAGGTTGTTTTGTGGGTTTATGTTGAGCATGGTGGTTGTTCTTGGTTGTGCTTGAGTATAGGTGTGGTGGGAAGCTCATACTTGGATGTTTCTCGCTGAAACAGGGCTTCTCGATCGATCGGAAAATTGGTCCGATCGATCGAGCAAGACAGTGCCTGATCAAGGCGGATATTGAGCGTACCGATCGATCGGCGATTTTACCGATCGATCGGTGTGATGTTTCGATCGATCGGTGAAATGGCCCGATCGATCGGCGGAGACAGTACTTGGATGCCTGTTTTCCTTCACTTGGCGATCGATCGGGACTTGGGGCCGATCGATCGGAAGGCTTATAAATGTGAATTTTGGGATTTTGTTCTAAATATTGATGTTTTTGGTAATGGTTCAATTATGGGTTTCTAATATGGATTCATGTGATTGTGTAGAACCATCCCAGGTAGCCACACAACAAAGGAGATAAAGTTCCACAATATCTCCACTTTTGGAACCAAGGTACGTAGTGAGACGTACGAGCATCGGACGGTAAAACGTATTTATTACGCTTTGTATTGATTTTGCACTATGGTTGTGCACATGGAATTGATTAGGCATTGTGGTTACATATGGGGTAATGTTTATACAACATGGATTGTATACATGATTGGTCATGCATTTTGGTTGCATGTGTATATTGGATGCATTGTTGCATGTGATTGTGAGTCAGGAATTATATTCCAGTAATGGAGAATACTTGCTGCTAGTGGCGTAGCGATGCGAATACTTGCCGCTGTCATACCGTAGCGATGAGAGAATATTTGCCGCTAATATGAAGCGAAGAACACGACCGCTGTCATATTTATAGCGAGGGATATTAGTGCCGCTGGTATTGTCTTAAGCGAGGGGTATTTCCGCTGTCATGTTAACGCGAGGGGCATTATGCCACGGATATAATAAGACTCGGAAATTGAACACGGAACATATGGGAATCGGATGCCTGTCATGACATACATTTTTGGTAATATAATCTACTGATTATCATTTGGTACAGGGATAACCCAAGGGAGCATTTTAAATGTGTTACATACAGGAAGTGAATCACATTTACAATTATGCATTTGAATTGCTGTCATATCGTTGTGTATATGATTTTATACATGCTCATGGTTTTGGGGTTGTTCCTGTAGGTACTTTTGGGCGGACGGGCTAAGGCGAGTTGGTGCAGTGAGCTAGTGCGGAGTGCTCTTGTAGCAGGCACATTCTTTTGTATAGTATCTACTCTAGGAGTAGTGTAAAACTATAGGATTAACATTCTTAGTTGAGAATGTAATTAATCCATTTTGGATCTTTATTTTGGCACTGTAATTTAATAGCTCAGAGCATCGACACAACCTTTATACTCTGTTTATGCATGGAAATTTTTAATTACGCCTTTAGTCCGCACTTAAGGAACTAGGGTCCTTACATCACCATAATATCGCATAAACATAATTAACGTCCAAAATGCAATTAATTATTTCGGGGATATCACAATGGAACTCGAGCAAGGTTTGGCTCGGACTTCGGAAATTTAAGGTACGTGCGACGTACGAGCATTACTTTATATGAGAGCATTTGTGAAATGCATGATGTATATTGACTTCATCGGTGGTTGTGCACATGGCTATATTTATGTGTTGATATATATGGGGTACTGGGCCTATATGACTATTGTACGGCATTTGAGATGCCTGAGAATGATCGTGGGATCATGTACTCATTATAAGACATGTGAGATGTCTAGGTATAATGGAAAATTGGTAAAATAAATGCTAGGCATTTGAACTATCTATGATTGATAGCGAAATTGAGAAATCAGTACTAGATATTGAGATATCTATATTTGTATGTATAATGAACTTGGAATCATTGATTATTGATACTTGAGAATCAGGCATGCTATGAGTTAAATCAATGTGTTGATTTACTGATTTATGAGATTTGATGAGTTTGATGATTGTGAGAACAGGGACAGTACACGGAATCCCGGATGAGGATGTTGCCATCCAGGGAGTATCATTTAAAATTCATTAATATTTACTTGTGTTGTAATTATGAATTTCATTATTGTGATTATGAGATTTTGTGTATTGGTATGCTCACCCCGTTGGGGGCTGTCTCTGTTGGGGCAGGTGAACAGGTGCATCGATGGCTGTGGAGCTGAGCTCGAGCTGTTGATTGGATGTACTCCCAGGATCGTGGTACCAGGGCTTGATGGAGCACGGTATCGTATAGCGTACATATATACACCTGAGGATTATATACATATTCATGATGCTCGCATGTGAGCACGATTATACTTGTATATGGGTTGTATATAAAGGCATGAGCCTTTCTCTCTTTCATTCTATGTTGAATGCAATTAAGGGTAGAATTGCTAATGATATGAGAGTCGATGGTGTATTATGTGGGGGTTGAAACCCACTTTTGTCATCTTGTGTGTGGTGTCTTCCCTGGCTGGGAATTTACTTGGTATTGCTGCATTCTGATGAGTATTATGTTTTCCCTGGCCGGGAATTATTTATGTGTTGTGCTTTTATTTCGGGATAGCTCAATTTACGGGGAGACTCTGCCCAAATTTTGATAAAAGTCAACAATGTAAAAAGTGGCAAAATGGGGTTGGTAATGGGCAACTCTATGAGTCTATATGTTAGTAGAGATGATCTTATAACGTTGAATATTAAAGGAATTTTGTAAGCATCATTTGAGCTTCCCGATTGACTTTTTATTGAAAGCATGTGCCACACATAATGGTTAATACACTAATTAAGGGTTAAGGGCTTGGGGTCCTTACATCAGGCAAGTCAGTAGACACTTATTATAGTGCGGAAGACGTCTACAAAACTTGTGAGGAATAAAACTGAAGTAATAAAGCAATAAACAAATAACAAGAGAGTTGTTTCTGGAAGTTCGAAGCACAACGCTTCTACGTCTCCCCTTCTTTCTTTGCAGGAAGGATTCACTAGAAGACTTGGTTTACACTTTTACAGTATACAACCTTCTTAGGCACTAACACACTTGGCCTAAACTCCTAGCAATCACACTCTTCTTAACTTTTGGTTACAATGGATTCTATGACACTCTTTACAGAATACACTTTCTAGCTTTGAGAGTTTTTGAGCAGCAGACTTCAACTGAAGATAATCTATCACAGATTCAGTTTGCTGTTTGTCTGCTCTTTGCTGAACGTTTGGAATATCAGTAGTATAACTTTCTTGTTTGCTTTAAAGTATATCTCTTAGTTGAAAATCGCTCAGCCCCTCTTCATTCTCTGCTTGGATGTATTTATAGGTTTGGATGCCCAACGGTAGCCTTTCTGTATATGGAAGAGATTAGCTTTCCAATTTCATATTGTCTTCTTTCCTATTTTGTAAAGCAACGGCTCTTTTCACTCTGACGGTAATGGTGGCGGAGATATAGCAGGGTGCGCCGCTCTGTTGTAACTTTGTCAGAGAATGTTGTACTGATTTTGTCTCTTTGCTTAGTGCTCTAACTGGAAGCTCAGACTTCTGCTGGTTTTCTTTGTTCAACTGGTCGTTCATCCACTTATGACCAGTTGATGTCCTTGTTCAGTGAGAGACTATTCAGTTGATAGTTGTCCAGTAGATGTCCATCCAGTTTAAGTTTATCCGGTTGATAGCTTGCACGGTTGATGTCTTCACCCGGTTGATGTCTTGTCTGGTTGATGTCTTCATCCGGTTGATGTCTTATCCAGTTGATGTCTTCATCCGGTTGATGTCTTATCCAGTTGATGACTTCATCCGGTTGGTGACTTCATCCGGTTGATGTCTTATCCAGTTTGTAGGCATCCAGTTTATGTCTTCACCCGGTAGAAGTCTTTATCCAGTTGATGACTTCATCCGGTTGGTGACTTCATCTGGTTGATGTCTTCACCCGGTAGAAGTCTTTATCCAGTTGATCTTTGTTATCCGGTTGGACTTCATCCAGTTGATCTTTAATATCCGGTTTGTAATTACCAAAACTTAGAAATCGTTTTCCCAACAATTTCCCCCTTTTTGGTGATGACAAAACTAAGTAATGATCTATTTCCAGTTTGAGTACATAAGATGAGAATCCTGAAGGTACTTGAAGACATTATGGAAAAGAAATTTTCATTAAATATAAGCAGATTACAAGTTGTAATCAAACTGGACAATTGATAGAGATTCATCTTTATTTAAGATGAATTCTAATAACTTGAATTGAATAGAATCTAAGATCAATCTAGTTTACAAAATATAGCTGATACATGACAGATCTTTAAACAAGCATTGTAGAACCGGAGAGCTTCGATCCACCTTGTTTCAGAGAGGACCTAATTAGAATACTCTATCTCTGCCGGTCTACCTTGTTTCAGAGAGAAGGTCGGGAAGAGTCATACGTATATTCATCAGGCAGCTTCCATGGTTCATGGATTCACCTAACGAGAATAGTCTATCTCTGTCTTCCCCCTTTTTGTCATCAGCCCCCAGACATCTGCTGTTAGTAGTTCCTGACTGATGAGGAGCACCAGAACAGGATCAAAGCGCTGAAGCTTAACAGGGCTGGGTTAGATAAGTAATCAACCCATGAAAGGTTGATTTAGATAAGTAATAAACCCATGAAGCGGAAAAAGATCTAACAGAAAACCAGGGAATTTTGAATAGCTTGAAAGAAATCATGTTGAGTGAATGTGTGTTTTGTGAACAAAACAAGAGTCGCTATTTATAGAAATGAAAAGGTTGCAATTAATGTGAATGTATTTAAGTGGATCAGTAAATACAAAGAAAAAGTCAACAAAAACAGTAAATCGATAAGAGTAATTAAAGGAGGAGTCAGAAAACGATACTATTTGCGCCCGAACCAATGTTTGGAATAGTCGCATTTTTCGGCAGGCGGTTGGCGTGGACTCCGAGATCTTGGTTGAGCAGTTGGTCTGGGCTGAGTGGGTGCTCCAGTTGCAGGGGATGAATGAGCAGCTGAACTTGAAGCCCGATGTGTTGAGGGAGCAGTTCGGATGGGTTCAGGTAGTCTGCGAATTATTTGAGGAGCTGCAGGCAGGCTGTTGCATATATCTTGAATTTGAGAAGCAAATGCTGCCTGCATGGTGGCCAACTGATCGGTCAAGATTTTCTTGGCGTCGTCAATCTTTTCTCCAAGAGCCATGGAGGTGGCAGCATGAAGAGATTCATTGTTTTGAGTGATCTGAAGGCGCGCCTGGCCAATTCTAGTAAAAGCATCTGCCACTGCATGCTCAGCAAAGGTTTGAAGTCTGGTGACAGTAGTCGTTAGACTACTTAAGTCCCGGTAGACTTGCTGGAATTGAAAGTCTGTGTGCTGCTGATGAGTGCCTAGAATGAGAGTTGCAGTTCGCTCTTCCTGCTTAAGTTTATGAACATCGCTTGCTAGTGCTGATATGGCAGTGGAGAGATTGGCTAGCTGTGCAGCAATGTTTGGAGGCTCGCCCAGAGGGTTTGTAAAGACAAAAAAATCTTCAGAAAGCTCTTGAACCATGGACGGATCTGCAGCAATCATTGGAGTATCAGTAGTAGGGACAAGAGCGCTGAGATGAGAATCTTCAACTGCAGTGGAGGGCAATATAGAAGCTTCAACAATTGGTGCAACTGTAGAATCTGAGATAGTTACAGCCAAATTTGCAGTTTCATCATTTTGGGGAACAACCAAAGCAGTAGTGGCTTGATCAACCGCAGCAGCAGACGACTGGGTGTGATCATTGGAGTGGGAAGACTCACTGGGTTCATGATTGGCAGAGGATATAGTAACCTGCTGAACCACTGTCTGTATGACTGCATCCACATTGGTGTGATCAACAGCCATTGGTTGGGGCTGTTGATCATTATGAGAGCTGGGAGGAGAGGAGACCCTGGGAACAGTTGGAGAGGAGAGTTCTTTAACCGAGGAGGCTGCCTCCAAGGCAGTTGGTGCGTCTTCCGCTCCAGGGGAAGTAGTCTCCAGAGCAGTAGAAGTGAGCTCCACAGAAAATGGGAAAATCTCCAAATTTGCAATGACCGTGTGTAGATCCGGCTGATCAGGGCTGGCAACAGTTTCAGTAGTGGAGCAAGAGTGAATTCCAGTGGATATGCGAGTATCATGAAGAGCAAGCTCAGCCATTTCGAGCTTGGGTCCAAGAGCATTTAGAACAGCTCTATCATGATTCGCTGTTCCCGAATTACCGTTAAATTGTGTCAGGCGGGTTTCAACCAGGGCCTGAAGTTCACCCACATAGATCATCAGGCTGAAAACATCTCGCAGCTTCAAGCTTGTTTCAGGGTCTGAGATTTGAAGATATGCCAGTATTTTGTTCTCATCTGCTCTAGCCTGATCCAGAATTTGATCAAAATCATCTAATCGAACCTTGATACGGGCCTTTACCCATCGATCAAAAATCTCCAGCTGTGGTTGCAGTTTGGCTTCCACTGTATCCATGACCATTTGAATCTCGAAGGCAACAGGAGTGGATACTGGAGCCGTAAGAGATTTTCCTTTTCCAGCAGGGGTGGTCTTGGGATGACAGTATGGACACAATGACTTTGGGGTCCTGAAGCTGATAGAACCTAATGCTTGCTGAGAGCTCACCAGTGCTGACTGAGTGTCAGCTGGAACCACTGAAGGAGCAGGCACCATGGCTAATGAAGCAGTTGGTTCCTCAGTTGAAGGGATGGCAGGGCTGGGTTCCCTATCAGGATTTACGTCTGTAGGACCTGCGGAGGAGATAGTATCGGAGGCTGCAATGTCTGTCTGTCGGGCGGTCTGAGGAGCAGCTTATCGTGTTCTGGGTTTCTTAGGAGGGGGAGGAGGGGGGAGAAGACTCGGCGGATTCCGAGACAGTCTGTTCAGAGTCACTGATTACCTGAGTCAAGCGACGCTTTGTCACCCCGCCTTCTCTGCCACTTCGTTGGCGATGAAGTTGAAGATACTTGTGAGTGATGAGTCTCCCTAGATGAAGGTGTGAGAGAGCCCCTGTCTTAATGTGTTTGCTCTAAAAAAGACTGCTTAGTGGGAGAGCAAAACCTGATTGACCCTTGCCAGATGCTACCAGACTAGTCAGTATTTGAAATAACACAGCTGACCAGTTTATCTCCAACCCTTTGCATATAGCGCTCATAACGTCAAACTTTTCAGGGGTAATCATATCAAATGATCCTGCCTTACATAGGAGCCCCTTGGAGATTATGTCCGCCAGTTGTCGATAATGACTCTTCATCAATATTTTCCGGAAAGGAGGACGTGGAAGGCGATGAGCAGAGTCCAAAACTGTGAGACGTATCTCTTCTCTTAGGTCCGTAGGAGTCCGGAGGTATCCAGCCTTTGTATCAACTCCTTGGTCTCTTCATCAGAGGATGTGGATATAGAATGAAAATCGACGTGAATAGCATTGGTGATGAAACTCGGCTGAACATTCTTCGACATTTTGAGTGAGTAAGAGGAAGAAGCATCAGCAGTTTGTTAGAGTAAGGTTTTCTTAAAGAGAAAAATAATCGCAGTGATTTGTTGGAGAAGAAGAGTAGTGAAACTAATGGCGGTGAATAAGAAAGTATATGTAACGTCGTACTGTAGATGAGCGGACACATGTATACGTGGCGATCATCTAACGATTTAAAAAGATTTAGCAAATAAATAAAAGGACAGGATTTAGGCGGGAGTGAAATAATTTATTTTTATACAAAAGTAATTTTGAATTCCGACGTTCATTAGGTTACTAAGTATCGAGGGTTATTTTTGTCAAAGCATATTTGGTAACATCAGCTGGTATGTAGGGTTCGACTGGTAGGAAAACATCCACTGGATGTTGAGTCCTACTGGTTCGGATACACCTACTACAGCTGACCATTGTATTACCAGCTGAGCTTAAATAACCATGATAGAATTATAACAGAAATTCCCCCTAAATTTATGCACATAAACTAACTAATTCCCCCTGAATTCATTACCCAAACAAAATAATCAAGAAGTAATTTCAATTAAACCAAGAATATTTCGAAAGTAAGAAAACTTAGCGTCCGGTAGGGGTTTTGTGAAGATGTCTGCTGCCTGTTGTTCTGTAGAAATATACTCCAGCCGAATTTCTTTCTTCATGACATGATCTCTGATAAAATGATGACGGATGTCAATATGTTTAGTACGAGTATGAAGAACTGGATTGTATGTTATGGCAATGGCAGATGTATTGTCACAGAAAATAGGAGCCTCTGTGGACTCAATTCCATAGTCTCTGAGTTGTTGCTGAATCCAGAGCAGTTGAGCACAGCAGCTTCCAGCAGCAAGGTACTCTGCTTCTGCAGTGGAAGTTGCAATGGATGTCTGTTTCTTGCAACCCCATGATATCAATCGATCACCAAGGAATTGACAATACCCACTACTAACTGTAGAATAGCCAAGGAATATTCCAGCATCAGATTTGGCATCAAAAGCAGTGAGATGAGTCTTTCCATTGTTGTGAATAAAACATTTGCAACCAAACACATGGAAATAGGAAATATTTGGCTTACTGCCATTCCAGATCTCATAAGGGGTTTTGTTTGCTCGCTTATTAATCATTGATCTGTTCTGCGTATAACATGCTGTGTTGACAGCTTCTGCCCAAAATCTCTGCGATATTTCTGATTCCGCGAGCATAGTTCGCGCAGCTTCTTTCATAGCGCGGTTCCTACGCTCAGCAACTCCGTTTTGTTGAGGAGTTCTAGCTGCAGAGTATTCGTGTTTAATACCAAGGTCATCTAGATATGATCGAGTGATTGATTGGTGAACTCAGTACCTTTATCACTGCGAATTCTATCTATCCCACACGATTTCTCATTTTGGAGTCTTTTCAGTAATTTGATCAGCTTTGGAGTAGCCTGATCTTTGCCACTTAGGAACAAGACCCACGTGAAACGAGTGTAATCGTCTATTACCACTAGAGTATACTTCATTCCCCCTAGACTTGTTACTGGTATAGGACCAAATAGATCCATATGCAGCAACTCTAGGCACCGAGAAGAAGATTTACTCCCTTTGTTCTTAAAGGAGGATCTGATTTGCTTACCAAGTTGGCATGCTGCACAGATCTTGTCTTTTGAGAACTCAATTTGGGGCAGTCCAACAACTAGATCAAGTTTACGCAGACTGGCAATAGTTTTAATGTTTAAGTGACTCAACCGTTTGTGCCAAAGCCAATTTTTGGATGAATTCAGAGCAGCTAAGCAAGTAGAAGAGGTAGGCTGATTAAGATTCCAATCAATTTTATATGTGTTATCATGCCTTCTACCTACAAGTAGTATACTACCATCAATAGATTTAATTGTGCATGAGTGCTGATTGAATTCTACGGAATGACCATTGTCGCATAGTTGACTTATGCTGATCAAGTTATAGCATAGATTTTCAACTAAAAGAATATCTTTAATGATGATGTTACCGTAGATAATCTTACCCTTACCCACGGTTCTACCTTTCGCGTTATCTCCAAAGGTTATTCTGGGTCCGGTGGAGTCCACCAGTTCAGACAATAAGCTCGCATTCCCTGTCATATGTCTAGAGCATCCGTTGTCTAGGAACCATTCTGAGCTCCGAACTGGATGCATTCTAGTTTCCTGCAATTAAAGCGATAGCATGATTGGTACCCAATCCTACCTGGGTCCAGGTAGGATTAGTCCTTTCGGAACCCACACTTGTATGACCCTGAATGACTTAGGTCGGTGTGTGTTCTGAAATGTGTGTGCATTTATGAATATTGGAGATGATTTTGACTGTGAAGTGTGATAATTTGTGTATGCATGTGCTTTTGGTTTGTAGTTCCTGTTATTTAGCATATACCTCTTCTGGACAGGTTTACAGTTGTAGTACCAGTTGGGTCTAACCTCTCTAGCTGCTCGACCAGTGAGTTTAAGTTCATTTCTGAACTTTTGCCTCGGTTTAGCCTCTTTGAGTGGTTCTACATAACCGATACCTCTGTGATGTGCCTGTTCCTTGATGAGTGTTGCTTTAACAGGTTCTTTAACCAGTTCATAAGGGTCATATACTGTGCTAGATCTTACAAAGTTCATTGATTGAGCCTTGCCTTTTGTTAGACACAGTTGAGGTTCATTACCAGATGAACTGCCGTCATTGTTATTATAGCCTATGCCTGTTAAATCACCAGCAAGCCTTATAGACTCAAGCATTTCATCCTTTCTGGTAGTCGACGCATTCCAAGTGCTAACTAGTTTGCTAAGTTTCTGGTAAGCATTCTTGGCTCATCTCTTTCCTTCACTAGGAGACTGGCTGTTTCCCTTAAGCAGTTCAACTCCCTTGATTGTTCACAATCAAGCTTGTTTTCATGCTTTTCAGTTTGGATTGTGTGCTCAGTCTTATAGCTTTCAAAAGATTCATATAGCGTCCGATACTCATTGATCATGTCCTGCAATGCATTGGTAAGTTCACTATATGTAAATTCAGATAGGTTAGATTCATGTACCTCATTTTCATCATTTGCCATTAAGCAGTGGACTTCCTCGTCTTCACTCTCGCTGGATGAGCTAGTTAACTCTTCTGATTCTGATTCAGAATCAGCCCATTTGCTCTTACTTTCTTCTGCCATCAAGACCTTTTGATCTCTGTCCTTTTTGGATGATCTTCTGGTTTCTTTGGATTTTCTGTAATCCTTGGATCCTCTTTTGTGATCATCCTTCTTGGGTTTAGGACAGTCCGCAATGAAGTGCCCTGGTTTGAGGCAGTTGAAGCATACTCGCTCTTCTTCTTCTGAATTTCCTTTGGAACTCTGCCTTCGAGGATATGATTGATAAGATCTCTGATTCTTCTTCATGAATTTCCCAAATTTCTTTACAAACATTGCCATAGCATCATTACACATCTTTTCTGGAGTCATTTCTGTAGGAGTAGGCAGAGACTCCGATGCAGTGAGAGCTTTTGTTGGTTGACTGGTACTTGGTTCATCTTCAACCCGAATGCCTAATTTGAATTCATAGGCTTTTAAATCAGCAAACAGATCATGTAGATCTATTTTGTTGATGTCCTTCGATTCTCTCATAGCAATGGTCTTGACATCCCATTCTCTTGGTAGACCTCTCATTACTTTGAGAGTGACTTCTCTGTTGGGTAACTCCTTACCCAGACTGTTTAGTTCATTGATTATTCCAGTCACTCTTTCATCGTACTCGTTGAGAGTTTCTCCATTTATCATTTTGATATGCTCAAACTTCTGTAAAGCCACAGTAAGCTTGTTTTCTTTGGTTTGATCATTTCCTTCACAGAGTTGAGCAATCTTCTCCCAGATTTCTTTGGCTGTAGGGCACATCTTTATTTTGTTGAACATATTTTTGTCCAAAGTTTTGAACAGAATGTCCTTAGCAACGTTGTCTAGATTTGCTTTTTTCTTGTCTTCATTTGACCATTGAGATCTTTCCTTTTCTACCATTTGTGGATCACCACTTGTGATAGAAGCAGCTGTATTGATTTTCATGATCTTCAAAGGTCCTTCAGTGATTACATACCACATATCATCATCTTGAGCACTTAGATGTGCTTGCATACGGATCCTCCAGTCATCATATTCGTCTTTCTTGAACATTGGAATCTTGCTGAATGAGGCCATCAGTTTTTGGTAAATGGTAATTTCTCAAGATTGAGAAGACCTAAGCTCTGATACCACTTGTTAGGATCGGGGTAGTGTTTAGAAGGGGGGGTTGAATAAACACTAGATACAATTTTGATTTCTTTTCTGGTTAACTGTAAACTGTTAAGTATTACAGTTGCTTCTCAATATCAGGCAAGTCAGTAGACACTTATTATAGTGCGGAAGACGTCTACAAAACTTGTGAGGAATAAAACTGAAGTAATAAAGCAATAAACAAATAACAAGAGAGTTGTTTCTGGAAGTTCGAAGCACAACGCTTCTACGTCTCCCCTTCTTCCTTTGCAGGAAGGATTCACTAGAAGACTTGGTTTACACTTTTACAGTATACAACCTTCTTAGGCACTAACACACTTGGCCTAAACTCCTAGCAATCACGCTCTTCTTAACTTTTGGTTACAATGGATTCTATGACACTCTTTACAGAATACACTTTCTAGCTTTGAGAGTTTTTGAGCAGCAGACTTCAATTGAAGATAATCTATCACAGATTCAGTTTGTTGTTTGTCTGCTCTTTGCTGAACGTTTGGAATATCAGTAGTATAACTTTCTTGTTTGCTTTAAAGTATATCTCTTAGTTGAAAATCGCTCAGCCCCTCTTCATTCTCTGCTTGGATGTATTTATAGGTTTGGATGCCCAACGGTAGCCTTTCTGTATATGGAAGAGATTAGCTTTCCAATTTCATATTGTCTTCTTTCCTATTTTGTAAAGCAACGGCTCTTTTCACTCTGACGGTAATGGTGGCGGAGATATAGCAGGGTGCGCCGCTCTGTTGTACCTTTGTCAGAGAATGTTGTACTGATTTTGTCTCGTTGCTTAGTGCTCTAACTGGAAGCTCAGACTTCTGCTGGTTTTCTTTGTTCAACTGGTCGTTCATCCACTTATGACCAGTTGATGTCCTTGTTCAGTGAGAGACTATTCAGTTGATAGTTGTCCAGTAGATGTCCATCCAGTTTAAGTTTATCCGGTTGATAGCTTGTACGGTTGATGTCTTCACCCGGTTGATGTCTTGTCTGGTTGATGTCTTCATCCGGTTGATGTCTTATCCAGTTGATGTCTTCATCCGGTTGATGTCTTATCCAGTTGATGACTTCATCCGGTTGGTGACTTCATCCGGTTGATGTCTTATCCAGTTTGTAGGCATCCAGTTTATGTCTTCACCCGGTAGAAGTCTTTATCCAGTTGATGACTTCATCCGGTTGGTGACTTCATCCGGTTGATGTCTTCACCCGGTAGAAGTCTTTATCCAGGTGATCTTTGTTATCCGGTTGGACTTCATCCAGTTGATCTTTAATATCCGGTTTGTAATTACCAAAACTTAGAAATCGTTTTCCCAACAGTGGATGCACGATCATTTTTTGCATGGGGTGCACGATTATTTTGGCATGTGGGTGCACGTGCTAGAGTAACCGCGCGAGGGTTATTAATGTCATTTTGACAAGAAATGGACCTAAGCGAATTGTTTTTTTGGTAGACTAAGTTAAATTATTGTTGACCAAGTGGTACCGGCTTGTAAGTGTTATTGTACTAAAATCGAATTTTACTTAATAGATGTTGATAGTTGACACAATGAGAATTTTCAAGCTATGTTATCTTTTTATAAGATACATGAGTTACTCCACTCATCACCAATTAGTTTTGAGTTGGGCACTGATGTACTCTAAATATGGTATCATAGCAGACCTTTTATGTACCTGGTTATTCCGCCTGCATGCTCACCGTCACACGCGTTATCAATCCTTGTATTTGACTTATATGTTACACATGCGGGGGGCGTGTTGAGAGTTCTCATACATTGAAAATTTACAAGCCATGTTAATTCTATAAGATATATGAGTTGTGATATCCCCGATATAATGAACTGCAATTTGGGCATGTAAGGACCATAGTTCCTTAAATGCGGATTAAAGGCATAAATAAAATTCCATGCATAAACGGAATATAAAAGTCGTGTTGATGCCTTGAGCTATTAGATTACAGTGCCAAAATAAAGTTCCAAAAGGGATTAGTTACATTCCCAACCAATGAATGTTAATCTTATAGCTTTACACTACTCCTAGAGTAGATACTATACAAAAGAATGTGCCTGCTACCAAAAAGCACTCCTCACTAGCTCACCGCATCAACCCGCCTAAGTCCGTCCGCCCAAAAGTACCTACAAGAACAACCCCAAGACCATGAGCATGTATATAAATCATATTCACAATAATATGATAGCAATTCAAATGCATAAATCGTAATTGCGATACACTTCATGTATTTAACACATTTAAATGCTCCCTTGGTTGTCCTTGTACCATAATCATAATCAATGGATTATAATACCAATAATGTATGTCATGACATGCATCCATTCCGTGTATACCAATGGCCAATCCCAGTCTTATTATATCAGTGGCATAATACCCCTCGCGTTTACATGACAGCGGCATTAATACCCCTCGCTTTGACATATTAGCGCATAATATGTAAGGACCCCCATGCCCTTAACCCGTTATTAGTGTATTAACCCCCGTACTTAGTGCATACGATCATGTTATTAAAGGGGAAAGTGATTACATGCAACTCTAGCATGAATACCCTCTATAAAATTTCTTTACATTAATCGTATAATGTCTATACTTTCCCAACATATTCCATTAAACATATGATGCACCTTTAAACATACACTAACATGCTCTCAATTCATTTTGCAGTTCATAATTAATTGCATACAATACAAATGAAGAGAGAAAGGCCCTTGCCTTATTTACACATTCCTTACACGTAATACTGCTCACATGCGAGCATCAATTAAGTAGGCGTGTATCTAATGTATAAAATACCATGCTCAATACCGTCGCTGGTACCTCGATCCTGGAATCACCTCAAATCTACAGCTCGAGTTCAACTCCAAGCCATCGATGTACCTAATAACCTGTCCCAACAGAGACAGCCCCCACACGGGGTGAGCATACCAATATCCCAAATCCAACAGTCATAATAATACAATTCATAATTTACAACAATGTAAATACTTATGAAATACAAAATATACTCCCTGGATGGTATCATCCTCATCCGGGATTCTCTGTACTGTCCCTTTCTCAAAACAACCGAAATCATCAAATTCCCAAATGCCAGTTAATCATTACATTGATTAACGAATCCATATGATATATATATATCGATATCCCAACCATAATATCAAATCATTAAGCAATGATCATGTTTATCCCATTTATCTCATTTATAGTTCTATAGTTCTATCTCATTGCTCGCTCTACCATAGCTGCACTTCATTCTCACGCATGCTCAACAGCAGTGGCGTCATAATTGATGTTTGCTCAAAGGCGACAACATCTCAATCATTGCTCGCTCAAAAGCGGCACCATATAATTCCCAATTTATATATGTCCATTCATAGTGATTACCATAAACCATGCAATTCAATATACATTTATTGTAATATAGCGTACCATGCACTCACAATTGCAATTACAATAAAGGGCCATGCTCGTACGTCATACGTACCTTAAGTTTTCGTAGTCCAAGCCAAACCTTGCTTGAGTTTCATGCTTCGAGAAATATGTGCTAAAACACATAAACAATTCACAATCAAGAATAAGCACGCAATCACGTGCCCACGCACATTTGCAACCTCAAAACCCATCGTCCAACCATAACGATTACCAAAATAAAAGCCCCCGGCTAGGCATGCATAGTGCCCAAGATAAACCATTTAAAACGTTTAAAAGATAGCTAAGAACTCAACCGAGAGTTCCGTTAATTTAACTTGGTTCCAACCAAACAATTTTAAAAGTCTAGCATTCCCATTGGAATGTGAACATTGCCCCGGAAGCTGGCCAATATAAGTCGCAAATTCAAAATCCCACGAAAAAGCCAAGAAAACTAAAAATCACCTGCTGGCGATCGATCGCTATACCGGGCGATCGATCGCTAGCCCCTTGGCGATCGATCGCTCGATATGGCGATCGATTGCCAGACCTCTCTGGCGCGAGGCGATCGATCGCTCCAAAAGTGGCGATCGATCGCCACAATGCTGAAAAGCGTATTGCCTGCATGCGATCGGTCGCCTGCTACGGGCGATCGATCGCCATGCCCTGCAACTCGAAAACCACCATTTTTAAAAGCTTGAAACCTCCACAAATCATACCCCAAGATTTCAATATTTCCACCAAAATCACCCAACCCAAACCAACCTCAAAACTCAACCAAAATCAACAAAATAACAATCAAAACGAAGATAAAAGCGAGGGGGAGGAGATTACCAACTTATCTTCGAAGAATCCGGCTCCTAAAACGAGCCTCCGTCGAGTTTTCTCCAAAGAGAAAGGGTGAGGGTTAGGGGAGAGGGGTTGGCGTGCAAAGATGGGGAGAAGGAGAGAAATGGATTCCGAATGACGGAATCCCGAGTCCAACTGGTATATATAGCAAAATGCCCCAAAATACCAATACCTCCACAAATACATCATGATTCATTAAAAATCACCTGTTTTCAAAAACTCTCTCTCCAACATCAAATCCCCATACCGGCCCCAACATAAAGCACCCCGGACTCCAAGTCCCACCAAAAACCCAACTCATAGGTTTTCCACCAAGATGAGAATACAATCTCAACCTTTGAATCCAACGATCCCAAATGCCCGATTTAACAACCTCGGGAGACCCCACACTATGATTAATTCCTAATTGCCACAATTAAAAATCCATCAAGGATTATACCACACCGGGATTAACACCATTAATCCCCGGACATCACAATTATCCCCCACTAATAAAATTTCGTCCTCGAAATTTGCACCGGCGTACTCTACGTAACACCAGGACTACACAAACAAAGCCAAGCCACAACCCCGATTCTGGACCTCATTAGAATCGAATCATCAACTGCGAGAACACCAATCTCGCACCAAGCTCTAAAATAGAGCAAACGCCAAAACCAATATAAACCCGAAAGATAACAACATACCTCGATGTGAATCGTCCCGGAAGTCAGTCCACCATGACTGCAAATCAATCAAAACCCCATTGGTTCTAACATGGATATCTCTCCATGATATCCGCCACTCGCCCACGATGCTTAACACACATCGTTATGATGGGAACCACTAGTATACAATCAGTATACCCCCAGAAAAATCCGGTTTCGCTTTCCCGTTCATCTCCTCCAAAGGAGTAGTTGTACCCCTTGCAACCCGGATCTCGTAAACCACGGTCACTAATCCACACAATACACATCACTACAGATGACTACAACCATGTGTTCCAAGAAATCCCATCTTGGTCCAAAACACACTATCGAGACTCTACAAGGTCTCAAGTTCCACAGGGGACATGCAAGACAAACAATTGCATTCCTAAACACGTGTCGACCGTGACACTAAACAAATCCGAATCCTGGCCATCCCTCATTTATCCTGGGATTCAACAATCCTAAAACAGGAAGGCTGTCGAATTATCCAACAAGAACTACCATGGTTCCAAAACACGACAATCCCTCCTCAGGGGAAGTCTAACAACCCTCACGATCATTCATCAGAATGCATTGTGTCATCGAGATTACCGATCTCAAATTGCCACAATCTCCCACCAGAGATTCATCAAACCAAGCACACTAACCCGACGTTCAACAAGGATCGAAATAGAGTTGGCATTCGTATACACACACGGGTATACATGTCAAAGCACCAACACAACAGGCACACTCAAAGCAATAGACTCGGGTATCTCCAATCATACCCAAAGTCCCAAAACCTACTGCCAAACCTCGATTATTCTCACTCCATGGAGAATAGGGGTCGACAGACCAAAGCCAAAGGGTGTGATTTCAACATCAACACCACACGACCAAAGCAACGAATCTCCCAAAAGATTCAACCGGCAGGTATATCAATACCGCCTTTCCCACAAGAATAGTGTCATGAATCCATGACCCTCCAACCTCGAACCACCGTCCGGAAAATTGTATATATATACCAACATATAACTCGGAACCAAAATATGCAACTGGTTCAGAATAGTGCATCGAAGACACTATTATCAAATCGAAACTCGTATACGCCAGGTATACTCAACCAACGATGCCATGTACTATTGCCATAGTACTACACAACTCAAGCATCACCCCGGAGACGTCTCCTCGAACGTCTCACTGGAAGTACGAAGCCATCACCTAGTCCAACACTAGTAGGGCTTACCCTGGTTGATTCACAATCAACCCTCAACCAATACTAGCTGTCTCCATGACAGTACAATCCAAATCTCTCCAAGAGATAAAGTCAATATAGTAGTGTCACCCCACTAACTATACCACACAATTCCAATTGTGACTTCCGTCGCATACCATATGCAAAGATGCTCAACCAGAGCTAACAACGACTTGTCGACGCTCACGTTGGTATTTCCAACAAAATTGAGTTGTCCCAAAACAAGTCTCTTAAAACGTTTGATGTATAAATGTCTCCATGAGGTATTCCCTGCCTCAATTATCCTGCCACAAAGAGACTACAAGAGTCTACCAAAAGTCCTCATCGTATCTTCATACGATTCACTGAACTCGAATCCCACAAGCAGTATAATGGCTATCACAAGCACACTATAACAATGAAACAATACCTGGCTAACAATTCTCTGGTCCCTTAGGCTCATACCAACCTATCAACGTGACACACGTCCATTCCGGTATACCATACCGTACAAACCATTAGAGTTGTGGGCCATCACCCACATATCTCTAAAACACCAAAGCATAGTGGACATCCCGGTGTCCTTGCTCAACCACGAAGCAATCCTAATCCATTAGGACTTATCCCACACCCTCAGGATGGGTGTGACCACGCCTACCGCACGTCACAACAATTAGCGAGTAGTTTCCTCAATGACTACTCTTACCACCAATCACTTGGCCTAAGCCAAACCAGCGAGTATACCCAAAGGGTATCATTACTCGCACAATATATACTCTAAATATGTGCTGCGGTACAATTCCTGTACGGTGCACCCAATAATTCTTCGAGCAACCTGCTCGGTATGATGGTCTCGTCAACTAGTGACCCAGACACTACCATGTGCCCACCAAAGGCACTCAAACCATACAACCAAATACATAAACATAAATGTATTAATCATCAAAACGACGCTACACGTCTACATAGAACATCCACTATGTCATCTTCATCCCGTGACGGTACTTGTCAACATATGACTATGAAATAACATCGTCGACTCGTGACGGTATATGTCGATACACGACGTCCATAATCTCATCGTCAAACACATGACAACATAAGTAAATCAACGCATGATATCCACAATAGTGCTAAATAAACAGTAATATGCCATACCTCATTGCTAACAATATAGCGGCATACCTGTCTCCGTCATCCAACAGTGGTACGCAATCAGCACCCATCGCTCGTAGGTGGCGTAATCCAGTGTCATGTACATAGCGGTATAACCAGTCGCTATAGAATCAACGGCATAATCCCGCGTCATAGAGTCAGCAGCATAAACATCGCTATAGATATCCGGCGGCACGAACCATCGCAATAGATGTAGCGGAATGACCCGTCGCTATATAGCACTCGATGGAACGAACCATCGCCACTAGAATAGCGGAATGAACCATCGCTATGAATACCCGGCGGCATAAACCATCGCCAATAGAATAGCGGAATGAACCATCGCTATGAATACCCGGCGGCATGAACCATCGCCAATAGAATAGCGGAATGAACCATCGCTATGAATACCCGGCGGCATAAACCATCGAAAATTGAATAGCGGAATGAACCATCGCTATGAATACCCGGCGGCATAAACCATCGCCAATAGAATAGCGGAATGAACCATCGCTATGAATACCCGGCGGCATGAACCATCGCCAATAGAATAGCCGATCCCTAGTCATTGTTACGGTAGTGTATTTTAATGCCCCTCGCTCAAATGCGACCTGCGGTACTCACACCCCTCGCTTTACATATATGCGGCATAGAATAACCTCGCTTCAATGGACATGCGGTGCTCCCACCCCTCGCTTCACATTGAGCGGCAAATATTCTTTCCTCGCCTCATATGATAACCACGCTTCAATGTGACATGCGACGCTCCCACCCCTCGCTTCACATTTCAGCGGCACAGAACAAACAAATAGCGGCAAGCATTTAAAAACCACCACTCCATAACAATGACTCATGGGATATTCACCAAGTATTCTGTCTATACCTGTAACACAAAGCATATTCCATATTCCAACATACATCATCATGAGTGTATTTTAATGCACCTCGCTCAATGCGACATGCGGTATTCCCGCCCCTCGCTTCAACATTTGGCGGCAGCGCATTAAAATCATCACTCCATTGTACACATGCAACCACAATGCATAAATCATGATGTATATAAAACGCAGGTTACCGTCTCGTGTCTTTCAACCCTGGCGTTAGCCTTTCGCGTCATAGTGTCCCTACATGAACAATCCCAAACCATGAGCATACGTTAATCCATATTCACCACAATATGATTATAATGAGGAAATGCATAAACTATGAGTACAAAGTACTTCCTGTATCCCGATGCATTTCAAAATGCTCCCTTTGGCTGTCCCTATGTCACAACTCACAATCACAATCAACAGATTACATTATGATTCTATAGATGTCATGACATATAATTGTCTTACTATGATCGCATATCACAAATGCACATAAGCAAAACAGTTGTGTCACACAACACTAACTACTATCATGCATAAATTTGTGCTACCCATCCCTATCAGCATGTTCCAGGCCCTCAACAGCCCCAAAGAGCTAACCACTGCTCTGATACCACTAATGTAAGGACCCCCGTGCCCTTAACCCGTTATTAGTGTATTAACCCCCGTACTTAGTGCATACGATCATGTTATTAAAGGGGAAAGTGATTACATGCAACTCTAGCATGAATACCCTCTATAAAATTTCTTTACATTAATCGTCTAATGTCTATACTTTCCCAACATATTCCATAAAACATATGATGCACCTTTAAACATACACTAACATGCTCTCAATTCATTTTGCAGTTCATAATTAATTGCATACAATACAAATGAAGAGAGAAAGGCCCTTGCCTTATTTATACATTCCTTACACGTAATACTGCTCACATGCGAGCATCAATTAAGTAGGCGTGTATCTAATGTATAAAGTATCATGCTCAATACCGTCGCTGGTACCTCGATCCTGGAATCACCTCAAATCTATAGCTCGAGCTCAACTCCAAGCCATCGATGTACCTAATAACCTGTCCCAACAGAGACAGCCCCCACACGGGGTGAGCATACCAATATCCCAAATCCAACAGTCATAATAATACAATTCATAATTTACAACAATGTAAATACTTATGAAATACAAAATATACTCCCTGGATGGTATCATCCTCATCCGGGATTCTCTGTACTGTCCCTGTTCTCAAAACAACCGAAATCATCAAATTCCCAAATGCCAGTTAATCATTACATTGATTAACGAATCCATATGATATATATATATATATATCGATATCCCAACCATAATATGAAATCATTAAGCAATGATCATGTTTATCCCATTTATCTCATTTATAGTTCTATAGTTCTATCTCATTGCTCGCTCTACCATAGCGGCACTTCATTCTCACGCATGCTCAACAGCAGTGGCGTCATAATTGATGTTCGCTCAAAGGCGACAACATCTCAATCATTGCTCGCTCAAAAGCGGCACCATATAATTCCCAATGTATATATGTCCATTCATAGTGATTACCATAAACCATGCAATTCAATATACATTTATTGTAATATAGCGTACCATGCACTCACAATTGCAATTACAATAAAGGGCCATGCTCGTACGTCATACGTACCTTAAGTTTCCGTAGTCCAAGCCAAACCTTGCTTGAGTTCCATGCTTCGAGAAATATGTGCTAAAACACATAAACAATTCACAATCAAGAATAAGCACGCAATCACGTGCCCACGCACATTTGCAACCTCAAAACCCATCGTCCAACCATAACGATTACCAAAATAAAAGCCCCCGGCTAGGCATGCATAGCGCCCAAGATAAACCATTTAAAACATTTAAAAGATAGCTAAGAACTCAACCGAGAGTTCCGTTAATTTAACTTGGTTCCAACCAAACAATTTTAAAAGTCTAGCATTCCCATTGGAATGTGAACATTGCCCCGGAAGCTGGCCATATAAGTCGCAAATTCAAAATCCCACGAAAAAGCCAAGAAAACTAAAAATCACCCGCTGGCGATCGATCGCTAGCCCCTTGGCGATCGATCGCTCGATCGCCAGACCTCTCTGGCGCCAGGCGATCGATCGCTCCAAAATTGGCGATCGATCGCCACAATGCTGAAAAGCCTACTGCTTGCATGCGATCGGTCGCCTGCTACGGGCGATCGATCGCCATGCCCTGCAACTCGAAAACCACCATTTTTAAAAGCTTGAAACCTCCACAAATCATACCCCAACTCCTCCCAACTCAAAACCATAACAAAACAACACCCAAGAACCTCCAACAAGGTGTTAGACTTGAATTAAAACAAACCCAAAAGATTTCAAGATTTCCACCAAAATCACCCAACCCAAACCAACCTCAAAACTCAACCAAAATCAACAAAATAACAATCAAAACGAAGATAAAAGCGAGGGGGAGGAGATTACCAACTTATCTTCGAAGAATCCGGCTCCTAAAACGAGCCTCCGTCGATTTTTCTCCAAAGACAAAGGGTGAGGGTTAGGGGAGAGGGGTTGGCGTGCAAAGATGGGGAGAAGGAGAGAAATGGATTCCGAATGACGGAATCCCGAGTCCAACTGGTATATATAGCAAAATGCCCCAAAATACCAATACCTCCACAAATACATCATGATTCATTAAAAATCATCTGTTTTCAAAAACTCTCTCTCCAACATCAAATCCCCATTCCGGCCCCAACATAAAGCACCCCGGACTCCAAGTCCCACCAAAAACCCAACTCATAGGTTTTCCACCAAGATGAGAATACAATCTCAACCTTTGGATCCAATGATCCCAAATGCCCGATTTAACAACCTCGGGAGACCCCACACTACGATTAATTCCTAATTGCCACAATTAAAAATCCATCAAGGATTATACCACACCGGGATTAACACCATTAATCCCCGGACATCACATAATATCCCTCGCATCAATATGACAGCGGCATTATCCTTCGCTTCGACATATTTGCGGCAAATATTTTTCATCGCTAAAATATGACAGCGGCAGTTATTCTATCATCGCTTCGACATGAAGGCGGCAAGTATTCTTCATCACTGTAATATAATCTCGACTCACAATTACATGCAACCATAATGCATATCTAATCATGTATGCAACCATAATGCATAACCAAGACCATTTATGCAACCATAATGCATAACTAATTCAAAGCGTAATAAATACGTTTTACCGTCCGATGCCCGTACGTCTCACTACGTACCTTAGTTCCAAAAGTGGATATATCGTGGACTTTATCTCCTAAGATGTGTGGCCACCTCGGATGGTTCTACACATTCACACAAATCAATATTAGGAGCCAATAATAGTCCAATATCCAAAAATTCCACAAAAATATTCAAAAATGCCACATTTTGCCTTTCGCGATCGATCGCCTGTGACGGGCGATCGATCGCGAGACCTTACTACCTGATTCCAAATTTTTCACCCTTCGGAAATCGATCGCAACATTTGGCGTGATCGATCGCCGATCGCCAATTGCTCCTGGAGCCTACTGTTGGCTCGCGATCGATCGCCAAGAACGGGCGATCGATCGCTGGCCCCTGTACATCGAATTCCACCATTTTTGCACACCATTTTCAACCCAAACCATACCAACACTTAAACCATCAAACCAACAACATAAATAACATCATAAATCTCCAAAATACACCTTAAAACAACCATAAATCCAACACCCAACCAAAATAACACCAACCCAAAACAAACCCATTCCAAAACCATCCAAAACCATTTCAAAACTAAACCAAACACCATAAAAATACCAAGGAGGTATCCATACCTCTTGGGGGCTCTAAATCTCACAAAAATTTCCACAAACAAGCTTTTTGCAAGAATTTCCCTTCCACTTATTTCCAAAAACGAAAATAGAAGAATGGTTAGGGTTGGGAGAGAAGTTGGGGAAAAATAGAAAGTGATGGGTATAGTGGGGGTTGGGGGGTATTAAGTGGAAATTGTTTTAATTAAATTCCACTCCCACAATTGCCATGGTGTATAAAACACCCCAACATGATATTTTAAGAGCATTTACAAAAATGCATCAAAATCCTAATTAAAATCATGCTTGACCAAATAATTATAAATTACCCTAAACAAACCATAATATCCCCTAATTTCCCAACATGCATAACATGCACCCCGAAATGCACCACCGGGTCACGCATACCATGTGACTAAGCATTTCACCAAGATAATTAATTCCAACACATATATTAATTACCACCATAGACAATCACATAAACACAATTAATGCCCAAATTGCAATTAATTATTCGGGGATATTACAATACTCCCCTACTTATAAGATTTCGTCCTCGAAATCGCATGCATTTACCCAAAACGAAACCAAACATAATCACATACCAGAAAATAACTCCGGGTAGTGCTGCATCACATGCCGCTCCGTCTCCCACGTGGCCTCCTCGACACCCCTACGATCCCACTGAACCTTGACCATCGGTATCACTTTATTCCAAAGTCTGTGATCAGCCCTATCCAAAATCCTGACTGGCCATTCCTCATATGATACATCAGAATCCAACTGAACCTCAGAAGGCTGCAATACATGTGACGGATCCGGCTCATACTTCCGCAGCATAGATACATGAAACACGTCGTTAATACCAGACAACGACGGTGGTAGTGCCAAACGGTAAGCCAAGGTACCGATGCGCTGTAAAATCTCATACGGTTCCACATACCTCGGAGACAATTTACCACGCATACCAAACCGAACCACACCCCTGAAAGGTGAGATCTTCAAAAGGACTCTATCTCCCAACTGAAACTCCAACGGTCTCCGCCGTTTATTCGCATAGGCTGCCTGCCTGTCCTGGGCTGCCTACATTTTCTGACGGATAACCTTTACCTTATCCTCCATCTCCCGAATCAATTCGGGTCCTCCCACTGCTTTACTGGTCAAGTCATCCCAGTATAATGGCGACCTGCAACGCCTACCATACAAAGCCTCAAATGGTGCCATTTGAATACTCGTCTGATAGTTGTTGTTGTATGAGAACTCTACCAAGGCCAAAGAATCTTGCCACGAGGCATCAAACTCCAACACACAAGCCCGTAGCATGTCCTCGAGCATCTGTATAGTACGCTCAGTCTGACCGTCCGTCTGGGGATGATATGCCGTACTCAATCTCACCTCAGTACCCAATGCTGACTGAAGACCTCCCCAGAAATGAGATGTAAACCGTGGGTCTCTGTCCGATACAATAGACACTGGAATCCCATGCAGTCTCACTATGTCCCGGACATACAACTGAGCCATCCTCAAGTATGTGAACATCATACTGTAGGGGATGAAGTGAGCTACCTTTGTCAGCCTGTCAATGATCACCCAAATGGCATCACAACCCGAAGTAGTCCTCGGCAAGTGGGTCAAAAAGTCCATAGATATGTGCTCCCACTTCCACTCCGGTATCTCTAAACTCCTTAGTTCGCCACCGGGTCTCTGCCTCTCTGCCTTAACCTGCTGACAGATCAAACATCTCTTGACAAAAGCGATTACATCACGCTTCATCCGCTTCCACCAGAACTGATCACATAAGTCCTTATACTGTTGGGATATGCCCTAAGACAAGTCATTAGATGATTGTTTAAGACATACAATGTTTATGATTTTATGAATGGCAATTCATTATTATATATTATTCGATTAACTGTGCAATATGAATTAATATATATATTAATGTCCTTAGAATAATATTGTATTATTCTTAAAGATGTCCCTAGTCAAGTATTATCATGAATAGGGATAATGATAATACGTAGAGACTAGTATGTGTTGATTGATGAATTGTTCATTGATATGAGATATCAAATCAACACATGGGTACATGTTAGAAAACGATGTACTGGACAGACCCACCATGAGAATGCTACATGGATAGTTATATAGGTGTCATAAGCAATTCTCATAGTGATAATAATGTATGTAATCCTTATGGCTTGTGATCATCAGAGATCCCAACATAAGGAGTTATGTATCTTGATATTGTCAAACGTTACCCGTAACAGGGTAAACTATAAAGGCGACTATTGGATACACTACGAATTATGTAGAGGGGTGTTGACTGATCAAGATAGGATTTGTCCCTCCTATATAACAGGAGATGTGTTTGGCCCTTGATCAAGTGAGAACTAAAATGCATGGCCATGCTCGAATGAGTCGATATGAGATATCGAGCTTATTCGTTTATTCTAGTTCTACTTGAGGATCAAGAAATAAAGATTGAATATACGAGTATGACTATTCCATGACTCGTGTTCAATCTAAACACAAAGGACAAAGGGATTAAGTTACATGGTTAATATTATCACAAGTTCTAAAGGTTATGTCGAGTCATTGACATTCTTGTAATTTGGGTAGCCTCGATGTGTTGTTAGACACTGCTCCTTGCTTGTAACGTAAAATAAGATTTTATGTCACTGCCAACATTACAAGATCCTATCGGGTCGCACAAAAGATTAAATCGAGAAGGGAAATTAAACATTGGATGAATTAATTAATTAAGAAGAGTCTTAATTAAAAGATTATAAAGATTTAATTAAATCATTGGTTTGGGCCCATGAGGCATTAAGAAAGCCTTAAACCTTAATTAAATTTTATAATATAAATACAAGGTTATGATTAATTGTTTAAACACAATTCATATCATTCCAACCTAAACACTAACAAGCAAGACACGGCCGCCTCCTACAATCATCAAAGAGCTCTCGGTTTTTCTTTGTAGCCGTGAGAGACTTTGTGATTTTTGGCGATTATTCGATTGTGAATCGAGTGTGTTTCTTGTTCCGGTTTAAGAACTTGTCTAGCAACTTGTTCTTAAACTATCCCTTCACCCGATTTGATCGTGTGGATACCGTTGAGGCAAAACTTGACAAGTTTTGCTAGTGACTCAAAGGAGACGTTGGACGTGGTGCTGCTCCGTGGAATCTGCTCAAACACGCTACAAGGGTGAGACTTTTGTAAACCTTTATTCGATATGAATCCCTATGTATAGATCCGCGGTTATAGTAATCCAAAATTTTATTATTCCGCTGCGTTCCATGCTTGTTGGATTACTTACATATACATCTTCCTCCCTCCTGGGTGGATACTGAATCGGCTACTATGAGCCCGTTCCAAGATCCCTCTACGCAACTCCGGCGTACATGGAACTACCCATCGGTTACCAAGTCTCAAAGAACCATCCTCAGCCACTCTGAACTTTGATGGCTGACCCTGAAGTGCCAATGATGACCATCTCTGAACCTCATCATCTGTCCTCTGAGCTCTCCTGATATTCCCATAGATATCTGGCTCAGCCAATAAGGTCGATAACCAAACCGGCGATGCGTCCACATCGAAGTCATAGCCCAGATGGCAACAAGAAGTCATCATAGCCGAAAAATGCATGACATCCTCAGCAGTGCTCTTCACCTTCTGACTCAAGGCATCTACTGTCAAGTTTGCTTTCCTCGGATGGTACTCTATCTCACAGTCATAGTCTTTAAGTAGATCCATCCATCTCCTCTGACGCATATTCAATTCCGCCTGAGTGAACAAGAATTTCAGGCTCTTATGATCCGTATATATGGTAAAGGATGTACCATACAGATAATGCCTCCAAATCTTAAGGGCAAAGATAATAGCTGCCAACTCCAAATCATGGACTGGGTATCTAGCCTCATGCGGCTTCAACTGCCTCGATGCATAAGCTACCACATGCTTATCTTGCATCAATACACAACCCAAGCCCTGCAGTGATGAGTCAGTATAAAGGACAAACCTCTTGTTCTCTGAGGGAATCACCAATACCAGTGCCGTCGTCAATCAGAGCTTTAATTCTTGGAAGCTCTCCTCGCAAGCCTCTGACCAAAAGCAGGGTACTCCCTTTTGGGTCAACTGCGTCAGTGACTTAGCAATCTTAGAAAATCCCTCGACGAAGCGTCGGTAATAACCAGCCAAACCAAGGAAACTCCGTATCTCGGGCACAGAAGTGGGTGCAGCCCACTCCATCACAGCTTCAATCTTCCTGGGGTCCACTGAAATCCCACTGCTAGATATGACATGCCCCAGAAATACTACACTGCTCAACCAAAATTCACACTTACTGAGCTTGGCATATAATTGGTGATCTCTGAGGATCTGGAGCACTGTCCTCAAAAATGTCTCACGTGCTCTTCCTCGCTCCGGGAGTAGATGAGTATGTCGTCAATAAACTCAATGACGAACTGATCCAGATAGGTTAGAACACCCGGTTCATCAAGCTCATAAAGACAGCCGGGGCGTTCGTCACACCGAACGGCATCATTAAGAACCCGTAGTGCCCATATCGAGTCCAAAATGCTGTCTTCTGTACATCCTCCTCCCTGACCCGTATCTGGTGGTATCCGGATCTCAAGTCAATCTTGCTATACAGCTTTGTGCTTGCAACTGATCAAATAAATCATCAATCCTCGGGAGAGGATACTTGTTCTTTACCGTGGCCCTATTCAATTGCCTGTAGTCGATGCACAAACGCATCGAACCATCCTTCTTCTTCACAAAAAGAACCTGTGCGCCCCAAGGTGATACGCTAGGGCGTATATATCCTTTATCAAGGAGCTCCTGCAACTGCTCTCTCAGTTCTCTTAACTCTGCCGGTGCCATCCGGTAAGGGGCACGAGAAATAGCGGATGTCCCCGGTAATAACTCAATCCCAAATTCGACTTCCCTCGCCAGTGGGAATCCGGGAATCTCCTCCGAGAACACATCAGCAAACTCCGCTACCAGTGGTACATCCTCAACCCTCAACTCTTTACCCTTTCCCGACGTGTCCACGGCATAGATGAGGTAGCCCATGTGTCCACTTTCCAACAATTGGGACATTTTGATTGCCGAAATCAACGGAATCTTTGCACGAGACCCGTTGCCATAGAAAGTCCACTGAACTCCCAAATGAGATCTGAACCGAACTGTCCTCTGCCAACAATCTACCACTGCCTGATATCTGTTCAGAATATCGATGCCCACAATGCAGTCGAAGTCTGACATTCCCAGCACAATCAAATCTGCCTTTATCTCATTGCCCTCAAATAAATGAGGCAGTCCATCAGAAACTGACCAGCAACAACTTTCTTTCCGGTGGGTGTCGAGACCAATAGAGACGTGGGTAACAGAGACGTGCACATATGATGTCTCGCCACAAAGTGCGCAGACACAAAGGAGTGAGAAGCACCTGTGTCTATCAAAATAAAGGCTGAATATGTAAATAGAAGGCACGCACCAGCTATCACCTCCTCTGGAGCTGCATCAGCCTGCTCCCTGGTCAATGCATAGACCTGCCCCTGAGGTGGCCCCATCGCCTATCCTCCCATCTGCCGAGGCACCATCGGCTGCCTCTGCTGAACTGTACCACTAGAAAACCTCCCTCGACCTTCCCTGAGATCCGTCTGTCCTTCCCGATTGGGACAACGCCGAGCAATGTGGCCCGACCTGCCACATATGTAGCACGCAGAACAGTCGCGCATCAAATGCGGCCCTCCGCAAAAGTGGCACTTAATATCTCCAACTCTACTAGCTTGAGTTGGTCCCCCATAAGTAGAGGCACCACCTCTCCGGTCCCCTTGCTTCCTGCCATCCGGCCGCCTTCCGCTAAACCGGGAAGAAGAAGAAGTCCCCCTTGACTTGAAAGATCCTCCCCGGGGCCTCAGATTTTCAGATGTAGATCTTTGTGATGGAACGGGTGAGGGTATGGCCTCAGGATAAGCGCTCACCCCTATCTCTGCTAACAGCGCTCTAACAAGTGCATCATCAAAGGATGTCGGGTTGTTAGAAATAACCCGATCAAATAATTCCGGTCGTAGCCCCTTCAGAAAGTGCCTCATCTTGGCATGCCCATTTGTAGCGATGTGTGGCACATACCTCAATAGTGATGAGTAGTGCATGGCATAGTCTGAGACTGTCATGCTCCCTTGTTTCAAGTTTGTAAATTCATCCTCCTTTGATTGCCTAGCCGCAGCCGAGAAGTACCGGTTTAGAAACCGGGTTCTAAATAAGGTCTAGTCAATCACCATGCCTTGGGCCCTCAACTCCATCACAGTCGACTTCCACCACATAGAAGACTTCTTTGCCAATTGGAATTCTGCCAGCCTTAACCAAGCCGTCCTAGCACACGACGCAGACACAAATATCTGTTCCAATCTCTCTAGCCACTCTTCGGCCTCTTCCCCTGTCTCTGTTCCTTCAAACATGGGTGGGTGAAAGGTCAAAAACTGAGTCAAACTAAGCTCCCCTGGTAATAGCAACTGAGCAGCCGGCTCCATGCCCACAGCAGGTGGAGGTAAAGGATTTGCCTGACCAATGCTAGCATTCACGCTCCCAATATCACCCACTCTTCATTGAGGTTCCCCACATTCATAGCCGCCATGCTGTAATACAAAGGTTAACAACAATTCCAAACAATATATATGTTATGCCGTTAGATAACATGAACGATAATAAGCATGTTAGTATAACAATTTATACACCAACGTGTACCACATGCATAAACATGCCCAAATGTAAACACCTAGCCAACCATGCTAAGGCTACCCTTCACTAATTCCCGGGTTCTCTAACCACTAATGTAAGGACCCTAGTTCCTTAAATGTGGATTAAATGCGTAAATAAAATTTCCATACATAAACGGAATATAAAAGTCGTGTTGATGCCTTGAGCTATTAGATTACAGTGCCAAAATAAAGTTCCAAAAGGGATTAGTTACATTCCCAACAAATGAATGTTAATCGTATAGCTTTACACTACTCCTAGAGTTGATACTATACAAAAGAATGTGCCTGCTACCAAAAAGCACTCCTCACTAGCTCACCGCATCAACCCGCCTTAGCCCGTCCGCCCAAAAGTACCTACAGGAACAACCCCAAGGCCATGAGCATGTATATAAATCATATTCACAATAATATGATAGCAATTCAAATGCATAAATCGTAATTACGATACATTTCCTGTATTTAACACATTTAAATGCTCCCTTGATTGTCCCTGTATGTAGGGCCTTGCTACCCTAATAGTGTTATAGTGACATAAGAAGGACTATCATGCATTAAATAACATCTTAAGGTTCCGGTTGTTACATGAGCTAACAGGATTACAGGCCAAAAGACAAAACTTCAAAAATAATTCATTACATTCCCAAAAGAATGTTAACATTTAGATTTACACTACTCCTAGAGTAGATACTAATCATGACTTGAATCCTATACATTCCTGTGTTCCTCGTAGCTCACTGCCTCAACCCGACCCTTAGTCCTTTAGTCCAAAAGTGTACCTACAGGGACAACACATCATGAGCATATACAATTTTACTTAACATCATAAAAACATCACAGTAAATGCATGAAATCTTGGTTAAGTAAACATGCTGGTTATTCATTAACTTCTTTTTGTTGTCCCTGATTCATATTCATGCATATGGGCATCTTACCCTGTGGCATCTTACCACATCATAATATCGTATGGCCTCTTACCATATGGGCATCTTACCCCGTGGTATCTTACCACATAATAGACATCGTATGGCCTCTTACCATATGAGCATCTTACCCTGTGGCATCTTACCACGTAATAAACATCGTATGGCATCTTACCATATGGGCATCTTACCCTGTGGCATTTTACCACACAATAAACATCGTATGGCATCTTACCATATGGGCATCTTACCCTGTGGCATCTTACCACATCATAAACATCGTATCACATCATTATATAAACATCGTATAAACATCATCATTTCATCGTAAATATTAATGGGATAAATGCATAGTCATAGTGTAGAGATGGGTTTTACCATCCGATGCCCGTACGCCTCTTACGTACCTTTTTTAAAAGGAGGAGGAGTCAACAGACTTTATCTCCTTGACTGTGCTGGTACCTGGGATGGTTCTACAAGACCACATAATAACACATTAGATGCCTCAATACCATCTCATACCATAAACTTAACAAAATAAATCATCATTTTATTTTTCAACATTCTGCCTCTCTCGATCGATCGGCCCCAAGGTCTCGATCGATCGAGAAAACATGCTTAAACAGTGCTCAACACTCTGCCTCGATCGATCGAAATATTTTACCGATCGATCGAGGAGCTTCACCGATCGATCGGAAAATCCTTCGATCGATCGACGCCTGAATTTCAAACCATGCTTAAAAGCTTCTGCCTCGCTCGATCGATTGGTACAAGAATCTCGATCGATCGAGCATTCTGAAAATCGGGATTTTTCCAGATTTTCGAGGACCTCATTTCATATCATCAAATCTACTTCATAACACATCATACTTGCTCAAACAAACATGCTAGGAACTTCATAAAACTTCCATGTAGGTACTTAAATCAAAGGTTCTACAAGACCTAAGCTAGCATGCATCATAACCTCATCATAAACTTAGATCTCATCCAAAAATTCTGGAAAACAGGGCATGCATCTCTTTGCCCAGATTTTCGAGCATACACTTCCATAACTAGAAATCCATCACATAAAACATGTAATATGTTCAAGCAAACATGCTAATAGCTACATAACACTTTCATGTAAGCACCCAAACCAAGGTTTCACCCAAACCTATTCTAGCATGCAAAACAAATCATCCCACCAGAACAATACCCAACCAAAAACAGAGTACCAAGTCTTACCCCCTTTTTCCTCCTCTTTTTGGTAAGCTTTTGTACAATAAATCACAAGCTAACCCTCCTCTTTTCTGCAGCTTACAGGGACAAGAATGAGAGGGAGAAAGAGGTGGAGGAGAATTGATTGGAGGTGGAGTGATGGATGGAGAAGGAGGCATGGGTTGATAGCAAGTGGGGGTACGGTTGAACAAGTGGGGGAGGGGTGAGGTGGCCGATATTATGGGGGGTGGGGTGGTGTGGTTGGGGTGCCATGTGGTGTTTAATTGTGTCCCGGTATTTAGTACGATGTATTAAAATATCCTCACTCGATATTTTATAACTTCATTTAATTAAAACATCCTTTTAAAACACCCAACATGCCCCCTAAATCATATCATCATAACATAATCATAGCCCCCAATTAAATGTACCACAACCCTCTTAAACACATCGTAAATCATCATCATAGCACATAATTACATGACATTTCGGGGGTATTACACTGTACCATAATCATAATCAATGGATTATAATACCAATAATGTATGTCATGACATGCATCCATTCCGTATATACCAATGGACAATCCCAGTCTTATTATATCAGTGGCATAATACCCCTTGCGTTTACATGACAGCTGCATTAATACCCCTCGCTTCGACATATTAGCGGCATAATATCCCTTGCATCAATATGACAACGGCATTATCCTTCGATTCGACATATTTGTGGCAAATATTCACATCGCTAAAATATGACAGCGGCAAGTATTCTATCATCGCTTCGACATGAAGGCAGCAAGTATTCTTCATCACTGTAATATAATCTCGATTCACAATTACATGCAGCCATAATGCATATCCAATCATGTATGCAACCATAATGCATAACTAAGACCATGTATGCAACCATAATGCATAACCAATTCAAAGCGTAATAAATACATTTTACCGTCTGATGCCCGTACGTCTCACTACGTACCTTAGTTCCAAAAGTGGAGATATCGTGGACTTTATCTCCTAAGCTGTGTGGCCACCTGGGATGGTTCTACACATTCACACAAATCAATATTAGTAGCCAATAATAGTCCAATATCAAAAAATTCCACAAAAATATCCAAAAATGCCACATTTTGCCTTTCGCGATCGATCGCCTGTGACGGGCGATCGATCGCGAGACCTTACTGCCCGATTCCAAATTTTTCACCCTTCGGCGATCGATCGCCACATTTGGCGCGATCGATCGCCAGCCTCACCGATCGATCGCCAAGATGTGGCGATCGATCGCCAATTGCCCCTCGAGCCTACTGTTGGCTCGCGATCGATCGCCAAGAACGGGCGATCGATCGCTAGCCCCTGTACATCGAATTCCACCATTTTTGCACACCATTTTCAACCCAAACCATACCAACACTTCAACCATCAAACCAACAACATAAATAACATCATAAATCTCCAAAATACACCTTAAAACAACCATAAATCCAACACCCAACCAAAATAACACCAACCCAAAACAAACCCATTCCAAAACCATCCAAAACCATTTCAAAACTAAACCAAACACCATAAAAATACCAAGGAGGTATCCATACCTCTTGGGGGCTCTAAATCTCACAAAAATTTCCACAAAAAAGCTTTTTGCAAGAATTTCCCTTCCACTTATTTGCCAAAAACGAAAATAGAAGAATGGTTAGGGTTGGGAGAGAAGTTGGGGAAAAATAGAAAGTGATGGGTATAGTGGGGGTTGGGGGTATTAAGTGGAAATTGTTTTAATTAAATTCCACTCCCACAATTGCCATGGTGTTTAAAACACCCCAACATGATATTTTAAGAGCATTTACCAAAATGCATCAAAATCCCAATTAAAATCATGCTTGACCAAATAATTATCAATTACCCTAAACAAACCATAATAACCCCTAATTTCCCAACATGCATAACATGCACCCCAAAATACACCACCGGGTCACGCATACCATGTGACTAAGCATTTCACCAAGATAATTAATTCCAACACATATATTAATTACCACCATAGACAATCACATAAACACAATTAATGCCCAAATTGCAATTAATTATTTTGGGGATATCATAGGAGAAAGGCGAAATCTTCACAAAAGAGGTATGGAACCCTCCTTGACTAAATCACTCTTCCAAAACCCTATCCCCAACCCATTTTCGTTTTTGACTAAAGGAGAAAGGCAAAATCTTCACAAAAGCTTGGTTTGTGAGATTTTTAGTGAGATTTGGAGTCAAAAAGAGGTATCGAACCCTCCTTGATGTTTTAATGGTGCTTGGTTTTGATTTGAGTTGGTATTTGTTGTTTTGAAATGGGTTTGTGTTGGGTTGGTATTGGTTTTGGTTGGGTGTTATGTTTTGGGTTGTTTAAAGGTGTTTGTTGAAGGTTTATGGTGTTTTTATGTTACGGGTTTGTTGGTATATGTGTTGGTGAAGATGGGGAAGAAAATATGGTGCAAAATGGTGGTTTTCGAAGTGCAGGGAGCGGCGATCGATCGCGCGCAGTCAGTACGCTCCAGTAGCTTTGGCGATCGATCGCCACATTTGGGCGATCGATCGGCGAGGCTGGCGATCGATCGCACCAAAAGTGACGATCGATCGCCGAGTGCAGAAAAATTCACACTCGGGCAGTGTGATCTCACGATCGATCGGGGCCTTGCGACGATCGATCGCGAGACACCAAAATGTGTGTTTTTGGTTATTTTTGTGGGATTTTTGGTATTGGACTATTATTGGGTTGTAATATTGGTATGTGTGAATGTGTAGAACCATCCCAGGTGGCGACACAACCAAGGAAGTGAAGTAATACCAAATCCTACTTTTGGAAGGGTACATAAAGAGACGTACGGGCACCCAATGGTACATGTATCTATTATACTCATTGATTATGCATTGTGGATGCGAGTATATATGGAATTGTGCATTGTGGATGCAAATACATGTTGAATTATGCATTATGATTGCATATATATATGATGATTGTTTGGTGCACATCCCATGAGTCATGGTTATATAGAGTGATGATTTTAATGCTTTGCCGCTGTCACTTGAAGCGATGATAGAATACTTGCCGCTGTCATATTGTGAGGAAAGAATATTTGCCGCCAAATGTTGAAGCTGTAAGTAATCCTTATAGCATACAACGCAGCGGAATAAAAATTTAGGATTACTAAACCTTTGATCTATACTAAGGTTATCATATCGGATAAAGGATATACGAAATTCTCACCCTTGTAGCGTGTTTGAGAAGATTCCACGGAGCTGCACCACGTCCAACGCCTCCTCCGAGTCATAGCAAAACTTGTCTAGTTTTGCCTCAACGGTATCCACACGATCAAATCGGGTGAAGGGATAGTTTAAGAACGAGTTGCTAGACAAGTTCTTAAACCGGAACAAGAAACACACTCGATTCTAAATCGAAAAGATGGCACGAAATCACCACTCAACCTTCGGCTATTGCAAAACCGAGAGTGAATGGAGAGAGGCGGCTGTGTGTCTTCCTTAGTGTGTAGGTTATGATATGAAAGTCTTAATCACATTAATCACCATGCAATCAAATTATATATCATTTAATTAAAGGCTTTCATAAAGCCTCATGGGCTTAAGCCCATGATTTAATTTAATCATTATGATAATTAATTAAGACTCCTCTTAATTATTTATTTCATCCCATGAATTTAATTTCCCTTCTCGATTTAATCTTTTGTGCGACCCGATAGGATCTTGTAATGTTGGCAGTGACATAAAATCTCATTTACGTTACAAGCAAGGAGCGGTGTCTAGCAACACGTCGAGGCTACCCAAATTACAAGAATGTCAAAGACTCGACATAACCTTTAGAACTTGTGATAATATTAACCATGTAACTTAATCCCTTTGTCCTTTGTGTTTAGATTGAACACGAGTCATGGAATAGTCATACTCGTATATCCAATCTTTATTTCTTGATCCCCAAGTAGAACTAGAATAAACGAATAAGCTCGATATCTCATATCGACTCATTCGAGCATGGCCATGCATTTTAGTTCTCACTTGATCAAGAGCCAAACGCATCTCCTGTTATATAGGAGGGACAAATCCTATCTCAATCAGTCAACATCCCTCTACATAATTCGTAGTGTATCCAATAGTCGCCTTTATAGATTACCCTGTTACGGGTAACGTTTGACGATATTAAGATACATAACTCCTTATGTTGGGATCTCTGATGATCACAAGTTGTAAGGATTACATACATTATTATCACTATGAGAATTGCATATGACGATCATATAACTATCCATGTTGCATTCTCATGGTGGGTCTGTCCAGTACATCGTTCTCTAACATGTACCCATGTGTTGATTTGATATCTCATATCAATGAACAATTCATCAATCAACACATACTAGTCTCTACGTATTATCATTATCCCTATTCATGATAATACTTGACTAGGGACATCTTTAAGAATAATACAATATTATTCTAAGGACATTAACATATATATTAATTCACATTGCACAGTTAAAAGAATAATATATAATAATGAATTGCCATTCATGAAATCATAAACATTGTATGTCAAAACAATCATCTAATGATTTGTCTTAGGGCATATCCCAACAAATTTCCCACTTGCACTAAGACCACTTAGACATATACCTAATGCCTAGAGATCTAATATGACGATCATGCTTCTGCTGTGACAGTGGCTTCGTCAATGGGTCAGATACATTATCATCTGTTGGTACTTTGCATATTTTAACATCTCCCCTTTCAACGATTTTTCGAATGAAATGGAAACGCCTAAGTATGTGCTTGGATCTTTGGTGAGATCTTGGTTCCTTAGCCAATGCGATCGCTCCATTGTTGTCACAATAGAGTTCTATCGGATCTTTAATGCTAGGCACCACTCCAAGTTCAGAAATGAACTTCCTCATCCAAACAGCTTCCTTTGCTGCATCCGAGGCAGCAATATACTCAGCTTCCGTTGTAGAATCGGCTACTGTTTCTTGCTTTGAACTCTTCCAGCTCACAGCACCTCCATTTAGGCAATACACATATCCAGATTGCGATCGAAAATCATCTTTGTCAGTTTGGAAGCTTGCATCAGTGTAACCCATTACATTGAGCTCTTCCTCACCTCCATAAATCAAGAATGTATCCTTAGTTCTTCTCAAGTACTTCAGGATATTCTTGACAGCAATCAAGTGACTTCACCTGGATCAACTTGATATCTGCTCGTCATGCTCAAAGCATACGATACATCGGGACGAGTACATATCATGGCATACATGATAGATCCAATAGCTGACGCATATGGAATCTTACTCATGCGTTGTCTCTCATCTGGTGTTGAAGGACACTATTCCTTCGAGAGATAAATGCCATGCGTCGTAGGCACGAATCCTTTCTTTGATTCCTGCATGCTAAACCTTTTAAGCACTTTGTCTATGTATGTACTTTGACTTAGGCCAAGAAGCCTTCTCGATCTATCTCTATAGATCTTGATTCCTAATACATAGGTGGCTTCTCCTAAGTCTTTCATCGAAAAGCAATTCCCTAGCCAAATCTTTACAGATTGCAAGGCAGGGATATCATTTCCAATCAGAAGTATGTCATCTACATACAACACTAGGAAAATGATTACGCTCCCACTGACCTTCTTGTAAACCAAACTCTTTGATTGCATCATCAAAACGAAGATTCCAACTCCGAGAAGCTTGCTTCAATCTATAAATGGATCGTTGTAGCTTGCATATTTTTCCAGCATCCTTTGGATCGACAAAACCCTCGGGCTGTGTCAGGTACACATCCTCGAGCAGATTTCCATCAAGGAAAGCTGTTTTGACATCCATCTGCCAGATTTCATAATCATGAAATGCAGCTATTGCAAGTAAGATCCTTATGGATTTAACCATGGCCACTGGTGAAAAACGTTTCATCATAGTCAATACCATGAATTTGTTTGAATCCTTTTACAACCAGCCGACCTTTATAGGTTTGTACATTACCATCCATATCGGTCTTTTTCTTGAAAATCCATTTGCACCCTATGGGTCCTACCCCTTCAGGTGGATCAACCAAAGTCCATACTTTGTTTGCATACATGGATTCCATCTCAGATTTCATGGCCTCTTGCTATTTCTCAGAATCAGTGCCCATTATAGCTTGTTGATAAGATGACGGCTCATCCTCATCAATAAGTAGTAAGTCACCTTGTTGAGTCACAAGAAATCCATATCTCTGTGGCTCCCGGTGTTCTCTTACAGACCTACGCTGGGCTTGTGTCTCTTGAGCAGGTACTTCTTCCACAACAACTTGCGGTGCCTGCTTTGTTTCCATCTCAATCTCAAGTTCAGTGTTTTCTTGTGGTTTAACTTCACTAAGTTCTATTTTTCTCCCACTGGTTTTTCTAGAAATAAATTCTCTTTCAAGAAATACACCAGTCCGAGCAACAACTACTTTGTTCTCGGTGGGATAATAGAAATAGTATCCTTTCGTTTCCTTAGGATACCCCACAAATAAACACTTATCAGATTTGGGTCCAAGTTTGTTAGTGGCGTGACGTCTAACGAAAGCCTCACAACCCCAAATCTTCATAAAAGACATACTAGGACGCTTCCCAGTCCATATCTCATATGGTGTCTTTTCCACTGATTTAGATGGAACACGGTTCAGTAAGAAAATCGTTGTTTCTAGAGCGTGTCCCCAAAACGATATCGGAAGATCTGCATGACTCATCATTGATCTAACCATGTCTAACAAGGTTCGATTTCTACTCTCGGATACACCATTCCATTGTGGAGTATACGGAGGAGTGAGTTGTGGGACTATCCCATACTCCTTTAGATAGTCATGAAACTCTTGGCTTAGGTATTCACCTCCTCGATCTGATCGAAGGATTTTGATACTTTTGCCAAGTTGGTTTTGTACTTCATTCTTGAAATCTTCGAACTTTTCAAAGGTTTCATGCTTATGCTTCATTAGGTACACATACCCATATCTACTGAGGTCATCAGTAAATGTAACGAAGTATTGAAAACCACCTCTAGCTTGTGTACTTATTGGTTTACATACATCACTATGTATTAGTCCCAATAAAACATTTGCCCTTTCAACATGTCCCTTGAAAGGGGCATTAGTCATCTTGCCCATTAAACAAGATTCGCATGTTTCATATGATTCAAAATCAAATGAATCTAATACTCCATTCTTATGAAGTTTAGATATGCGGTTTTCGTTTATGTGGCCCAAGCGACAATGCCAGAGATAAGTCGGATTACAATCATTATTTTTAATCCTTTTAGTATTTATGTTATAGACAGGTATATCAAGATTAATAAATAAAGACCATTCACCATTTGTGCACTAGCATAAAACATATCATTTAAATAAATGGAACAACAGTTGTCCTTTATAATAAATGAGAATCCATACTTGTCCAAACAAGAAATAGAAATAATGTTTTTGGTAATTGAAGGCACAAAATAACAATCTTTTAAAATCAACGATAAACCAGAAGGCAAAGATATATGATAATCCCCTATAGCTAATGCAGCAACTCTTGCTCCATTTCCAACTCGGAGATCAACTTCGCCTTTCGCCAATAATCTACTCTTTTTGAGGTCCTGCACATTTACACAAATGTGAGATCCACATCCAGTATCTAATACCCATGATGAAGAAGTAGATAAATTGACTTCTATAACAAAAATACCTGAAGCGGAAGTCACACTTCCTTTCTTTAGATCCTCCAGATATACTTTGCAGTTTCTTTTCCAATTGCCTGTCTCACCGCAATGGAACCAGTTCCCTTCCTTCGCTATCCCTCCCTTTGGTTTCAGTGCATAAGACTTTGGCTTAGATTTAACAAAGACCTTCTTTGCTTTCTTGTTGCCTTTAGCTTTGGCCCTTCTTTGCCCTTATTCACAATAAGAACATTTGTGGCCTTAGTCTTCTTTGTATTTGCTTCATATGTTCTCAACATACCAAGCAATTGTGGTAGAGTCTTTTCCATGTCAGTCATATTGTAATTTACTACGAATTGACTGAAGCTCTCCGGCAACGATTGCAAGATCACATCGGTGGCCAACTCTTGGTCCAATGGAAAACCCAGCTTGTCCAGATTCTCAATGTACCCAATCATCTTGACTACATGAGTTCCAACTAGGCTTCCCTCTACCATCCTGCACTGGAACAACGCTTTAGAGACGTCATACCTCTCTTGTCTAGCTTGTTGTTGGTACAGTTGCTTAAGGTGCTCGATCATATCAAACGCCTCCATTTCCTCATGTTGCTTCTGAAGCTCAGAGTTCATGGTTGCAAGCATAAGGCACCCAACATCAAGTGCGTCACTTTGATGCTTCTTGTAAGCATCTTTTTCGGCTCTTGTAGCCGTTAGGGGAGGTTCCTCTGCGGGCAAGGGTTCCTCTAGGACATATTGTTTCTTTTCTTGTTTGAGGACTATCCTCAAGTTCCTATGCCAGTCTAGGAAATTTGTCCCATTTAGTTTGTCCTTCTCAAGGACCGATCGCAGTGATAATGTGTTTGATACGCACATATAATTCTTGGATAGTTGGACGAACAACGCTTTGCTCAATTCATCAAATGAATTATTATCCAACCCATGCCTCTTGGTTCCCAATCCTATTGAGATAACCTAGTTAAGTCGTACCCAATTTAAAGTATAACGGATATAACTTTTATCCTTTCGCGCCTTACTAAGATTGCCACGGTGCTTTGCTTTGGCAAACCCACATATGTACAATCGAAGTTATTGACGAGTACTTTTAATTTTGGAAGGCATCTAAAACTTAATATTTTAGAGGGATTTATTGATCTCATGATTAGTTTGATAATTTAAAATATGTCCACTACATATAGTTGTATACATATCTACATATATGTGTAATACAATTATCAATCTAAAACATAAGATAAATCATGCATCAACATACATAATTAACCGTGACATGGTTATAGCCCCTACTAATGATTTTTCTCAAGCCAATGAGAAAATCCTAAGAGTCAACCTAAGGTAACTTCACAAGCACATTCCTTTGGCTCCAATTTGTGAATGGCCTCCTCATCCCGGCACCTTGCTCCATCTTCATTGATCACCATCAACAATTAAACTATACTATTTACAAGATATATAATTCCTCGATTCACATTCGAGGGGAACATAGGGGAGGGATTACATTTAGAATAAAATAGAGAAGGCACGACTCGCAGGTCGTATTATTAATTACAAACATTCACAAATCCTATCTAATAGGTCAAAGGGCTATAACCACGCACCATGCTCAAACAACACATAAAGCATGCATTAACATTTAATTAATTAAATTCTAAACATTTTAAATTTAATTCTAATTAAAACTGTAAAATAGAATTTTGAAAAATTATCGTACGCTCGGGACATCACATGCCACGAACTAAAGCGACTAAGCCACGAACCACCATGGTTCGAACCACAAAACCACATGGCTGGACCAATTATGGGCCTAGGGTTCGAAACCCTAGCCCATGGCAGAACCAAGCTCGAGCGGCGGCGACGCTAGGGTTCCAAACCCTAGCCGCCTCGAACCTTCTTGATTTTTCATCGAGCCAACATGGTTCGAAACTTCGGAATTCATGAGCCACGAGCCACGGTCCAACCATGCACGGTTCATGACGGTGGCGGCTCAACCATCTCGAGCCAAGGGTTCGAAAACCCTAGCCCTCATGTGGTGTAGCCTCCAACACGCATGATACATAGACTCATGGTCCGAACCATTATCGAGCCAAAAGGTTCTAAAACCTTAGCAATAGGGCAACGATGGCCGAGCCCATGCATGGCTACTAGGGTTCGAAACCCTAGCCGTCATGAGCTAGCCGTCACGAGCCATTGGGTTCTAAACCCTAAACAAGCTTCGACTCTTCCATGCACAATTATTAGCCATAACGGCTAAACCATCTCGAGCCAAGGGTTCGAAAACCCTAGCCTTCATGTGGCTAGCCGTATGTCATTTGTGATGGTTGTGGCCGAACACTTTGTGTTATATGGTTCGAATTTCGCCAATTTATATCAAATATACTTTTACGATGATTTTCACAAATTCGATATTAACATATCATATATGTTCATACAATTTTAAATAGCATGCAATATTAATCTAAATATGATTAAACTATTTAACCACATAAATCCGATATGAGCCTAGTACACGGCTCTGATACCACTGTAAGTAATCCTTAGAGCATACAACGCAGCGGAATAAAAATTTAGGATTACTAAACCGCGGATCTATACTAAGGTTATCATATCGGATAAAGGATATACGAAATTCTCACCCTTGTAGCGTGTTTGAGCAGATTCCACGGAGCTGCACCACGTCCAACGCCTCCTCCGAGTCACTAGCAAAACTTGTCTAGTTTTGCCTCAACGGTATCCACACGATCAAATCGGGTGAAGGGATAGTTTAAGAACAAGTTGCTAGACAAGTTCTTAAACCGGAACAAGAAACACACTCGATTCTAAATCGAAAAGATGGCACGAAATCACCACTCAACCTTCGGCTATTGCAAAACCGAGAGTGAATGGAGAGAGGCGGCTGTGTGTCTTCCTTAGTGTGTAGGTTATGATATGAAAGTCTTAATCACATTAATCACCATGCAATCAAATTATATATCATTTAATTAAAGGCTTTCATAAAGCCTCATGGGCTTAAGCCCATGATTTAATTTAATCATTATGATAATTAATTAAGACTCCTCTTAATTATTTAATTCATCCCATGAATTTAATTTCCCTTCTCGATTTAATCTTTTGTGCGACCCGATAGGATCTTGTAATGTTGGCAGTGACATAAAATCTCATTTTACGTTACAAGCAAGGAGCGGTGTCTAGCAACACATCGAGGCTACCCAAATTACAAGAATGTCAAAGACTCGACATAACCTTTAGAACTTGTGATAATATTAACCATGTAACTTAATCCCTTTGTCCTTTGTGTTTAGATTGAACACGAGTCATGGAATAGTCATACTCGTATATCCAATCTTTATTTCTTGATCCCCAAGTAGAACTAGAATAAATGAATAAGCTCGATATCTCATATCGACTCATTCGAGCATGGCCATGCATTTTAGTTCTCACTTGATCAAGGGCCAAACACATCTCCTGTTATATAGGAGGGACAAATCCTATCTCGATCAGTCAACATCCCTCTACATAATTTGTAGTGTATCCAATAGTTGCCTTTATAGATTACCCTGTTACGGGTAACGTTTGACGATATCAAGATACATAACTCCTTATGTTGGGATCTCTGATGATCACAAGTCGTAAGGATTACATACATTATTATCACTATGAGAATTGCATATGACGATCATATAACTATCCATGTTGCATTCTCATGGTGGGTCTGTCCAGTACATCGTTCTCTAACATGTACCCATGTGTTGATTTGATATCATATCAATGAACAATTCATCAATCAACACATACTAGTCTCTACGTAATATCATTATCCCTATTCATGATAATACTTGACTAGGGACATCTTTAAGAATAATACAATATTATTCTAAGGACATTAACATATATATTAATTCACATTGCACAGTTAAAAGAATAATATATAATAATGAATTGCCATTCATGAAATCATAAACATTGTATGTCAAAACAATCATCTAATGATTTGTCTTAGGGCATATCCCAACAGAAGCGAGGGTATTGCCGCATGTCGCATTTGCGCGAGGTTATTCAATGCCACTAATATGTCGAAGCGAGGGGTATTAGTGCCGCTGTAATGACAAGCGAGGTGCATTAAAATACATTATTATAACAGACTAGGGATCGATGGTTGGTGATAATGAAATGGTGTTATGTCATGACATGTGTAGAACCATTAAATAATCTATTGATTATACTCACGAGTTATGGTACAGGGACAACCAAAAAGGGAGCGTTTTAAATGCATGGGAAAAACAGGAAGTGTTTTATTACGGTTTATGCATTTATGCCTTATATTCATATTGTGTTGAATATGAATTATTATATGCTCATGTTTTGAGGGTTGTCCTTGTAGGTACCTTTTGGCATGAAGGGGCTAAGGATGGGTTGAGACAGTGAGCTTGTGAAGAGCGCATTTGATAAGGAAGGACATGATTATTTTTTATAGTGTCTACTCTAGGAGTAGTGTAAAGCTATAGTGTATAACATTCATTTGTTAAAGAATGTAATTAATCCATTTGAAAGTCCATAACTTGGCATGTAATTCTTAAGGCTCAAAGTCTCAACACGAACTTTTACACTCTGATAATTCATGTTAGCTCTAATTATGCCTTTAATCTGCACTTAAGGAACTAGGGTCCTTACATTAGTGGTGTCAGAGCCAGGTTAGAGAACCCGGAAACGAGTGAAGGGTAGCCTTAGCATGGTTGGCTAGGTGGTTACATTTGGGCATGTTTATGCATGTGGTGACTATTGGTGTATAAAAATTGTTATGCTAGCATGCTTATTATCATTCATGTTATCTAACGGTATAACATATGTATTATTTTGGAATTGTTGTTAACCCTTGTGTTACAGCATGGCGGCTATGAACTTGGGGAACCTCAATGAAGAGGTAGGTGATGTTGGAAGTGTTAATGCAAGTATTTGTCAGACAAATCCTTTACCTCCACCAGCTGTGGGTGTGAGACCCCGTTATCTAAATAAGATATTAAGGTGCGATTAAGAGAACTAAACATATATATATCAGAGTATTAGGTCGTGTTGACTACCTGAGCTTAAGAGATTATAGTACCAAAAGTTCAAAAAGGAATTATACACATTCCTAACAAAAGGTACTACAATATAGCTTTACTCTACCGCTTGTAGATACTATATAAAAGTGACTCTCTATACAGCTAATCCTGTAGCACTCCTTACAGCTCAGCGTTTCAACCCCGACCCTGGTTCTCATCATCAAAAGCACCTACAAAGACAACCCCCAACACATGAGCACATCATAATTCATATTCAACATAACATGAATGTAAAGCATAATGCATAATCATAGATTTGAAATACTTCCTGTATTTCCAATGCATTTAAAACGCCCATTGGTTGTCCCTGTACCATAACTCAAAATCAATTCAATGTATGATGTTATGGCTTATATGAATGTCATGACATTACTTCACTTCTTAAATCTTCACTTCTTTCTTAGTCAGTTTATCATCAGTGTATTTTAATGCTTCTTACTTCTTAACTTCATAATGAGCGGTACCATCTTCCCCGCTTCATTATTTCATAACAAGCGGTACCTTCTTCCCTGCTCTTCATACTAACGGTACCTTCTTCCCCGCTTAGTATGGTATACCCCGCCTCCATGTGCAAGCCTTGCTCCACATTTTTAGCGGTATAAGCGTAAGCATTAAAAATCATCACTACGATAACCCTGACTCGTGGAATACACACTCTTTATTCCACAACATACATATGCAACAACAATGCATAATAACATGTATCATAACACATAATGCACCACTTTGCATCTTGTCATATGTCAATTACTGAACATTTAATACATGTTACCGTTGGGATGCCCGCAAGTCGCTTACGTACCTTTCCAAAATATAGTGTGTTGCGGGACTCTATCCTCTGCGCTGTGTAGCTATCTGTGAAGGCTCTACACCAGTGTACAACACAATATTAGATGCCAATTTATAGTCCAAAATCAAAAATCCAACAAAATATAACAATTTATATTTTTCAACATTCTGGGTCTCTCGATCGATCGGCCCCTCTTTTCGATCGATCGAGAAGACGCCTTCTTTCAAAGCCAATGTTCTGCCTCGCTCGATCGATCGAGATGGAATCCCGATCGATCGAGATGCCCTGTTCAAGAAACACAATACCAGAATTCTCGAACACCTATTTTCATACCCTTCAATCTAGCATATAAGATACACCACATGCTTAAACAAACATGCTAGCAGCTACAATACACTACCCTGAGTGTATTCATATCAAATTCATACCCCAAACTCAAACCCACATGCATTAAAATTGCCCATTTACATCAGTACTCAACCAAACTTTCTGGAAACAGGGTAACATATTTCTTTTCCAGATTTCTCGAGCACCTCATTTCATGCTATTAAAACTACAACATATAACATAAAACATGCTCGAACAAGAACGCCATGGGCTTTACAAAACTACCATGCATGTACTCAAATCAAAGGTTTACCAAAAACCTAGCTAACATGCATGATAATATCTCCACAACTTCACTCCCATCCCATATTTTCCAGAAAAACAGGGCACACACCTTACCTGTGATGTCCTGGGATTATTAGTGTTAATCCCGGAGGGTTATTAATCCTTAATGGATTTTTATTGTGGCAATTAGGAATTAATTGTGGATTGGTCTCCCGAGTTTGTTAAATCGGGCATTTAGGATCGTTGGATCCAAAGGTCGAGATTGTATTCTTAATTTGGTGAAAAATCTATGATTTTGGTTTTTGGTGAGAATCGGGATCCGGGATGCATTCGTTGCATGTTGGGAATTTTGGTTATTGGTATGATTTGATCGGAGTGGGTTTTAATTATTTAATTTAAAACATGACTAATGTGAGTCTTAATGCATAATTGGAAGAGGGGTTTAGATATGTCATGTTGGACATAATTTTCATACCATACAATTATCTAATACATGTTATAAAGATATTAAAAGAACCATTCCCCCTCCTTTACATCCCATCCACCCCATTCTATCACCTTTATATCTTGACCTTGCCATCACCTCATCCAAACCCACCATTTTCGTTCCTCAACATGGAAGGAAGGAGAAAGCTTTGGAAAAGAGCCATTTTCATGATTTCTTACTAGAATCTTGAAGCTCAAAGGGTAAGCAACCAACCTAGCAAAGTTTTGTTGTATATTGGTTGGTTTTGGTGTTGTATCTTGGGGTTCAAGGGGTAGATCATGTTCTAACATTGTTGTATGTGTTGGGAGTTAGGTTTTGTAGTGTTTAGATTGTTTTTGGTTGGTTTTATGTTGTAAATTGAAGTGGGTTTGAGTTGTAGGTGATTTGGTGTTGAAAGGAGCTCATTCTTGGAGGTTTCTCGCGTTTACAGGGCTGCTCGATCGATCCGAAAATATTTTCGATCGATCGAGCATGGCAGAATGTTTTTAGTGGCTTTGGAACAGTGGACCGATCGATCGGAGGGTGGTTCTCGATCGATCGAGATGAAATTTTGATCGATCGAGATGGCCAGTATGTTGGTGCCCCTTTTGTTGTTTCTTGGCTCTTTTTGGGTGTCTTATATGCTTCGCCCCGGGTTATTTTAAAAGGTTAATTGTCATGGATTGACAATATTTTTGGGGTATTATGCATGCTTAGCCGGGAACTTTTATAATTTGGTTATCGTCATGGATTGACGATACGATTTGGTGTTGTGATCGTACTAGGGCACGTAATTGCATGCCTATGTTTAATTGTGAAATATTTATGTGTTTTAGCACATGTTTCTCGGGGCAAGAAACTCAAGCCATGCTTGACATGGACTACGGAATTCTAAGGTACGTATGACGTACGAGCATAACCTATTATAATGTTGCAACTGTAAAATGCATGGTATGTGATAATTGCATTAAATGGGCATTGGAACACATGGTATGTGATAATTGCATTAAATGGGCATTGGAACACATGGTGTGTGATAATTGCATTATATGGACATTGAAATATGTGGCACGTGGTAATTGCATCGAATAGGTATTGAAATGCATGGTGCATGGTACTTGCTATAAATGGATAACGATATGCACGGTAAATGGTATTTGCGTCAAATGGATTATACATTGGGAACCATATGGTGCCGCTATTGAGCGAGCAATGATTTGGGATGCTGTCGCCGTTGAGCGACCATCGGTTATGACGCCGCTATTGTTGAGCGTGCGCGTGGTTTAAAATGCCGCTATTGTGGAGCAACCAATGAAATAGGAATATGGAATCATTGGTTAAATATATGTGAGATCTACGGTCTTTTATATAACGATTTTACCATATTTATTATGGAACTTGCATAATAGGACGGTATTAGTTAATCTACGTGGCGATTAACTGGCTTTGGGAATTTGATGAGTTTGATTGTTTTGAGAACAGGGACAATACAGGGGATTCCGGATGAGGGTATTACCATCCAGGGAGTATCTTTTAAATTATGGCATATATATTCTGTATTCGAAATGCAATGTTATGATTATTGAATTGGTGGTATTGGTATGCTCACCCCGTGTGGGGGCTGTCTCTGTTGGGGCAGGTGGTACATGTGTAGCAACAGCTTTGGAGTCTAGCTCGGGCTGTTGATTGAGGTACTTCCAGGATCGAGGTACCAGAGCTGGTTGAACAAGTGCATAGATCCAGAGTTGAGATCGAGCTGTGCTTGGGAGGTACTTCCAGGATTGAAGTGCCAGTAACGGTATCAAGTAGAGTGTTTTATACATTAGATACAAGCATGTTCATTGGGTGCTCTTACGTGAGTACATTTTACGTGTATATGGAATGTATAAATGGGCTACGGCTCTTCTCTATTCATTTATGGTTTGCATGCAATTAAATAAGGAATTGCTAAATGAACTAAGAGCATGTTAGTGTATTATGAGGGTGCATATTACATGAATAATCTTGGATGGGGAAGTCGAACATTATGTGGATTGAATGCAAGAAATTTTCTGGATAGCATATTGTGTTGCACTTGCATATGGTTTTCCCCATGATAGTATGATTATATGCACTAATGGTATGGCTTAATACACTAATAACGGGTTAAGGGCACGGGGGTCCTTACATTACCCAGATTTTTGAACACTATATTTTACATGCTTAAATCCTTCACATAAAACATGTAACATGCTCAAGGAAAAATACTGGAAGCTTCATAACAACACCATGTAAGCATTTAAATCGAACGTTTTAAGAAACCTAAGCTAACATGCCATTTTCACACCACTTAAAAACATGAACTTAATCAAGCTTAAATAAAAAACAGAGCATGGTTTCTCACCCTACTTTGCTCCGATTTTTGAAAGGCTTCCAAGCAATGAAAATGGAAGGGCTGCTCTCAATCTTGCTTAGCAGGTGCTGGAGATAATTTGGGAGAGAAATGGCAAGATTTGGAGTGGAGGAGAATGGATGAATCATTGTGCCAAGTGGGGGGTATGGCCAGCTGATGCTGTGTCATCAGCATGGGTTGGGGGGGGGGGGGGGGTGGTTGGATGTTGGGTGGTATGATGTGTTATGTTTTGGTCCCGGTATTTCGTACGATGTATAAAAATATCCTCACATGATATTTATAGTATTTTCTCAATAAAATACTTCAATTTTTCATTTAAACATACTTCACCAAAACAAATAACACACACCCCAAATAATCATGTCACAACCCCAAAATCCCAACATACATCACATGCACCCAGAAATGCATTTACCCCTATATTATTAATTCCGCCTCCTGAATTAATACCAAAAGCCTCATAACTTAATTAATGATTAAAATCACATAATCATTTCGGGGATATCACAATACTCCCCTACTTATAAGATTTCGCCCTCGAAATCAGCATGCACTTACCCAATAAAAAATAAAACATATATCACATACCGGAAAACAGTTCTGGATAGTGCTGCACCATGTGTCGCTCCGCCTCCCACGTGGCCTCCTCGACACCCCTGCGATCCCACTGAACCTTGATCATAGGAATAACTTTGTTCCGAAGCCTGCGGTCTGCCCTATCCAAAATCCTGATAGGCCGCTCCACATAGGAAACATCGGACTCAATCTGCACCTCTGAAGGCTGCAACACATGAGAAGGATCTGGCTCATACTTCCGCAACATAGACACATGAAACACATCGTGTATGCCGGACAGAGAGGGCGGTAGAGCCAATCGGTATGCCAGAGTACCAACACGCTGTAAAATCTCATACGGCCCTACATATCTTGGGGATAACTTTCCCCGCATCCCAAACCGTACCACACCTCTGAAAGGTGATATCTTCAGAAAGACTCTGTCGCCTAATTGAAACTCCAACGCTCTTCGCCGCTGATTGGCATATGCTGCCTGTCTGTCCTGAGCTGCCTTCATCTTTCTCTTGATAACCTTTACCTTTTCTTCCATATCCTGGACCAACTCGGGTCCTCCGACCGATTTACGGTCCACATCATCCCAACACAAAGGCGACCTGCAACGTCTGCCATATAGGGCTTCAAATGGAGCCATCTGTATGCTAGCCTGGTAACTGTTATTATAAGAAAATTCCACATAGGCTACTGAGTCCTGCCAAGAAGTGTCGAACTCCAGCACACAAGCTCAACAACATATCTTCGAGCGTCTATATTGTACGCTCGGTCTGTCCGTCCGTCTAGGGATGATATGCTGTGCTCAACCTTAACTCTGTGCCCAGGGCTGACTGAAGACCTTCCCAGAAGTGAGATGTGAACCGCGGATCTCGATCAGACACAATCGAAACAGGGACCCCGTGCAGTCTCACCACATCTCTGATATATAACTGAGCCATCCTTAGGTATGTGAAGGTCATACAGTAGGGAATGAAATGAGCACTCTTAGTCAATCTGTCGACGACCGCCCATATGGCATCAAAACCCGAAACAGTCCTCGGTAAGTGGGTCACGAAATCCATAGACACGTGCTGCCACTTCCAATCGGGTATCTCCAAACTCCTTAGCTCACCACCGGGCCTCAGCCTCTCAGCCTTCACCTGCTGACAAATCAAACAGCACTTGACGAATGAGGTAACATCCTGTTTCATTCGCCTCCACCAGAACTGGCTGCATAAATCCTTATACATCTTCTTCCCGCCCAGGTGGATACTCATCCTGCTGCAATGAGCTCACTGTAATATGTTGGGATATGCCCTAAGACAAGTCATTAGATGATTGTTTTGACATACAATGTTTATGATTTTATGAATGGCAATTCATTATTATATATTATTCTTTTAACTGTGCAATGTGAATTAATATATATGTTAATGTCCTTAGAATAATATTGTATTATTCTTAAAGATGTCCCTAGTCAAGTATTATCATTAATAGGGATAATGATAATACGTAGAGACTAGTATGTGTTGGTTGATGAATTGTTCATTGATATGAGATATCAAATCAACACATGGGTACATGTTATAGAACGATGTACTGGACAGACCCACCATGAGAATGCAACATGGATAGTTATATGATCGTCATATGCAATTCTCATAGTGATAATAATGTATGTAATCCTTACGACTTGTGATCATCAGAGATCCCAACATAAGGAGTTATGTATCTTGATATTGTAAAACGTTACCCGTAATAGGGTAAACTATAAAGGCGAGTATTGGATACACTACGAATTATGTAGAGGGATGTTGACTGATCGAGATAGGATTTGTCCCTTCTATATAACAGGAGATGTGTTTGGCCCTTGATCAAGTGAGAACTAAAATGCATGGCCATGCTCGAATGAGTCGATATGAGATATCGAGCTTATTCGTTTATTCTAGTTCTACTTGGGGATCAAGAAATAGAGATTGAATATACGAGTATGACTATTCCATGACTCGTGTTCAATCTAAACACAAAGGACAAAGGGATTAAGTTACATGGTTATTATTATCACAAGTTCTAAAGGTTATGTCGAGTCATTGACATTCTTGTAATTTGGGCAGCCTCGATGTGTTGCTAGACACCGCTTCTTGCTTGTAACGTAAAATAAGATTTTATGTCACTGCCAACATTACAAGATCCTATCGGGTCGCACAAAAGATTAAATCGAGAAGGGAAATTAAATTCATGGGATGAATTAAATAATTAAGAAGAGTCTTAATTAATAATTATAAGGATTAAATTAAAATCATGGGCTTAAGCCCATGAGGCTTTATGAAAGCCTTTAATTAATCATATATAATTTGATTGCATGGTGATTAATTTGATTAACACTTTCATATCATAACCTAAAATCTAAGAAGCTCACGGCCGCACCAACTTGAGCTCTCGGCTTCTTCATAGCCGTGTGGTTCTTGGTGATTTTGTGCCATCCTTTTGATTGTGAATCAAGTGTGCTTCTTGTTTTGGTTTAAGAACTTGTCTAGCAACTTGTTCTTAAACTATCCCTTCACCCGATTTGATCGTGTGGATACCGTTGTGGCAAAACTTGTTAAGTTTTGCTAGTGACTCGGGGAGGCGTTGGACGTGGTGCTGCACCGTGGAATCTGCTCAAACACGCTACAAGGGTGAGACCTTCGTAAATCCTTTATCCGATATGATAACCTATGTATAGATCCACGGTTTAGTAATCCAAAATTTTATTCCGCTGCGTTGTATGCTTTAAGGATTACTTACAGTGGTATCAGAGCCGTGTACAAGGCTCATATCGGATTTATGTGGTTAAATAGTTTAATCATATTTAGATTAATATTGCATGCTATTTAAAACTGTATGAACATATATGATATGTTAATATTAATTTTGTGAAATTATCATGAAATTATATTTGATATAATTGATGTTTGTTGTATACGATACATGAAGGCGCAAAACCGAGCCCAAAGCATGAGATGGTTCGACCACCACCATCACAAATGACACACGGCTGCAACATGAGGGCTAGGGTTTTCGAACCCTTGGCTCGAGATGGTTTAGTCGTTGTGGCTAATAATTGTGCATGGAAGTGTCGAAACTTGATTAGGGTTTAGAACCCAATGGCTCGTGACGGCTAGCTCATGACGGCTAGGGTTTCGAACCCTAGTAGCCGTGCATGGGCTCGGCCATCGTCGCCCTTTGGCTAGGGTTTAGAAACCTTCTCTTGGCTCGAAAATTTGTATTAGCGGCACTTGAATCATGATAAATGATGGGTGACGGCTAGGGCCACATGAGGGCTAGGGTTTTCGAACTCATTGGCTCGAGATGGTCAAGACGCCAACGTCATGAATCGTGCATGAAAGGCCGAGAACTATAACAAAGGTTTCGAACCATGGTGGCTCGTGACGGCTAGGGTTTCGAACCCTAGCAGCCAAGATTGGCTCACGACCGCCACCGTCCAAAGGTGTTAGGGTCTCGGACCCTCGAGCTTGGGCCGTGGTTTTGGGCTAAGTTTCCATGACATGTGATGTCCCGAGCGTACGATAATTTTTCAAAAATTATTTTACAGTTTTAATTAGAATTAAATTTTAAATTGTTTAGAATTTAATTAATTAAGTGTTAAAGCATGTTTTATGTGTTGTTTGAGCATGGTGCATGGTTATAGCCCTTTGACCTATTAGATAGGATTTGTGAATGTTTGTAATTTATAATACAACCTGCGTGTCGTGCCTTCTCTATTTTATTCTAAATGTAATCCCTCCCCTATGTTCCCCTCGAATGTGAATCGAGGAATTCTATATCTTGTAAATAGTGTAGTTTATTTTATTGATGGTGATCAATGAAGATGGAGCATCGTGCCGGGATGAGGAGGCCATTCACAAATTGGAGCCAAAGGAAGGTGCTTGTGAAGTTACCTTAGGTTGACTCTTAGGATTTTCTCATTGGCTTGAGAAAATCGTTAGTAGGGGCTATAACCATGTCACGTTTAATTATGTATGTTGATGCATAATTTATCTTATGCTTTAGATTGATAATTGTATTACACATATATGTAGATATGTATACAACTATATGTAGTGGACATATTTTAAATTATCAAACTAATCATGAGATCAATAAATCCCTCTAAAATATTAAGTTTTAGATGCCTTCCAAATTTAAAAGTACTCGTCAAAAACTTCGATTGTACATGTGTGGGTTTGCCAAAGCAAAGCACCGTGGCAATCTTAGTAAGGAGCGAAAGGATAAAAGTGATATCCATTATACTTTAAATTGGGTACGACTTAACTAGGTTATCTCAATAGGATTGGGAACCTAGAGGCATGGGTTGGATAATAATTCATTTGATGAATTGAACAAAGCGTTGTTCGTCCAACTATCCAAGAATTATATGTGATATAATTGACAAAGTGTTGTCTACCTAAATAACCGAGTCTTGGGCGATTAGCCAAAGCTAACTCAAGATTAGGCGAAATATGGATCTTGGCCCACTAAAGGTTTTGAGGGTTGATATTTTTTTAAACAAAATAGTGGGAGCATCATTTAATGTAAGACCATGTTAAATGATTAAATCATAAACTTATTTTTTAAACAAAATAGTGGGAGCATCATTAAAGCATATCCATGGCAACTAACAACGTAACAAGCACTTTATAACTGCGATCGGTCCTTGAGAAGGACAAATTAAATGGGACAAACTTCCTAGACTGGCATAGGAACTTGAGGAAAGTCCTCAAACAAGAAAAGAAACAATATGTCCTAGAGGAACCCTTACCTGCCGAGGAACCTCCTCTAACGGCTACAAGAGCCGAAAAAGATGCTTACAAGAAGCATCAAAGTGACGCACTTGATGTTGGGTGCCTTCTGCTTGCCACCATGAACTCTGAGCTTCAGAAGCAACATGAGGAAATGGAGGCGTTTGATATGATCGAGCATCTTAAGAAAATGTACCAACAACAAGCAAGACAATAGAGGTATGACGTCTCTAAGGCGTTATTCCAGTGTAGAATGGTAGAAAGAAGTCTGGTTGGAACACATGTACTCAAGATGATTGGGTATATTGAGAATCTGGAGAAGCTGGGTTTTCCTTTGGACCAAGAGTTGGCCACTGACGTGATCTTGCAATCGTTGCCTGAAAGCTTCAGTCAATTTGTCTTAAATTACAATATGATTGAAATTGAGAAGACACTACCACAGTTACTTGGCATGCTTAGAACTTTTGAAGCAAATAGCAAGAAATCTAAACCTACAAATGTTCTTATTGTGAATAAGAACAAAGGAAAGACTAAAGCTAAGAACTTCAAGAAGAACAAGAAGGTCTTTGTTAAATCTAAGCCAAAGTCATCTGCACTGAAACCAAAGGGAGGGATAGAGAAGGAAGGGAACTGTTTCCATTGCGGTGAGACCGACCATTGGAAAAGAAACTGCAAAGTATATCTGGAGGATCTAAAGAAAGGAAGTGTGACTTCCACTTCAGGTATTTTTGTTATAGAAGTCAATTTATCTGCTTCTTCATCATGGGTATTAGATACTGGATGTGGATCTCACATTTGTATAAATGTGCAGGACCTCAAAAAGAGTAGATTGTTGGCGAAAGGCGAAGTTGATCTCCGAGTTGGAAATGGAGCAAGAGTTGCTGCATTAGCTATAGGAGATTATTATTTATCTTTGCCTTCTGGTTTATCGTTGATTTTAAAAGACTGTTATTTTGTGCCATCCATTACCAAAAACATAATTTATATTTCTTGTTTAGACAAGTGTGGTTTTTCATTTATAATAAAGGACAACTGTTGTTCTATTTATTTAAATGATATGTTTTATGCTAGTGCACAAATGGTGAATGGTCTTTATTTATTAAATCTTGATATGCCTATCTATAACATAAATACTAAAAGGATTAAAAATAATGATTGTAATCCGACTTATCTCTGGCATTGTCGCTTGGGCCACATAAACGAGAACCGCATATCTAAACTTCATAAGGATGGAGTATTAGATTCATTTGATTTTGAATCATATGAAACATGCGAATCTTGTTTAATGGGCAAGATGACTAAAGCCCCTTTCAAGGGACATGTTGAAAGGGCAAATGTTTTATTGGGACTAATACATAGTGATGTATGTGGACCAATAAGTACACAAGCTAGAGGTGGTTTTCAATACTTCGTTACATTTACTGATGACCTCAGTAGATATGGGTATGTGTACCTAATGAAGCATAAGCATGAAACCTTTGAAAAGTTCAAAGATTTCAAGAATGAAGTACAAAACCAACTTGGCAAAAGTATCAAAATCCTTCGATCAGATCGAGGAGGTGAATACTTAAGCCAAGAGTTTCATGACTATCTAAAGGAGTGTGGGATAGCCCACAACTCACTCCTCCGTATACTCCACAATAGAATGGTGTATCCGAGAGGAGAAATCGAACCTTGTTAGACATGGTTAGATCAATGATGAGTCATGCAGATCTTCCAATATCGTTTTGGGGACACGCTCTAGAAACAACGATTTTCTTACTGAACCGTGTTCCATCAAAATCAGTGGAAAAGACACCATATGAGATATGGACTGGGAAGCGTCCTAGTATGTCTTTTATGAAGATTTGGGGTTGTGAGGCTTTCGTTAGACGTCACGCCACTAACAAACTTGGACCCAAATCTGATAAGTGTTTATTTGTGGGGTATCCTAAGGAAACGAAAGGATACTATTTCTATTATCCCACCGAGAACAAAGTAGTTGTTGCTCGGACTGGTGTATTTCTTGAAAGAGAATTTATTTCTAGAAAAACCAGTGGGAGAAAAATAGAACTTAGTGAAGTTCAACCACAAGAAGACACTGAGCCTGAGATTGAGATGGAAACAGAGCAGGCACCGCAAGCTGTTGTGGAAAAAGTACATGCTCAAGAGACACAAGCCCAGCGTAGGTCTGTAAGAGAACACCGGGAGCCACAGAGATATGGATTTCTTGTGACTCAACAAGGTGACTTACTACTTATTGATGAGGATGAGCCGTCATCTTATCAACAAGCTATAATGGGCACTGATTCTGATAAATGGCAAGAGGCCATGAAATCTGAGATGGAATCCATGTATGAAAACCAAGTATGGACTTTGGTTGATCCACCTGAAGGGGTACGACCCATAGGGTGCAAATGTATTTTCAAGAAAAAGACCGATATGGATGGTAATGTACAAACCTATAAAGGTCGGCTGGTTGCAAAAGGATTCAAACAAATTCATGGTATTGACTATGATGAAACCTTTTCACCAGTGGCCATGGTTAAATCCATAAGGATCTTACTTGCAATAGCTGCATTTCATGATTATGAAATCTGGCAGATGGATGTCAAAACAGCTTTCCTTAATGGAAATCTGCTCGAGGATGTGTACATGACACAGCCCGAGGGTTTTGTCGATCCAAAGGATGCTGGAAAGATATGCAAGCTACAACGATCCATTTATGGATTGAAGCAAGCTTCTCGGAGTTGGAGTGGTGCCTAGCATTAAAGATACGATAGAACTCTATTGTGACAACAATGGAGCGATCGCATTGGCTAAGGAACCTAGATCTCACCAAATATCCAAGCACATACTTAGGCGTTTCCATTTCATTCGAGAAATCGTTGAAAGGGGAGATGTTAAAATATGCAAAGTACCAACAGATGATAATGTATCTGACCCATTGACGAAGCCACTGTCACAGCAGAAGCATAATCGTCATACTAGATCTCTAGGCATCAGGTATATGTCTGAGTGGTCTTAGTGCAAATGGGAGATTTGTTGGGATATGCCCCAAGACAAGTCATTAGATGATTGTTTTGACATACAATGTTTATGATTTTATGAATGGCAATTCATTAATATATATTTTTCTTTTAGCTGTGCAATGTGAATTAATATATATGTTAATGTCCTTAGAATAATATTGTATTATTCTTAAAGATGTCCCTAGTCAAGTATTATCATGAATAGGGATGATGATAATACGTAGATACTAGTATGTGTTGATTGATGAATTGTTCATTGATATGAGATATCAAATCAACACATGGGTACATGTTAGAGAACGATGTACTGGACAGACCCACCATGAGAATGCAACATGGATAGTTATATGATCGTCATATGCAATTCTCATAGTGATAATAATGTATGTAATCCTTACGACTTGTGATCATCAGAGATCCCAACATAAGGAGTTATGTATCTTGATATCGTCAAACGTTACCCGTAACAGGGTAAACTATAAATGCGACTATTGGATACACTACGAATTATGTAGAGGGATGTTGACTGATCGAGATAGGATTTGTCCCTCCTATATAACAGGAGATGTGTTTGGCCCTTGATCAAGTGAGAACTAAAATGCATGGCCATGCTCGAATGAGTCTATATGAGATATCGAGCTTATTCGTTTATTCTAGTTCTACTTGGGGATCAAGAAATAGAGATTGAATATACGAGTATGACTATTCCATGACTCGTGTTCAATCTAAACACAAAGGACAAAGGGATTAAGTTACATGGTTAATATTATCACAAGTTCTAAAGGTTATGTCGAGTCATTGACATTCTTGTAATTTGGGCAGCCTCGATGTGTTGCTAGACACCGTTCCTTGCTTGTAACGTAAAATAAGATTTTATGTCACTGCCAACATTACAAGATCCTATCGGGTCGCACAAAAGATTAAATCGAGAAGGGAAATTAAATTCATGGGATGAATTAAATAATTAAGAAGAGTCTTAATTAATAATTATAAGGATTAAATTAAAATCATGGGCTTAAGCCCATGAGGCTTTATGAAAGCCTTTAATTAATCATATATAATTTGATTGCATGGTGATTAATTTGATTAACACTTTCATATCATAACCTAAAATCTAAGAAGCTCACGGCCGCACCAACTTGAGCTCTCGGCTTCTTCATAGACGTGTGGTTCTTGGTGATTTTGTGCCATCCTTTTGATTGTGAATCAAGTGTGCTTCTTGTTTTGGTTTAAGAACTTGTCTAGCAACTTGTTCTTCAACTATTCCTTCACCTGATTTGATCGTGTGGATACCGTTGAGGCAAAACTTGTTAAGTTTTGCTAGTGACTCGGAGGAGGCGTTGGACGTGGTGCTGCACCGTGGAATCTGCTCAAGCACGCTACAAGGGTGAGACCTTCGTAAATCCTTTATCCGATATGATAACCTATGTATAGATCCGCGGTTTAGTACTCCAAAATTTTATTCCGCTGCGTTGTATGCTTTAAGGATTACTTACATAATATACCCTGCCGCAACTCGGGTGTATCTGGAACCACCCATCTGTCGCCAAGCCTCAGAGAACCGTCCTCAGCCACTCTGAATCTCGATGGCTGACCTAAATGAACCACTGACATCCATCTCTGAACCTCTGCGTCGGTCCCCTGAGCCTTCCGGATGTGTTCATAAATGATCGGCTCAGCTAGTAAGGTCAACACCTGTACCGGAAAAGAAGACACATCGTAATCAAACCCCAACTGACAGTAGGAGTGTAATACCCCCGAAATGTAATATGATTATGTTCTATGATGATGAATTATGATGTGTTTAAGGGTTATGGTGTATTTAAATGGGGGGCCACGATTTATGTTATGATGATATGATGTGGGGAGCATGTTGGGTATTTTAAGGGATGTATTAATTATATGAAGTTAGAAAATATCGAGTGAGGATATTTTAATACATCGTACTATATACCGGGGTACAATTAAACACCACATGGCACCCCAACCCACACCACCTACCCCCAACCCATGCTGCAAGTGGCTGGGTGCCCATGCCTTTTCCCCCACTCTTTCACTTCACCTCCATCACTCCAATCTCACCCCATTTTCGTCCAAAACACATCCAGCTCCAGCTTAGCAGGTAGGAAGGAAGAAACTTCAAAATTCTTTGCAAGAAACCTTCCAAAAATCGGAGCAAAGGAGGGTGAGAAACCATATTCTGTTTGGTTTAAGTTTTGTTTAAGTTAATGTTTTACTTGGTATGAAAATGGCATGCTAGGTTAGGTTTTGTCGAACCTTTGATTTAAGCTCATTCATGATGTTCCTATGAAGTTCCTAGCATGTTTATATGAGCATGATATATGTGCTATGTGGTAGTTTTGTTGGCTTGAAACTAAGTGTTCGAAAATCTGGGTAATGCCATGATGCCCTGTTTTCTGTAAGTTGGTTGAGCTCTAAGTTTATGATGATATTATGATGCATGTTAGCTTAGGTTATGAATAAACCTTTGGCATGAGTACATACCAGGAAGTTTGGTGAACATGCCAACATATTTGTTTAAGCATGAACTACGGGATATGTAGTAGTTTCATTGCTATAAAGATGTGTGTTCAAGAATTCTGGACTGAAGAATCATGCCCTGTTTTCTGAAAAAGCTGGTCGGGTAATGATAAAAAGGGGTAGGTTTAATGCATGTAGGTTTAAGTTATAAGTGAACCTTTAAATTTAATTCATGCATGAAAGTATGTGGAAGTTATTGATATTCTTGTTTAAGCACTTTATGTGTGATATGAAGTAGTATGGATGGTATGAAATGGGGTGCTCAAAAATCTGGGGAAGTCCCGATTTTTCAGAGCTCTCGATCGATCGAGATTTAGTTCCGATCGATCGAGCGAGACAGTGGGTCTAATGTATGATTTAAAACTTTGATGTCGATCGATCGAAGGATTTCTCGATCGATCGGTGAAGCTCCTCGATCGATCGGTAAAATGTTCGATCGATCGAGCGAGGCAGGAAGCCAAGACACTGTTAGTGCACAGTGTCTCGATCGATCGAGACCTAGGGCCGATCGATCGAGACAGGCAGAAAGTTGAAAAATTTAATGATGTTTTATTTTGTTAAGTTTATGATGTAAGGTGGTCTTGAGGCATCTAATATGGTATTATGTGGTCTTGTAGAACCATCCCAGGTACCGGCACCATCTAGGAGATAAAGTCTGTTGACTCCTCCTCCTTTTGAAAAGGTACGTAAGAAGCGTACGGGCATCGGACGGTAACACACATCTCTATTCTACAACTATGCTTTTATTGCATGAGTATTCACGATGGAATGACGGTGTTTATACGATGTTTACACGATGATGTCTATATGATGTTTATACGATGAAGTTCATATGATGTTTATTGCTTATACGATGCTTATATGATGACATTTATGTGATGTATTGTGGTAAGACGCCACGGGGTAAGATGCCCTACATGGTAAGAGGCCATGCGATGTATTGTGGTAAGATGCCACGGGGTAAGATGCCCTACATGGTAAGAGGCCATGCGATGTATTGTGGTAAGATGCCACGGGGTAAGATGCCCCATATGGTAAGAGGCCATACGATGATGTTGTGGTAAGATGCCACGGGGGTAAGATGCCCCATATGCATGATTCTAAATCAGGGACAACAATAAGAAGTGAATGTATAACCAGCATATTACTTAACCAATGTTTCATGCATTTACTATGATGTTTATAATGTTAAGTAAGATTATATATGCTCATGATGTGTTGTCCCTGTAGGTACACTTTCGGACGAAAGGACTAAGGGTCGGGTTGAGGCAGTGAGCTGCGAGGGACACAGGAATGTATAGAATTCAAGTGATGATTAGTATCTACGCTAGGAGTAGTGTAAATCTAAATGACATTCCTTTAGAATGTAATGAATTGTTTTTGAAGTTTTGCATTTTGGCCTGTAATCCCGTTAGCTCATGTAACAACCAAAACCTTAAGATGTTACTTTAATGCATTTTTAGTCCTTCTTATGTCTATTAATCACTGTTAAGGTGGGAAGACCCCACATTAGTGGTATCAGAGCAGTGGTTAGATAACTCGGGAATGAGCGAAGGGTAGCCTTAGCAATAAGATAGCTAGGTGCTTACTATTGAACATGTTTTATGTGTATTTTGCATATGAAGTTTCTATGTTATGCTAACATGTTTAATTATCTAACGATGTGCTTTATGAACTGCTTTTGGTGTTGTTATTAACCCTTGTGTTGCAGCATGGCAGTAAATATAGAAGTGGGTGACGCCATTAGTGTAAATGCAAGTGCTGGGCGTACGAACCCATTGCCACCACCAGCCTTGGGAGAGGAACCCTCTGAACAGCAGTTGCTACCTGGGGAATTGAGCTTGGCTCAGTTTATGATGTATCGACCTCCGATGTTCGAGGGAACTGAATCAGGAGAGAAAGCTGAGGAATGGTTAGAGAGGATCGAACAGATATTTGTGGCAGCGCCTTGTGCAAAGACGGCCTGGATCCGATTAGCAGAATTTCAGCTGTCCAAGAAGGCACTGATGTGGTGGAAAACCACAGTGATTGAGCAAGAGGCTCTGGGACAGGAAGTGAATTGGAAGATGTTCCGCACGCGGTTTCTAAACCGCTATTTCTCAGCCGCTGCAAGACAGGCCAAGGAGGATGAGTTTACCAGTTTAAGACAAGGTACCATGCCTGTATCTGACTATGCTCTACATTACTGTTCCTTACTACGATATGTGCCACACATAGCTGCAAGCACTCAAGCAAAGATGCGGAATTTCATGAAGGGCTTGAGGCCTGAACTGTATGACAGGGTGATCACTTATGGCCCTGCCTGTTTTGATGATGCACTCTCACGAGCTGAGCTAGCTGAACTGGGAGTCGGTGCATATCCTGATGCTGTGCCACCTCCAGCACCCCCTCAGAGACCCACTTCTGATAATTTGAAGCCCAGGGGTTATCAGTTTAAGCCTAGGGGGAACACTTCAGCATCGAGATTCAGTGGCAAGAGGCCCGAGAATCGATGGAAAGGGAAGGGTAGGAATGATGCTCCATCTGGGAGAGGACAGTCTCAGGGAGACAGATCTGGAAGAGTTCAGTGCACTCTTTGTGGGCAGCCACATTTGGCAAAGGACTGCGTAGGATGTTATGTCTGTGGCGACAGAGGCCACTTTGCTCGGCGGTGTCCCAACAGGGGAAGACAGCAGAGCTCTACGGGGAGACCTGCGGACAGAACGGCACAACACCGGCCACCCTTTGTGCCAAGACAGTATGGAGGTCAGCCCGTGGGGCCACCTCAGGGACAGGTGTATACTTTGATGAGGGAGCAGGCTACGGCGGCCCCGGAGGAAGTTATAGCGGGTACGTGTCTTTTATTTACGCACCCTGCTCTTATATTGATAGACACAGGTGCGTCACACTCTTTTGTGTCGACAAGTTTTGTTGAAAGGCACCACATATGCACTTCTCCGTCCCCCATGCCTCTTATGGTCTCGACCCCCGCTGGAAGAAGTTTGACTACGGATCAGATTGTTTATGATGGCCTCATTTATTTTGAGGATAATGAGTTAAGATCAGATTTGATTGTGTTGGGAATGACAGACTTCGATTGCATTGTGGGCATCGATGTTCTGAACAAGTATCAGGCAGTGGTAAACTGCAGGCAAAGGACTGTCCGATTTAGATCTGTATTGGGAGTCCAGTGGACATTCTATGGGGATGGTTCCCGTGCGAAGATTCCGTTAATATCTGCTGTCAAGATGACACAGCTATTGGAACGAGGCCATGAAGGATATCTTATCTACGCTGTTGACATAACGGATAAGGGGAAGGAATTGAAGGTTGAGGATGTGCCCGTAGTGGCGGAGTTTCCTGATGTCTTTCCGAAGGAGATTCCCGGATTCCCACCGACGAGAGAGGTCGAATTTGGGATTGAATTGCTACCAGGGACGTCTGCAATTTCTCGTGCCCCGTATAGGATGGCACCAGCAGAGTTAAGGGAGTTAAAGATACAGTTGCAGGAACTCCTTGATAAGGGCTACATACGCCCTAGCGTATCGCCATGGGGTGCGCCTGTCTTATTTGTTAAGAAGAAAGATGGATCGATGCGTCTATGCATTGATTATAGGCAGTTAAACAAAGCTACAGTAAAGAACAAGTATCCACTTCCGAGGATCGATGACTTGTTCGATCAGTTGCAGGGTACGAGGCTCTATAGTAAGATCGATCTGAGGTCGGGGTACCATCAGATTCGAGTAAGAGAAGATGATGTTCAGAAGACGGCTTTCAGGACTAGATATGGGCACTATGAATTCCTGGTCATGCCTTTTGGGGTGACGAATGCCCCAGCTGTCTTCATGAGTTTGATGAACAGGGTGTTCCAGCCGTATTTGGATCAGTTTGTCATAGTCTTCATTGACGACATACTTATCTACTCTCGGACGGAAGAAGAGCATGTAAGGCACTTGAGGATAGTACTTCAGATCCTTAGGGATCATCAGCTGTACGCAAAGCTTAGTAAGTGCGAGTTCTGGTTGGACAGCGTGGTATTTTTAGGCCATGTCAAATCTAGCCACGGAATATCTGTGGATCCAAGGAAGATTGAAGCTGTGATGGAGTGGGCTGCACCCACTTCTGTACCGAAAATACGGAGTTTCCTCGGTCTGGCAGGTTATTACCGACGTTTCGTCGAAGGTTTCTCGAAGATTGCCAAACCCCTGACACAGCTGACTCAGAAAGGAGTCCCCTTCTTTTGGTCTGAGGCTTGTGAGGAAAGCTTCCAAGAGCTGAAGCGTCGTTTGACTACAGCACCTGTACTGGTAATTCCGTCTGAGGATAAGAGGTTCGCCTTGTATACGGATGCGTCATTGCAGGGCTTGGGCTGTGTGTTGATGCAAGATAAGCATGTGGTGGCTTATGCATCGAGGCAGCTGAAGCCACACGAAGCTAAGTATCCAGTGCATGATTTGGAATTGGCGGCCATCATATTCGCCTTAAAGATCTGGAGGCATTACTTGTATGGCACGTCTTTCACTATATATACGGACCATAAGAGCCTGAAGTTCTTATTCACTCAGGCAGAGTTGAATATGAGGCAAAGAAGATGGATGGATTTGCTCAAAGACTATGATTGTGAAATTGAGTACCATCCAGGTAAAGCGAACCTAATAGCAGATGCCTTAAGTCGGAAGGTGAAGAGTACTGCGGAGGATGTTATGTGTTTGTCGGCCTTGATGACGTCTTATTGCCAACTGGGCTATGATTTCGATGTAGACACGTCGCCTGTGCGAGTGTCGACCCTATTGGCGGAGCCAGACATATTTGAGGCGATCAGGAAGGCCCAGAAGTCGGATAGTGAGGTTCAGAGGTGGACATCATTGGTACTTCAAGGCCAACCATCCAAGTTTAGAGTGGCTGAGGATGATTCCTTGAGACTGGGCAACCGATGGGTAGTCCCAGATGCACCAGGACTGCGTAAAGGAATATTGGAGCGGGCTCACAGTAGTTGTTTCAGTATCCACCCAGGGGGAAAGAAGATGTACAAAGATCTATGCGATCAATTCTGGTGGAGACGCATGAAGCGTGAGGTAATCATTTTTGTTAAAAGATGTTTGATCTGCCAGCAGGTAAAGGCAGAGAGGCAGAGGCCTGGTGGAGAGCTGAAGAGCTTAGAGGTTCCTGAATGGAAGTGGGAGCATATATCTATGGATTTCGTGACCCACTTGCCAAGGACGACCTCAGGATTTGATGCGATCTGGGTGATTGTAGATAGGCTAACGAAGACGGCTCATTTCATCCCTTATAGTATGTCTTATACATACTTAAAGATGGCTCAAATGTATATACGGGATGTTGTGAGATTGCATGGTATTCCAGTCTCGATAGTGTCTGACAGAGACCCGAGGTTCACTTCACATTTCTGGGAGGGTCTCCAGACAGCTTTGGGCACAGAGGTGAGACTGAGTACGGCCTATCACCCTCAGACAGACGGCCAAACAGAGCGTACCATTCAGACTGCTCGAGGACATGTTGAGGGCATGTGTTTTGGAGCTTGATACTCCGTGGCAGGATTCAGTGTCGCTGGTGGAGTTCTCCTATAATAACAGTTATCAGGCGAGCATTCAAATGGCCCCTTTTGAAGCTCTATATGGACGACGATGTAGATCACCACTGTATTGGGAGGACTTGACCAGCAAAGCGGTCGGAGGACCGGATATGATCAGGGATATGGAAGGTGAGATAAAGTTGATACGCCTGAAGATGAAAGCGGCCCAGGATAGGCAAGCGGCCTATGCCAATAAGCGGCGACGACCGCTAGAATTCCAGTTAGGAGACAGGGTCTTCTTAAAGATCTCGCCCTTCAGGGGCGTGGTTCGTTTTGGGATGCGGGGAAAGTTATCTCCGAGGTATGTTGGGCCATATGAAGTTTTACAGCGTATCGGTACTTTGGCATGTCGTTTGGCTCTACCGCCATCCTTGTCTGGCATACACGATGTTTTCCATGTCTCTATGTTGAGGAAGTATGAGCCAGACCCGTCCCATGTCTTACAGCCTACTGAAGTACAGTTAGATTCAGATGTGTCCTACGTTGAACGACCTATCAGAATTCTGGATCGAGAGGATCGCAGGCTACGAAGCAAAGTTATACCGATGGTCAAAGTTCAGTGGGATCGTCGGGGTGTCGAGGAGGCTACGTGGGAGACGGAACGGCATATGGTGCAGCACTATCCGGAACTATTCTCTGGTATGTTTTTATGTTTAATTTCGATACGATGATGCATGTGGATTTCGGGGACGAAATCTTATAAGTAGGGGAGTAATGTAATACCCCCGAAATGTAATATGATTATGTTCTATGATGATGAATTATGATGTGTTTAAGGGTTATGGTGTATTTAAATGGGGGGCCACGATTTATGTTATGATGATATGATGTGGGGAGCATGTTGGGTATTTTAAGGGATGTATTAATTATATGAAGTTAGAAAATATCGAGTGAGGATATTTTAATACATCGTACTATATACCGGGGTACAATTAAACACCACATGGCACCCCAACCCACACCACCTACCCCCAACCCATGCTGCAAGTGGCTGGGTGCCCATGCCTTTTCCCCCACTCTTTCACTTCACCTCCATCACTCCAATCTTACCCCATTTTCGTCCAAAACACATCCAGCTCCAGCTTAGCAGGTAGGAAGGAAGAAACTTCAAAATTCTTTGCAAGAAACCTTCCAAAAATCGGAGCAAAGGAGGGTGAGAAACCATATTCTGTTTGGTTTAAGTTTTGTTTAAGTTAATGTTTTACTTGGTATGAAAATGGCATGCTAGGTTAGGTTTTTGTCGAACCTTTGATTTAAGCTCATTCATGATGTTCCTATGAAGTTCCTAGCATGTTTATATGAGCATGATATATGTGCTATGTGGTAGTTTTGTTGGCTTGAAACTAAGTGTTCGAAAATCTGGGTAATGCCATGATGCCCTGTTTTCTGTAAGTTGGTTGAGCTCTAAGTTTATGATGATATTATGATGCATGTTAGCTTAGGTTATGAATAAACCTTTGGCATGAGTACATACCAGGAAGTTTGGTGAACATGCCAACATATTTGTTTAAGCATGAACTACGGGATATGTAGTAGTTTCATTGCTATAAAGATGTGTGTTCAAGAATTCTGGACTGAAGAATCATGCCCTGTTTTCTGAAAAAGCTGGTCGGGTAATGATAAAAAGGGGTAGGTTTAATGCATGTAGGTTTAAGTTATAAGTGAACCTTTAAATTTAATTCATGCATGAAAGTATGTGGAAGTTATTGATATTCTTGTTTAAGCACTTTATGTGTGATATGAAGTAGTATGGATGGTATGAAATGGGGTGCTCAAAAATCTGGGGAAGTCCCGATTTTTCAGAGCTCTCGATCGATCGAGATTTAGTTCCGATCGATCGAGCGAGACAGTGGGTCTAATGTATGATTTAAAACTTTGATGTCGATCGATCGAAGGATTTCTCGATCGATCGGTGAAGCTCCTCGATCGATCGGTAAAATGTTCGATCGATCGAGCGAGGCAGGAAGCCAAGACACTGTTAGTGCACAGTGTCTCGATCGATCGAGACCTAGGGCCGATCGATCGAGACAGGCAGAAAGTTGAAAAATTTAATGATGTTTTATTTTGTTAAGTTTATGATGTAAGGTGGTCTTGAGGCATCTAATATGGTATTATGTGGTCTTGTAGAACCATCCCAGGTACCGGCACCATCTAGGAGATAAAGTCTGTTGACTCCTCCTCCTTTTGAAAAGGTACGTAAGAAGCGTACGGGCATCGGACGGTAACACACATCTCTATTCTACAACTATGCTTTTATTGCATGAGTATTCACGATGAAATGACGGTGTTTATACGATGTTTACACGATGATGTCTATATGATGTTTATACGATGAAGTTCATATGATGTTTATTGCTTATACGATGCTTATATGATGACATTTATGTGATGTATTGTGGTAAGACGCCACGGGGTAAGATGCCCTACATGGTAAGAGGCCATGCGATGTATTGTGGTAAGATGCCACGGCGTAAGATGCCCTACATGGTAAGAGGCCATGCGATGTATTGTGGTAAGATGCCACGGGGTAAGATGCCCCATATGGTAAGAGGCCATACGATGATGTTGTTGTAAGATGCCACGGGGGTAAGATGCCCCATATGCATGATTCTAAATCAGGGACAACAATAAGAAGTGAATGTATAACCAGCATATTACTTAACCAATGTTTCATGCATTTACTATGATGTTTATAATGTTAAGTAAGATTATATATGCTCATGATGTGTTGTCCCTGTAGGTACACTTTCGGACGAAAGGACTAAGGGTCGGGTTGAGGCAGTGAGCTGCGAGGGACACAGGAATGTATAGAATTCAAGTGATGATTAGTATCTACTCTAGGAGTAGTGTAAATCTAAATGACATTCCTTTAGAATGTAATGAATTGTTTTTGAAGTTTTGCATTTTGGCCTGTAATCCCGTTAGCTCATGTAACAACCAAAACCTTAAGATGTTACTTTAATGCATTTTTAGTCCTTCTTATGTCTATTAATCACTGTTAAGGTGGGAAGACCCCACAAGGAGCCCATCATAGCTGATACATACATGACACCCTCTGCCGTGCTCCTCGCTTTCCGACTCAAAGCGTCGGCTGTCAAGTTTGCTTTTCCCGGATGGTATTCGATTTCACAGTCATAGTCCTTCAGCAGGTCCATCCATCTCCTCTGCCTCATATTCAGCTCAGCCTGTGTAAACAAGAACTTCAGGCTCTTGTGATAGGTGAAGATGGTAAATGAGGTACCATATAAGTAGTGTCGCCATATCTTCAAGGCAAACACTATGGCTGTGATATCCCCGAAATGGTTAATTGCTTTTTGGTGCATTAATTGTGTTTACATGATTAATTATGTGGTAATTAATTATGTGTTGAAATTTATTTACCTTATGGAAATGCTTGGTCATGTGGATAGGATGACCCGGGATTGCATTTTAGGGTGCATGTGGTGCATGTTGGGTAAATATTATTGGAAGCATGATTATTTGCCTTGGTTAGCAATTTATTAGAAATCATGTGTTAATTGATATTATGGTGCATTTTGAGAAAATGCTTTGAAAAATATCATGTTGGGGTGTTTTATACACCATGGAATTCTTTTGGGTATCATTTTAATAAACTCACATTTTAATATCCAACCCCACTCTTTCAACCTCACTCTTACTTTACCAAAATCAAATCCACAAACCCTTCCCCTCCCAATTTTCGAGCTCAAGCCTAGGGTTGAGGAGAAACCTTTCAAAAATCTTGATTTGTGGAGCATATTGGGTGATTTGAGATCCCCAAGAGGTATGGTACCTCATGCTTTAATTTTGTAAGGTTTTGTTTGAGTTTGGTTTGATTTTGAATGGTTTTAAAATGGGTTTTGTTGGGTTGTTGTGGGTTTGGTTAATGGTTGGATTTATGGTTGTTTTAAGGTGTATTTTGGAAGTTTATGTTGATATTTATGTTGTTGGTTGGTTGGTTTGAGTATTGGGATGGATTGGAAGAAATTTTGGGAACAAAAATGGTGAAAAACACATGTCTGTGCGAGGCGATCGATCGCCTGAAAAGAGGCGACCGATCGCCAAGAGACAGTGGCATTTTTACGGGTTAGGCGATCGATCGCCTAAAATGGGGCGACCGATCGCCGAGAGGCAGTAGGTTTTTCAAAGGAATGGCGATCGATCGCCATGTTTGGGGCGACCGATCGTCGCAGTGTAAATTTTGAGGCGACCGATCGCCTGGGTGAAGCGATCGATCGCCGCCTGTGGAATTTTGGAAAATGGTTTATTTTGTCAAATTTTTGGTATTTGGCTATTATTTGGCTTCTAATATGGGGTTGTGTGATTGTGTAGAACCATCCCAGGTAGCAACACAACCGAGGAATTGAAGCCGGACCAATTCCACTTTTGGAAAGGTACGTAGTGGACGTACGGGCACCCAACGGTAACATGTATTTTATATACTCATTGTTTATGCATTGTGGATGCGAGTATATATGTGGTATTGCATTGTGGATGCATATACATGTTGATTTATGCCATATGTGGTATTGCATAGTGGATGCATATACATGGTAATTTATGCATATTGATGTTAGATGCATATGATGATTATTGGATGCACATCCCATGAGTCGTGGTCATCCTTTGATGATTTTAATGCTTGCCGCTTTTTGTATTGGTTCCGCTAAATGTGAAGCGAGGGGTGGGAGCGCCGCATGTCACATTTGAGCGTGGTTATCATATGGGGCGAGGAAAGGGTATTTGCCGCTCAACGAGAGGCGAGGGGTGGGAGTCCCGCAGTCCGTTGAAGCGAGGTTATCCTATGCCGCTCATATGTAAATAAGCGAGGGGCATTAAAATACATTGTGATGGACAGACTAGGGATTGGGGATCAGTATTGGTTATTGATCAGTTGGTATATGTCATGACATGTTTTGGCCATTAAAAATAATCTGTTGATTATACTCATGAGTTATGGTACAGGGACAACCAAACGGGAAGCGTTTGAAATGCATGGGAAAACAGGAAGTGTTTTTATATTGATTATGCATTTACGCTTTATCTTCATATTGTGTTGAATATGAATGATTATTATTGCTCATGTTTGGGGGTTGTCCTTGTAGGTACCTTTTTGGCATGATAGCAAGCTTTGAACGGGTTGAGGTGGTGAGCTTGTGAAGCATTCTTTTGAGGATTAAAGGACAGGATTATTTTGTCTAGTGTCTACTCTAGGAGTAGTGTAAAACTAGTTGATAGCATTCATTGATGAGGAATGTAATTAATCCATTCTTTTTGGAAGTCCTTATTATTATGGCAAGTAATGCTTAAGCTCATAGACTCAACATGTTCTTTTCTCACTCTGATCATTATATTAGCTCTATTATGCCTTATTTCCGCACTTAAGGATTAGGGTCCTTACAATGGCTGCTAACTCCAAATCATGGACTGGATACCTCGTCTCGTGTGGCTTTAACTGTCTAGAAGCATAATCCACCACATGCCTGTCCTGCATCAGTACGCATCCTAGACCCTGAAGCGATGCGTCAGTATAAAGAACAAACCATTTGTTCTCCCTGGGAATCACCAAAACTGGGGCTAAAGTCAATCCGTGCTTCAACTCCTGGAAGCTCTGCTCACAAGCTTTCGACCAAAAGAATGGAACTCCCTTCTGAGTTAGCTACGTCAGTGGCTTGGCAATCTTCGAAAATCCTTCGACGAAACGTCGGTAATAGCCAGCCAAACCAAGAAAACTTAGAATCTCACTGACTGAAGTAGGGGCGGACCAATCCATAACTGCCTCAATCTTCCTGGGATCTACTGATATCCCCTCTCGAGAGATAATGTGACCCAAGAATGATACACTGCTCAGCCAAAACTCACACTTGCTGAGTTTGGCGTACAACTGGTGATCTCTGAGGATCTGTAACACTGTCCTCAAATGAATAGCATGTTCCTCTTCACTTCTTGAATAGACAAGGATGTCATCAATAAATACGATCACAAACTGATCAAGGTACTCCTGAAATACTCGGTTCATCAGGCTCATAAAGACAGCCGGGGCATTCGTCACCCCAAATGGCATCACCAAGAACTCGTAGTGTCCATACCGAGTTCTAAAAGCTGTCTTTTGGATATCATCCGCTCTAACCCGTATCTGGTGGTAGTCTGACCTCAAGTCAATCTTTGAGTAAATCTCTGTGCCCTGAAGCTTATCAAATAAATCATCAATCCTCGGAAGGGGGTACTTGTTCATAATAGTCACTTTGTTCAATTGACGGTAATCGATACACAAGCGCATCCAACCGTCCTTTTTCTTCACGAACAAGACTGGTGCACCCCAAGGCGATACAATAGGACGAATGTATCCCTTGTCGAGGAGTTCCTGTAACTGTACCTTCAGCTCCCTCAGCTCTGCCGGTGCCATCCTGTATGGGGCACGAGAAATGGCTGATGTCCCCGGCAGTAGCTCAATGGCAAACTCCACATCTCTGATCGGCGGAAACCCTGGAATCTCATCCGGGAATACATCAATGAACTCCGCCACGATCGGAATGTCCTCGGCTCTCACTTCCTTCTCTTCTGATGCATTGTAGGGCCTTGCTACCCTAACAGTGTTATAGTGACATAAGAAGGACTAATCATGCATCAAATAAAATCTTAAGATTCCGGTTGTTACATGAGCTAACAGGATTACAGGCAAAAATACAAAACTTCAAAAATAATTCATTACATTCCCAAAAGAATTCCAACATTTAGATTTACACTACTCCTAGAGTATATACTAGTCATGACTTGAATCCTATACATTCCTGTGTTCCTCGTAGCTCACTGCCTCAACCCGACCCTTAGTCCTTTAGTCCAAAAGTGTACCTACAAGGACAACACATCATGAGCATATACAATCTTACTTAACATCATAAAAACATCACAGTGAATGCATGAAATCTTGGTTAAGTAAATATGCTGGTTATTCATTAAATTCTTTTTGTTGTCCCTGATTCATATTCATGCATATGGGCATCTTACCCTATGGCATCTTACCACATCATAAACATCGTATGGCCTCTTACCATATGGGCATCTTACCCCGTGGTATCTTACCACATAATAACATCGTATGGCCTCTTACCATATGTGCATCTTACCACGTGGCATCTTACCACATAATAACATCATATGACCTCTTACCATATGGGCATCTTACCTCGTGGCATCTTACCACATAATAACATCGTATGGACTCTTACCATATGGGCATCTTACCCCGTGGCATCTTACCACATAATAACATCGTATGGCCTCTTACTATATGGGCATCTTACCCCGTGGCATCTTACCACATAATAACATCGTATGAATATATAAACATCTTATAAACATCGTGAATACTCATGCGATAAAAACATAGTCGTAGTGTAAAGATGTGTTTTACCGTCCGATGCCCGTACGCCTCTTACGTACCTTTTCAAAAGGAGGATGAGTCAACAGACTTTATCTCCTTGACAGTGCTGGTACCTGGGATGGTTCTACAAGACCACATAATACCATATTAGATGCCTCAATATCATTTCATACCATAAACTTAACAAAATAAATCATCATCTTAATTTTCAACATTCTGCCTCTCTCGATCGATCGGCCCCGAGGTCTCGATCGATCGAGGAAACATGCATAAACAGTGCCCAAACACTCTGCCTCGATCGATCGATCGGAAGGAATTATCGATCGATCGAAACGTTTCACCGATCGATCGGAAAATCCTTCGATCGATCGACGCCTGAATTTCAAACCATGCTTAAAAGCTTCTGCCTCGCTCGATCGATCGGGACCAAAATCTCGATCGATCGAGCGCTCTGAAAAATCAGGACTTCCCCAGATTTTTGAGCACCTCATTTCATGGCATCTAAACTACTTCATAACACATCATACTTACTCAAACAAACATGCTAGGAACTTCATAAAACTTCCATGTAGGTACTTAAATCAAAGGTTTAACAAAACCTAAGCTAACATGCATCATAACATCATCAAAATCTTCAACCTCATCCAACTTTTTCAGAAAACAGAGCATGCATCTCTTTGCCGAGATTTTCGAGCATATACTTTCATAACTAGAAATCTACCACATAAAACATGTAATATGCTCGAACAAACATGCTAGTAGTTACATAATACCTCCATGTAAGCACCCATACTAAGGTTTCACCCGAACCTTTACTTAGCATGCGTTAAAATCATCCCACCAAACCCAAACTTAACCAAAACTCTGAAAAAACAGAGTATGACTTACCCCTCTACTTTTGCTCCTCTTTTTGCAAGGTTTTTAACACTCTTCAAACCAAGCTTTTCTTCCCTTCCTCTGCAGCTTACAGGCACGATTTGGGAGAGAAAGAGAGAGAGGAGGTGGAGGAGAGTTGATTGGAGGTGGAGTGAGGGAAGGAGAAGGAAGTATGGGCTGCCAAGTGGGGGTGTAGGGTGCATTTGGGGGAGGGTGGTGACCGAGTGGGTGGGGGGTGGTGTGGGTAAGGTGGTCATGTGGTGTTTAATTGTGTCCCGGTATTTAGTACGATGTATTAAAATATCCTCACTCGATATTTTATAACTTTATTTAAATTAATACATCCTTTAAAACACCCAACATGCCCCCTAAATCATATCATCATCTCATAATTATAATCCCCCAATTTAAATACACCACAACCCTTAGACATATCATAAATCATATAACATTTCGGGGGTATTACATTACTCCCCTACTTATAAGATTTCGTCCTCGAAATCTACATGCATCACCATATCGAAACTAAACATAAAAACATACCAGAGGGTAGTTCCGGATAGTGCTGCACCATATGCCGTTCCGTCTCCCACGTAGCCTCCTCGACACCCCGACGATCCCACTGAACTTTGACCATCGGTATAACTTTGCTTCGTAGTCTGCGATCCTCTCGATCCAGAATTCTGATTGGTCGTTCTACGTAGGACACATCTGAGTCTAACTGTATTTCAGTAGGCTGTAAGACATGAGACGGATACGGCTCATACTTCCGTAACATAGAGACATGGAAAACATCGTGTATGCCAGATAAAGATGGCGGTAGAGCCAAACGATAAGCCAATGTACCGATTCGCTGCAACACTTCATATGGCCCGATATACCTCGGAGATAATTTTCCCCGCATCCCAAAACGAACCACACCCCTGATGGGCGAGATCTTTAAGAAGACCCTGTCTCCTAACTGGAATTCTAGCGGCTGTCGCCGCTTATTGGCATAGGCTGCTTGCCTATCCTGGGCCGCTTTCATCTTCTGGCGTATCAACTTTATCTTACCTTCCATATCCTTGATCATATACGGTCCTCCGACCGCTTTGCTAGTCAAGTCCTCCCAATACAGCGGTGATCTACATCGTCGTCCACACAGAGCTTCAAAAGGAGCCATTTGAATGCTCGCCTGATAACTGTTATTATAGGAGAACTCCACCAGCGGCACTGAATCCTGCCACGGAGTATCAAACTCCAAAATACATGCCCTCAACATGTCCTCGAGCGTCTGAATGGTACGCTCTGTTTGACCATCTGTCTGAGGGTGATAGGCCGTACTCAGTCTCACCTCTGTGCCCAAAGCTGTCTGGAGACCCTCCCAGAAATGTGAAGTGTGTTGGGATATGCCCTAAGACAAGTCATTAGATGATTGTTTAAGACATACAATGTTTATGGTTTTATGAATGGCAATCATTATTATATGTTATTCTTTTAACTGTGCATTGTGAATTAATATATGTGTTAATGTCCTTAGAATAAAATTGTATTATTCTTAAAGATGTTCCTAGTCAAGTATTATCATGAAAGGGATAATGATAACACGTAGAGACTAGTATGTGTTGATCGATGAATTGTTCATTGATATGAGATATCAAATCAACATATGGGTACATGTTAGAGAACGATGTACTGAACAGACCCACCATGAGAATGCAACATGGATAGTTATATGATCGTCATATGCAATTCTCATAGTGATAATAATGTATGTAATCCTTACGACTTGTGATCATCAGAGATCCCAACATAAGGAGTTATGTATCTTGATATCGTCAAACGTTACCCGTAACAGGGTAATCTATAAAGGCGACTATTGGATACACTACGAATTATGTAGAGGGATGTTGACTGATCGAGATAGGATTTGTCCCTCCTATATAATAGGAGATGTGTTTGGCCCTTGATCAAGTGAGTACTAAAATGCATGGCCATGCTCGAATGAGTCGATATGAGATATCGAGCTTATTCGTTTATTCTAGTTCTACTTGGGGATCAAGAAATAAAGATTGGATATACGAGTATGACTATTCCATGACTCGTGTTCAATCTAAACACAAAGGACAAAGGGATTAAGTTACATGATTAATATTATCACAAGTTCTAAAGGTTGTGTCGAGTCATTGACATTCTCGTAATTTGGGTAGCATCGATGTGTTGCTAGATACCGCTCAATGCTTGCGACATAAAATGAGATTTTATGTCACTGCCAACATTACGAGATCCTATCGGGTCGCACAAAAGATTAAATCGAGAAGGGAAATTAAATTCATGGGATGAATTAAATAATTAAGAGGAGTCTTAATTAATAATCATAATGATTAATTAAATCATGGGCTTAAGCCCATGAGGCTTTATGAAAGCCTTTAATTAATTATATAAAAGATGATTACAAGGTTTTTAATTAAAAGACAATTATCATAACACAAAAACCCTACACGAATTCAAGCTCTCGGCCGCACCATCGAGTTTGCTCTCGGCTTCATCATTGTCGAAGGGCTTCTTGGTGGCTTTGGTCATTCTTTCGATTGTGAATCGAGTTTGATTCGTGTATTGGTTCAAGAATAAGTCTAGCAACTTGTTCTTGAACATCCATTTCGATCTGATCGTGTGGATACCGTAGAGACGAAGGTGAAAACTTTCGTTTGTGACTCGGAGTTCGTTGGACGTGCTGCTCCGTGGAATCTGCTTCAAACACGCTACAAGGGTAAGACTCTTATGTATTCTCTAATCCAATATGAATCCCTATGTATAGATCCGGTGTTAGTAATCCCAAAATTTTATTCCGCTGTGTTGTATGCTCATGGGGTTACTTACAGTGGTATCAGAGCCGTGTACAAGGCTCATATCGGATTTATGTGATTAAATAGTGTTAATCATATTAGAATTAATTTTGCATGCTTATTAAAACTGTTTAAATTCATATATGATATGAAATTAATTTTAGTTTATGAAAATCATCGTATAATTGTATTTGATATAATTGGCGCATAATTGTATACGATACACGAAAGCGTAAAATCGAGGGGTTAGCCCATGCATGGCTCACGGCAGCCACCAAAGGATGGCTAGGGCTTCGAACCCTAGTCACCTTGGCTCACGGCCGCCGCATGAACTACGTTTTCGAACCCATAAGCTCGTGCATGGCCATGTAGCCGCCGAATAAGGGCTAGGGTTCGGTCCCTGGCTCGTGCATGGGTCAAGCCGTCACACTATCTAGGGTTTTGAACTCTATTGGCTCGATAAAGTATTGAGAAGTTGCAAGATGGTTCGATCATGGTCCACGGAATTATGAGGGTCGACGGCTACACCACATGAGGGCTAGGGTTTTTCGAACCCTTGGCTCGAAATGGTTAAGCCGTCACCGTCATGAACCGTCCATGGTTGGATCGTAGCTTGTGGCTCATAAATTTCGTCGTTTCAAGCAAGTTGGCTCGATAAAAATTAAAGATGGTGCGAAGCGGCTAGGGTTTGGAACCCTAGCGCCGCCGCCGCTCGAGCTTGGCTCGGCCATGGGCTAGGGTTTCAAAGCCTAGGCCCATCAATGGTCCAGCCGAGTGGTTGTGGTTCGAACCATGGTGGTTCGAGCCTTAGTCACTTTAGTTCGTGGCATGTGATGTCCCGAGCGTACGATAATTTTTCAAAAATTATTTTACAGTTTTAATTAGAATTAAATTTAAAATGTTTAGAATTTAATTAATTAAATGTTAATGCATGCTTTATGTGTTGTTTGAGCATGGTGCGTGGTTATAGCCCTTTGACCTATTAGATAGGATTTGTGGATGTTTGTAATTTATAATACGACCTGCGTGTCGTGCCTTTCTCTGTTTCATTCTAAATGTAATCCCTCCCCTATGTTCCCCTCGAATGTGAATCGAGGAATTCTATATCTTGTAAATAGTGTAGTTTATTTTATTGATGGTGATCAATGAAGATGGAGCATCGTGCCGGGATGAGGAGACCATTCACAAATTGGAGCCAAGGAAGGTGCTTGTGAAGTTACCTTAGGTTGACTCATAGGATTTTCTCATTGGCTTGAGAAAATCATTAGTAGGGGCTATAACCATGTCACGTTTAATTATGTATGTTGATGCATGATTTATCTTATGTTTTAGTTTGATAATAGTATTACACATATATGTAGATATGTATACAACTATATGTAGTGGACATATTTTAAATTATCAAATTAATCATGAGATCAATAAATCCCTCTAAAATATTAAGTTTTAGATGCCTTCCAAAATAAAAGTACTCGTCAATAACTTCGATTGTACATGTGTGGGTTTGCCAAAGCAAAGCACCGTGGCAATCTTAGTAAGGCGCGAAAGGATAAAAGTGATATCCGTTATACTTTAATTGGGTACGACTTAACTAGGTTATCTCAATAGGATTGGGAACCTAGAGGCATGGGTTGGATTATAATTCATTTTGAACAAAGTGTTGTTCGTCCAACTATCCAAGAATTATATGTGATATAATTGACAAAGTGTTGTCTACCTAAATAACCGAGTCTTGGGCGATTAGCCAAAGCTAACTCAAGATTAGGCGAAATATGGATCTTGGCCCACTAAAGGTTTCGAGGGTTGATACTTTTCAAACAAAATAGTGGGAGTATCATTTAATATAAGACCATGTTAAATGATTTAAATCATAAACTTATTTTGCATATTTATATTGTAGATATCCATGGCAACTAACAACGTTACTAGCACTTTATCACTGCGATCGGTCCTTGAGAAGGACAAATTGAATGGGACAAATTTCCTAGACTGGCATAGGAACTTGAGGATAGTCCTCAAACAAGAAAAGAAACAATATGTCCTAGAGGAACCCTTGCCCGCTGAGGAACCTCCCCTAACAGCTACAAGAGCTGAAAGAGATGCTTACAAGAAGCATCAGAGTGACGCACTTGATGTTGGGTGCCTCATGCTTGCCACCATGAACTCTGAGCTTCAGAAGCAACATGAGGAAATGGAGGCGTTCGATATGATTGAACACTTAAAGCAGTTGTACCAATAGCAAGCTAGACAAGAGAGGTATGACGTCCCTAAAGCGTTATTCCAGTGCAGGATGGTAGAAGGAAGCTTAGTTGGAACTCATGTGCTCAAGATGATTGGGTACATTGAGAATCTGGACAAGCTAGGTTTTCCATTGGACCAAGAGTTGGCCACCGATGTGATTTTGCAATCGTTGCCTGAGAGCTTCAGTCAATTTGTAGTAAATTACAATATGACTGACATGGAAAAGACTCTACCCCAGTTGCTTGGTATGTTGAGAACATATGAAGCAAATACTAAGAAGACTAAGGCCACAAATGTCCTTATTGTGAATAAGGGCAAAGGAAGGGCCAAAGCTAAAGGCAACAAGAAAGCAAAGAAGGTCTTTGCTAAATCTAAGCCAAAGTCTTATGCACTAAAGCCAAAGGGAGGGATAGCAAAGGAAGGGAACTGTTTCCATTGCGGTGAGACCGGCCATTGGAAAAGAAACTGCAAAGTATATCTGGAGGATCTAAAGAAAGGAAGTGTGACTTCCGCTTCAGGTATTTTTGTTATAGAAGTCAATTTATCTACTTCTTCATCATGGGTATTAGATACTGGATGTGGATCTCACATTTGTGTAAATGTGCAGATCTCAAAAGGAGTAGGACATTGGCGAAAGGTGAAGTTGATCTCCGAGTTGGAAATGGAGCAAGAGTTGCTGCATTAGCTATAGGAGATTATCATTTAGCTTTACCTTCTGGTTTATCATTGATTTTAAAAGACTGTTATTTTGTGCCTTCAATTACTAAAAACATTATTTCTATTTCTTGTTTAGACAAGTATGGTTTTTCATTTATAATAAAGGACAATTGTTGTTCTATTTATTTAAATGATATGTTTTATGCTACTGCACAAATGGTGAATGGTCTTTATGTATTGAATCTTGATATGCCTATCTATAACATAAATACTAAAAGGATTAAAAATAATGATTGTAATCCGACTTATCTCTGGCACTGTCGCTTGGGCCACATAAACGAGAACCGCATATCTAAACTCCATAAGGATGGAATATTAGATTCATTTGATTTTGAATCATATGATACATGCGAATCTTGTTTAATGGGCAAGATGACTAAAGCCCCTTTCAAGGGACATGTTGAAAGGGAATGTTTTATTGGGACTAATACATAGTGATGTATGTGGACCAATAAGTACACAAGCTAGAGGTGGTTTTCAATACTTCGTTACATTTACTGATGACCTCAGTAGATATGGGTATGTGTACCTAATGAAACATAAACATGAAACCTTTGAAAAGTTCAAAGATTTCAAGAATGAAGTACAAAACCAACTTGGCAAAAGTATCAAAATGCTTCGATCAGATCGAGGAGGAGAATACTTAAGCCAAGAGTTTCATGACTATCTAAAGGAGTGTGGGATAGTCCCACAACTCACTCCTCCGTATACTCCACAATGGAATGGTGTATCCGAGAGGAGAAATCGAACCTTGTTAGACATGGTTAGATCAATGATGAGTCATGCAGATCTTCCGATATCGTTTTGGGGACACGCTCTAGAAACAGCGATTTTCTTACTGAACCGTGTTCCATCTAAATCAGTGGAAAAGACACCATATGAGATATGGACTGGGAAGCGTCCTAGTATGTCTTTTATGAAGATTTGGGGTTGTGAGGCTTTCGTTAGACGTCACGCCACTAACAAACTTGGACCCAAATCTGATAAGTGTTTATTTGTGGGGTATCCTAAGGAAACAAAAGGATACTATTTCTATTATCCCACCGAGAACAAAGTAGTTGTTGCTCGGACTGGTGTATTTCTTGAAAGAGAATTTATTTCTAGAAAAACCAGTGGGAGAAAAATAGAACTTAGTGAAGTTCAACCACAAGAAAACACTGAACCTGAGATTGAGATGGAAACAGAGCAGGCACCACAAACTGTTGTGGAAGAAGTACCTGCTCAAGAGACACAAGCCCAACGTAGGTCTGTAAGAGAACACCGGGAGCCACAGAGATATGGATTTCTTGTGACTCAACAAGGTGACTTACTACTTATTGATGAGGATGAGCCGTCATCTTATCAACAAGCTATAATGGGCAATGATTCTGAGAAATGGCAAGAGGCCATGAAATCTGAGATGGAATCCATGTATGCAAACCAAGTATGGACTTTGGTTGATCCACCTGAAGGGGTACGACCCATAGGGTGCAAATGGATTTTCAAGAAAAAGACCGATATGGATGGTAACGTACAAACCTATAAAGGTCGGCTGGTTGCAAAAGGATTCAAACAAATTCATGGTATTGACTATGATGAAACCTTTTCACCAGTGGCCATGGTTAAATCCATAAGGATCTTACTTGCAATAGCTGCATTTCATGATTATGAAATCTGGCAGATGGATGTCAAAACAGCTTTCCTTAATGGAAATCTGCTCGAGGATGTGTACATGACACAGCCCGAGGGTTTTGTCGATCCAAAGGATGCTGGAAAGATATGCAAGCTACAACGATCCATTTATGGATTGAAGCAAGCTTCTCGGAGTTGGAATCTTCGTTTTGATGATGCAATCAAAGAGTTTGGTTTTATCAAAAATGAAGATGAACCTTGTGTCTACAAGAAGGTCAGTGGGAGCGTAATCATTTTCCTAGTGTTGTATGTGGATGACATACTTCTTATTGGAAATGATATCCCTGCCTTGCAATCTGTAAAGATTTGGCTAGGGAACTGCTTTTCGATGACAGATTTAGGAGAAGCCACCTATGTATTAGGAATCAAGATCTATAGAGATAGATCGAGAAGGCTTCTTGGTCTAAGTCAAAGTACATACATAGACAACGTGCTTAAAAGGTTTAGCATGCAAGAATCCAAGAAAGGATTCGTGCCTATGACACATGGTATTTATCTCTCGAAGGAACAGTGTCCTTCAACACCAGATGAGAGACAACGCATGTGTAAGATTCCATACGCGTCAGCTATTGGATCTATCATGTATGCCATGATATGTACTCGTCCCGATGTATCGTATGCTTTGAGCATGACGAGCAGATATCAACTTGATCCAGGTGAAGGTCACTGGATTGCTGTCAAGAACATCCTGAAGTACTTGAGAAGGACTAAGGATACATTCTTGATTTATGGAGGTGAGGAAGAGCTCAATGTAATGGGTTACACTGATGCTAGCTTCCAAACCGACAAAAATGATTTTCGATCGCAATCTGGATATGTGTATTGCCTAAATGGAGGTGCTGTGAGCTGGAAGAGTTCAAAGCAAGAAACAGTAGCCGATTCTACAACGGAAGCTGAGTATATTGCTGCCTCAGATGCAGCAAAGGAAGCTGTTTGGATGAGGAAGTTCATTTCTGAACTTGGAGTGGTGGCTAGCATTAAAGATCCGATAGAACTCTATTGTGACAACAATGGAGCGATCGCATTGGCTAAGGAACCAAGATCTCACCAAAGATCCAAGCACATACTTAGGCGTTTCCATTTCATTCGAGAAATCGTTGAAAGGGGAGATGTTAAAATATGCAAAGTACCAACAGATGATAATGTATCTGACCCATTGACGAAGCCGCTGTCACAGCAGAAGCATGATCGTCATACTAGATCTCTAGGCATTAGGTATATGTCTGAGTGGTCTTAGTGCAAGTGGGAGATTTGTTGGGATATGCCCTAAGACAAGTCATTAGATGATTGTTTAAGACATACAATGTTTTTGGTTTTATGAATGGCAATTCATTATTATATGTTATTCTTTTAACTGTGCATTGTGAATTAATATATGTGTTAATGTCCTTAGAATAATATTGTATTATTCTTAAAGATGTTCCTAGTCAAGTATTATCATGAAAGGGATAATGATAATACGTAGAGACTAGTATGTGTTGATCGATGAATTGTTCATTGATATGAGATATCAAATCAACATATGGGTACATGTTAGAGAACGATGTACTGAACAGACCCACCATGAGAATGCAACATGGATAGTTATATGATCGTCATATGCAATTCTCATAGTGATAATAATGTATGTAATCCTTACGACTTGTGATCATCAGAGATCCCAACATAAGGAGTTATGTATCTTGATATCGTCAAACGTTACCCGTAACAGGGTAATCTATAAAGGCGACTATTAGATACACTACGAATTATGTAGAGGGATGTTGACTGATCGAGATAGGATTTGTCCCTCCTATATAACAGGAGATGTGTTTGGCCCTTGATCAAGTGAGAACTAAAATGCATGGCCATGCTCGAATGAGTCGATATGAGATATCGAGCTTATTCGTTTATTCTAGTTCTACTTGGGGATCAAGAAATAAAGATTGGATATACGAGTATGACTATTCCATGACTCGTGTTCAATCTAAACACAAAGGACAAAGGGATTAAGTTACATGATTAATATTATCACAAGTTCTAAAGGTTATGTCGAGTCATTGACATTCTCGTAATTTGGGTAGCATCGATGTGTTGCTAGATACCGCTCAATGCTTGCGACATAAAATGAGATTTTATGTCACTGCCAACATTAAGAGATCCTATCGGGTCGCACAAAAGATTAAATCGAGAAGGGAAATTAAATTCATGGGATGAATTAAATAATTAAGAGGAGTCTTAATTAATAATCATAATGATTAATTAAATCATGGGCTTAAGCCCATGAGGCTTTATGAAAGCCTTTAATTAATTATATAAAAGATGATTACAAGGTTTTAATTAAAAGACAATTATCATAACACAAAAACCCTACACGAATTCAAGCTCTCGGCCGCACCATCGAGTTTGCTCTCGGCTTCATCATTGTCGAAGGGCTTCTTGGTGGCTTTGGTCATTCTTTCGATTGTGAATCGAGTTTGATTCGTGTATTGGTTCAAGAATAAGTCTAGCAACTTGTTCTTGAACATCCCTTTCGATCTGATCGTGTGGATACCGTAGAGACGAAGGTGAAAACTTTCGTTTGTGACTCGGAGTTCGTTGGATGTGCTGCTCCGTGGAATCTGCTTCAAACACGCTACAAGGGTAAGACTCTTATGTATTCTCTAATCCGATATGAATCCCTATGTATAGATCCGGTGTTAGTAATCCCAAAATTTTATTCCGCTGCGTTGTATGCTCATGGGGTTACTTACAAAGTGAACCTCGGGTCTCTGTCAGACACTATCGAGACTGGAATACCATGCAATCTTACCACATCCCTTATATACATCTGGGCCATCTTCAAGTAGGTGAATGACATATTGTAAGGGATGAAATGAGCCGTCTTTGTCAGCCTATCTACGATCACCCAGATCGCATCAAATCCTGAGGCCGTCCTTGGCAAGTGGGTCACGAAGTCCATAGATATATGCTCCCATTTCCATTCAGGTACATCTAAGCTCTTCAGCTCGCCACCACGCCTCTGTCTCTCTGCCTTTACCTGCTGGCAGATCAAACATCTTTTAACGAAGGCAGTCACATCACGCTTCATGCGCCTCCACCAGACTTGATCGCATAGGTCTTTGTACATCTTTCTTCCTCCTAGGTGGATACTGAACCGACTACTGTGAGCTCGCTCCAATATTCCTCTACGCAACTCTGATGCATCTGGGACTACCCATCGGTTGCCCAGTCTCAAGGAGTCATCCCCAGCCACTCTGAACTTGGATGGCTGACCCCGAAGTACCAATGATGTCCACCTATGAACCTCATCATCCGACCTCTGGGCCTTCCTGATTGCCTCAAATATGTCTGGCTCAGCCAATAAGGTCGACACTCGCACAGACGACATGTCCACATCGAAATCATAGCCCAGATAGCAGTAAGAAGTCATCAAAGCCGACAAGCACATAGCATCCTCAGCAGTACTCTTCACCTTCCGACTTAAGGCGTCTGCTATCAAATTTGCTTTACCAGGATGGTACTCAATCTCATAGTCATAATCCTTGAGTAAATCCATCCACCTCCTTTGGCGCATATTCAATTCAGCCTGAGTGAATAGAAACTTCAGGCTCTTATGGTCCGTATATATAGTGAAAGACGTACCATACAAGTAATGCCTCCAAATCTTCAAGGCAAAAATGATGGCCGCCAGTTCCAAATCATGCACTGGATACCTAGCCTCGTGTGGCTTCAGCTGCCTCGATGCATAAGCCACTACATGCTTATCTTGCATCAACACACAGCCCAAACCCTATAGTGACGCATCCGTATACAAGGCGAACCTCTTATTCTCAGACGGAATTACCAACCCAGGCGCTGTAGTCAAACGACGCTTCAGCTCTTGGAAGCTTTCCTCACAAGCCTCAGACCAATAGAAGGGAACTCCTTTCTGAGTAGGCTGTGTCAAGGGTCTGGCAATCTTTGAAAAACCCTCGACGAAACGTCGGTAATATCCTGCCAAACCGAGAAAGCTCCGTATCTCAGGTACAGAAGTGGGTGCAGCCCACTCCATCACAACTTCAATCTTCCTGGGATCCAAGATATCCCAAGGCTAGATATGACATGTCCTAAGAATACCACACTGTCCAACCAGAACTCGCACTTGCTAAGCTTTGCATATAACTGATGATCTCTAAGGATCTGAAGTACTGTCCTCAAGTGCTTTACATGTTCTTCTTCAGTCCTAGAGTAAATGAGTATATCGTCAATGAAAACAATGACGAATTGATCCAAATATGGCTGGAACACTCTGTTCATCAGACTCATTAAAACGGCTGGGGCATTCGTCACCCCAAAAGGCATGACTAGGAATTCATAGTGCCCATATCTAGTCCTGAAAGCTGTCTTCTGAACATCATCTTCCCTTACTCGAATCTGATGGTACCCCGACCTCAGATCGATCTTACTGTAGAGCCTCGTACCCTGCAGTTGGTCAAATAAATCATCAATCCTTGGGAGCGGATACTTGTTCTTTACTGTGGCTTTATTTAGTTGCCTGTAGTCAATGCATAGACGCATCGATCCATCTTTCTTCTTAACAAATAAGACAGGCGCACCCCAGGGCGATAAGCTAGGGCGTATGTAGCCCTTGGCAAGGAGTTCTTGTAACTGAATCTTTAACTCTCTTAGCTCCGCTGGTGCCATCCTATACGGGGCACGAGAAATGGCAGACGTCCCCGGTAGTAACTCAATCCCAAACTCGACCTCTCTCGTCGGTGGGAATCCTGGAATCTCCTCAGGAAAAACATCAGAAAACTCTGCCACTACGGGCACATCCTCAACCTTTAACTCTTTCCACTTTTCCGTAATATCAACAGCGTCGATAAGATATCCTGTATGGCCTCGTTCCAATAACTGTGCCATCTTGACAGCAGATATCAACGGAATCTTTGGACGAGAACCATCCCCATAGAATGTCCACTGGACTCCCAAATTAGATCTGAACCGGACAGTCCTCTGTCTGCAGTCCACAACTGCCTGATACTTGTTCAGCACATCGATGCCCACAATGCAATCGAAGTCTGACATTCCCAGCACAATCAAATCCAACCTTAACTCATTATCCTCAAAATAAATGAGGCCATCAAAAACAATCTGATCTGAAGTCAAACTTCTTCCAGCGGGTGTCGAGACTATAAGAGGCATGGGCGACGGAGAAGTGCATATGTGGTGCCTTTCAACAAAACTCGTTGACACAAAAGAGTGTGACGCACCTGTGTCCATCAATATAAGAGCAGGGTGCGTAAATAAAAGACACGTATCCGCTATCACCTCCTCCGGAGCCATTGTAGCCTGCTCCCTCGTCAAAGCATAAACCTGCCCCTGAGGTGGCCCCGTCGGCTGACCTCCATACTGTCTCGGCACAAATGGTGGCCTGTGCTGTACTGCTCTGTCCACAGGCCTCCCCGTAGAATCCCGTTGTCCCTCCCGATTGGGACACTGGCAAGCAAAGTGGCCCTTAACGCCACATACATAACATCCTGAACAATCCTTTGACGAATGTGGTTGCCCACAGATAGAGCATTGGATCCTTCCAAATCTGCCTCCCTGAGGCTGTCCTCTTCCTATAGGGGCATCATTCCTACGATTCCCTTTCCAACAGGTTCTCGGGCCTCTTACCACTGCACCTTGAAGCCGAAGTGTTCCCCCTGGGCTTGAACTGATCACCCCTTGGTTTCAAATTATCAGAAGTGGATTTCTGAGGGGGTGCTGGAGGTGGCACAGCATCAGAGTATGCTCCAACTCCTAGTTCAGCTATCTCAGCCCTTGCAAGTGCATCATCAAAACAGGCAGGGCCATAAGTGACGACCGTATCATACAGTTCCGGCCTCAATCCTTTCATAAAATTTCTCATCTTGGCCTGGGTGTTCGCAGCAATATGGGGCACATAACGGAGTAAAGAACAGTAATGTAGAGCATAATCCGATACAGGCATGGTACCTTGCCTTAAGTTGGTAAACTCATCCTCTTTAGCCTGTCTCGCAGCAGCTGAGAAATAGCGGGTCAGAAACCGAGTCCTGAACAGTTTCCAATTGATCTCCTGACCCTGCGCCTCCTGCTCTATCACTGTGGTCTTCCACCACATCAGTGCCTTCTTAGCCAGCTGAAATTCTGCTAATCTGATCCATCCTGTCTTTGCACAAGTCTCTGCCACAAATATCTGCTCTATCCTCTCTAGCCACTCCTCGGCCACTTCCCCGGTTTCCGTTCCTTCGAACATCGGAGGTCGGTATGTCAAAACTGAGACAAGCTCAACTCCCTGGGTAATAATTGCTGTTCAGAGGGCTCTTCCCCTAAGGCTGGTGGGGGTAGTGGATTAATACGCCCAGCACTTGCATTTACACTAATAGCGTCACCCATTTCTACATTTGCTGCCATGCTGCAACACAAGGGTTAACAACAATACCAACAGCAGTTCATAAAGTACATCGTTAGATAATTAAACATGTTAGTATAACATCTTCTACTTCATATGCAACATACATATAAAACATGTTTAAAAGTAAGCACCTAGATAACTTATTGCTAAGGCTACCTTTCACTCATTCCCGGGTTATCTAACATGGCTCTGATACCACTAATGTAGGGCCTTGCTACCCTAACAGTGTTATAGTGACATAAGAAGGACTAATCATGCATCAAATAACATCTTAAGATTCCGGTTGTTACATGAGCTAACAGGATTACAAGCCAAAATACAAAACTTCAAAAATAATTCATTACATTCCCAAAAGAATGTCAACATTTAGATTTACACTACTCCTAGAGTAGATACTAGTCATGACTTGAATCCTATACATTCCTGTGTTCCTCGTAGCTCACTGCCTCAACCCGACCCTTAGTCCTTTAGTCCAAAAGTGTACCTACAGCGACAACACATCATGAGCATATACAATCTTACTTAACATCATAAAAACATCACAGTGAATGCATGAAATCTTGGTTAAGTAAATATGCTGGTTATTCATTAACTTCTTTTTGTTGTCCCTGATTCATATTCATGCATATTGGCATCTTACCCTGTGGCATCTTACCACATCATAAACATCGTATGGCCTCTTACCATATGGGCATCTTACCCCGTGGTATCTTACCACATAATAACATCGTATGGCCTCTTACCATATGGGCATCTTACCCCGTGGCATCTTACCACATAATAACATCGTATGGCCTCTTACTATATGGGCATCTTACCCCGTGGCATCTTACCACATAATAACATCGTATGAATATATAAACATCTTATAAACATCTCGATCGATCGAGAGCTCTGAAAAATCGGGACTTCCCCAGATTTTTGAGCACCTCATTTCATGGCATCTAAACTACTTTATAACACATCACACTTGCTCAAACAAACATGCTAGGAACTTCATAAAACTTCCATGTAGGTACTTAAATCAAAGGTTTAACATAACCTAAGCTAACATGTATCATAACATCATCAAAATCTTCAACCTCGTCCAACTTTTTCAGAAAACAGAGCATGCATCTCTTTGCCCAGATTTTCGAGCATATACTTTCATAACTAGAAATCTACCACATAAAACATGTAATATGCTCGAACAAACATGCTAGTAGTTACATAATACCTCCATGTAAGCACCCATACTAAGGTTTCACCCGAACCTTTACTTAGCAAGCGGTAAAAGCATCCCACCAAACCCAAACTTAACCAAAACTTCGAAAAAACAGAGTATGACTTACCCCTCTACTTTTGCTCCTCTTTTTGCAAGGTTTTTAACACTCTTCAAACCAAGCTTTTCTTCCCTTCCTCTGCAGCTTACATGCACGATTTGGGAGAGAAAGAGAGAGAGGAGGTGGAGGAGAGTTGATTGGAGGTGGAGTGAGGGAAGGAGAAGGAAGTATGGGTTGCCAAGTGGGGGGTGTAGGGTGCATTTGGGGGAGGGTGGTGACCGAGTGGGTAGGGGGTGGTGTGGGTAGGGTGGTCATGTGGTGTTTAATTGTGTCCTGGTATTTAGTACGATGTATTAAAATATCCTCACTCGATATTTTATAACTTCATTTAAATTAATACATCCTTTAAAACACCCAACATGCCCCCTAAATCATATCATCATCTCATAATTATAATCCCCCAATTTAAATACACCACAACCCTTAGACATATCATAAATCATATAAAATTTCGGGGGTATTACATGCATCCACCGCATTAATAAGGGAGCCCGTGTGGCCGCGTTCCAATAACCGCGACATCTTAACCGCTGAGATCACTGGAATCTTTGGACGAGAGTCGTCCCCATAAAAGGTCCACTGGAACCCCTGATCAGACAAAAAAAACACCATTCTCTGTCGGCAATCTACCACAGCTCGGTATCTGCTCAACACATCAATGCCGACAATGCAGTCAAAATCTGTCATCTCTAACTGAATCAGATCGGCCCTCAGATCATTGCCCTCAAAATAAATGAGGCAATCAGATAACAGTCGGTCTGCAGTCACATACTTTCCCGTGGGTGTCGAGACCATGAGAGGCGTGGGTAACAGAGACGAGCACAAGCGGTGTCTCTCCACAAAAGCAGCAGACACAAAAGAATGGGAAGCGCCTGTATATATCAATAAAAATGCAGGGTACGTAAACAAAAGACACGTACCAGCAATGACCTCCTCTGGGGCTGCCTCAGCCTGATCCCGCATCAATGCATACACCTGACCCTGCGACTGTCCTGCCGCCTGACCTCCCTGTGGTCGAGGTGCGAACTGCTGTCTCTGTGGTCCTGTCCTAGCGTCAAATCTTGGCCTATTCGGCCCAGAGTCTGCCTGACCTGCCCGATTGGGGCAAGTCCTAGCCAGGTGGCCCACCTTGCCACAAACATAACAGCCTCGGCAGTCACGTGACAAATGAAATCCTCCACAGTGGTCACACCTGTTCCCACCTGCCTTACTCCCCTGTGTTGGTCCCCGATTCCTTTGTTTCTGACTCTGAGACTTCTTCCCACTGAATCTAGAAGATGATGAGGCCCCACGAGACTTAAAATGGTCCCCTCGTGGCCTCAGACTGTCACCAACAGGTCTCTGTGGTGGTATGAAAGGGGGTACAACATCCTTGTACACGCCCATTGCAATCTTTGCCAACTCTGCCCGGGTCAGGGCGTCATCAAAAGAGCTGGGGTTGTTGGAGACAACCCGATCAAATAGTTCTGGTCTCAGGCCCTTCAGAAAATTTCTGATCTTGGCATGACTGCTCACAGCGACATGAGGTACATACCTCAATAATGAGGAATACTGCATAGCATAGTCTGACACTGACAGGCTGCCCTACTTTAAACTATTGAACTCGTCTTCCTTTAATTGTCTGGCAGCTGCAGAAAAACACCGGTTAAGGAACCGGTCCTGAATACAGTCCAGTAAACTTGTGATATCCCCGAAATGATTATGTGATTTTAATCATTAATTAAGTTATGAGGATTTTGGTATTAATTCATGAGGCGGAATTAATAATATAGGGGGGAAATGCATTTCTGGGTGCATGTGATGTATGTTGGGATTTTGGGGTTGTGACATGATTATTTGGGGTGTGTGTTATTGGTTTTGGTGAAGTATGCTTAACTGAAAAATTGAAGTATTTTATTGAGAAAATACTATAAATATCATGTGAGGATATTTTTATACATCGTACGAAATACCGGGACCAAAACATAACACATCATACCACCCAACACCCAACCACCCCCCCCCAACCCATGCTGATGACACAGCATCAGCTGGCCATACCCCCCACTTGGCACAATGATTCATCCCTTCTCCTCCACTACAAATCTCGCCATTTCTCTCCCAAATTATCTCCAGCACCTGCTAAGCAAGATTGAGAGGAGCCTTCCATTTTCATTACTTGGAATCCTTTCAAAAATCGGAGCAAAGTAGGGTGAGAAACCATGCTCTGTTTTTTATTTAAGCTTGATTAAGTTCATGTTTTTAAGTGGTGTGAAAATGGCATGTTAGCTTAGGTTTCTTAAAACCTTCGATTTAAATGGTTACATGGTGTTGTTATGAAGCTTCCAGTATTTTTCATTGAGCATGTTACATGTTTTATGTGAAGGATTTAAGCATGTAAAATATAGTGTTCGAAAATCTGGGTAAGGTGTGTGCCCTGTTTTTCTGGAAAATATGGGATGGGAGTGAAGTTGTGGAGATATTATCATGCATGTTAGCTAGGTTTATGGAAAACCTTTGATTTGAGTACATGCATGGTAGTTTTGTAAAGCCCATGGCGTTTTTGTTCGAGCATGTTTTATGTTATATGTTGTAGTTTTAATAGCATGAAATGAGGTGCTCGAGAAATCTGGAAAAGAAATATGTTACCCTGTTTCCAGAAAGTTTGGTTGAGTACTGATGTAAATGGGCAATTTTAATGCATGTGGGTTTGAGTTTGGGGTATGAATTTGATATGAATACACTCAGGGTAGTGTATTGTAGCTGCTAGCATGTTTGTTTAAGCATGTGGTGTATCTTATATGCTAGATTGAAGGGTATGAAAATAGGTGTTCGAGAATTCTTGTATTGTGTTTCTTGAACAGGGCATCTCGATCGATCGGGATTCCATCTCGATCGATCGAGCGAGGCAGAACATTGGCTTTGAAAGAAGGCGTCTTCTCGATCAATCAAAAAGAGGGGTCGATCGATCGAGAGACCCAGAATGTTAAAAAATATAAATTGTTATATTTTGTTTAATTTTTTATATTGGATTGTAATGAGGCATCTAATATTGTGTTGTACACTGGTGTAGAACCATCACAGGTACCAGCACAGTCGAGGAGATAAAGGCGGTTGACTCCTCTATCTTTTTGAAAGGTACGTAAGCGACGTACGGGCATCCCAACGGTAACATGTATTAAATGTTCATTAATTGACATATGACAAGATGCAAAGTGGTGCATTATGTGTTATGATACATGTTATTATGCATTGTTGTTGCATATGTATGTTGTGGAATAAAGAGTGTGTATTCCATGAGTCAGGGTTATCGTAGTGATGATTTTTAATGCTTACGCTTATACCGCTAAAAATGTGGAGCAAGGCTTGCACATGGAGGCGGGGTATACCATACTAAGCGGGGAAGAAGGTACCGCTAGTATGAAGAGCGGGGAAGAAGGTACCGCTAGCGGGGAAGAAGGTACAGCTTGTTATGAAATAATGAAGCGGGGAAGATGGTACCGCTCATTATGAAGTTAAGAAGTAAGAAGCATTAAAATGCACTGATGATAAACTGACTAAGAAAGAAGTAAAGATTTAAGAAGTGAAGTAATGTCATGACATTCATATAAGCCATAACATCATACATTGAATTGATTTTGAGTTATGGTACAGGGACAACCAATGGGCGTTTTAAATGCATTGTGTCAGGATCGATTCCGGGGGTGGGTTGCCATTCCACACCCGAGTTCAACCAACTTGAGCTTCAATAGCTCGTGTTCTTGAATTAATGCACCGAGAGATTATATCGAGTTCGATTACAAAATCGAGCGGAAGACACTCGACATAACCCGCTCTAAAACCGATTAAACATTTGAAAGGCATTTTAAAGATATGCAATTAAAGTAAATAAACTAGCATTTGTTTATGGAAGTTCGAAGGTGGTGTAATCCTTCTACGTCTCCCCTTCTTCCACCTCATGGAAGGATTCCACTAGAAGACTTTGATTTATACAATCCCGTTGTACAAACCCGATCCAGTTGGGAATTCCCCATCCAACTAGAACTCCTAGCAACTCAACTATGTATGTTCTTTAATGTCTCACATACAAAGACCTCTCATCGGTTGTGATAAATCATCAACCGTTACAATGATATTCACTCATCTATTAAGCTCTCAAATACAATGAATAGAGTGAATATATATGGCACAAATGATCTCTAACTAGATCTAATATAGCAAGGTAAGTGGTGCCAAAGGTTTGGGGAGTGCTCTTCATTTAGCAACTTTTGTCTTTGAAGTTCCCCAATTGAATCCCAAGTGGGTTTGCTTTGGAAGGCTTGGATTGATCTTCTTTCAGCTGTTATTGAGCTTCCAAATCATGTATATATAGCCCCAAGTAATGATATATACGTTAGACACAAGAATATGCCCGTTGGAAAAGGTTCTGCACTATTCCCGAGCTTGCAACGGTCATATTCTGGTTTCTGGGCTGTTTGTATTTCGGACCGGACTGGTCTGGTCTGCTGGTCTGGTTCAGTCTGGTCTGCTGGTCTGGTCTGCTGTTCTGATATGCTGTTCTGTTTCAGTCTGGTCTGCTGGTTTGGTTCAGTCTGGTCTGCTGGTTTGGTTCAGTCTGGTCTGCTCTGGACAAGTCAGTCTGATGCAAGACAAGCTTGATACAAAAACAGATTGATAAACTTGCTCTTCGATCTGTTGCTTGTAACTCTTCATTATTTGATATTTGGGCAAAGTGATCTATATGAAAGTTGTAGCCCTTTCTCTTAGCTTTCCAGGGAATCAAGAATCGCTCGATTTCGAGTTCGTATGAGAGAGTTATGCTCGAAATACAAGGCGATGCTCCTGCTGTCTGTTTGCTGGATGCAGCAGCACATGGCGTGACTTGCAGAAGCTTTTTGGCCATCTTAACGTCCGATTCAGTCTTTTACTTCCAAAGATGACTTGTAGATCTTTGTCTTATCTTTCCAACCCATACTGAATCGTTCCGTTCCGATAAGCGAGCTAAGAGTTATGCCCACCAGACTGACAGGGACTTTGCTGTAACAGCTCGATCTTACAGGCGTCACATGGCGTGACTTGCAGAAGCTTTTTGGCCATCTTAACGTCCGGTTCAGTCTTTGTATTCCAAAGATGACTTGTAGCTCTTTGTCTTAGCTTTCCAACCCATACTGAATCGTTCCGTTCCAATAAGCGAGCTGAGAGTTATGGCCACCAGACTGACAGTTGCTTGCTGAAACAGCTTGCTGTTTCTTCGCGGTTCAGCTCGATCTTCCAGGCGTCTTTTCTCCTTGATAACATTCGAACTAGCCGATCTGTTGTGAAATATGACTTTTAGTATTTTGAGTTGGCTGTTCAATATCTTTGGTAGCACGCCATTTCGATATCCGAGCTATGAGATATGATCGAAACAATCCGCTCTGCCAGAAGTCCAGTCTTGGTCCAGCTTGATATTTTCAAGCTACTTCTTTGTAATTCATCAAGCTCTTAAGTTATGATCTATGAACTGCACACTTGATGAAATATGTTAGCAACACAATAACAAGTTTTGTTAACATCAAAACCAAGATTATTCGGGTTTCCAAAACCCAACACATTGAAAATACAGGAAGTATTTCATATCTATGATTATGCATTATGCTTTACATTCATGTTATGTTGAATATGAATTATGATGTGCTCATGTGTTGGGGGTTATCTTTGTAGGTGCTTTTGATGATGAGAACCAGGGTCGGGGTTGAAACGCTGAGCTGTAAGGAGTGCTACAGGATTGGCTGTATAGAGAGTCACTTTTATATAGTTTCTACAAGCGGTAGAGTAAAGCTATATTGTAGTACCTTTTGTTAGGAATGTGTATAATTCCTTTTTGAACTTTTGGTACTGTAATCTCTTAAGATCAGGTAGTCGACACGGCCTAATACTCTGATATTTATATGTTTAGTTCTCTTAATCGCACCTTAATATCTTATTTAGATAATGGGGTCTCACATTTAGTGGTATCAGAGCAGTGGTTAGATAACCAGGGAAGAGTGAAGGGTAGCCTTTAGAGACAAGTTGGCTAGGTATTCATTGTTGGGCATGTTATGCATGTGACGCATATTTTGTATAAGTTGTTATACTAACATGCCTTTGAATATGATACTCTTGTTATCTAACGGCTTATATTATGAACTGCTTTTGGGTATTGTTGTTAACTCTTGTGTTGCAGCATGGCGGCTATTAACCCGGAGAACCTCAATGAAGAGGTATGGGATATGGGCAGTATGAATGCTAGTATTGCTCAGCCGAATCCTTTACCGCCACTTGCTGTGGGCGTAGAGCCCAGTGCACAGATGTTATTACCTGGGGAGCTCAGCTTGACACAGTTTATGAACTTCCATCCACCTATATTTTAGGGGATTGAGTCTGGTGAAGCAGCCGAAGAGTGGCTGGAACGGATAGAGCAGATACTTGTGACTGCGCCCTGTGCACGTACCGCATGGCTGAGGTTAGCCGAGTTTCTGATGGCGAAGAAGCCTTCTATGTGGTGGAATACCACGGTGATGGAGCTGAGAGCTCAAAGTGTTACAGTTGACTGGACTGTATTCAGGACCCGGTTCCTTAACCGGTATTTTTCTGCAGCTGCCAGACAATTAAAGGAAGATGAGTTCAATAATTTGAAGCAGGGCAGCCTGTCAGTGTCAGACTATGCTATGCAGTATTCCTCACTGCTGAGGTATGTACCTCATATCGCTGTGAGCAGTCACGCCAAGATGAGAAATTTTCTGAAGGGACTGAGGCCAGAGCTATTTGATCGGGTTGTCTCCAACAACCCCAGCTCTTTTGATGACGCCTTGACTAGGGCAGAGTTGGCAGAGATTGCAGTGGGCGTGTACAAGGAAGTTGTACCCCCTTTCCTACCACCACAGAGGCCTGTTGTTGATAGCTCGAGGCCGCGAGGGGACCAATTCAAGCCTCGTGGGGCCTCATCATCTATTAGATTTGGTGGGAAGAAGTCTCAAGGTCAGAAGCAAAGCAATCGGGGACCAACACAAGGGAATAAGACTGGAGGGAACAGGTGTGACCACTGTGGAGGATTTCATTTGTCGCGTGACTGTCGAGGCTGTTATGTATGTGGCAAGGTGGGCCACTTAGCTCGAGCTTGCCCCAATCGGGCAGGTCAGGCAGACTTGGGGCCGAATAGGCCAAGATTTGACTCTAGGACGGCACCACAGAGAGAGCAGTTCGCACCTCGACCACAGGGAGGTCAGGCGGCAGGACAGCCGCAGGGTCAGGTGTATGCATTGACGCGGGAGCAGGCTGAGGCAGCCCCGGAGGAGGTCATTGCTGGTACGTGTCTTTTGTTTACGTACCCTGCATTTTTATTGATAGATACAGGTGCTTCCCATTCTTTTGTATCTGCTGCTTTTGTGGAGAGACACCGCTTGTGCTCGTCCCTGTTACCCACGCCTCTCATGGTCTCGACACCCACGGGGAAGCATGTGATTGCAGACCGACTGTTTTCTGATTGCCTCATTTATTTTGAGGGCAATGATCTGAGGGCTAATCTGATTCAGTTAGAGATGGCAGTTTTGACTGCATTATCGGCATTGATGTGTTGAGCAGATACCGAGCTGTGGTAGATTGCCGACAGAGGATGGTACGTTTTCTGTCTGATCAGGGGTTCCAGTGGACCTTCTATGGGGACGACTCTCGTCCAAAGATTCCAGTGATCTCAGCAATTAAGATGTCGCGGTTATTGGAACGCGGCCACACGGGCTACCTTATTTATACCGTGGATGCATCAGAAGAGAAGGAAGTGAGAGCCGAAGACATTCCGGTCGTGGCGGAGTTCATTGATGTATTCCCGGATGAGATTCCAGGGTTTCCGCCGATCAGAGATGTGGAGTTTGCCATTGAGCTACTGCCGGGAACATCAGCCATTTCTCATGCCCCATACAGGATGGCACTGGCAGAGCTGAGAGAGCTGAAAGTGCAGTTACAGGAGCTCCTCGACAAGGGATACATTCGTCCTAGTGTATCGCCTTGGGGTGCGCCAGTTTTGTTCGTAAAGAAGAAGGATGGTTCAATGCGTCTGTGCATTGACTACAGGCAACTGAACAAGGCCACAGTGAAGAACAGGTATCCACTTCCGAGGATTGATGATCTGTTCGATCAGCTTCAGGGTACAGAGGTTTACTCAAAGATAGATTTGAGGTCAGGCTATCACCAGGTGCGGGTTAGAGCTGATGATGTCCAGAAGACAGCTTTTAGAACTCGGTATGGACACTATGAGTTCTTGGTGATGCCTTTTGGTGTGAAAAATGCACCTGCAGTTTTTATGAGTTTGATGAACAGAGTATTTCAAGAGTACCTCGATCAGTTCGTGATCTGTTCATTGATGACATCCTTGTCTACTCAAGGAGTGAGGAGGAACATGCCGATCATTTGAGGACAGTACTACAGATTCTCAGAGATCACCGGTTGTACGCCAAACTCAGCAAGTGTGAGTTTTGGCTGAGCAGTGTATCCTTCTTGGGTCACATTATCTCTCGAGAGGGGATATCAGTAGATCCCAGGAAGATTGAGGCGGTTATGGATTGGTCCGCCCCTACTTCAGTCAGTGAGATTCGAAGTTTTCTTGGTTTGGCTGGCTATTATCGACGTTTCGTCGAGGGTTTCTCAAAGATCGCCAAGCCACTTACACAGCTGACTCAGAAGGGAGTCCCATTTTGTTGATCAGAGGCTTGCGAGCAGAGTTTCCGGGAATTAAAGCACAGACTGACTACTGCACCAGTTTTGGTGATTCCCAGGGAGAACAAAGGATTTGTTCTTTATACTCACGCATCGCTACAGGGCCTAGGATGCGTACTGATGCAGGATAGACATGTAGTGGCTTATGCTTCGAGACAGTTGAAGCCACACGAGACGAGGTATCCAGTCCATGATTTGGAGTTAGCAGCTATAGTGTTCGCCTTGAAGATATGGCGACACTACTTATATGGTACCTCATTTACCATCTTCACTGATCACAAGAGCCTGAAGTTCTTGTTTACACAGGCTGAGCTGAATATGAGGCAGAGGAGATGGATGGATCTGCTGAAGGATTATGATTGTGAGATAGAATACCACCCCGGGAAAGCAAATCTGACAGCCGACGCCTTGAGTCGTAAGGTGAGGAGCACAACAGAGGATGTCATGTGTTTATCAGCTATGATGGGCTCCTACTGTCAGTTGGGTTTTGATTACGACGTGTCTTCTTCTCCGGTACAGGTGTTGACCTTGCTAGCTGAGCCGATCATTTATGAACACATCCGGAAGGCTCAGGGTACCAAGGCAGAGGTTCAGAGATGGATGTCAGTGGTTCATTTAGGTCAGCCATCGAGATTCAGAGTGGCTGAGGACGGTTCTCTGAGGCTTGGCGACAGATGGGTGGTTCCAGATACACCCGAATTACGACGGGGTATTTTACAGCGGGCTCATTGTAGCAGGATGAGTATCCACCCGGGCGGGAAGAAGATGTATAAAGATTTACGCAGCCAGTTCCGGTGGAGGCGAATGAAACAAGATGTTACCTCATTCGTCAAAAGATGCGTGATTTGTCAGCAGGTAAAGGCTGAGAGGCAGAGGCCTGGTGGTGAGCTAAGGAGCTTGGAGATACCACGGTGGAAGTGGGAGCACATATCCATGGACTTCGTGACCCACTTACCGAGGACTGTTTCAGGTTTTGATGCCATATGGGTAATCGTGGACAGATTGACTAAAGTGGCTCATTTTATTCCCTATAGTATGACTTTCACGTACCTGAGGATGGCTCAGTTATATATCAGAGATGTGGTGAGACTGCACGGGATCCCTGTTTCGATTGTGTCTGATCGAGATCCGCGGTTCACATCTCACTTCTGGGAGGGTCTTCAGTCATCCCTGGGCACAGAATTAAGGTTGAGCACAGCATATCATCCCCAGACGGACAGACAGACCGAGCGTACAATACAGACGCTCGAAGATATGCTGAGGGCTTGTGTGTTGGAGTTCGATATTTCTTGGCAGGACTCAGTAGCCCTGGTGGAATTTTCTTATAATAACAGTTACCAGGCTAGCATACAGATGGATCCATTTGAATCCCTATATGGCAGGCATTGCAGGTCGCCTTTGTGTTGGGATGATGTGGACTGTAAATCGGTTGGAGGACCAGAGTTGGTCCAGGATATGGAAGAAAAGGTAAAGGTTATCAAGAGAAAGATAAAGGCATCTCTGGACAGACAGGCAGCGTATGCCAATCAGCGGCGAAGACCGTTGGAGTTTCAGTTAGGCGACAGAGTCTTTCTGAAGATCTCACCTTTCAGAGGTGTGGTACGGTTTGGGATGCGGGGAAAGTTATCCCCAAGATATGTAGGGTCGTATGAGATTTTACAGCGTGTTGGTACTCTGGCATACCGATTGGCTCTACCGCCCTCTCTGTCCGGCATACACGATGTGTTTCATGTGTCTATGTTGTGGAAGTACGAGCCAGATCCTTCTCATGTGTTGCAGCCTTCAGAGGTGCAGATTGAGTCCGATGTTTCCTATGTGGAGCGGCCTATCAGGAGTTTGGATAGCGCAGACCGCAGGCTTCGGAACAAAGTTATTCATATGATCAAGGTTCAGTGGGATCGCAGGGGTGTCGAGGAGGCCACGTGGGAGACGGAGCGACACATGGTGCAGCACTATCCAGAACTGTTTTCCGGTATGTGATATATGTTTTGTTTTATATTGGGTAAGTGTATGCTGATTTCGAGGGCGAAATCTTATAAGTAGGGGAGTATTGTGATATCCCTGAAATGATTATGTGATTTTTATCATTAATTAAGTTATGAGGATTTTGGTATTAATTCATGAGGCGGAATTAATAATATAGGGGGGAAATGCATTTCTGGGTGCATGTGACGTATGTTGGGATTTTGGGGTTGTGACATAATTATTTGGGGTGTGTGTTATTTGTTTTGGTGAAGTATGCTTAAATGAAAAATTGAAGTATTTTATTGAGACAATACTATAAATATCATGTGAGGATATTTTTATACATCGTACGAAATACCGGGACCAAAACATAACACACCATACCACCCAACACCCAACCACCCCCCCCCCCCCCAACCCATGCTGATGACACAGCATAAGCTAGCCATACCCCCCCACTTGGCACAATGATTCATCCCTTCTCCTCCACTCCAAATCTCGCAATTTCTCTCCCAAATTATCTCCAGGACCTGCTAAGCAAGATTGAGAGGAGCCCTTCCATTTTCATTGCTTGGAAGCCTTTCAAAAATCGGAGCAAAGTAGGGTGAGAAACCATGCTCTGTTTTTTATTTAAGCTTGATTAAGTTCATGTTTTTAAGTGGTGTGAAAATGGCATGTAGCTTATGTTTCTTAAAACCTTCGATTTAAATGCTTACATGGTGTTGTTATGAAGCTTCCAGTATTTTTCCTTGAGCATGTTACATGTTTTAAGTGAAGGATTTAAGCATGTAAAATATAGTGTTCGAAAATCTGAGTAAGGTGTGTGCCCTGTTTTTCTGGAAAATATGGGATGGGAGTGAAGTTGTGGAGATATTATCATGCATGTTAGCTGGGTTTTTGGTAAATCTTTGATTGAGTACATGCATGGTAGTTTTGTAAAGCCCATGGCGTTTTTGTTCGAGCATGTTTTATGTTATATGTTGTAGTTTTAATAGCATGAAATGAGGTGCTCGAGAAATCTGGAAAAGAAATATGTTACCCTGTTTCCAGAAAGTTTGGTTGAGTACTGATGTAAATGGGCAATTTTAATGCATGTGGGTTTGAGTTTGGGGTATGAATTTGATATGAATACACTCAGGGTAGGGTATTGTAGCTGCTAGCATGTTTGTTTAAGCATGTGGTGTATCTTATATGCTAGATTGAAGGGTATGAAAATAGGTGTTCGAGAATTCTGGTATTGTGTTTCTTGAACAGGGCATCTCGATCGATCGGGATTCTATCTCGATCGATCGAGCGAGGCAGAACATTGGCTTTGGAAGAAGGCCTCTTCTCGATCGATCGAAAAGAGGGGCCGATCGATCGAGAGACCCAGAATGTTGAAAAATATAAATTGTTATATTTTGTTTAATTTTTGATATTGGACTGTAATGAGGCATCTAATATTGTGTTGTACACTGGTGTAGAACCATCACAGGTACCAGCACAGTCGAGGAGATAAAGTCGGTTGACTCCTCTATCTTTTTGAAAGGTACGTAAGCGACGTACAGGCATCCCAACGGTAACATGTTTTAAATGTTCATTAATTGACATATGACAAGATGCAAAGTGGTGCATTATGTGTTATGATACATGTTATTATGCATTGTTGTTGCATATGTATGTTGTGGAATATAGAGTGTGTATTCCACGAGTCAGGGTTATCGTAGTGATGATTTTTAATGCTTACGCTTATACCGCTAAAAATGTGGAGCAAGGCTTGCACATGGAGGCGGGGTATACCATACTAAGCGGGGAAGAAGGTACCGCTAGTATGAAGAGCGGGGAAGAAGGTACCGCTAGCGGGTAAGAAGGTACCGCTTGTTATGAAATAATGAAGCGGGGAAGATGTTACCGCTCATTATGAAGTTAATAAGTAAGAAGCATTAAAATACACTGATGATAAACTGACTAAGAAAGAAGTAAAGATTTAAGAAGTGAAGTAATGTCATGACATTCATATAAGCCATAACACCATACATTGAATTGATTTTGAGTTATGGTACAGGGACAACCAATGGGCGTTTTAAATGCATTGGAAATACAGGAAGTATTTCATATCTATGATTATGCATTATGCTTTACATTCATGTTATGTTGAATATGAATTATGATGTGCTCATGTGTTGGGGGTTGTCTTTGTAGGTGCTTTTGATGATGAGAACCAGGGTCGAGGTTGAAACGCTGAGCTGTAAGGAGTGCTACAGGATTGGCTGTATAGAGAGTAACTTTTATATAGTTTCTACAAGCGGTAGAGTAAAGCTATATTGTAGTACCTTTTGTTAGGAATGTGTATAATTCATTTTTGAACTTTTGGTACTGTAATCTCTTAAGCTCAGGTAGTCAACACGGCCTAATACTCTGATATTTATATGTTTAGTTCTCTTAATCACACCTTAATATCTTATTTAGATAACGGGGTCTCACACAACTGTCACACTTTGAGCTCTCAGCTCCATCACCGTGGTCTTCCACCGCATATAAGGCTTCTTCGCCATCTGAAACTCGGCTAACCTCAGCCATGCGGTACGTGCACAGGGTGCAGTCACAAGTATCTGCTCTATCCGCTCCAGCCACTCTTCGGCTGCTTCACCAGACTCAATCCCTTCAAATATCGGTGGATGGAGGTTCAGAAACTGTGTCAAACTGAGCTCCCCTGGTAATAACATTTGTGCACTGGGCTCCACGCCCACAGCAGGTGGCGGTAAAGGATTCAGCTGAGCAATACTAGCATTCATACTGCCCATATCTCCTACCTCCTCATTGAGGTTCACCGGGTTAATAGCCGCAATGCTGCAACACAAGAGTTAACAACAATACCAAAAGCAGTTCATAATATAAGCCGTTAGATAACAAGAGTATCATATTCAAAAGCATGTTAGTATAACAACTTATACGAAATATGCACCACATGCATAACATGCCCAACAATGAATACCTAGCCAACTTGTCTCTAAAGGCTACCCTTCACTCTTCCCTGGTTATCTAACCACTGCTCTGATACCACTAAATGTGAGACCCCGTTATCTAAATAAGATATTAAGGTGCGATTAAGAGAACTAAACATATATATATCAGAGTATTAGGCCGTGTTGACTACCTGAGCTTAAGAGATTACAGTACCAAAAATGAATTATACACATTCCTAACAAAAGGTACTACAATATAGCTTTACTCTACCGCTTGTAGAAACTATATAAAAGTGACTCTATATACAGCCAATCCTGTAGCACTCCTTACAGCTCAGCGTTTCAACCCCGACCCTGGTTCTCATCATCAAAAGCACCTACAAAGACAACCCCTAACACATGAGCACATCATAATTCATATTCAACATAACATGAATGCAAAGCATAATGCATAATCATAGATATGAAATACTTCCTGTATTTCCAATGCATTTAAAACGTCCATTGGTTGTCCCTGTACCATAACTCAAAATCAATTCAATGTATGCTGTTATGGCTTAAATGAATGTCATGACATTACTTCACTTCTTAAATCTTTACTTCTTTCTTAGTCAGTTTATCATCAGTGTATTTTAATGCTTCTTACTTCTTAACTTCATAATGAGCGGTACCATCTTCCCCGCTTCATTATTTCATAAAAAGCGGTACCTTCTTCCCCGCTAGCGGTACCTTCTTCCCCGCTTTTCATACTAGCGGTACCTTCTTCCCCGCTTAGTATGGTATACCCCGCCTCCATGTGAAAGCCTTGCTCCACATTTTTAGCGGTATAAGCGTAAGCATTAAAAATCATCACTACGATAACCCTGACTCGTGGAATACACACTCTTTATTCCACAACATACATATGCAACAACAATGCATAATAACATGTATCATAACACATAATGCACCACTTTGCATCCTGTCAATTAATGAACATTTAATACATGTTACCATTGGGATGCCCGTACGTCGCTTACGTACCTTTCCAAAATATAGTGTGTTGCGTGACTCTATCCCCTCTGTGAAGGCTCTACACCAGTGTACAACACAATATTAGATGCCAATTTATAGTCCAAAATCAAAAATCCAACAAAATATAACAATTTATATTTTTCAACATTCTGGGTCTCTCGATCGATCGGCCCCTCTTTTCGATCGATCGAGAAGACGCCTTCTTTCAAAGCCAATGTTCTGCCTCGCTCGATCGATCGAGAGGGAATCCCGATCGATCGAGATGCCCTGTTCAAGAAACACAATACCAGAATTCTCGAACACCTATTTTCATACCCTTCAATCTGGCATATAAGATACACCACATGCTTAAACAAACATGCTAGCAGCTACAATACACTACCCTGAGTGTATTCATATCAAATTCATACCCCAAACTCAAACCCACATGCATTAAAATTGCCCATTTACATCAGTACTCAACCAAACTTTCTGGAAACAGGGTAACATATTTCTTTTCCAGATTTCTCGAGCACCTCATTTCATGCTATTAAAACTACAACATATAACATAAAACATGCTCGAACAAAAATGACATGGGATTTATAAAACTACCATGCATGTACTCAAATCAAAGGTTTACCAAAAACCTAGCTAACATGCATGATAATATCTCCACAACTTCACTCCCATCCCATATTTTCCAGAAAAACAGGGCACACACCTTACCCAGATTTTCGAACACTATATTTTACATGCTTAAATCCTTCACATAAAACATGTGACATGCTCAAGGAAAAATACTGGAAGCTTCATAACAACACCATGTAAGCATTTAAATCGAAGGTTTTAAGAAACCTAAGCTAACATGCCATTTTCACACCACTTAAAAACATGAACTTAATCAAGCTTAAATAAAAAACAGAGCATGGTTTCTCACCCTAATTTGCTCCGATTTTTGAAAGGCTTCCAAGCAATGAAAATGGAAGGGCTCCTCTCAATATTGCTTAGCAGGTGCTGGAGATAATTTGGGAGAGAAATGGCGAGATTTGGAGTGGAGGAGAAGGGATGAATCATTGTGCCAAGTGGGGGGTATGGCCAGCTTATGCTGTGTCATCAGCATGGGTTGGGGGGTGGTTGGGTGTTGGGTGGTATGATGTGTTATGTTTTGGTCCCGGTATTTCGTACGATATATAAAAATATCCTCACATGATATTTATAGTATTTTCTCAATAAAATACTTCAATTTTTCATTTAAACATACTTCACCAAAACAAATAACACATACCCCAAATAATCATGTCACAACCCCAAAATCCCAACATACATCACATGCACCCAGAAATGCATTTCCCCCTATATTATTAATTCCGCCTCATGAATTAATACCAAAATCCTCATAACTTAATTAATGATTAAAATCACATAATCATTTCGGGGATATCACAGTGGGTGTAGAACTGGTAGCTCAACTGTTACTACCCGGGGAGTTTAGTCTGACTCAATTCCTGACTTTCCACCCGCCCCGATTTGAGGGGACAGAGACAGGGTAAGAAGCTGAGGAGTGGCTTGAGAGGCTGGAGCAGATATTTGTGTCCGCTCCTCTTGCTAGGACGGCATGGCTGAGGTTGGCGGAGTTCCAACTAGCAAAGAAGCCTTCCATGTGGTGGAAGACGACGGTGATGGAATTGAGGGCTCAGGGTATGTTGATTGATTGAACTCTCTTCAGGACCCGATTTCTGAACCGGTATTTTTCTGCAGCTGCGAGACAGATAAAGGAGGATGAGTTCACAAACTTGAAATGACTGTATCAGACTATGCCATGCACTATCCTTCACTGTTGAGGTATGTCCCTCATATTGCCACAAACGGACATGCAAAGATGAGGCACTTCTTGAAGGGGTTGCTGCCGGAGCTGTTTGACCGGGTTATCACCAACAACCCCACTTCTTTCGATGATGCTCTTACTAGAACAGAACTGGCAGAGATTGGAGTTGGGGCCTATCCTAATGCTGTACCCCCACATGTGCCACCGCAGAAGCAAGTTACTGATAGCTTGAGGCCACGATGGGAGTCATTTAAGCCTCGTGGTGCTTCTTCATCCTCTCGGTTCAGTGGGAAGAAATATTTTAACTGGAAACAGGAGAATAGAAAGAGCAATCTATTGGCCAACCGGGGGCCTATGCAAGTTAATAGAACGAGGGAGACAAGGTGTGACAATTGTGGAGGGCCACACTCATCGATCAACTGCCCAGCTTGTTACAGTTGTGGTAAGATGGGCCATATCTCTCGGTATTGCCCCACTCAGGGAGGACAATCACATTTCCAGGTGAATAGGCTGAGAATCGATGATAGGACAGTGCATCAGAGGCAGCAGATTATGCCTCGACCATCGGGAGGTCAGACAGTGGGAGGGTAGGTGTATGCACTGACTAGAGAGCAGGCACAGGTAGCCCCGGAGGAGTTGATCGCTGGTACGTGCCATTTATTTACACACCCTGCTTTTATTTTGATAGATATAGGTGCTTCCCACTCTTTTGTATCTGTTGGATTTGTGGAGAGACACCATATGTGCACGTCTTCGTTACCCACGCCTCTTAAGGTCTCGACACCCACCGGAATAAATGTTCTTGCTGATCAGTTTCTTGCGGATTGCCTCATTTATTTTGAGGGAAACAAGTTGAAGGCAGATTTGATCGTGTTGGGTATGTCAGACTTCGATTGCATTGTGGGCATCGACATTCTGAACAGATATCAGGCAATAGTGGACTTGTCGACAGAGAACGGTTCGGTTCAGATCTGATATGGGAATTCAGTGGACCTTCCATGGGAACGGTTCTCTGGTGAAGATTCCATTGATATCAGTGATCAAAATGTCCCAGTTGTTGGAACGTGGTCACACGGGCTATCTTATCTATGCCGTGGACACGACGGGAAAGAATAAAGAATTGAGGGTGGAGGATGTACCAGTGGTAGCAGAATTTGCTAGTGTATTTTTGGAGGAGATTCTCGGATTCCCACCGGCTAGAGAAGTCGAGTTTGGGATTGAGTTATTACCGGGGACATCCGATATCTCTCGTTGCCCTTACAGAATGGCACCGGCGGAGTTAAGGGAATTGAAGGAGCAGTTACAGGAACTCCTTGACAAGGGATATATACGCCCTAGCGTATCTCCATGGGGCGCACCGGTCCTTTTTGTGAAGAAGAAGGATGGATAGATGCGTCTGTGCATCGATTACCGGCAACTGAATAAGGCCGCGGTGAAGAACAAGTATCCTCTCCCAAGGATTGACGATTTGTTTGATCAGTTGCAAGGTACAAAGCTGTATAACAGGATTGATTTAAGGTCAGGGTACCATCAGATACGGGTCAGAGAGGAGGATGTGCAGAAGACAGCATTCCGGACTCGGTATGGGCACTATGAGTTCCTAGTTATGCCGTTCGGTGTGACGAACGCCCAAGCTGTCTTTATGAGCTTGATGAACAGAGTGTTTCAACCATATCTTGACCAGTTCGTCATAGTGTTTATTGACGACATACTCATCTACTCTCGGAGTGAGGAAGAGCACGTGAAACACTTGAGAACAGTGCTCCAAATCCTCTGCGATAATCAGTTATTTGCCAAGCTCAGCAAGTGTGAGTTCTGGTTAAGCAGTGTGGTGTTCTTGGGGCATGTTATATCAAGAAGTGGGATATCGGTGGATCCCAGGAAGATTGAGGCTATGAGGGAGTGGGCTGCACCCACTTCTGTGCTTGAGATACGGAGCTTTGTTGGTTTGGCCGGTTATTATCGACGCTTTGTCAAGGGATTCTCAAAGATCGCCAAGCCATTGACTCAGTTGACCCAAAAGAGAGTACCATTCTTTTGGTCTAAGGCTTGTGAGAAAAGCTTCCAAGAGTTGAAACACCGGTTGACGACGGCGCCTGTGTTGGTGATTCCTACGGAGAACACTAGATTTGTTCTTTATACTGATGTATCGCTTCAGGGTCTTGGATGTGTATTGATGCAAGATAAGCATGTGGTAGCTTATGCATCGAGGCAGTTGAAGCCACATGAGACTAGATATCCAGTCCATGACTTGGAGTTGGCGGCTATTATTTTTGCCCTGAAGATTTGGAGGCATTACTTATATGGTACGTCGTTTAAAATTTATACGGATCACAAGAGCCTGAAGTTCTTGTTTACTCAGGCGGACTTGAATATGCGTCAGAGGAGATGGATGGATTTACTCAAGGACTATGACTGTGAGATAGAGTACCATCCTGGAAAAGCAAACTTTACAGCAGACGCATTGAGTCGGAAGGTGAAGAGTACTGCTGAGGATGCCATGTGTTTATCGGCTTTGATGACTTCTTATTGCCATCTGGGCTATAATTTTGATGTGGATACATCACCGGTACGTGTATCGACCTTATTAGCTGAGCCAGATATTTATGAGAATATCAGGAGAGCTCAGAAGGCAGATGATGAGATTCAGAGATGGTCATCACTAGTACATCTTGGTCAGCCATCGAAGTTCAGAGTGGCTGAGGATGGATCCTTGAGATTGGGTAGTCGTTTGGTGGTTCCGAGTACGCCGGAGTTGCGTAGAGGGATCTTGGAACGAGCTCATAGTAGCAGGCTTAGTATCCACCCAGGCGGGAAGAAAAATGTATAAGGATCTATGTGATCAATTTTGATGGAAGAGAATGAAGCGCGATGTGATCGCTTTTGTCAAGAGGTGTTTAATCTATCAGCAGGTTAAGACAGAGAGGCAGAGACCTGGTGGTGAGTTGAAGAGCTTGGAGATACCAAAATGGAAGTGGGAACACATATCCATGGACTTTGTGACCCACTTGCCGAGGACTACTTCAGGTTTTGATGCCATATGGGTGATTGTAGACAGACTGACCAAAGTGGCTCACTTCATTCCTTATAGTATGACCTTCACATATTTGAGGATGGCTCAGTTGTATATTCGAGATGTTGTAAGATTGCACAGGATCCCCATTTCCATAGTGTCGGATCGAGATCCACGATTCACATCTCATTTTTGGGAGGGTCTTCAGTCAGCTTTGGGAACTGAAGTTAGGTTGAGAATTGCATATCATCCTCAAACGGATGGCCAGACCGAGCGTACTATCCAAACGCTCGAGAACATGTTGAGGGCATGTGTATTGGAGTTCGATATTTCTTGGCAGGATTCAGTGGCCTTGGTAGAATTCTCATATAATAATAGCTACCAGGCAAGCATTCAGATGGCTTTTTTTGAGTCCCTTTATGGCAGACGGTGTAGATCACCCTTATGTTGGGATGACTTGGACCGTAAATCGGTCGGAGGACCAGAATTAGTTCGGGAAATGGAAGAGAAGGTAAAGGTGATAAGGCAGAAAATGAAAGCAGCCCAGGACAGACAGGCAGCTTATGCAAATAAACGGTGGAGACTGTTGGAGTTTCAGTTGGGAGATAAGGTCTTTTTAAAGATCTCACCTTTCAGAGGTGTTGTGCGATTTGGAATGCGCGGGAAACTGTCCCCGAGGTATGTTGGGTCGTACGTGATCTTGCAGCGCATTAGCATCTTGGCTTACCGACTGGCTTTGCCACCTTCTTTGTCTGGTATACATGATGTGTTCCATGTGTCTATGTTGCGAAAGTCTGAGCCAATCCGTCACAGGTGTTGCAGCCTTCCGAGATTCAGTTAGAATCCGATGTATCTTATGTGGAACGGCCTGTTAGAATTCTTGATCGAGCAGACCGCAGACTTCGGAACAAAGTGATACCTATGATTAAAGTTCAGTGGGATCGCAGGGGTGTCGAGGAGGCCACGTGGGAGACGGAGCGGCATATGGTGCAGCACTACCCGAAACTATTTTCTGGTATTTGATTTATGTTTAGTTTCATTTGGGTAAGTGCATGCGATTTCGAGGAGTAAGTAGGGAAGTATTGTGATATCCCCGAAATAATTAATTGCAATTTGGGCATTAATTATGTTTATGTGATTAATTATGGTGATAACTAAATTTTGTGTTGGAATTAATTATCTTGGTGAAATGCTTCGTTGTAAGGACCCCAAGCCCTTAACCCTGGATTAGTGTATTAACCACTATGTGTGGTACATGCTTCTATACAAATCAATCGGGAAACTCAGATGATGCTTACAAAATTCCCTTAACATTCAACGTTATAAGATCATCTCTACTAACATATAGACCCATAGAGTTGCCCATTACCATGCCCTTTTTGCCACTTTTTACATTGTGGACTTTTATAAAAATTTGGGCAGAGTCTCCCCATAAATAGAGCTATCCCGAAACCAAAAGCACATCACATAATATAATTCCCGGCCAGGGAATACACAATACTCAACAGACTACTGAACACAAAGTCAATTCCCAGCCAGGGAAGACACCACACATAAGACGACAAAAGTGGGTTTCAACACCCACATAATACACTAACGACTCTCATATCATTAGCAATTCTACCACAATTGCACGCAACATATAATGAAAGAGAGAAAGGCTCATGCCTTTATATACAACCCATATACATGAATATCCATGCTCACAAGCGAGCATCATAAATGTGTATATAAACCTCGGGTGTATATAAGTACTCTATACGATACCGTGCTCCATCAAGCCCTGGTACCACGATCCTGTGAGTACATCCAATCAACAGCTCGAGCCCAGCTCCATAGCCATCGATGCACCTGTTCACCTGCCCCAACAGAGACAGCCCCCAACGGGGTGAGCATACCAATACACAAAATCCCATAATCACAATAATGAAATTCATAATTTACAACAAAAGTAAATACTAATGAATTTAAATGATACTCCCTGGATGGCAACATCCTCATCCGGGATTCCGTGTACTGTCCCTGTTCTCACAATCATCAAACTCATCAAATCTCATAAATCAGTAAATCAACACATTGATTTAACTCATAGCATGCCTGATTCTCAAGTATCAATAATCAATGATTTCCAAGTTCATTATACATACAAATATAGATATCACAATATCTAGTACTGATTTCTCAATTTCACTATCAATCACAGATAGCTCAAATGCCTAGACATCTCACATGTCTTATAATGAGTACATGATCCCACGATCATTCTCAGGCATCTCAAATGCCGTACGATAGTCATATAGACTCAGTACCCCATATATATCAACATATATATGAATATAGCCATACCCACAACCATCTAATGAAATTACAACACATTAGGCATTTCACAATTTCTATCACATAAAGTAATGCTCGTACGTCGCACGTACCTTAAATCTCCGAAGTCCGAGCCAAACCTTGCTCGAGTTCCATGCTCCGAGGAACGATGTGCTAACACGATAAATTAATTCACAATTAATTACGAACATGCAACCCATGCTCAAGCACACCCACAACCCTCAAAAATATTGTCAACACAAGACAATAACCAATATCGAAAATTGCTCAAGAATACCCCACAAATTCTCGAACCTTCACAACACAAAATCCAACCCAAATAATTACCATAATTCATCTAAAACGTGAATTAAGCTATCCAAGCAAGAATCAACACCCCTTGCCAAAAACCCCCAATTTTCGAACTCAATACCCTAAAATTCGAACCCAAACAAGCCCTTAAATTCGAACCCTTATAATTCTTCAAATTCGAACACAATCAAGCATCATAATGCATCTACAACATAAATAAATCAATTGTTAACAAGAATCATCACTCCTTATCAAAAATCCCCAAATTCGAACATAAACCGCACAAAAATCGAACTGAAAATCGAACCAAATGCAACCAATATTTCGAACCACAAAAATCTGAAATAATCGACCCAAACCAAGCACCAAAACGCCCCAAAAACACCTGAAAGAAAGCCCCAAAATCGTACCAAAAATCGAGCCCCAAATCGAAGAAATTCCAGTTTCGAACCCTAGCGTTTTCTGCAGAAATCCGAGCTCGATTCTCGACGAAACTTCGAATTGATGGTGTAGAAAGGACCGCCTGGACGAGACGAAGCCGGCGCCGGGTCGGACGCGCCGATCGGCGGCCGGACGGCGGCGGGCGAAGCACTTAAAGCTGCGTGGGTCAGGGGGCGACGGGAAGGTTACGCGGGAGGAGGAGAGAGAGACTGACGGGAAAATGTGGGGAAAAATGGCTCCGATAATTAAAATCTCGGGTTTAATTGGTATTTATAGCAAAAATACCCCGAAATACTAATATCCCCACAAATACATCATGATTCATTAAAAATCATCTGTTTCCAAAAATTCTCTCTCTAACTCAAAAATCCCCTACCGGTGCCCACACACAGCACCCGAGATTCTGAGTCACACTATAAACCCAACTCACAGGTTTTCACCGAAATGAGAATACGATCTCAACCTCGGGATCCCACGATCCCAACTACTCAAATAGACGAGCCCAGAAGGCCCAACACTTCGATTAAACTCCAATTGCCACGTAAAACGACTTTACGGGTTATTAACACTCCGGGATTAACATCCCTAATCTCAGGTCATCACAATATCCCCCACTAAAAGAATTTCGTCCTCGAAATTAGCACCGGTGTATCACATAACACCCAGGCTACACAACAACATGAAGTCATAACCTCGATTCTTGACCATATCAGAATCGTCTCAATAAACGCGAGGATACTTATCTCACATCAAACTCTGAAACAGAGCGACTTTACCAAAACCAACATACCCAAGAGGCAAATGTACCTCGATGCGGTTCATCCCAAAAGTCAGTCCCTCATGACTGCAAAACAACCAATACTTACGACCGTAGATCGGACAGTCATCCTTAGTTCTAATACAACCAGTAAGAACGCATCCTGGATGACACCTCAACCGTGAGAACGTTGACCTCGTGTCAAACTCTGGAGTGGAATAGACTCCCAAATCCATCATAACGTCAAAGATCGTCAGCACAACTCAACGCTAACAGTCCAAAAGCAGTTAGTCGACTGAAACTGCAAGGATTCAAATCGCTCCCGATTCTATCGTAGATATCATCCAATGACATCTCTATCAAGACTCACGATGTCTAACATACATCGTTACGAGGGAAACACTAGGATACCACGGTGTACACATACCAAACCTGGTTTCCACTTTCAAACCTTTTCCATCGAAGGAGCAGTCGCATCATTGCAACTCAATTTGGGCAACTCACGGCCCCAGATTCACACAAAAGACATCTCACAAGATGTCCACCTCCGGATATTCCAAGGATCACATCCTGATCATAATTAAACCATCGAGACTCCACAGAGTTCAAATCCTGGGAGGACATGCAATAAACACATTGCATCCTCAACGCTTGTGTCGACAACGACACCCAATAAATCTGAATTCCTGCCATCCCTTGACAATCCTAGGATTTAACAATCCAACTTGGGAAGGCTATCACATAACTCGAAGGAAACACCAACAATGGAACACCTCAACCCACACAAGATAATTCCCTCCTCAAAGGGAGTCAACTAACTTCACGATTGTTTCTCATAACTTATCGTGCCATGGAGATTCCCAATCTCAAGGTATTCAATATCTCTCATCAGAGATTTAGCCATCCAAAATAGCATACTCTATGCTTGACAAAAAAAGGAAATCATTAATTGGCATCCGTATACTCACCGGTATACCTGCCTAAACACCGACATCACATGCATACTCAATGCACTTGGCTCGGGTATCTACAACATACCCCTAAGCCCCAAACACGACCGTCAATTCTGAGTCATTCCCTATCCAGTGGAGGACGATAATCGACGATTAACAACACGGTGTGATTCCCAAAATCAACACCACACGTACCAACTCACCGAATCTTTCAAAGATTCCCAAATAGGTCTAATACTACCTCCTTCCCCACAAGGGAAGTGCCATCGAACTCGAGATTCCACAAGTCTCGAAACACCGTTCGGAAAAACTGGATACAATAACCCCCATTGCATCCCAAATACACAGGTTCCCTCAGATCGAGTCAATAACGACCTGATGACTCTCTCGTTGGTACTCCAACAATACACTTTGTCATCACCACGATATCTGGCTAGCAAAGCGCTGTCTCCATAGGCTCATATCAAGCCCACCAACAAACCATATGTCCCATCTCGGTACGCCATACCGTAACATCCATTTAGAGTAGTGGGTCATCACCCAAAATCTCTCTAAAACCAAAGCATAATGGACATCCCGGTGTCCCTGCTCAACCACGGAGCCATCTTAATTCATTAGGACATATCCCACACCTTCAGGTTGGGTATGACAACGCCTACCGCAGATCACAACAACAAACGAGTAGTTTCCTCAATGACTACTCTTACCACCAATCACTTGGTCCTAGCCAAACCAACGAGCATACCCCAGGTATCATTGCTCGACAAAAGGTCTCGTCAACTAGTGACCCAGACTCTACCATGTACTCACCATCGGCACTCAAACCATACGACTAAACACATAACATAAATGTATTAGCCATCAAAACGATGCTACACGTCTACATAGAACATCAACTATGTCATCGTCATCCCGTGACGGCATATGTCAACATATGACATCCAACTAACATCGTCCAACATACGACGGTACATGGCAATACACGACATCCATAATCTCATCATCAACACATGGCATATATATAGCAACACATAGTATCCACAATAATACTAACACAAGTAATATGCCATACCTCATCGCTATCAAGATAGCGGAATACCTGTATCCGTCGCTCGATAATAGTACGTAGTCAGCACCCATCGCTCGAAGGCGGCAAAATCCTGTGCTGAGTACATAGCGGCACAATCCATCGCTATAGAATCGACGGCATGATACCTCGTCATATAATAAGTGGTATGAAACCTCGCTATACACCTGAGCATGAAAAATCGTCCACATAATAGCGGAAAGAGGCATCGCTATCAATACACATGGCGGCAAGAACTATCGCCAGTCAATATAGCGGCATGAACCATCGCTATCAATATACATGGCGGCAAGAATCATCGCCAGTCAATATAGCGGCATGAACCATCGCTATCAATATCCATGGCGGCAAGAATCATCGCAAGTCAATATAGCGGCATAAACCATCTCTATCAATATCCATGGCGGCAAGAATCATCGCCAGTCAATATAGCGGCATAAACCATCGCTATCAATATCCATGGCGGCAAGAATCATCGCCAGTCAATATAGCGGCATAAACCATCGCTATCAATATCCATGGCGGCAAGAATCATCGCCAGTCAATATAGCGGCATAAACCATCGCTATCAATATCCATGGCGGCAAGAATCATCGCCAGTCAATATAGCGGCATAAACCATCGCTATCAATATCCATGGCGGCAAGTATCATCGCCAGTCAATATAGCGGCATAAACCATCGCTATCAATATCCATGGCGGCAAGAATCATCGCCAGTCAATATAGCGGCATAAACCATCGCTATCAATATCCATGGCGGCAAGAATCATCGCCAGTCAATATAGCGGCATAAACCATCGCTATCAATATCCATGGCGGCAAGTATCATCGCCAGTCAATATAGCGGCATAAACCATCGCTATCAATATCCATGGCGGCAAGTATCATCGCCAGTCAATATAGCGGCATAAACCATCGCTATCAATATCCATGGCGGCAAGAATCATCGCCAGTCAATATAGCGGCATAAACCATCGCTATCAATATCCATGGCGGCAAGAATCATCGCCAGTCAATATAGCGGCATAAACCATCGCTATCAATATCCATGGCGGCAAGTATCATCGCCAGTCAATATAGCGGCATAAACCATCTCTATCAATATCCATGGCGGCAAGAATCATCGCCAGTCAATATAGCGGCATAAACCATCGCTATCAATATCCATGGCGGCAAGAATCATCGCCAGTCAATATAGCGGCATAAACCATCGCTATCAATATCCATGGCGGCAAGAATCATCGCCAGTCAATATAGCTGATCCCTAGTCATTGTCACGGTAGTGTATTTTAATGCCCCTCGCTCAAGTAAAAAAATGCGGTACTCCCACCCCTCGCTTCACATATAGGCGGCATAGAATAACCTCGCTTAAATGGACATGCGGTACTCCCACCCCTCGCCTCACATTTTAGCGGCAAATATTCTTTCCTCGCCTCATATGCTAACCACGCTTCAATGTGACATGCGGCGCTCCCACCCCTCGCTTCACATTTTAGCGGCACAAAATAATAAATAGCGGCAAGCATTTAAAATCATCACTCATCCATAACAATGACTCATGGGATATTCACCAAGTATTCCATTTACACCTGCAATCACAAAGCATATGCCATATCCAATATACATCAACATGAGTGTATTTTAATGCACCTCGCACAAATGTGACATGCGGCGCTCCCACCCCTCGCTTCAACAAATGGCGGCAAAGCATTAAAATCATCACTACATGTACACATGCAACAACAATGCATAAATCCATGATGTATATAAAATGCAGGTTACCGTTTCGTGTCTTTCAACCATGGCCTTAGCCTTTCGCATCATAGTGTTCCTACAGGAACAATCACAACCCATGAGCATACAATAATCCATATTCCCACAATATGATTATAATGAGTAAATGCCTAAATCATGAGTACAAAGTACTTCCCATATTCCGATGCATTTCAAAATGCTCCATTTGGTTGCCCCTGTGTCACAACTCACAATCATAATCAACAGGTTATATTATGATTCCATAGATGTCATGACATATAATCGTTTCACTATGATCGTATATCACAAATGCACGTAAGCAAAACAGTTGTGTCACACAACACTAGCTACTATCATGCATAAATATGTGCTACTCATTCCTATCAGCATGTTCCAGGCCCTCAACAGCCCCAAAGAGCTAACCACTGCTCTGATACCACTAATGTAAGGACCCCAAGCCCTTAACCCTTGATTAGTGTATTAACCACTATGTGTGGTACATGCTTCTATACAAATCAATCGGGAAACTCAGATGATGCTTACAAAATTCCCTTAACATTCAACGTTATAAGATCATCTCTACTAACATATAGACCCATAGAGTTGCCCATTACCATGCCCTTTTTGCCACTTTTTACATTGTGGACTTTTATAAAAATTTGGGCAGAGTCTCCCCATAAATAGAGCTATCCCGAAACCAAAAGCACATCACATAATATAATTCCCGGCCAGGGAATACACAATACTCAACAGACTACTGAACACAAAGTCAATTCCCAGCCAGGGAAGACACCACACATAAGACGACAAAAGTGGGTTTCAACACCCACATAATACACTAACGACTCTCATATCATTAGCAATTCTACCACAATTGCACGCAACATATAATGAAAGAGAGAAAGGCTCATGCCTTTATATACAACCCATATACATGAATATCCATGCTCACAAGCGAGCATCATAAATGTGTATATAAACCTCGGGTGTATATAAGTACTCTATACGATACCGTGCTCCATCAAGCCCTGGTACCACGATCCTGTGAGTACATCCAATCAACAGCTCGAGCCCAGCTCCATAGCCATCGATGCACCTGTTCACCTGCCCCAACAGAGACAGCCCCCAACGGGGTGAGCATACCAATACACAAAATCCCATAATCACAATAATGAAATTCATAATTTACAACAAAAGTAAATACTAATGAATTTAAATGATACTCCCTGGATGGCAACATCCTCATCCGGGATTCCGTGTACTGTCCCTGTTCTCACAATCATCAAACTCATCAAATCTCATAAATCAGTAAATCAACACATTGATTTAACTCATAGCATGCCTGATTCTCAAGTATCAATAATCAATGATTTCCAAGTTCATTATACATACAAATATAGATATCACAATATCTAGTACTGATTTCTCAATTTCACTATCAATCACAGATAGCTCAAATGCCTAGACATCTCACATGTCTTATAATGAGTACATGATCCCACGATCATTCTCAGGCATCTCAAATGCCGTACGATAGTCATATAGACTCAGTACCCCATATATATCAACATATATATGAATATAGCCATACCCACAACCATCTAATGAAATTACAACACATTAGGCATTTCACAATTTCTATCACATAAAGTAATGCTCGTACGTCGCACGTACCTTAAATCTCCGAAGTCCGAGCCAAACCTTGCTCGAGTTCCATGCTCCGAGGAACGATGTGCTAACATGATAAATTAATTCACAATTAATTACGAACATGCAACCCATGCTCAAGCACACCCACAACCCTCAAAAATATTGTCAACACAAGACAATAACCAATATCGAAAATTGCTCAAGAATACCCCACAAATTCTCGAACCTTCACAACACAAAATCCAACCCAAATAATTACCATAATTCATCTAAAACGTGAATTAAGCTATCCAAGCAAGAATCAACACCCCTTGCCAAAAACCCCCAATTTTCGAACTCAATACCCTAAAATTCGAACCCAAACAAGCCCTTAAATTCGAACCCTTATAATTCTTCAAATTCGAACACAATCAAGCATCATAATGCATCTACAACATAAATAAATCAATTGTTAACAAGAATCATCACTCCTTATCAAAAATCCCCAAATTCGAACATAAACCCCACAAAAATCGAACTGAAAATCGAACCAAATGCAACCAATATTTCGAACCACAAAAATCTGAAATAATCGACCCAAACCAAGCACCAAAACGCCCCAAAAACACCTGAAAGAAAGCCCCAAAATCGTACCAAAAATCGAGCCCCAAATCGAAGAAATTCCAGTTTCGAACCCTAGCGTTTTCTGCAGAAATCCGAGCTCGATTCTCGACGAAACTTCGAATTGATGGTGTAGAAAGGACCGCCTGGACGAGACGAAGCCGGCGCCGGGTCGGACGCGCCGATCGGCGGCCGGACGGCGGCGGGCGAAGCACTTAAAGCTGCGTGGGTCAGGGGGCGACGGGAAGGTTACGCGGGAGGAGGAGAGAGAGACTGACGGGAAAATGTGGGGAAAAATGGCTCCGATAATTAAAATCTCGGGTTTAATTGGTATTTATAGCAAAAATACCCCGAAATACTAATATCCCCACAAATACATCATGATTCATTAAAAATCATCTGTTTCCAAAAATTCTCTCTCTAACTCAAAAATCCCCTACCGGTGCCCACACACAGCACCCGAGATTCTGAGTCACACTATAAACCCAACTCACAGGTTTTCACCGAAATGAGAATACGATCTCAACCTCGGGATCCCACGATCCCAACTACTCAAATAGACGAGCCCAGAAGGCCCAACACTTCGATTAAACTCCAATTGCCACGTAAAACGACTTTACGGGTTATTAACACTCCGGGATTAACATCCCTAATCTCAGGTCATCACATTCGTCCCATGGTAGGCGTGACCCGGTGGTGCATTTCAGGGTGCATGTTGGGAAATTGAGTGTTAGCATGATTTAATTATGATGGTTGATAATTACTTGGAAAGCATGTATTTTAATTGAGATTTTGGTGCTTTCTAGGGAAATGCTTTTAAAATACCATGTTGGGGTATTTATACATCATGCTAATAATTGGGGTACATGTTTTTTAATTAACCCCCACCCTTATACCCAACTAAACCCCCACTTTACCTTTCACTTTACCAATTCCCAAATCACTCTTCCAAAACCCTATCCCCAACCCATTTTCGTTTTTGACTAAATGAGGAAGGAGAAATCTTCACAAAAGCTTGGTTTGTGAGATTTTTAGTGAGATTTGGAGTCCATAAGAGGTATGGAACCCTCCTTGATGTTTTAATTGTAAGGACCCCTTATACTTAACCCTTGATTAGTGTATTAATCATTATGTGTGGCACATGCTTTCCATAAAATCATTCGGGAACTCCGATGATACTTTACCATTGAATGGCAATTACAAAGTTTTCTTTAACATTCAATGTTATAAGTTCATCATCCTAACAACAAGAGACTCATAGAGTTCGCCCATTACACCACTTTTTACATTGTGGACTTTTATAAAAATTTGGGCAGAGTCTCCCCATAAATAGAGCTATCCCGAAATAAAAGTACAACACATAACATAATTCCCGGCCAGGGAAAACATAATACTCATCAGAATACAACAATACCAAGTAAATTCCCAGCCAGGGAAGACACCACACATATGGCAACAAAAGTGGGTTTCAACACCCACATACACTAATGACTCTCTTAACCTTTAGCAATTCTACCTCTAATTGCATGCAACCTCAAATGGAAGAGAGAAAGGCTCATGCCTTTATATACAACCCATGTACAAGTATAATCGTGCTCACATGCGAGCATCATAAATATGTGTATAACCATCATGGGTATATATATATATATAGGTACTCTATACGATACCGTGCTCCATCAAGCCCTGGTACCACAATCCTGGGAGTACATCCAATCAACAGCTCGAGCTCATCTCCAAAGCCATCGATGTACCTGTTCACCTGTCCCAACAGAGACAGCCCCCAACGGGGTGAGCATACCAATTCCACAATTTCATAATCATAATGACATAATACATAATTTACAAAAAATGTAAATATTGTGGAACATATGTGACACTGCCTGGATGGTATCATCCTCATCCTAGCGTACCCCTGTAATAACCCTGTTCTCAAAACAGATAAATCATCAAATCCTGAATATGCAGTTAATCATCATAGTGGTTAACCCTAACCAGTTTCGAATTAACAACATTTCATAACATCTTTCTTTATCTAGCAATTATCATAATTCTAGGCATCATATTGAGATTTCCTTAACTTCCGATACTAGTTAATCACTTCTTTGATTAACTACGTCTCTGTTCCTATTCATTACCAATAGGGAATAAAATACAGATATCCTAGATATCTAATCAATACCACATTTTCATTTCTTACTTCAAAGTAGCGTCATACTACTGGTGATACCACATTTTCATTTCTTACTTCAAAGTAGCGTTATACTACCGGTGTTCGCTCCGTAGCGACCACACCCATCATTTGCTCGCTTCATAGCGGCACCAAGCATTTCACCATGTGAATCAACATATCGTAACCAAGTCACGGTGCCATCATAGTAAAACATTTCATGTATTTAAATCATGCATCATACTTGTAAAACATCATTTAAGCTATGCTCGTACACTAAACGTACCTTAAATCCTCGAAGTCCGAGCCAAACCTTGCTCGAGTTCCATGCCCCGAGGAATGATGTGCTAACACGATAAATAATTCACGATTATTTACGAACATGCAACCCATGCTCAAGCACACCCATAACCCTCAACATATCGTCAACACACGACAATAAATCATTTAAAAGACCCGGGGCAGGGTACATGCAGGGAGGGGAACGAATGAGACAACAACGAAAATTGTTCAAGGATACCCTACAAATTTTCGAACCCTTATCTCACAAATCGAACCCAAAAAGCATCATAATTCATTTAAACATGAATAAATCGAATAACAACAAGAATCATCATCCTCATGCCAAAAACCCCCAATTTTCGAATTCAAACCCCTCAACAACATGAAATTCGAACCAAAATCCACAATTTTCGAACACAAACCATAAATTCGAACATAAATCCACCAAATATAGCAGGGAATTACATGAGAGGGACGAAAAAGAGGTAAAGAACGTTACCCAAACGAAAATCGGAAGAAAAATCGACCAAAATCGATAAACCCTAGAATTTGGGGATCGCCGCTCTTCTGTAAAATTCGAACTCAAACCGCGATGAAACTTCGAATTGACGGAGGGGAAAGGAGCGCCTGGTCGAGACGAAGCCGTGGGTAGGTCGGACGCGCCGATCGGCGGCCGGACGGCGGCGGGCGAGGCGTTTTCGTGCGCGGGCTGGGCAGGAATTTCGGGAATCGGCGGGAGAGAGAGAGAGACGCGGGTTGGGGCTGAAAATGGGATTTTAATAAAAATCTCGGGTTCAACTTGTATTTATAGCAAAATACACCGAAATACTAATAGCCCCACAAATACATCATGATTCATTAAAAATCATCTGTTTTCAAAAATTCTCTCTCTAACTCAAAAACCCCCTACCGGTGCCCACACCAAGCACCCGAGATTCCGAGTCAAACTAAAAACCCAACTCACAGGTTTTCACCGAAATGAGAATACAATCTCAACCTCGAGATCCAACGATCCCAACTACTCAAATAGACGAGCCCAGAAGGCCCAACACCGCGATTAAACTCCAAATCGCTACGTAAAACATCTTTAGGGGTTATTAACACTCCGGGATTAACATCTCCAATCCCAGGTCATCACAATATCCCCCCCTAAAAGAATTTCGTCCTCGAAATTAGCACCGGTGTATCCCGTAACACCCGGGGTACCCCACAACATGGAGCCATAACCTCGATTCTTGATCATAACAGAATCGTCTTAATAAACGCGAGGATACTTACCTCACATCAACTCTGAAACAGGGCGACTTACCCAAAACCAATATATCACCCAAGAGGCAAACGTACCTCGATGCGGGTCATCCCAAAAGTCAGTCCCTCATGACTGCAAAACAACCGATACTTACGACTGTAGATCGGACAATCATCCTTCGTTCTAATACAACCAGTAAGAACGCATCCTGAATGACACCTCAACCGTGGGAACGTTGACCTCGTGTCAACTCTGAAGTGGAACAGACTTCCAAATCCATCATAACGTCAAAAAGCGTCAGCGCAACCCACGCTAACAATCCAAAAGCAGTTAGTCAACTGAAACTGCGAGGATACGAATCGCTCCCGATTCCATCGTAGATATCATTCAATGACATCTCTTATCATGACTCACGATGTCTAACATACATCGTTACGAGGGAAACACTAGTATTCCCCGGTGTACACACACCAAACCTGGTTTCCACTTTCAAACCTCCTCTGTCGAAGGAGCAGTCACATCATTGCAACTCAAATTGGGCAACTCGCGGCCACAGATTCACACAAAAGATATCTCATAAGATGTCCACCTCTGGATATCCCAAGAACCACATCCTGGTCATAAACAAACAATCGAGACTCCTCAGAGTTTCAAACTTGAAAGGACGTGCAATAAACCCATTGCATCCCAAATACATGGATTCCCAGATCGAATCAACGACGACTTGATGACTCTTTTGTTGGTACTCCAACATCATGAGCTGTCACAGACAAGTCTCACCAAGATTAAACATAACGTATACACGTTTCAGTGAGGCATGCACAACCTCAACCTCGATGACATGGTGACTACTAGAGTCCACCACAATCCACATCGTATCACCTTACGATTTGCCACTTGGTTCCTACGAGCAGTATAACGGCTCTAACAAGCCCCTCTTGGTGCTGCATACACACGGCAGACAAACTAGTCGCTGCCCCTCTAGGTTCACTTCAAACCTACCAATAAGATGGACGTTCCCGCACGGCATACCATACTGTGGGAAGAAAATCAATAGAGTAGTGGGTCTTTACCCAACATTCCTCTAATGCCTATACACCCTGGACACTCCAATGTCCCTGTTTCATAGCCATGTATATAGTCATTAATTCTTGACATGAATGATTAAAATCATCATCTTATAATTATCACCATCTTATAACATCTTCATCATATGAGCATCATCATTTCATAAATATCATCATCTTATAACATCATCATCACATAAGCATCGTCATCTTATAGCATAATCATCTTATACATCATCATCATATAAGCATCATCATCTTATACATCATCATCATATAAGCATCATCATCTTATAGCATCATCATCTTATACATCATCATCTTATAGCGTCATCATCTTATACATCATCATCATATAAGCATCATCATCTTATACATCATCATCATATAAGCATCATCATCTTATACATCATCATCATATAAGCATCATCATCTTATAGCATCATCATCTTATACATCATCATCATATAAGCATCAGCATCTTATACATCATCATCATATAAGCATCATCATCTTATACATCATCATCATATAAGCATCATTATCTTATACATCATCATCATATAAGCACCATCATCTTATACATCATCATCATATAAGCATCATCATCTTATAGCATCATCATCTTATACATCATCATCATATAAGCATCATCATCTTATAGCATCATCATCTTATACATCATCATCATATAAGCATCATCATCTTATACATCATCATCATATAAGCATCATCATCTTATAGCATCATCATCTTATACATCATCATCTTATAGCATCATCATCTTATAGCTATAACAGTAAATGTACGAAATCATAGTTGAGTAAGCTTGCTGGTTATCATTAACTTCTTTTCATTTTCCCTGGTTCATATTCATGCACATGGGCATCCTACCCTGTGGCATCTTATCACATAATAACATCGTATGGCCTCTTACCATATGGGCATCTTACCCCGTGGCGTCTTACCACACATAATAACATTGTATGGCCTCTTACCATATGGGCATCTTACCCCGTGGCGTCTTACCACATAATAACATCGTATGACCTCTTACCATATGGGCATCTTACCCCGTGGCGTCTTACCACATAATAACATCGTATGGCCTCTTACCATATGGGCATCTTACCCCGTGGCGTCTTACCACATAATAACATCGTATGGCCTCTTACCATATGGGCATCTTACCCCGTGGCGTCTTACCACATAATAACATCGTATGGCCTCTTACCATATGGGCATCTTACCCCGTGGCGTCTTACCACATAATAACATCGTATGGCCTCTTACCATATGGGCATCTTACCCCGTCATATGGCATCTTACCATAACACAATCATCGTGTGGCATCTTACCACATGGGCATCTTACCCAATCATATGGCGTCTTACCATATCATAAACATTGTGTGGCATCTTACCACATGGGTATCTCACCCAATCATATGGCGTCTTACCATATCATAAACATTGTGTGGCATCTTACCACATGGGCATCTCACCCAATCATATGGCGTCTTACCATATCATAAACATTGTGTGGCATCTTACCACATGGGCATCTCACCCAATCATATGGCGTCTTACCATATCATAAACATTGTGTGGCATCTTACCACATGGGCACCTTACCCAATCTCATATACGTCATCATAAACATCGTCATAATCATCATCATCGTAAACATCATCGTAAACATCATATCATCTTTACTCATCATAAACATCGTCATCATAACTTACTTATCATAATCATCATCATAAACATCATATCATCTTTACTTATCATAAACATCATCATCATAACTTACTTATCATAATCATCATCATAAACATCATATCATCTTTACTTATCATAAACATCATCATCATAACTTACTTATCATAATCATCATCATAAACATCATATCATCTTTACTTATCATAAACATCATCATCTTAACTTACTTATCATAATCATCATCATCGTAAACATCATCGTAAACATCATCATCATAAACATCATCATAATCGTCATCATCGTAAACATCATCGTAAACATCATCATCATAAACACTTATGCAATCAATGCAAAGTCATAGTTTAAGAATATGTTACCGTTTGATGCCCGTACGTTTCTTACGCACTTTCCTTGCTTGAACATTACATGAACAAACGCATTAGTATATTCAATAATAATTGAGACCATACCGAAGTATTCCACTGTCGGTTGTCTACCCAGTCTGGCATCAGACAATACATCATATCTTTCTTTTCCCTGATTCTCTTCCAAAATCAGGTTCCTTGGCACGTAGCATATAGAGTGTTAGACATCGCTATTAATGCCATCCTATCGTGTTCCACACGATTCCTGCAACCACAATGGTTAGCAATACTACTTTTCATATCATTTAAGCACATAAACAATTAGTCATGTCGTATAACATTAATGTCATCATGCATAAATATGTGCTATCAATAACTTCCTAGGCCCTCAACAGCCCCAATGAGCAACCACTGCTCTGATACCACTAATGTAAGGACCCCTTATACTTAACCCTTGATTAGTGTATTAATCATTATGTGTGGCACATGCTTTCCATAAAATCATTCGGGAACTCCGATGATACTTTACCATTGAATGGCAATTACAAAGTTTTCTTTAACATTCAATGTTATAAGTTCATCATCCTAACAACAAGAGACTCATAGAGTTCGCCCATTACACCACTTTTTACATTGTGGACTTTTATAAAAATTTGGGCAGAGTCTCCCCATAAATAGAGCTATCCCGAAATAAAAGTACAACACATAACATAATTCCCGGCCAGGGAAAACATAATACTCATCAGAATACAACAATACCAAGTAAATTCCCAGCCAGGGAAGACACCACACATATGGCAACAAAAGTGGGTTTCAACACCCACATACACTAATGACTCTCTTAACCTTTAGCAATTCTACCTCTAATTGCATGCAACCTCAAATGGAAGAGAGAAAGGCTCATGCCTTTATATACAACCCATGTACAAGTATAATCGTGCTCACATGCGAGCATCATAAATATGTGTATAACCATCATGGGTATATATATATATATATAGGTACTCTATACGATACCGTGCTCCATCAAGCCCTGGTACCACAATCCTGGGAGTACATCCAATCAACAGCTCGAGCTCATCTCCAAAGCCATCGATGTACCTGTTCACCTGTCCCAACAGAGACAGCCCCCAACGGGGTGAGCATACCAATTCCACAATTTCATAATCATAATGACATAATACATAATTTACAAAAAATGTAAATATTGTGGAACATATGTGACACTGCCTGGATGGTATCATCCTCATCCTAGCGTACCCCTGTAATAACCCTGTTCTCAAAACAGATAAATCATCAAATCCTGAATATGCAGTTAATCATCATAGTGGTTAACCCTAACCAGTTTCGAATTAACAACATTTCATAACATCTTTCTTTATCTAGCAATTATCATAATTCTAGGTATCATATTGAGATTTCCTTAACTTCCGATACTAGTTAATCACTTCTTTGATTAACTACGTCTCTGTTCCTATTCATTACCAATAGGGAATAAAATACAGATATCCTAGATATCTAATCAATACCACATTTTCATTTCTTACTTCAAAGTAGCGTCATACTACTGGTGATACCACATTTTCATTTCTTACTTCAAAGTAGCGTCATACTACTGGTGTTCGTTCCGTAGCGACCACACCCATCATTTGCTCGCTTCATAGCGGCACCAAGCATTTCACCATGTGAATCAACATATCGTAACCAAGTCACGGTGCCATCATAGTAAAACATTTCATGTATTTAAATCATGCATCATACTTGTAAAACATCATTTAAGCTATGCTCGTACGCTAAACGTACCTTAAATCCTCGAAGTCCGAGCCAAACCTTGCTCGAGTTCCATGCCCCGAGGAATGATGTGCTAACACGATAAATAATTCACGATTATTTACGAACATGCAACCCATGCTCAAGCACACCCATAACCCTCAACATATCGTCAACACACGACAATAAATCATTTAAAAGACCCGGGGCAGGGTACATGCAGGGAGGGGAACGAATGAGACAACAACGAAAATTGTTCAAGGATACCCTACAAATTTTCGAACCCTTATCTCACAAATCGAACCCAAAAAGCATCATAATTCATTTAAACATGAATAAATCGAATAACAACAAGAATCATCATCCTCATGCCAAAAACCCCCAATTTTCGAATTCAAACCCCTCAACAACATGAAATTCGAACCAAAATCCACAATTTTCGAACACAAACCATAAATTCGAACATAAATCCACCAAATATAGCAGGGAATTACATGAGAGGGACGAAAAAGAGGTAAAGAACGTTACCCAAACGAAAATCGGAAGAAAAATCGACCAAAATCGATAAACCCTAGAATTTGGGGATCGCCGCTCTTCTGTAAAATTCGAACTCAAACCGCGATGAAACTTCGAATTGACGGAGGGGAAAGGAGCACCTGGTCGAGACGAAGCCGTGGGTAGGTCGGACGCGCCGATCGGCGGCCGGACGGCGGCGGGCGAGGCGTTTTCGTGCGCGGGCTGGGCAGGAATTTCGGGAATCGGCGGGAGAGAGAGAGAGAGACGCGGGTTGGGGCTGAAAATGGGATTTTAATAAAAATCTCGGGTTCAACTTGTATTTATAGCAAAATACACCGAAATACTAATAGCCCCACAAATACATCATGATTCATTAAAAATCATCTGTTTTCAAAAATTCTCTCTCTAACTCAAAAACCCCCTACCGGTGCCCACACCAAGCACCCGAGATTCCGAGTCAAACTAAAAACCCAACTCACAGGTTTTCACCGAAATGAGAATACAATCTCAACCTCGAGATCCAACGATCCCAACTACTCAAATAGACGAGCCCAGAAGGCCCAACACCGCGATTAAACTCCAAATCGCTACGTAAAACATCTTTAGGGGTTATTAACACTCCGGGATTAACATCTCCAATCCCAGGTCATCACATTAATGGTGCTTGGTTTTGATTTGAGTTGGTATTTGTTGTTTTGAAATGGGTTTGTGTTGGGTTGGTATTGGTTTTGGTTGGGTGTTAGATTTTGGGTTGTTTAAAGGTGTTTTTTGAAGGTTTATGGTGTTTTTATGTTATGGGTTTGTTGGTATATGTGTTGGTGAAGATGGGGAAGAAAATATGTTGCAAAAATGGTGGTTTTCGAAGTGCCTCAGGGAGCGGCGATCGATCGCGCGTAGTTAGTACGCTCCAGTAGCGTTTGGCGATCGATCGCCACATTTGGGCGATTGATCGGCTAGGCTGGCGATCGATCGGGCCAAAAGTGGCGATCAATCGCCGAGTGCAGAAAAATTCACACTCGGGCAGTGTGATCTCGCAATCGATCGGGGCCTTGCGGCGATCGATCGCGAGACACCAAAATTTGTGTTTTTGGTTATTTTTGTGGGATTTTTGGTATTTGACTATTATTGGGTTCTAATATTGGTTTGTGTGAATGTGTAGAACCATCCCAAGTGGCGACACAACCAAAGAAGTGAAGTCATACCAAATCCTACTTTTGGAAAGGTATGTAAAGAGACGTACGGACCCAACGGTACATGTATCTATTATACTCATTGATTATGCATTGTGGATGCGAGTATATATGGAATTGTGCATTGTGGATGCAAATACATGTTGAATTATGCATTATGATTGCATATGTAAATGATGATTGTTTGGTGCACATCCCATGAGTCATGGTTATATAGAGTGGTGATTTTAATGCTTTGCCGCTGTCACTTGAAGCGGTGATAGAATACTTGCCGCTGTCATATTGTAGCGAGGAATGAATATTTGCCGCCAAATGTTGAAGCGAGGGTATTGCCGCAAATTTGCTCGAGGTTATTCAATGCCGCTAATACGTCGAAGCGAGGGGTATTAGTGCCGCTGTCATGACAAGCGAGGTGCATTAAAATACACTATTATAACAGACTAGGGATTGATGATTGGTGATAATGAAATGATGTTATGTCATGACATGTGTAGAACCATTAAATAATCTATTGATTATACTCATGAGTTATGGTACAGGGACAACCAAAAAGGGAGCGTTTAAAATGCATGGGAAAAATTAGGAAGTGTTTTATTACGGTTTATGCATTTACGCCTTATATTCATATTGTGTTGAATATGAATTATTATATGCTCATATTTTGGGGGTTGTCCTTGTAGGTACCTTTTGGCATGAAGGGGCTAATGATGGGTTGAGACAGTGAGCTTGTGAAGAGCGCTTTTGATAAGGAAGGACATGATTATTTTGTATAGTGTCTACTCTAAGAGTAGTGTAAAGCTATAGTATATAACATTCATTTGTTAAAGAATGTAATTAATCCATTTGAAAGTCCTTAACTTGACATGTAATTCTTAAGGCTCAAAGTCTCAACACGAACTTTTACACTCTGATAATGCATGTTAGCTATAATTATGCATTTAATCCGCACTTAAGGAACTATGGTCTTTACATGAGTTCTACTCATCACCAATTGATTTTGAGTTGTAGCATTAATAAGAGATGACCAAAACCCTATCTATGTCAATTTATTGTATGTTTTTTTTAAGTTTTTCCTAATTTGCCCAGGGTCATCTATTTTTTTTTTTGGGATATCTATTCTTTTGAATAACTTCATATATTCCAAAATGTATTCACATACAAATTGGAAAAATAAAAACTAAACAAAGAAAAGTAAAAATATACAAATCAGAAAGCTCATAAATTTTACTTCAAGAAACAAGGATCCCACGACGTTGCAAAGATTATCACCAAACTTTTTTTAGTATAATTAACTCCCAATTTTTCAAATTGCCTCGTCAATAATTGTCAGGCAATATCTGGCGGTCTACATGACTCTTTCACGCTATCGTACGTGGGAATTTCTCAACTCAATTTTAACATTATACAATTATATCGTATGGAAAGCAAGTTCCAATAGAAAAAAGAAATATTATTATTATTACTATATATATATATATATATATATACACATATATAGATATATATAGAAATTCAGAGTTGGTAAGGTTTTTCATATAAATAAGAGGGTTTTCTTCTTCATTTCCAGCATTCAAATATATCGTTTAATTGATATCTTTTTTCGATTCCAATGTATCGTTTTGCGTCGTCGCTGGCTTGCGTTTTGGCTGTTTTGGCCTGTTCGTCATCGTTTGCGTTGGCTGCCATTGTAGAGCAGTCATTCAATGTAAACTTCTGTACATAAAAACCTTCCATGCATAATTTAAAATTGATATTTTTGTATTTTTATGCGTATAGATTGGATTTTTATTTAGTTGATGCATGTAGGCCTCATTCTTTTTCTTGTTTTTTCATAAATGCATGTGCTCGAAGGGTTTGGCTTTTTTTTTCGACCTTAATTATGCAGAAATAATCTGTTATTATTTAAGGAATATATCCATTACTACAAGGTTTGAGGTTAAAGACTTTAAGGAATAAGTGACGATCACAAAATTTTAATAAGAAAATTCATGGGTATTATATATTTGATTTAAAATTTGAGCTGTACAAGGGAGTGTTTCAGATTGCTTGTCAAAAGTGCTTATCTGTTTTTCAGACAAAAAAAACAGATTTTGAGTGTTTTCTTTCCTTACTTCGATTATTGTTTCTAAAAAAATAAGTAGATAAAAACAGAAGTAGAGAAGCAAATCATGAGATGCTTTTGGCTGCTTTAACTTATATTGTTGCAGTTTTGTAATAAATTGAGTTTTATTAAACTGCAATATTTTTGTTTAAAAACAACTTTTTTCAAAACTACTTATGGGTGTTTTGAATTACAATTGTTCCTTCTTCTTCTTCTTTTTAAATTTCCATAAGTATGATATTGATCATTTTCAACAAAATTTTCTTCTTTATTGTAGGTACACAATCTCACGTTGAACCGTTTGTGTAGAAACCAAATAATAACCGCCGTAAATGGGAGTCTTCCAGGGCCAACTCTCCATGTAAACGAGGGTGATACCCTTATTGTTCATGTTTTCAACAAGTCGCCATACAACCTATCAATTCACTGGTAAATCATGAAAACTAATAAAACTTGATAATAATCACATTTACCTTAAAACAAATCATTTTAAATCTTCTTAGAATTGACAAAAAGGAAATATTACCAAGTAGAATACGGTTGATGTGATCACAGGCATGGGATATTCCAGTTACTGAGTGGCTGGTCCGATGGGCCAGAATATGCAACACAATGCCCGATCCGACCGGGACAAAACTACACATATCGATTCACCGTAACTGGCCAGGAGGGGACCCTTTGGTGGCATGCCCACGTAAAATGGCTCCGGGCCACAGTATATGGTGCCTTAATCATCCGACCCCGATTTGGTCGTTCATATCCATTTCCCAAGCCAGCCGGGGAATTCCCGATCATCCTTGGTAAGTACAAGTACATAGTCATGGTAATTAGTTAGCTGATATTAATTTTAAGAATTATACCTATATAATAAGTGTCTAAGGTTTACTATTTATTACTATTGTAATGAATAGTAATGAATAGTGAAATACTATTCTTTTTTTTTTCAAATTTTTTTTTAATAAAATTCTTTTTGGTTTTTGAATATTGTTGATGCTTGTGTTTGGCCTGAATCAATTAGGAAAAAATAAAATTCTTTTTTGTTTTTGAATATTTGTTTTTAAATATTATTGATGCTTGTGTTTGGCATGAACCGATTAGGAAAAAAATATATCTTAATCGATTTATGTACGCAACTTCAAATGTTATTTTTTCAATTTATGTACGCAACTTCAAATGTTATTTTTTCAGTTTATATAATAAGATGAACATTATTTTTTTTTTAAAAAAGATAGAGTAGTCATTTGGTTATTTTTTTCCCATTCAATTATTATAGCATAGTCGTTTTTTAAAAAAAATTTGTTAAAATCGGTCATTTGAATTGTTATATTTTTCGATCAAATCAGGAAAAAATTGACCAACATGCTTGTACCTGGCACCGCACAATTTTTTTTTGTTTTTCAATTTTTTTTTTTGATTTTCGTTTTTCAATTTTTTTTAATAAAATTTTTTTTTGTTTTGAAATATTGTTGATGCTTGTGTTTGGCCTGAACTGATTAGGAAAAAATATATCTTAATCGATTTATGTACGCAACTTCAAATGTTATTTTTTCAGTTTATATAATAAGATGAACATTATTTTTTTAAAAAAAAGATAGAGTAGTCATTTGGTTATTTTTTTCCCATTCAATTATTATAGCATAGTCGTTTTTAAAAAAAAAATGTTAAAATCGGTCATTTGAATTGTTATATTTTTCGATCAAATCAGGAAAAAATTGACCAACATGCTGGTACCTGCGGTGCCCAAGAAAAACTAGTAAAAGTATGTAAACATATAAAATTTGAATTGCAGGAGAATGGTGGAATGCTAATGTTATTGATGTGGAGAACCAAGCACTGGCCACCGGTGCTACACCTAACAATTCCGATGCGTATACCATTAATGGCCAGCCAGGGCATCTTTTCCCATGTTCTTCCAATCGTGAGTACATCAAATTCGGACTTTCATAAATAAAATTCCTAGACTAAAACGCAACTACCCTTTAAAATGTTAAAACATATAATAAAAGTTGTTGTTAAGCCATGTTCCATATACGTTATTAAGGGCTGAGTCATCATTGGGTTAGAGCAGGCTCCAGCCCAATATTCCAAAAAAAAAATATTTTAGTGTTAATTTTAAGAAATTTTATTTTTTAGCTCAACCGTCTAAATTATCGTGGGTCTCTAGCCCTATCTAATCCATCCGGACTCTAGTAATATTGATTATTGCCTCTGCCCCTGATCAATTGATGTTCTGAAAATATAATTTGTCAGATATATAATATCAAATATTAAAGTTTTAAGTTGGTGTGCAAAACTGCACATATTTTTATTAAATTTAATGTCTCAAGTACTTATTTTCAAGTCTCTGACGTCCAATATACAATCAACATGAACGCAAACATCTTCTTTGTACTATTTTTTAGTCTCTGTATTGCAATGTTACAGTGTAATCTGATAGAAATATGATTTTTAACATAATGGAATGTTTTTTTCTGTAGAAACATTTAGGTTAAATGTGGTGCAAGGGAAGACATATCTCCTTCGAATAATCAACGCTGCACTCAATAACCAGCTATTTTACAAGATAGCCAATCACAACCTAACGGTAGTTGCAGTCGATGCTTCGTACACGAATCCCTACGTCACGGATGTCGTAGTGTTGGCTCCAGGCCAGACAGTAGACGTTCTTCTCACTGCAAATCAGACATCGGGGCAGTATTACATGGCCGCATCTCCATATTTCTCCGCAGGCCCTGGTATTCCATTTGATAACACTACCACAACTGGTATCATAGTCTACGCCGTATCAACACGAACGACCCCGATAATGCCTGTTCTTCCATTCTTCAACGATACCCCGACTGCCCACAAGTTTTACACTAACATAACAGGACTTCTTGCATCCCCATTTCGTCCCCAACTCCCTCTCAAAGTCGACGAATCTATGTTCATAACTTTCGGGTTGGGTCTGTCAGCTTGTGATGCCCCTGGAAATGGAACCTGTGCAGGGCCATTCGGCCTGAAATTTGCAGCTAGCATGAACAATGCCTCATTTCAGTTTTCCACCCGTCTGTCAATGCTAGAAGCATTTTTCAGAAAAGTTGGCGGGATATACACCACAGATTTCCCTGATAATCCACCGTTTCCGTTTGATTACACGAATTCGAGTGTTAGTTTCAATCAGACACTTCTTTTTACCACAAAGTCAACGAAGGTAAAGCAAGTGAGGTTCAATTCTGTGATTGAGATTGTGCTGCAGAATACAGCTTTGATTGTGAGAGAAAATCACCCGTTACACTTGCATGGATTCAATTTCTTTGTGCTGGCTCAAGGGCTTGGTAATTATAACCCCACATTCGACAGAAGAAAATTCAACCTTGTCAATCCTTTAGAACGAAACACCATTGCTGTGCCTGCTGGAGGATGGGCTGTTATTCGATTCCGTGCAAACAATCCAGGTGATTAAAAATGTCCCGTCAAATTTTATTCAATATAATTCTAAAAATTCTATGTTCGTCGATGACTTATGTGGATATAAATTTTTTGCGAGGAAAATTTAATCGAGGAATCTTAATTTGTTTTAAAAATATTTCAGGAGTGTGGCTGTTTCATTGTCATTTGGATGTGCACGTGCCATGGGGTCTATCCACAGCTTTCGTTGTCGATAACGGGCCGACTAAGGCAACGACGCTGCCTCCACCTCCTTCGGATTTTCCGAAATGTTGATTGTGTTTAATTTTTAAGAAGTATGGTTATAATTTTATTTGTTTTCATTTATTAAATGTATCATGAGTCTGTCTTTCGATAATGTTAATTTTTTTCTTATTCCGTTGCATCAATCCTTAACCTATATGATTTATGATGTCTTCAACCCTTGATCACCATTTTATACACGTTAAATAGTTTGTATATCTTCCCAATATTTTGTTTCATATCGTAAAATGTATTTTTTATTTAGATATGATCTGTTTTTTAGACAAGGTAATAATTTATTTATAAGTAGAGTAGGAGTACTCAATCTCATTACAAAAAAGTACTAAACACGATTATACAACAAGCATTACAAAGATTTAAGGCATAAAACTAGTTCCCTAAACCAATCACTTATCGAATAATTAAACGACTCTTTGTGCATTGTTTTATCCATATATGGCTTTTACCAGAATCCCTTCTACCATTAAATTAACACTTGCCTCTTTTCCTTCAAAAATCATTTTTTCTTTCACACCATATACATCACACCGTACAAATCCATAGCATTGTCCACAGATTTTTTAAAACCCCATCAAGCATAATTTCTTCATGCATTACCAAGTGAGTTGTTCGATCTTCATGTCCCACCGAAAAAATAGAAGTCCAACCATAAATTGCAGACCATACTTTATATGAGAAGTTGCATTGACAAAAGAGATGTATGTGGTCCTCTTCACTAAGGTTGCACAGGACACAACCTTCTAACCAAGTTTGTTTGTGTTGCTGGCTTATTCTGAATGAGTTTCAGCGTACAAATATGGCCTTGAGCCACTTTACACCACAAAGAGTTAAATAGATGTTTATTGGGGTTATTGCACGATTTTGTCCCTGCGAACACGCCATAGGCCGACTTGATTGAGTAAATTGTTAGCGTAAAATGTTCTACAAGCCAATGGGCCAATGGTTGGCCTGTTAGGCTATAAGAACCCTAGCCCATTAGTGACTCAATATCAACTATAAATATGTGATTATCTCTAGGGTTAAATTAAGTCCTTTCTTTACACTCACTATCATAGATAGGTTAACATAACACTAGCACTCGTGCTGAGCTTGTAGATCTGGTCAGGTTGATTGGACTCGAGGGATCACAACATACAGATTGATTTCGCTGTTATCGGTAATTCCTTTCGTGCATTATATTTGATTTATGCATGTTCTAATATATGAATCTTTCGCCATAGATCCGTCCACAGGTTAGATTTGTTTATGTTTTATTCCGCTGTGTTTGGATCTGACCCTGGGGGGCGGAAACCCAACAGTGGTATCAGAGCCAGGTTGCGCTTTGATTTATGTATTCAATAATTAATTTATAAGATCGTTTCCAGTATTTTCTTATCGTGTTTAGATTTTTTCAGAAATTATAACATCCGGGAAAATATAGAAATTGGATTTAAAAGTGTTTAAATAGAGACCAAAAAAAAATGTTTCTGCATCTCGCCCATCACCGGTGAAGGACCACGGCAGGCGGCGAGCGGCGACGCACGTGCGCACGCCTGCTCGCGCAGATCTTTAGCAAGGCTGCTGGAGAATTTGCCACCACTTTTCTGGATTAACATGCTAGCGATTTGCGCGACCATGTTTTTCCATGAATATCGATGTGTTGCAGACATAAACTGCGCGAGCTTTTGAGGCATGATTTCTGGATCAGGTCGCGACCTGTGCGATCCTTGCGTGAGCTATCATGGAGATCTGGCGGCGGCTGAGTGATGTGGAGAAGCGGCGGTGCTAGGGTTTATGAAACTGTAAGGGCCCCTAGCCCTTAACTCGTGTTTAGTGTATTAACCACTATGTGTGGCACATGCTGTGATGACCAGGGATTATAGATGTTAATCCCGGAGTGTTAATAACCCCTAAAGTTGTTTTACGTTGCGATTTGGAGTTTAATCGCGGTGTTGGGCCTTCTGGGCTCGTTTATTTGGGTAGTTGGGATCGTTGGATCCCGAGGTTGAGATTGTATTCTCATTACGGTGTAAAACCTAAGAGTTGGGTTTTTGATGTGTCTCGGGATCTGGGGTGCTTGTGTGGGCACCGGTAGGGGGTTTTGGAGTTAGAGAGAGAGTTTTTGAAAACGGATGATTTTTAATGAATCATGATGTATTTGTGGGGCTATTAGTATTTCGGGGTATTTTTGCTATAAATACCAGTTGAACCCGAGATTTTAATTATTGGAACCATTTTTCCTCACCTTACCGTCACTCTCTCTCCCCGCGTCTGCCCCTTTCCCGTCGCCCCCAACCCCCGCGCGTAAAAGCGTCGCGCCCGCCGCCGTCCGGCGCGTCCGACCCGCCGTTGGCTTCGTCTCGTCCAGTCGTAGCTTTCTACACCAGGAATTCGAAGTTTCATCGCGTTTTGGGGTCGGATTTTGCAGAAAACGCAGACGCCCAAAATTCTAGGGTTCTTCGATTTTAAGCGATTTTCCTTCCGATCTTCGTATGGGAAACCTTCCTTACCCCTTTTTCATGCTTCTCATGTAATTCCCTTTATTTTGGTGATGTATGGTTCGAAAATTTACCCTAATTTCGTGAGGTTGGGGTTCGAATTGGGGGTTTTGGCAGGGGGTGGTGATTCTTGTTATGGGTCGTTTATTACATGTTTTAGATGTATTATGGTACTTAGTTTGGGTTCGAATGGTGAGGTTAAGGGTTCGAAAATTTGAAGGGTGTTCTTGAACAATTTTCGATAATGTCTCATTCGTTTTCCCTCCCTGCATGTGCCCTGCCCCGGGTCTTTTAATGGTTTATTGTCGTGTGTTGACAATATTTTGAGGGTTATGGATATGCTTGAGCACGGGTTACATGTTCGTAACTAATTGTGAATTATTTATCATGTTAACACATCATTCCTCGGGGCATGGAACCTGACCGCTTTATTTTTAAACAAAAGATATTTCAAAGAATGGTTTGAAGCGATTCTACCGCAAGTGCACGGTTGTCAAGTTTTAGTATAGTGAAAATTTAGTACAGGTTGTCGAATCCACAGGGACTAACGTATAAGTACCAAATAAGATTAATAAAATTATATTTAGCCTACGATTTAAGAAGTTTGATTAACTAGAGCTAAATTAAACTAAAGAATAAAGATTAAACTAGAAAATAATGAAAAGAATGGTTCCGGAAATGCAAAGGTAAGTTACTCGAGAAAATTACCGAGTTCGCCGTTCAATTATGTTATCTCTAATGATTCAATGGAATTCTCAGTTTATCAACCAATTGATTTTAAGGGTGAAAGGTTTTCACTATTATTCGATACACTCTCTCGAGCTGTAACGAAACTAACAATAAATTAGAACAAGTCACTCTCGTGCACCTATTTACTAATTCAAAGTTGCATAAATTATCAAAACCTTATAACTCTAAATCTCTCGATTCCAAGTTCTCACATATGCGATATCATCTCTCGATCTCAATCGTGACATACATCATAAATTAAGGGAGCGTGTTACAACGTTATCTCTCGATCTCGGCTGTAACCCTCAAATTAAATCAAAGCTAGCTAGACTTTGATCTACACATGCAATTAATTTATGAACAATAACAATCAATGCACTCAAATACCAATGAATCAATAATCAAACACAACGAAACTAAAACTCAATAATATAAACTGAATTTAATTCAAATCAAATACATAAGAGTTTTATTGTCTCTCGACCTCTAAAACATCAAATGAAATTTAAAATCAAATAAATTAAAGTTCAGAAATACGATAAACGGTGGATGAATCCGTGCGTTGCACCGTGATTTCTTCTCTTGTTCCTTCCTTGCATTCCGGAATAGATTGGCTCGACCTTGGACGAAGAACGAAGATTGGATCTCCTTTTTCGGCGTTGGGTGGCGGCTCTCCTTGACCTAAAAATCGTCTGATCGTCTGAAATGGTCTGATCTGGTGTCCCTGATATGAATCCAAATTCCCGCTTAAAAGCCCTCCAAAATCACGATAAAAAAGGAAAATAAAATCTTCAGGATTTTGCGTCTCGATCGATCGGAAGGTTTTCTCGATCGATCGGCGCACTATTCATGCTAGCTTTTTAAACTCACTGTCTCGCTCGATCGATCGAGAATTTCCATCGATCGATCGAGAATTTGAAAAAATCAGCTCCGAAGTTACTGCCTCGCTCGATCGATCGAGATTTCCACCGATCGATCGAGCCTTCAAAAATTCCGATTCTCCCTTTCTGCCTGGCTCGATCGATCGAGAGTAAATCTCGATCGATCGAGATTCCGAAAATTTCATTTCCTAAATTTCAGTTCTTTTTCGCCTCGATTTCGTCCGTTATCTTCATATTGGCTCATTTCTTCCACTTCCGATCTATTTTCCTGAAACAAACGAATAAACACCAAAAATCATAATATCATCCAGGAAAAAGAACGGAAAGTATGAAGAATTTACAGTTAAAAACACTCAAAATCTAAGCCTATCAACTCCCCCAAACTTAGACTTGATCGTCCTCGAGCAAGCAATAAGCTCAAAAAGAAAAGTTAAACTCGATACTAAGCATGAATCATCTTTACAACATACGTAAAATCTCAGAAATCCTACTTACACATCAATAGAAGTCCTTCAACACTTAACAAGAAGCAATTTCTCCTAAGTTAAACAATACATCGCAACATCGGAACGTGCGTGTGTGCTATTGTCAAACATGAGTTACATACATATCTTTAAGATCAACATGTGCCATATCAACTCCTAGTCAAGATTACTTTGAAATACTCTACAAATTTACTATCCAGCACTTCTCCACTAATGTAATTATTCCCTAGACTTGGATCAACAGGACTTTAAAAGCTTTTAACGTTAGGCCTTTTGGTGTCGGCTCCAAAGAAAAGGTAGGATAGAAGCAAAGAAGAGAGTATAACAGAATCAGTTCAAAATCTTCTCACAACAACATTGAGCTTCTCTTCACATTTTCTAGCCTTGGCCACTTTGGGTCTTATTTAACTTTTCTTTTCAAGGCTTTTTCTCTACATCTTTTCTTTTTTCTTTGCTCATTCTTTTGTTCATTTCATTTCTTTCACAATGAACTTCTCAACATATAACAATTTAATGCAATGAATGAGGTTCATTATACTCTACTAGGGATGGATGAAAATTTTCTTTTAGGCTCAAACCAAGGTGGGTATAATGAGTTTGCCAAGAATGCCGAATGGGGGTCTTGTAGGGACCCCATATACTTAACCCTTGATTAGTGTATTAATCATTCTGTGTGGCACATGCTTTCAATAAAATCATTCGGGAAACTCAGATGATACTTTACCATTGAATGGCAATTACAAAATTTTCTTTAACACACGATGTTATAAGTTCATCATCCTAACAACAATGGACTCATAGAGTTCGCCCATTACACCACTTTACATTGTGGACTTTTATAAAAATTTGGGCAGAGTCTCCCCATAGAGCTATCCCGAAATAAAAGCACAACACATAACATAATTCCCGGCCAGGGAAAACATAATACTCATCAGAATACAGCAATATTAAGTAAATTCCCAGCCAGGGAAGACACCACACATATGGCAACAAAGTGGGTTTCAACACCCACAATACACCAATGACTCTCATAACCTTTAGCAATTCTACCTCTAATTGCATGCAACATAGAATGAAAGAGAGAAAGGCTCATGCCTTTATATACAACCCATATACAAGTATAATCGTGCACACATGTGAGCATCATAAATATGTGTATAACCATCATGGGTATATATATATATAGGTACTCTATACGATACCGTGATCCATCAAGCCCTGGTACCACGATCCTGGGAGTACATCCAATCAACAGCTCGAGCTCATCTCCAAAGCCATCGATGTACCTATTCACCTGCCCCCAACAGAGACAGCCCCAAACGGGGTGAGCATACCAATTCCACAATTTCATAATCATACTGACATAATACACAATTTACCAAAATGTAAATATTGTGGAACATATGTGACACTCCCTGGATGGTATCATCCTCATCTTAGCGTACCCCTGTAATAACCCTGTTCTCAAAACAGATAAATCATCAAATCCAGAATATGCAGTTAATCATCATATTGGTTAATCCTAACCAGTTTCGAATTAACATCATTTCATAACATCTTTCTTTATCTAGCAATTATCATAATTCTAGATATCATATTAAGATTTCCTTAACTTCCGATACTAGTTAATCACTTCTCTGATTAACTACGTCTCTGTTCCTATTCATTACCAATAGGGAATAAAATACAGATATCCTAGATATCTAATCAATACCACATTTTCATTTCTTACTTCAAAGTAGCGTCATACTACTGGTGTTCGCTCCGTAGCGACCACACCCATCATTTGCTCGTTTCATAGCGGCACCAAGCATTTCATCATGTGAATCAAAATAACGTAACCAAGTCCCGGTGCCATCATAGTAAAACATTTCATGTATTTTAATTCATGCATCATACTTGTAAAACATCATTTAAGCTATGCTCGTACGCTAAACGTACCTTAAATCCTCGAAGTCCGAGCCAAACCTTGCTCGAGTTCCATGCCCCGAGGAATGATGTGCTAACACGATAAATAATTCACGATTATTTACGAACATGCAACCCATGCTCAAGCACACCCATAACCCTCAACATATCGTCAACACGCGACAATAAATCATTTAAAAGACCCGGGGCAGGGTACATGCAGGGAGGGAAAACGAATGCGACATATCGAAAAATCGCCCAAGAACACCTTCAATAATTCGAACCCTAGCATCACAATTCGAACCCAACCAAGCATCATAAATCATCTAAACACAAGAATTAAACCATCAATAGCAAGAATCATCACCCTTGCCAAAACCCCCCAATTTTCGAACAAATCCCCACAAAATTCAAAAATAATTTCGAACCAAAATCACCAAATATAGCAGGGAATTACATGAGAGTGACGAAAAAGAGGTAAAGAACGTTACCCAATCGAAAATCGGAATTAAATCGACCGAAATCGAAGAACCCTAGAATTTGGGGATCGGCGCTCATCTGCAAAATCCGACTTCAAAACGCGACGAAACTTCGAATTGCCGGAGGGGATAGCTGCGCCTCGACGAGACGAAGCCGGCGGCGGGTCGCACGCGCCGAACGGCGGCGGGACGGCGGCGGGCGAAGCGTTTTTGTGCGCGGGGGAGCTGTAGCAGACGGGATCGGCGGGGAGAGAGAGAGAGAGGCGGGTTGGAGGGCTGAAATGGGATTTTTATTAAAAATCTCGGGTTCAACTTGTATTTATAGCAAAATACCCCGAAATACTAATAGCCCCACAAATACATCGTGATTCATTAAAAATCATCTGTTTTCAAAAACTCTCTCTCTAACACCAAAACCCCCTACCGGTGCTCACACAAGCACCCGAGATTCCGAGACACATCAAAAACCCAACTATTAGGTTTTACACCGTAATGTGAATACAATTTCAACCTCGGGATCCAACGATCCCAACTACCCAAATAAACGAGCCCAGAAGGCCCAACATCGCGATTAAACTCCAAATCGCCACGTAAAACAACTTTAGGGATTTTTAACACTACGGGATTAACATCTATAATCACTGGTCATCACAATATCCCCCACTAAAAGAATTTCGTCCTCGAACCGGTGTATCACATAACACCCAGGCTACACAACAACATGAAGCCATAACTTCGATTCTTGACCATATCAGAATCGTATTAATAAACGCGAGGATACTTACCTCACATCAAACTCTGAAACAGAGCGACATACCAAAACCAACATATCACCCAAGCGGCAAAACGTACCTCAATGCGGGTCATCCTAAAAGTCAGCCTTTCATGACTGCAAAACAACCAATACTTACGGCTGTAGATCGGACAGTCATCCTTAGTTCTAATACAATTAGTATGAACGCATCCTAAATGACACCTCAACCGTGAGAACGTTGACCTCGTGTCAAACTCTGGAGTGGAATAGACTTCCAAATCCATCATAACGTCAAAGAGCGTCAGCACAACTCAACGCTAATAATCCAAAAGCAGTTAGTCAACTGAAACTGCAAGGATTCGAATCGCTCCCGATTCCATCGTAGATATCATCCATTGACATCTCTTATCATGACTCACGATGTCTAACATACATCGTTACGAGGGAAACATTAGTATTCCACAGTGTACACACACCAAACCTGGTTTCCACTTTCAAACCTCCTCTATCGAAGGAGCAGTCGCATCATTGCAACTCAAATTGGGCAACTCACGGCCACAGATTCACACAAAAGATATCTCATAAGATGTCCACCTCTGGATATCCCAAGAACCACATCCTGTGTAAGGACCCCAAGCCCTTAAACCTTGATTAGTGTATTAACCACTATGTGTGGTACATGCTTTCTATAAAATGTCAATCGGGAAGCTCTGATGATACTTAATCATTGCCTGTCAATTACAAAATTTCCTGTAATACTCAATGTTATAAGATCATCATCCTGACAATAAAAGACTCATATGTTTGCCCTTTACCAACCCCTTGGTGCCACTTTTCACATTGTAAACTTTTATAAAAATTTGGGCAGAGTCTCCCCATAAATAGAGCTATCCCAAAAAAAAGAGTACAACACATAACAAAATTCCCGGCCAGGGAAAGCATAATACTCAACAGAAAGCAGCAGTACAAGTAAATTCTCAGCCAGGGAAGACACCACACATAATACACCAATGACTCTCATATCATTCTAGCAATTCAACCTCTAATTGCGTGCAACCTTAAATGAAAGAGAGATAGGCTCATGCCTTTATATACAATCCATATACAAGTATAATCGTGCTCACATGCGAGCATCATGAATATGTATAAATCCTCAGGTGTATATATAGGTACTCTATACGATACCGTGCTCCATCAAGCCCTGGTACCACGATCCTGGGAGTACCTCAAATCAACAGCTCGAGCTCAGCTCCATAGCCATCGATGTACCTGTCCACCTGTCCCAACAGAGACAGCCCCCAACGGGGTGAGCATACCAATACACAAAATCCCATAATCATAATAATGAAATTCATAATTTACAACACAAGTAAATACTAATGAATTTAAATGATACTCCCTGGATGGCAACATCCTCATCCGGGATTCCGTGTACTGTCCCTGTTCTCACAACATCAAACTCATCAAATCTCATAAATCAGTAAATCAACGCATTAATTAACTCATCGCATGCCTAATCCTCGAATATCAACATATAGTGATTACAAATTCATTAAACATGCAATTACAGATATCACAATATCTAATACTGATTTCACAACCTCGCTATCAATCACAGATAGCTCAAATGCCTTAGCATTTATTTTACCAATCTTTCATTATACTTAGACATCTCAAGTGTCTTATAATGAATACATGAGTCTACAAACCTAGACATCTCAAATGTCTTATAATGAATACACGATTCTACGAACTTAGACATCTCAAATGTCTTACGAAGAATACATGATTCTACGATCATTCTCAGGCATCTCAAATGCCCTAATATAGTCAAATAAACCCAGTACCCCATATATCATGCAAGAGTCATCCTACTCTAGTGTCACGCACGCTACAAGCGGCGATATCAAGATTTGGGTCATTCCTTGGCTATATCAACATATATATATATAATCCTCATGCGCGATTATTCAATGAAATCAATTTTCATTATGCATTCACATATGCCTTAAAATATAGAAATGCTCGTACGTCGCACGTACCTTAAATCTCCGAAGTCCGAGCCAAACCTTGCTCGAGTTCCATGCCCCGAGGAATGATGTGCTAACACGATAAATAATTCACAATTATTTACGAACATGTAACCTATGCTCAAGCACACCCATATCCCTCAAAATATTGTCAACACACGACAATTATCCTCTTAAAAGACCCGGGGCAGGGTACATGCAGGGAAGGAAATAAATGAGACAATCGAAATTTGTTCAAGAATGCCCTACAAAAATCGAACCATAATCTCACAATTTCGAACCCAATAAAATACCATAATCCATCTAAAATGTCAATTAAGCTATCCAAGCAAGAATCAACATCCCTTGACAAAAACCCCCAAATTTTCGAACTCAACACCCATAAATTCGAACCCAAACAAGCCCTTAAATTCGAACCCTTAAAATCCTTCAAATTCGAACACAATAAAGGCATGGAAATACACGAAAAAGACGAACAAGGGGTAAGGGAGGTTACCCAACGAAAATCGGAAGCAAAATCGTTCAAAATCGATGAACCCTAACTTTTGGGGATCGACGCCTTTCTGCCAAATCCGAACTAGAAACGCGACGAAACCTTCAATTGACGGAGGGGAAATGAGCGCCTGGACGAGACGAAGCCGTGGGTAGGTCGCACGCGCCGATCGGCGGCCGGACGGCGGCTGGCGGAGCGCCTGAAACGGCGGGGCAGGGGAGGTGACGGGAAAATCGCGGCGGGAGGAGGGAGAAGAGATTTGAGTTGAAATGATATTTTTTCTTAAAATTTCGGGTTCAACTGCTATTTATAGCAAAAATACCCCGAAAAAATAATAGCCCCACAAATACATCATGATTCCTTAAAAATCATCTGTTTTCAAAAACTCTCTCTCTAACTCCAAAATCCCCTACCGGTGCTCACACAGCACCCGAGATTCCGAGACACATCAAAAACCCAACTCTTAGGTTTTACACCGTAATGTGAATACAATCTCAACCTCTGGATCCAACGATCCCAACTGCCCAAATAAACGAGCCCAGAAGGCCCAACACCTCGATTAAATTCCAAATCGCCACGTAAAACCACTTTAGGGATTATTAATACTCCGGGATTAACACCTATAATCCCTGGTCATCACATCCTGGTCATAAACAAACAATCGAGACTCCTCAGAGTTTCGAACTTGAAAGGACATGCAATAAACCCATTGCATCCCAAATACATGGATTCCCAGATCGAATCAACGACGACTTGATGACTCTCTTGTTGGTACTCCAACATCATGAGCTGTCACAGACAAGTCTCACCAAGATTAAACATAACGTATACACGTTTCAGTGAGGCATGCACAACCTCAACCTCAACCTCGATGACATGGTGACTACTAGAGTCCACCACAATCCACATCGTATCACCTTACGATTTGCCACACTTGGTTCCTACGAGCAGTATAACGGCTCTAACAAGCCCCTTTTGGTGCTGCACACACACGGCAGACAAACTAGTCGCTGCCTCTCTAGGTTCACCTCAAACCTACCAATAAGATGGACGTTCCCGCACGGCATACCATACTGTGGGAAGAAAATCAATAGAGTAGTGGGTCTTTACCCAACATTCCTCTAATGCCTATACACCCTGGACACTCCAATGTCCCTGTTTCATAGCCATGCATATAGTCATTAATTCTTGACATGAATGATTAAAATCATCATCTTATAATTATCACCATCTTATAACATCTTCATCATATGAGCATCATCATTTCATAAATATCATCATCTTATAACATCATCATCACATAAGCATCGTCATCTTATAGCATTATCATCTTATACATCATCATCATATAAGCATCATCATCTTATAGCATCATCATCTTATACATCATCATCTTATAGCATCATCATCTTATAGCATCATCATCTTATACATCATCATCTTATAAGCATCATCATCTCATAGCATCATCATCTTATACATCATCATCTTATAGCATCATCATCTTATACATCATCATCTTATAAGCATCATCATCTCATAACATCATCATCTTATACATCATCATCTTATAGCATCATCATCTTATACATCATCATCTTATAGCATCATCATCTTATACATCATCATCTTATAGCATCATCATCTTATACATCATCATCTTATACATCATCATCATATAAGCATCATCATCTTATACATCATCATCATATAAGCATCATCATCTTATACATCATCATCATATAAACATCATCATCTTATAGCATCATCATCTTATACATCATCATCTTATAGCATCATCATCTTATAGCATCATCATCTTATACATCATCATCTTATAGCATCATCATCTTATACATCATCATCATATAAGCATCATCATCTTATAGCATCATCATCTTATACATCATCATCTTATAGCATCATCATCTTATAGCATCATCATCTTATACATCATCATCTTATACATAATCATCATATAAGCATCATCATCTTATAGCATCATCATCTTATACATCATCATCATATAAGCATCATCATCTTATAGCATCATCATCTTATACATCATCATCTTATAGCATCATCATCTTATACATCATCATCTTATATCATCATCATCTTATACATCATCATCATATAAGCATCATCATCTTATAGCATCATCATCTTATACATCATCATCATATAAGCATCATCATCTTATAGCCTCATCATCTTATACATCATCATCTTATAGCATCATCATCTTATAGCTATAACAGTAAATGTACGAAATCATAGTTGAGTAAGCCTGCTGGTTACTCATTAACTTCTTTTCATTTTCCCTGGTTCATATTCATGCACATGGGCATCTTACCCTGTGGCGTCTTACCACACATAATAACATTGTATGGCCTCTTACCATATAGGCATCTTACCCCGTGGCGTCTTACCACATAATAACATCGTATGGCCTCTTACCATATGGGCATCTTACCCCGTGGCGTCTTACCACATAATAACATCGTATGGCCTCTTACCTTATGGGCATCTTACCCCGTGGCGTCTTACCACACACAATAACATCGTATGGCCTCTTACCATATGCGCATCTTACCCCGTGGCGTCTTACCACATAATAACATCGTATGGCCTCTTACCATATGGGCATCTTACCCCGTGGCGTCTTACCACATAATAACATCGTATGGCCTCTTACCATATGGGCATCTTACCCCGTGGCGTCTTACCACACAAAATAACATTGTATGGCCTCTTACCATATGGGCATCTTACCCCGTGGCGTCTTACCACATAATAACATCGTATGGCCTCTTACCATATGGGCATCTTACGCCGTGGCGTCTTACCACACATAATAACATTGTATGGCCTCTTACCATATGGGCATCTTACCCCGTGGCGTCTTACCACACATAATAACATTGTATGGCCTCTTACCATATGGGCATCTTACCCCGTTGTATGGCATCTTACCATAACACAATCATCGTGTGGCATCTTACCACATGGGCATCTTACCCAATCATATGGCGTCTTACCATATCATAAACATTGTGTGGCATCTTACCACAGGGGCATCTTACCCACTCTCATATACGTCATCATAAACATCATCATGATCATCATCATCGTAAACATCATCGTAAACATCATCATCATCGTAAACATCATCGTAAACATCATCATCATAAACATCATCATAATCATCATCATCGTAAACATCATCGTAAACATCATCATCATAAACATCATCATAATCATCATCATCGTAAACATCATCGTAAACATCATCATAATAATCATCATCGTAAACATCATCGTAAACATCATCATCATATACACTTATGCAATCAATGCAAAGTCATAGTTTAAGAATATGTTACCGTTTGATGCCCGTACGTTTCTTACGCACCTTCCTTGCTTGAACATTACATGAACAAACGCATTAGTATATTCAATAATAATTGAGACCATAACGAAGTATTCCACTGTCGGTTGTCTACCCAGTCTGTCATCAGACAATACATCATATCTTTCTTTTCCCTGATTTTCTTCCAAAATCAGGTTCCTTGGCACGTAGCATATAGAGTGTTAGACATCGCTATTAATGCCATCCTATCGTGTTCCACACGATTCCTGCAACCACAATGGTTAGCAATACCACTTTTCATATCATATAAGCACATAAACAATTAGTCATGTCGTATAACATTAATGCCATCATGCATAAATATGTGCTATCAATAACTTCCTAGGCCCTCAACAGCCCCAATGAGCAACCACTGCTCTGATACCACTAATGTAGGGACCCCATATACTTAACCCTTGATTAGTGTATTAATCATTCTGTGTGGCACATGCTTTCAATAAAATCATTCGGGAAACTCAGATGATACTTTACCATTGAATGGCAATTACAAAATTTTCTTTAACACACGATGTTATAAGTTCATCATCCTAACAACAATGGACTCATAGAGTTCGCCCATTACACCACTTTACATTGTGGACTTTTATAAAAATTTGGGCAGAGTCTCCCCATAAATAGAGCTATCCCGAAATAAAAGCACAAGACATAACATAATTCCCGGCCAGGGAAACATAATACTCATCAGAATACAGCAATATTAAGTAAATTCCCAGCCAGGGAAGACACCACACATATGGCAACAAAGTGGGTTTCAACACCCACAATACACCAATGACTCTCATAACCTTTAGCAATTCTACCTCTAATTGCATGCAACATAGAATGAAAGAGAGAAAGGCTCATGCCTTTATATACAACCCATATACAAGTATAATCGTGCTCACATGCGAGCATCATAAATATGTGTATAACCATCATGGGTATATATATATATAGGTACTCTATACGATACCGTGCTCCATCAAGCCCTGGTACCACGATCCTGGGAGTACATCCAATCAACAGCTCGAGCTCATCTCCAAAGCCATCGATGTACCTGTTCACCTGCCCCCAACAGAGACAGCCCCCAACGGGGTGAGCATACCAATTCCACAATTTCATAATCATAATGACATAATACACAATTTACCAAAATATAAATATTGTGGAACATATGTGACACTCCCTGGATGGTATCATCCTCATCTTAGCGTACCCCTGTAATAACCCTGTTCTCAAAACAGATAAATCATCAAATCCAGAATATGCAGTTAATCATCATATTGGTTAATCCTAACCAGTTTCGAATTAACATCATTTCATAACATCTTTCTTTATCTAGCAATTATCATAATTCTAGATATCATATTAAGATTTCCTTAACTTCCGATACTAGTTAATCACTTCTCTGATTAACTACGTCTCTGTTCCTATTCATTACCAATAGGGAATAAAATACAGATATCCTAGATATCTAATCAATACCACATTTTCATTTCTTACTTCAAAGTAGCGTCATACTACTGGTGTTCGCTCCGTAGCGACCACACCCATCATTTGCTCGTTTCATAGCGGCACCAAGCATTTCATCATGTGAATCAAAATAACGTAACCAAGTCCCGGTGCCATCATAGTAAAACATTTCATGTATTTTAATTCATGCATCATACTTGTAAAACATCATTTAAGCTATGCTCGTACGCTAAACGTACCTTAAATCCTCGAAGTCCGAGCCAAACCTTGCTCGAGTTCCATGCCCCGAGGAATGATGTGCTAACACGATAAATAATTCACGATTATTTACGAACATGCAACCCATGCTCAAGCACACCCATAACCCTCAACATATCGTCAACACGCGACAATAAATCATTTAAAAGACCCGAGGCAGGGTACATGCAGGGAGGGAAAACGAATGCGACATATCGAAAAATCGCCCAAGAACACATTCAATAATTCGAACCCTAGCATCACAATTCGAACCCAACCAAGCATCATAAATCATCTAAACACAAGAATTAAACCATCAATAGCAAGATTCAGCACCCTTGCCAAAACCCCCCAATTTTCGAACCAATCCCCACAAAATTCGAAAATAATTTCGAACCAAAATCACCCAATATAGCAGGGAATTACATGAGAGGGACGAAAAAGAGGTAAAGAACGTTACCCAATCGAAAATCGGAAGTAAAATCGACCGAAATCGAAGAACCCTAGAATTTGGGGATCGGCGCTCATCTGCAAAATCCGACTTCAAAACGCGACGAAACTTCAAATTGCCGGAGGGGATAGCTGCGCCTCGACGAGACGAAGCCGGCGGCGGGTCGCACGCGCCGAACGGCAGCGGGACGGCGGCGGGCGAAGCGTTTTTGTGCGCGGGGGAGCTGTAGCAGACGGGATCGGTGGGGAGAGAGAGAGAGGCGGGTTGGAGGGCTGAAATGGGATTTTTATTAAAAATCTCTGGTTCAACTTGTATTTATAGCAAAATACCCCGAAATACTAATAGCCCCACAAATACATCGTGATTCATTAAAAATCATCTGTTTTCAAAAACTCTCTCTCTAACACCAAAACCCCCTACCGGTGCTCACACAAGCACCCGAGATTCCGAGACACATCAAAAACCCAACTCTTAGGTTTTACACCGTAATGTGAATACAATCTCAACCTCGGGATCCAACAATCCCAACTACCCAAATAAACGAGCCCAGAAGGCCCAACATCGCGATTAAACTCCAAATCGCCACGTAAAACAACTTTAGGGATTTTTAACACTACGGGATTAACATCTATAATCCCTGGTCATCACAGGTCTAATCATATGCAATGCATATTCCATTCTTTTTCAATAAGGCTCAAAAGGGGACACTAAGGAATAATGTATACAAGGTAGGCTTGAAAGGCACAAACGGTCCAAAGATCGCCTAAATCATCTCCAAGTCTAGTTCTTAATTATAAATTCGCCTCAAAGTGCTTTCACTAAACTGTAGAGTTATCTAAGATACTCAATACTCATCATAGTTAACACAAGTTTTCAATTTAATCAATACATACTTCACTCAATCATGACTCAATAAGTGCTCAAATTATTCCTCAGTTTTGACATGTAGTTAACAAAGGATATATACAAACAAGTTAAGCATTTCCATGACTCCTATCTAGATGAGGATTAATTTCATCATGTATTACCGTTGCAATTCCAACTCATCAATTCTCAAGAATAACTCAATCACTAAATTTTTTTTTTTTGTTGGTAATGCTCAAGGACGGATTAGTCTCAACATCATGCAGTCATGCTAGGAAAAGAAACAAGACAAGTAGCAATATGTGCAAAAGCAAGATATATACAAATACTCAAAAACCCCCCCAAACTTAGCATGTGAATTGCCCTCAATGAACAAGAAAAATAAATGCAAAGGCAAAGACACATACCATGACGACGATCGTCACTGATCGTCGTCCTCATCATGCTCCGGAGGGGGGACTGGGTAGTGGTGCTCCTCGACACACAAGGATTCATACTGCAAAACAAAAGTAAACAAAATAACAAAATCAATAAAACTAAACTAAAGAAAAGAAAAAGAAACAAAGGGAAAAAAAAAAGTTCTTGATTTATAGTCCCAAGCTGGACTGTCATCTCCTCTTTCTTAGTCGTCAAGATAGACTATAGAGGTAACCGTTTGGACTTCATTGCTCATGTGGTAATGCTTTAAGCGCTGCCCATTCACTGTAAATGTTCCCCTGCTAGGATCAGTAACTTCAATTGCACCAGAGGGATAGATTTTTGCAATGGTGAATGGTCCGGACCAACGAGATCGTAGTTTGCCTGGGAAGAGTCGCAATCTGGAGTTGAACAAGAGTACAGCATCTCCTACCTTGAATTCCCTTTGTTGTATACGCGAATCATGCCACTTCTTAGTTTTCTCTTTGTAAATCTTGGCATTCTCATATGCTTGATTCCTGAATTCTTCCATCTCATTCAATTGTAGAAGACGCTTCTCACCTACAGCCTGACAGTCAAAGTTCAACCATTTAATAGCCCAATATGATTTATGTTCAAGTTCAACAGGGAGGTGACATGCCTTACCAAATACCAACTTATAAGGTGATGTGCCAATGGGTGTCTTAAAAGCAGTTCTATATGCCCATAGTGCATCATCTAAGCGTAAGGACCAATCCTTTCGGCTTAGAGTCACTGTCTTTTCTAAGATCCTCTTCAACTCTCGATTTGAAACCTCTACTTGCCCACTGGTTTGTGGATGATAAGGTGAAGACACTTTGTGGGTGACACCATATTTACTCAAAAGTTTTTCAAATTGTTTGTTACGAAAATGGGTGCCACCATCACTAATGATTGCTCGAGGGGTGCCAAAACGAGTAAAAAATTTTCTTTTCAAAAATTGCACAACCACTCGAGCATCATTAGTGCGCAAAGCTTCCGCCTCTACCCACTTTGACACATAATCTACTGCAACAAGTATGTATTTATTTGAACAAGAGCTTGGGAAAGGTCCCATGAAATCTATTCCCCACACATCAAAAATTTCACATTCAAGCATTGTAAGGACCCCAAGCCCTTAAAACCTTGATTAGTGTATTAACCACTATGTGTGGTACATGCTTTCTATAAAATGTCAATCGGGAAGCTCTGATGATACTTAATCATTGCCTGTCAATAAAAGACTCATATGTTTGCCCTTTACCAACCCCTTGGTGCCACTTTTCACATTGTAAACTTTTACAAAAATTTGGGCAGAGTCTCCCCATAAATAGAGCTATCCCAAAACAGAGTACAACACATAACAAAATTCCCGGCCAGGGAACACATAATACTCAACAGAAAGCAGTAATACAAGTAGATTCCCAGCCAGGGAAGACACCACACATATGTCAACAAAAGTGGGTTCCAACACCCACATAATACACCAATGACTCTCATATCATTCTAGCAATTCAACCTAATTGCATGCAACCTTAAATGAAAGAGAGAAAGGCTCATGCCTTTATATACAATCCATATACAAGTATAATCGTGCTCACATGCGAGCATCATGAATATGTATAAATCCTCAGGTGTATATATAGGTACTCTATACGATACCGTGCCCCATCAAGCCCTGGTACCACGATCCTGGGAGTACCTCAAATCAACAGCTCGAGCTCAGCTCCATAGCCATCGATGTACCTGTCCACCTGTCCCAACAGAGACAGCCCCCAACGGGGTGAGCATACCAATACACAAAATCCCACAATCATAATAATGAAATTCATAATTTACAACACAAGTAAATACTAATGAATTTAAATGATACTCCCTGGATGGCAACATCCTCATCCGGGATTCCGTGTACTGTCCCTGTTCTCACAACATCAAACTCATCAAATCTCATAAATCAGTAAATCAACGCATTGATTAACTCATCGCATGCCTAATCCTCGAATATCAACATATAGTGATTACAAATTCATTAAACATGCAATTACAGATATCACAATATCTAATACTGATTTCACAACCTTGCTATCAATCACAGATAGCTCAAATGCCTTAGCATTTATTTTACCAATCCTTCATTATACTTAGACATCTCAAGTGTCTTATAATGAAGACATGAGTCTACAAACCTAGACATCTCAAATGTCTTATAATGAATACATGATTTTACGATCATTCCCAGGCATCTCAAATGCCCTAATATAGTCAAATAAACCCAGTACCCCCATATATCATGCAAGAGTCATCCTACTCTAGTGTCACGCACGCTACAAGCGGCGATATCAAGATTTGGGTCATTCCTTGGCTATATCAACATATATATATATAATCCTCATGCGCGATTATTCAATGAAATCAAATTTTCATTATGCATTCACATATGCCTTAAAATATAGAAATGCTCGTACGTCGCACGTACCTTAAATCTCCGAAGTCCGAGCCAAGCCTTGCTCGAGTTCCATGCCCCGAGGAATGATGTGCTAACACGATAAATAATTCACAATTATTTACGAACATGTAACCTATGCTCAAGCACACCCATATCCCTCACAACATTGTCAATACACGACAATTATCCTCTTAAAAGACCCGGGGCAGGGTACATGCAGGGAAGGAAATAAATGAGACAATATCGAAATTTGTTCAAGAATGCCCTACAAAAATTCGAACCCTAATCTCACAATTTCGAACCCAATTAAATACCATAATTCATCTAAAATGTCAATTAAGCTATCCAAGCAAGAATCAACATCCCTTGACAAAAACTCCCCATTTTCGAACTCAACCCCCCTTAAAATCGAACCCAAACAAGCCTTTAAATCCCAACTCTTAAAATTCTTCAAATTTGAACCAAAGCTTCTCAATTCGATCTCAATCCAGCATCATAATACTCTTAAAACATGCAATAATCGATCAATTGCACGAAATAATACCCCTGCCAAAAACCCCCAAATTTTCGAAATCAAACCCTACAATTTTCGAAAATTATTTCGAACCAAAATCACCAAAAAGCAGGGAAAAGCACGAAAAAGAAGAACAAGGGGTAAGGGAGATTACCCAACGAAAATCGGAAGCAAAAACGTTCAAAATCGATGAACCCTAACTTTTGGGGATCGACGCCTTTCTGTAAAATCCGACTCCAGGACGCGACGAAACCTTCAATTGACAGAGGGGAAAGGAGCGCCTCGTCGAGACGAAGCCGTGGGTAGGTCGCACGCGCCGATCGGCGGCCGGACGGCGGCTGGCGGAGCGCCTGAAACGGCGGGGCAGGGGAGGTGACGGGAAAAGGGGCGCGCGCGGGAGAGAGGAGAAAGTTGGGGCTGAAATGAATTTTCTCTTAAAATCTTGGGTTCAAATGGTATTTATAGCAAAAATACCCCGAAAAATTAATAGCCCCACAAATACATCATGATTCCTTAAAAATCATCTGTTTTCAAAAACTCTCTCTCTAACTCCAAAACCCTCTACCGGTGCTCACACAGCACCCGAGATTCCGAGACACATCAAAAACCTAACTCTTAGGTTTTTCACCGTAATGTGAATACAATCTCAACCTCTGGATCCAACGATCCCAACTGCCCAAATAAACGAGCCCAGAAGGCCCAATACCTCAATTAAACTCCAAATCGTCACGTAAAACCACTTTAGGGATTATTAATACTCCGGGATTAACATCTATAATCCCTGGTCATCACAAGCATATTGATCAATGGTAATTCATTCCTCCTAGAAATATTTCCGACCCTCTGACATCTATCACATGAAGAGACATACCTGAATGTATCCTTATACAGCGTTGGCCAATAAAATCCAGAAGCAAGTACCTTAGCCGCTGTTTTAGTAGCTCCAAAATGTCCACCAGCATCCCCATCATGACATTTCTGCAAAATATCCTGTATCTCCTCCTTGGGGACACAACGCCTTATGATGTTGTCTGCAAAGACTTTAAACAAGTATGGTTCCTCCCACAACAGATGTTTAACCTCAGAAAAGAATTTTTTCTTTTGATAAAAAGTCAGATTTTGTGGGAGGATACCACTAACAATATAGTTTGCATACTGTGCATACCAAGGTAACAATTCAGCACTAAATAATTGCTCATCAGGGAAATTCTCATTAATCTCAACTACCTCATTGTCAATTGTATCAGTCATGTTCTCAATTCGCGATAAATGATCTGCAACCACATTTTCAACACCTTTCTTATCTCTTATCTCTAAGTCAAATTCTTGCAATAATAAAATCCACCTAATCAAGCGTGGTTTGGCATCTTTCTTTGCAAGTAAGTACTTAAGTGCAGCGTGGTCAGTGTACACAATAACTTTAGCAAGACATAGGTAGGAGTGAAACTTATCAAAAGCAAAAACTATGGCTAGAAGCTCTTTTTCAGTGGTGGCATAGTTAAGTTGTGCTTCATTCAAAGTGCGACTAGCATAGTAAATTGTATGAAATACCTTGTTCCTCCTTTGACCTAAGACTGCTCCTACCGCAGTGTCACTGGCGTCACACATTAGTTCAAAAGGTAACTCCCAATCAGGTGCGACCAATACTGGTGCAGTTACCAATTTCTCTTTGAGTGCCTCGAACGCCTGCATACAATCAGAATCGAATTCATAAGATGCATCTTTAGTTAACAAATGAGATAAAGGTTTAGAAATTTTTGAAAAGTCCTTAATGAAACGTCGATAAAATCCTGCATGTCCTAAAAAACTTCGGATTCCTTTCACTGTTGTCGGCGGTGGTAATTGTTGTATCACTTGAATTTTAGCCCGATCCACTTCAATACCCTTTTCAGATATCTTGTGTCCCAAGACTATTCCTTCTTGGACCATAAAGTGACACTTCTCCCAATTTAGTACAAGATTTGTTTCTTCACACCTTGCCAATACCAAAGTCAAGTTAGCTAAACATATATCAAAAGAAGAACCAAACACAGAAAAATCATCCATGATTACTTCTAGGAACTTCTCTATCATGTCATGAAATATAGCTACCATACATCTTTGAAAGGTAGCAGGTGCATTACATAATCCAAATGGCATTCGTCGGAATGCAAATGTGCCATAAGGACAAGTGAAGGTGGTCTTCTCTTGATCCTCAGGCGTAATAGCAATTTGGTTATATCCTGAATATCCATCTAGAAAGCAATAAAAATCATACCCTGCTAACCTTTCTACCATCTGATCAATGAAGGGAAGGGGGAAATGGTCTTTACGAGTGGAATCATTTAACCTCCTATAATCAATACACACTCTCCACCCTGTGACTGTTCTTGTGGGTATTAACTCATTATTCTCATTAGGGACAACAGTAATACCTCCCTTCTTTGGTACACATTGAATAGGACTTACCCATGAGCTATCAGAAATAGGACCTGCGTCCATAAGCTTAATCACCTCAGCTTTGACTACCTCTTGCATTTTTGGATTAAGACGACGTTGAGGTTGAACCACGGCCTTGAATGTGTCCTCCATAAGAATTTTATGCATGCATACCGATGGGCTAATTCCTTTGATATCTGATATCTTCCATCCAAATGCTTTCTTGTGCTCCTGAAGGACTTTCAGAAGCTTTTCCTCATTATCACCTGTCAAAGACGAAGAAATAATGATTGGTAAAGATTTTTCAGCATCTAGGAAAATATACTTAAGATGTGATGGAAGAGGTTTGAGTTCAAGATTAGGTGACTCTTCAATTGTTGGCTTTTGAGGTTTAATATCTCTTTTTCCCAACTCCAAGATTCTCAGTGGCTCGCTTCATGTATGGGCTGGTGTTGTTCATAAAAGCTATACTCTCAATATCTTATTTGCAATGTTGCTCATCAGCTTCCACTAGACATGCTTCCATGTTATCCTTGAATGTATCTTGCAGCAAATCATCTGTCAGAATATCAATGATGTCTATACTGAAACACATGTTTTCGTCGTGTGGATGTTTAAGTGCTTTGAAAACATTAAAAGTAACTTGATCCTCCCCTACTCGGAGGACCAACTTCCCTTGTTGTACATCGATTATTGCTTTTCCCGTTGCTAAGAATGGTCGACCCAAAATCAGTGGTGTCTCTGAATCTGCTTCCATATCAAGTACCAGAAAATCAACGGGAAAGATGAATTTATCCACTTTGACCAAAACGTCTTCGATGATACCCCTGGGGTATGTGATGGATCGATCTGCTAATTGTAGTGAAACCTTAGTAGGTTTTGGCTCTCCTAGCCCCAACTTCCTGAAAATAGAAAATGGCATTAAATTTATACTAGCACCCAAATCACACAATGACTTTGTAAAAGATACTGATCCTATAGTGCATGGTATAGTAAAAATCCCTGGGTCTTTTAACTTTGGAGGCATTTTATTTTGCACAATTGCCGAGCACTCCTCCGTCAAACTTACCGTCTCATATTCGCCCAACTTTCGCTTATTCGACAAGATTTCCTTCAAAAACTTAGCATAACTAGGCATTTGAAGTAAAGCATCAGCAAATGGAATATTAATATGTAATTTCTTAAAAACTTCAAGAAATTTACCAAATTCTGCGTCCATCTTAGCTTTTTTCAATGCTGCGGGAAATGGGGGAGGAATTACTATCCTATCAATGTGTGTGATCGGTGTAGTGTTAGAATTCTTACCTTTCTCTGTTGCCTTTTTCTCAGTCATATCCTTGCCTTCAGATGTCTCTCCATGACTCTCTTCAGCTTCAGCTTGCGGTCTTAACTCTTTTCCACTTCTTAATCAATGGCCTTTGCTTGCTCATTTTGATTCATCACTGTTCCAATTGAGATTGTGCCCTGCGTTTTTCCTGAAATTAATGATGCGAGCTTACCCACTTGCACTTCCAAGTTCTTTATTGCTGCATCCTGGGTTGTCATCCTGGATTCAGTTGATGCTATGAACTTGGCTATTAACTCTTCCATACTCAGCTTATTCGATCCTCCCGGTTGTAGCTGTGGAGTTAACACTTTCTCTTTGTTGGACCACCTAAAATTGTTATGATTTTTCCACCCCGGGTTGTATGAGTTTGAGTACGGACTGTTGGGTGGCCTGTTACCTACAAAATTAACAGCTTCAACAGATTGGTTAAATTGATTACCTGCCTGGCACTCGATGCTAGGATGACCGCCTCCACACAGCTCACAGAAGATCGCTTGAGCTTGCATTGCTGCTGGTCCCATGCTGTCAATCTTCCGGTTCATGGCTTCTAATTGAGCCGAAAGAGCAGTGATCTCGTCCACTTGATGGACTCCCATTGGCTTATGTGGCGTGCTCCTCTCTGATTGCCACTGATAACTATTGCACGCCATTTCCTCCAACAAGCTATATGCCTCTTCCGGCGTCTTCCTCATTATGAATCCCCTAGATGCTGCATCAATCATTGAACGGTTAGAAGAAAATAAACCGTTATAGAACGTTTGTACCTGCAGCCATATGGGTAGACCATGGTGTGGGCATCTCCTCAACAACTCCTTAAAACGATCCCACGCTTCATACAACGTCTCGGGGTCAAACTGACCAAAAGTCGTGATATCGTTCCGCATCTTCGCCGTCTTAGAAGGGGGAAAGTACTTTGACAAAAACGCCTTTGTCATCCCCTCCCATGTTGTTATAGAACCTGCAGGTAGAGAATTCAACCATGCCTTAGCTTTGTCTCGTAATGAAAAGGGGAAAAGTCTTAACCTGATGGCGTCGTCAGAGACGCCATTGTGTTTGAATGTGTCACAAATCTCCAAAAAGTTGGAGATGTGATTGTTCGGATCATCAGTAGCTGCTCCCCCGAACATAACCGAGTGCTGAATCATTTGTATGATTGCCGGCTTGATCTCAAAATTGTTTGCTTGAATCGTCGGTCTCGTAATACTCGACAACGATCCATGAAATGCTGGTTGCGCAAAGTCCATCATCGATCTAGGGTGCTGTGCTTCGTTATTATCAGCCATTGCTCGAGCTTCTCGTAATCGCCTAAGTAAAGTTCTTTCTATCTCTGGATCGAAAGGCTCGAGAATGGGCTCCTCTCTTCTGAGCATGCACTAGAGAAACGGTTCCTGTACAAAATAGACAAAAGGAGACAACAAAATACACAAAGTTATTAACAAAGATCAACAAAAGAAAACAAAGAAAAGAAAAACAAAAACGCAATAATAAAAGAATTGGCTAAATTACAATTAACTAATCTAGTATGATATTATACAGATTAGTCCCCGGCAACGGCGCCAAAAACTTGACCGCTTTATTTTTAAACAAAAGATATTTCAAAGAATGGTTTGAAGCGATTCTACCGCAAGTGCACGGTTGTCAAGTTTTAGTATAGTGAAAATTTAGTACAGGTTGTCGAATCCACAGGGACTAACGTATAAGTACCAAATAAGATTAATAAAATTATATTTAGCCTACGATTTAAGAAGTTTGATTAACTAGAGCTAAATTAAACTAAAGAATAAAGATTAAACTAGAAAATAATGAAAAGAATGGTTCCGGAAATGCAAAGGTAAGTTACTCGAGAAAATTACCGAGTTCGCCGTTCAATTATGTTATCTCTAATGATTCAATGGAATTCTCAGTTTATCAACCAATTGATTTTAAGGGTGAAAGGTTTTCACTATTATTCGATACACTCTCTCGAGCTGTAACGAAACTAACAATAAATTAGAACAAGTCACTCTCGTGCACCTATTTACTAATTCAAAGTTGCATAAATTATCAAAACCTTATAACTCTAAATCTCTCGATTCCAAGTTCTCACATATGCGATATCATCTCTCGATCTCAATCGTGACATACATCATAAATTAAGGGAGCGTGTTACAACGTTATCTCTCGATCTCGGCTGTAACCCTCAAATTAAATCAAAGCTAGCTAGACTTTGATCTACACATGCAATTAATTTATGAACAATAACAATCAATGCACTCAAATACCAATGAATCAATAATCAAACACAACGAAACTAAAACTCAATAATATAAACTGAATTTAATTCAAATCAAATACATAAGAGTTTTATTGTCTCTCGACCTCTAAAACATCAAATGAAATTGAAAATCAAATAAATTAAAGTTCAGAAATACGATAAACGGTGGATGAATCCATGCGTTGCACCGTGATTTCTTCTCTGGTTCCTTCCTTGCACTCCGGAATAGATTGGCTCGACCTTGGACGAAGAACGAAGATTGGATCTCCTTTTTCGGCGTTGGGTGGCGGCTCTCCTTGACCTAAAAATCGTCTGAAATGGTCTGATCTGGTGTCCCTGATATGAATCCAAATTCCCGCTTAAAAGCCCTCCAAAATCACGATAAAAAAGGAAAATAAAATCTTCAGGATTTTGCGTCTCGATCGATCGGAAGGTTTTCTCGATCGATCGGCGCACTGTTCATGCCAGCTTTTTAAACTCACTGTCTCGCTCGATCGATCGAGAATTTCCACCGATCGATCGAGAATTTGAAAAAATCAGCTCCGAAGTTACTGCCTCGCTCGATCGATCGAGATTTCCACCGATCGATCGAGCTTTCAAAAATTCTGATTCTCCCTTTCTGCCTGGCTCGATCGATCGAGAGTAAATCTCAATCGATCGAGATTCCAAAAATTTCATTTCTTTTTCGCCTCGATTTCGTCCGTTATCTTCATATTGGCTCATTTCTTCCACTTCCGATCTATTTTCCTGAAACAAACGAATAAACACCAAAAAGCATAATATCATCCAGGAAAAAGAACGGAAAGTAGGAAGAATTTACAGTTAAAAACACTCAAAATCTAAGCCTATCAGTATTCATTGTTGGGCATGTTATGCATGTGATGCATATTGTGTATAAGTGTTATACTAACATGCTTTTGAATAAGATACTCTTGTTATCTAACGGCTTATATTATGAACTGCTTTTGGTATTGTTGTTAACTCTTGTGTTGCAGCATGGCGGCTATTAACCCGGAGAACCTCAATGAAGAGGTAGGGGATATGGGCAGTATGAACGCTAGTATTGCTCAGACGAATCCATTACCGCCACCTGCCGTAGGCTTGGAGCCTATTGCACAGATACTGCTACCAGGGGAGATAAGTCTGACCCAGTTCTTGAGCTATCATCCACCGCTATTTGAAGGGACAGAGACTGGGGAAGCAGCCGAGGAATGGCTTGAGAGACTGGAACAGATATTCTTATCGGCACCCTGTGCACGGACTGCCTGGCTGAGGTTGGCAGAGTTCCAGTTAGCGAAGAAGTCTTCCATGTGGTGGAAGACAACAGTCATGGAGCTGAGAGCTCAGGGTATGATGGTGGATTGGACTGTATTCAGGACCCGGTTCCTTAACCGGTACTTTTCTGCAGCTGCCAGACAATTAAAGGAAGATGAGTTCAATAATTTGAAGCAGGGCAGCCTGTCAGTATCAGACTATGCCATGCAGTATTCCTCACTGCTGAGGTATGTACCTCATATTGCTGTCAGCAGTCATGCCAAGATGAGGAATTTTCTGAAGGGACTGAGGCCAGAGCTGTTTGATCAGGTTGTCTCCAACAACCCTAGCTCTTTTGATGACGCCCTGATACGAGCAGAGTTGGCATAAATTGTAGTGGGCGCGTACAAGGACGTTGTACCCCCTTTTGTACCACCTCAGAGACCAGCTGTTGATAGCCTGAGGCCACGAGGGGACCAGTTCAAGCCTCGTGGGGCCTCTTCATCTTCTAGATTCAGTGGGAAGAAGTCTCAAAATCAGAAGCAAAGTAACCGAGGGCCATCCCAGGGGAGTAAGACATGTGGAAATCGATGTAACAACTGTGGAGGATGGCACTTGTCACGTGACTGTCAGGGTTGCTATGTTTGTGGCAAGGTGGGCCACTTGGCTCGAGTTTGCCCCGATCGGAGAGCACCACAGAGACAGGCAGACTCTGGGCCGAATAGGCCAAGGTTTGATGCTGGGAGGGCACCACAGAGGCAACAGTTCACACCTCGACCGCAGGGAGGTCAGACGGCAGGACCGCCGCAGGGTCAGGTGTATGCACTGACTAGGGAGCAGGCTGAGGCAGCCCCAGAGGAGGTCATTGCTGGTACGTGCCATTTACTTACGTACCCTGCACTTATATTGATAGATACAGGTGATTCCCATTCTTTTGTATCTACTGCTTTTGTGGAGAAACACCGTTTGTGCTCGTCTCTGTTACCCACGCCTCTCTTGGTCTCGACACCCACGGGGAAGCATGTGATTGCTGATCGCTTGTTACCTGATTGCCTCATTTATTTTGAGGGCAACGATCTAAGGGCCGATCTGATTCAGTTAGAGATGGCAGATTTTGACTGCATTATCGGCATTGATGTGTTGAGCAGATACCGAGCTGTGGTAGATTGCCAACAGAGGATGGTACGTTTCCTGTCTGATCAGGGGTTCCAGTGGACTTTTTATGGGGACGACTCTCGTCCAAAGATTCCAGTGATCTCAGCGGTTAAGATGTCGCGGTTATTGGAACGCGGCCATAAGGGCTACCTTATTTATGCCATGGATGTATCAGAAGAGAAGGAAGTGAGAGCCGAGGACATTCCGGTCGTGGCGGAGTTTATTGATGTGTTCCCAAATGAGATTCTGGGATTTCCGCATGTCATGGATGTTGAGTTTGCCATTGAGCTGCTGCCAGAGACTTCTGCTATTTCCCGTGTTCCTTACAGGATGGCACCGGCAGAGCTGAGGGAGCTGAAAGTACAGTTACAGGAGCTCCTCGACAAGGGATACATTCGTCCTAGTGTATCGCCTTCGGGTGCACCAGTCTTGTTCGTGAAAAAGAAGGATGGATCAATGCGTCTTTGCATTGACTACAGGCAATTGAACAAGGCCACAGTGAAGAACATGTATCCACTTCCGAGGATTGATGACCTGTTCGATCAGCTTCAGGGTAGAGAGGTTTACTCAAAGATAGATTTGAGGTCAGGCTATCACCAGGTGCGGGTTAGAGCTGACGATGTCCAAAAGACGGCTTTTAGAACTCGGTATGGGCACTACGAGTTCTTAGTGATGCCATTCGGGTTGACAAATGCACCTGCAGTTTTTATGAGCCTGATGAACAGAGTATTTCAGGAGTACCTCGATCAGTTTGTGATCGTATTCATTGATGACATCCTTGTCTATTCAAGGAGTGAGGAGGATCATGCCGATCATCTGAGGATAGTGCTACAGACCCTCAGAGATCATCAGTTGTACGCCAAACTCAGCAAGTGTGAGTTCTGGCTGAGCAGTGTAGCATTCTTGGGCCATATCATTTCACGAGAGGGGATATCAGTACACCCGAGGAAGATAGAGGCAGTTATGGATTGGTCTGCCCCTACTTCAGTCAGTGAAATTCGAAGTTTTCTTGGTCTGGCTGGCTATTACCGACGTTTAGTCGAGGGTTTCTCAAAGATCGCCAAGCCACTTACACAGCTGACTCAGAAGGGAGTCCCTTTTTGTTGGACAGAGGCTTGTGAGCAGAGCTTTAGGGAATTAAAGCACAAACTGACTACGACACCAGTTCTAGTGATTCCCAAGGAGAACAAGGGGTTTATCCTTTATACTGACGCATCGCTACAGGGCCTAGGATGCGTACTGATGCAGGACAGACATGTAGTGGCTTATGCTTCGAGACAATTGAAGCCACATGAGACGAGGTATCCAGTCCATGATCTGGAGCTAGCAGCTATAGTGTTCGCCTTGAAGATATGGCGACACTACTTATACGGTACCTCATTCACCATCTTCACTGGTCACAAGAGCCTGAAGTTCTTGTTTACACAGGCTGAGCTGAACATGAGGCAAAGGAGATGGATGGATCTGCTGAAGGATTATGATTGTAAAATCCAATACCATCCCGGGAAAGCAAATTTGACAGCTGAAGCTTTGAGTCGGAAGGTGAGGAGCACAACAGAGGATGCCATGTGCTTATCAGCTATGTTGGGCTCCTACTGTCAGTTGGGGTTTGATTATGATGTATCTACTTCACCAGTACAGGTATTGACCTTGCTAGCTGAGCCTGTTATATATGATCACATCAGGAAGGCTCAGGGGACCGACGCAGAGGTTCAGAGATGGATGTTAGTGGTTCATTCAGGTCAGCCATCGAGATTCAGAGTGGCTGAGGACGGTTTTCCGAGACTTGGCGACAGATGGGTGGTTCCAGATACACCCGAGTTGCGCCAGGGTATATTACAGCGAGTTCATTGCAGCAAGATGAGTGTCCACCCGGGCGGGTAGAAGATGTATAAGGATCTACGCAGCCAGTTCTGGTGGAGGCGTATGAAACAAGATGTCACCTCATTCGTTAAGAGATGTTTGATTTGTCAGCAGGTGAAGGCTGAGAGGCAGAGGCCTGGAGGTGAGCTAAGGAGTTTAGATATACCCGAGTGGAAGTGGCAGCACGTGTCTATGGATTTCGTGACCCACTTACCGATGACTGTTTCGGGTTTTGATGCTATATGTGTGATGTCCCCGAAACGATTAATTGCAATTAAGGCATTAATTATGTTTATATGATGAATCATGTGGTAATTGATTTATGTGTTGGGTAATAAGATGTTAACATGATTTAATTGTGTTGATTATTAAATATGAGGAAGATGTGATTTTAGATGAAGTTTAGTGCATTTTGTCAAAATACTTTTAAAATACCAAGTTGAGATGTTTTATACATCATGTTAATTTGGGGTACAATTTTAATAACCCCACTATATTTCCCCTTTTATTCCATTTCCCTTCACTTCTTCACCACCACTCTAAAATCCCCAAATCATCCCAAAGCCTAACCTCACCCCATTTTCGAAATCCTTCAAAGGAGGAAGGAGGAAGCTCCACAAAACTTGAGTTTGTGTGATTTTTATCAAGATGTGGAGTCTTCAAGAGGTAGGGAACTCTTCCTAAAGTTTTGATGATGTTTGGATTTGAAATGGGGTGATTTTTGAAGTGATTTATGTGGGTTGTTTTGATGTATGTATTGTATGGGTTTGGGGTATGGTTTTATGAGGTTTTTGTGGTGATAAGTTGTTGGGATGTAGTTGGTTTAAGATGTATTGGTTTATTTGGTAGTTTTGTGCCAAAAAATGGAGTTTACCCGAAAAAGTCGCAGCGACCGATCGATCGGTAGCAGGGCAACGATCGATCGGTGCATGTGCGAAGCGAGGGGTGAAATCTCTTTGTTTACCGATCGATCGGTGGAAGTGACCGATCGATCGGTTGATGACTAACGATCGATCGGTAGCTTGGACCGATCGATCGGTGAAAGGCCGTAGCTTAAATTTAAATTATGAACAGTTACCGATCGATCGGTGAGGGTGACCGATCGATCGGTAAAGCGATTTTGCTGAAGATGATTTTTCTTGGCTTAATTGATGGAATTTTTGGTGTTAGGCTATTATTTAGCTTCTAATATTGATTTACATGGTTGTGTAGAACCATCCCAGGCACCCACAACATCAAGGAGATAAAGTTCTCCAACTTCTCCACTTTTGGGAATTAAGGTACGTAAGAAACGTACGGGCATCGGACGGTAAACCATGCTCCTACATATGATGTTTATGATGATGATGTTTACGATGATGATTTTGATAAGTAAGTTTATGATGATGATGTTATGATGATGATGTTTATGATAAGTAAGTTTATGATGGTGATGTTATGATGATGATGTTTATGATAAGTAAGTTTATGATGATGATGTTATGATGATGATGTTTATGATAAGTAAGTTTATGATGATGATGTTATGATGATGATGTTTATGATAAGTAAGTTTATGATGATGTGATACGATGTTTATTATGTGGTAAGATGCCACAGGGTAAGATGCCCATATGGTAAGAGGCCATACGATTTTATTATGTGGTAAGATGCCACGGGGTAAGATGCCCATATGGTAAGAGGCCATGCGATTTTATTATGTGGTAAGATGCGACGGGGTAAGATGCCACGGGGTAAGATGTCCATATGGTAAGAGGCCATACTCCTATATTATGATCATACTATGATTGCATAAGAATTTACGATGCCATGATGATGTGTATAATGAATAAAGATGATAAGATGTTTAAGATGATGTTATGATAAGTAAGTTCACGATGAAGATGATTTTATAATGAATAAAGATGACAAGATGCTTACGATGATGTTATGATAAATGAAGATGATATGACGTTACTATAACGATTATGATGAGACGATGATGTCTATAAGATGATAATGCTTATATGATAATGATGTTTACAAGATAATGATGTCTATAAGATGCTATGATGTTTATGATGAATATGAAACTATGTTATTAAGAATGGTTGAATGTCCGGTGGTTATTATGGGCAAGCGAGGAAGGTCTTGCCGCTCACATAACTGAGCGATGGGGTACATCCGCTATCAAGGTGTAGCGAGGGGTATCATCCGCTGAGCGATGGGGTACATCCGCTATCAAGGCATAGCGATGGGTATCATCCGGTGAATAAAGAGATACATCCGCTATCAAGGCGTAGCGATGGGTATCATACGATGTGTTATGTCGAGCGAGGGGGCCAATTGTGCCGCTGTCATGATAGAACCGGGACAGTTCCACTTCTAAATAACATAGTTTGATGTGATCATATATGTGAAGTATGATTTTAATCATTATGCCGAGAACTAACGATTATATGCATGACTATGAAACAGGGACAACCAAAGAGGGTTAATGCGATTAACCAGGAAGTATACGTTACCCATTTACTTCATGCATTTATTTATATGCCATTACCCTATGATGTTGAGTAATGATGTATATGCTCACGATGGGTTGTTCCTGTAGGTACAAATTTGGATTTGGAGGGCTATGGGCAGGGTTGAAGAAGTGAGCTTCGAGATGCCTTATGAATTAGGATTCAGGATTTGGTGTAGTCTCTACTCCAGGAGTAGTATAATTCTATAGCGCCATCCATTTGAGAATGTAATTAATTTGCTTGAAGTTTTATTTTGGCCTGTAATCCTAATAACTCACGTAATAACCGGAGCCCTAAGCTGTATGTGATGCATGTTTAGCCCTAATTATTTCTTGCTTATGATGTTAAGGTAGGAAGGCCCTACAATATGGGTAGTCGTTGACAGATTGACTAAGAGTGCTCATTTCATTCCCTACTGTATGACCTTCACGTACTTGAGGATGGCACAGTTATATGTCAGAGATGTGGTGAGACTGCATGGGATCCCGGTTTCGATTGTGTCTGATCGAGATCCGCGGTTTATATCTCACTTTTGGGAGGGTCTTCAGTCAGCTCTTGGTACAAAGTTGAGGATGAGCACAGCCTATCATCCCCAGACGGACGGACAGACCGAGCGTACGATACAGACGCTCGAAGATATGTTGAGGGCTGGAGTTCGACACTTCTAGGCAGGACTCAGTAGCCTAGGTGGAATTTTCTTATAATAATAGTTACCAGGCTAGCATACAGATGGCTCCATTTGAAGCCCTATATGGCAGGCGTTGCAGGTCGCCTTTGTGTTGGGATGATGTGGACCGTAAATCGGTTGGAGGACCAGAGTTGGTCCAGAAATGGAAGAAAAGGTAAAGGTTATCAAGAGAAAGATAAAGGCATCTCAGGACAGACATGCAGCGTATGCCAATCAGCGGCGAAGGCCGTTGGAGTTTCATTTGGGCGACAGAGTCTTTCTGATGATCTCGCCTTTCAGAGGAGTAGTACTGTTTGGTATGCGGGGGAGGTTGTCCCCGAGATATGTAGGGCCGTATGAGATCTTACAGCGTGTGGGTACTCTGGCGTACCGTTTAGCTTTACCGACATCTCTGTCTGGTATTCACGATGTGTTCCATGTGTCTATGCTGAGGAAGTACGAGCCAGATCCTTCGCATGTGTTGCAGCCTTCAGAGGTGCAGTTTGAGTCCGATGTTTCCTATGTGGAGCGGCCTATCAGGATTTTGGATAGAGCAGACACAGGCTTCGGAACAAGGTTATTCCTATGGTCAAAGTACAGTGGGATCGTAGGGGTGTCGAGGAGGCTACGTGGGAGACAGAGCGACACATGGTGCAGCACTACCCAGAGCTGTTTTCTGGTATGCGTTTATGTATTGTTTTACTTCATGTTGGTAAGCATGTTTGATTTCGGGGCGAAATCTTATAAGTAGGGGAGTATTGTGATATCCCCGAAATGATTATGTGATTTTAATCATTAATTAAATTGTGATGATTTGGGTGTTAATTCATGGGATTGAATTAATATTATTGAGGAGATACATTTCAGGGTGCATGTGATATATGTTGGGATTTTGGGGTCGTGGCATGTTTATTTGGGGTATGTGTTATTTGTTTTGGTGAAGCATGTTTAAATGGAAATTGAAGTATTTTATTGAGAAAATACTATAAATATCATGTGAGGATATTTTAATACATCGTGCTAAATACCGGGACCAACACATAACACATCATACCACACATCACCCAAGCACCCCCCCCCCCCCCCCCCCCACAACTCATACCAATCAAACTGTGCAGAGGTTGATTGACCACCCCACTTGGCACAATCATTCAGCCTTCTCCTCCATTTCCAAATCTCGAGCTTTCTCTCCCAAATAACCTCCAGCACCTGCTGAGCAAAACCATGAGGAGCCTTGCAATTTTCATTCCTTGGAAGCTTCTCAAAAATCGGAGCAAAGTAGGGTGAGAAACCATGCTCTGTTTTTTTATTTAAGCTTGTTAAGTTCTTACTTTTAAGTGATGTGATTTTGGCATGTTAGCTTAGGTTTCTTAAAACCTTGGATTTAAATGCTTACATGGTGTTATTATGAAGCTCTCAGTATTTTTCCTTGAGCATGTTACATGTTTTATGTGAAGGATTAAAGCATGTGAAATAAGGTGTTCGAAAATCTGGGTAGATATTTTTGCCCTATTTTTCTGGAAAATGTGGATTGGGAGTGATTTTGAGGAGGTGATATCATGCATGTTAGTTGGTTTTTTTGGTGAACCCTAGATTTGAGTACATGAATGGTAGTTTTGTAAAGCCCAGGACGTTTTTGTTCAAGCATGCTTTATGATATATGTTGTAGTTTTAATAGCATGAAATGAGGTGCTCAAGAAATCTGGTAATAAAATATGTTCTGTTTCCGAAAAAGTTGATTGAGTACTTGTGTAAATGGACGACGTTTATGCATGTGGATTTATGTTTGGGGTGTAAATTTGACTTGAATACACTCAGGGTAGTGTATTGTAACTGCTAGCATGTTGGCTTGGCATGTGGTATGTCTTACATGTTAGATTGAGGGGCTTAATTAACGGTGTTGAGAATTCTGGAAAAAAACCTGGGTTGAAACAGAGCGACCGATCGATCGGTGAAGAACACCGATCGATCGGCAAAAGCCGTAGCTTTTTTAATAAATTCGAACAGTTCACCGATCGATCGGTGATAAGGTCCGATCGATCGGTAGTGCCTTTTTTTTTTAAATGTGGAATTTGTTTAAATTTGGTTTTGGATTATTATGAGGTGCCTAATATTGTGTTGTGTGGTTATGTAGAACCATCTCAGGTACCAGCACAGTCGAGGAGATAAAGTCTGTTGACTCCTCTACATTTTGAAAGGTACGTAAGCGACGTACGGGCATCCCAACGGTAACATGTGCTTTATGTTTGTCTTTTTGACACATGATGAATGCAATGTGATGCATTAAGAGTATGATACATGTTATTATGCATTGTTGTTGCATATAATGCATTGTTGTTGCATATTGTGATGTGGAATAAAGAGGTGTATTCCACGAGTCAAGAGAGATCACAGTGTATGTTTAATGCTTTTGCTTGTTCTGTAGTAATCAAGCGGGGAGGATTGTGCCGCTCATTATGAGTTTATGTAGTAATGAAGCGGGGAAGATTGTACCGCTCATTATGAGTTTATGTAGTAATGAAGCGGGGAAGATTGTACCGCTCATTATGAGTTTATGTAGTAATGAAGCGGGGAGGATTGTACCGCTCATTATGAGTTGTTGAAGCATGAAGCATTAAAATAACTATTGATATATGACTCAAAAGCTATGTAAAGAAAGAGGTGATATGTCATGACATTATTAAAGGATCCATAATTTCATATAATGTGTTTTATTATGAGTTATGGTATAGGGACAACCAATTGGCGTTATAAATGCATGGGAAATACAGGAAGTACTTTGTATTTATGATTTGTGCATTTACGCTTTACATTCATATTATGTTGAATATGAATCACGGTATGCTCATGTGTTGGGGGTTGTCTTTGTAGGTGCTTTTGATGATGAGAACCAGGGTCGGGGTTGAAATGCTGAGCTATAAGGAGTGCTACAGGATTAGCATGTTAGAGAAATTTTTGTATAGCTTCTACACGAAGTAGAGTAAGACTATAGTGTAGTACCTTTTGGTAGGAATATGTGTATTCCTTTTAAACTTTTGGTACTGTAATCTTTTAAGCTCAGGTTAATCAACACGACACTATTACTCTGATATATGCACATGAATGATTAGTTCTCTTATCGCACCTAAATATCTTGATTAGTAACTGGGTCTCACCGTATCGTACTAGTTAAGTTATTACAGGGTTTATAAAAAAAACCTATTTCACTACACATAATATGTACAAACAACAACCTACTACAAGATAACTCCTAGGCAGTGGTTCAGCTCGCAGCGGAAAATGACTCACATCCCGTCTCCCCACGTCTATGAGTCCCTACAGAAACTTTCACACAACGTGAGTATAGATAACAACAATCTTAGTGCAATATCAAAACAATAACATGAATGATAAAGCACATTAAAATCAATAGTGAATGCTCTGTATCATGCATCAACAAATGCACCATGTCATGACATGTCTCAACAATCACCCTATTGTCACGAGCCCAATATGATATGCCTATTCAGCTCAATATGTCAGTGGAACCACATCACATCTTCATATTAGCAGCACATATCATAGTACCGTACTCATATGTGATAATAGCCAGAGCATATACCCAAACCAGGCGTATATCTCTCAAGCCAAAGCATATGTAGTATATCTATCGTGGCAACGATCCCAGCCAAAGCATATACCAAACCTGGCATATCTATCAAGGCAATGATCTTACCAAAGCATATACACATATCTATCAAGGCATCCATCCCAATATATGAAATCCATGTATGTACATGCATATGATACTACCAATCATATGACACAAAGCTAACATAAATCATATGATTTCAAAACCATACAATCATCATCACATTATATCTATACTCCGTACGTCAACACGTACCTGTACTGCGACACAAACGATTTAAATTATGCGTCACTGGCTAATTGCCTCGTTGTCCCGTCCCTTGAGATGATGCTACAACAATGCCAACAACATATCATGTTATCATAGGCATTAAAATCAAATTCTATAAAAAAATAACATTTTTCAACATTCTGGCTATGGCGATCGATCGCTACTTCTCACCGATCGATCGCTATACTGTTCTGCCCCCTCGCGATCGATCGCCATTCCTTGCGATCGATCGCCAAAGTGTTCTGTTTCTGGCGATCGATCGCCACATTTTTACCGATCGATCACCACATACATTAACCACCTTATTTTTGTTCTGGTCGCGGCGATCGATCAGGGCGATCGATCGGCACAAGTATAGCGATCGATCGCCGATGTCCAGAAAAATTAGAACATGGCGATTTTGAGCTTATCTTCCTAGCTCTTCTCCTATAACTCGAATTTAACCATTTCAACATGTTTCTTGCAATCTATAGGAACATATTAACATGTTTCTATCATTATAGAATCCAATTAATAGCATATAAACATGATATGATTCTTCACATGAACATTTGAAATTCCACTTCACATACATCAACACCAATTACATAATTCAAGTGTAAAACCATGAATTCCTTACCAAGATATTAAGAAATCACTTCACACAACTTCCTAGCTCAATTCACAAGTGAATCCCAAGCTCAAACCAAAAAGAACTTGAAAGAGATGGAGAGGAGCTTGTGTAGTGTTTTTGTAGGTGAAAGATGAGAAACTATGTGATTCTCCTCCCTAAATCACTTGATATAAGGTTATTAGTTCCCTAATCAATTGCTATCATGTCATTTGGAGTTAATGACATGTTAAGTAACATGTACAAGAAGATGAAATCCAAATTCAAATGCAACTCCAATTCAAATTAAATTCACATGCATATTCAAATGCCTACTAGTTCATGTTGCTTGATATGTTACTTTTCAAATCATTGTACACCATGTTTCATTCCTTGCCATATATCATTTCATACATGCATTAATTCATTCTTGGTTCCACCCGAACCCCCATTATCATACCGCCATTTGAAATAATTACACCATAATCATATCACACGTGTATAAAACAAATCGAGGCATTACAAAAACTCGTCACCCTAGAACATAGGACATTGAATCTTAATTAATAGACAGCTTTTGGGGGATTACATGGGTGAACCGACGTCTTGATAATTCGTTTATAATTTCTCTTCAATTATCCATCACTGCTGTTGCTTAAGTCAATTTAGTTTGATAATCATTCAATAATCGTAGTTTAAATATAGTAATTCTAATCGAACGTGGTAATTACTACTAGTCCCTGTGGGTACGACACTCCTTACTTTTAAACCATTATACTAAAACTTGACACCGTGCACTTGCGGTATAGAATCGCTACACTGAGAAATAACTGTTTAAAATAAAAGCAATAAAGAGTCCAATCAATTATCATACCCTGCGCTCAAAAATTCCATCACTGTAGTCTTCCACCACATGGAAGGCTTCTTTGCTAGTTGGAACTCCGCCAACCTCAGCCATGCCGTCCTAGCGCAAGGAGCGGACACAAATATCTGTTCTAGTCTCTCAAGCCACTCCTCAGCCTCTTCCCCTGTCTCTGTCCCCTCAAATCGGGGCGGGTGGAAGTCAGGAATTGAGTCAGACTAAGCTCCCCGGGTAGTAACAGCTGAGTTACCGGTTCTACACCCACGGGCGGTGGAGGTAAAGGATTTGTCTGCCCAATACTTGCATTCACGCTTCCAACATCACCTACCTCTTCATTAAGGTTCCCCAAGTTCATAGCCGCCATGCTGTAACACAAGGGTTAACAACAATTCCAAAACAATACATATGCTATACCGTTAGATAACAGGAATGATAATAAGCATGTTAGTATAAAAATTTTATACACCAATATGCTCCACATGCATAAACATGCCCAAATGTAACCACCTAGCCAAACATGCTAAGGCTACCATTCACTCGTTCCCAGGTTCTCTAACCACTGCTCTGATACCACTAATATAAGGACCCTAGTTCCTTAAGTGCGGATTAAAGGCATAATTAGAGCTAACATGCATTATCAGAGTATAAAAGTTCGTGTTGAGACTTTGAGCCTTAAGAATTACATGCCAAGTTAAGGACTTTCAAATGGATTAATTACATTCTCTAACAAATGAATGTTATTCACTATAGCTTTGCACAACTCCTAGAGTAGACACTATACAAAATAATCCTTTCCTTCCTTATCAAAAGCGTTCTTCACAAGCTCACTGCCTCAACCCGCCTTAGCCCCTTTATCATGCCAAAATGTACCTACAAGGACAACCCCCAAAACATGAGCATATAATAATCCATATTCAACACAATATGAATGTAAGGCATAAATGCATAAACCGTAATAAAACACTTCCTGTTTTTCCCATGCATTTTAACGCTCCCTTTTTGGTTGTCCCTGTATGATAACTCATGAGTATAATCAATAGATTATTTAATGGTTCTACACATGTCATGACATAACACCATTTCATTATCACCAATCACCAATTCCTAATCTATTATAATAGTGTATTTTAATGCACCTCGCTTGTCATGACATCGACACTAATACCCCTCGCTTCGACATATTAGCGGCATTGAATAACCTCGCGCAAATGCGACATGTGGCAATACCCTCGCTTCAACATTTGGCGGCATGTATTCTATCATCGCTTCAAGTGATAGCGGCAAATATTCTATCATCGCTTCAAGTGATAGCGGCAAAGCATTAATATCATCACTCTATATAACCATGACTCATGGGATGTGCACCAAACAATCAACATATACATATGCAAACATAATGCATAGATCAACATGTATTTGCATCCACAATGCACAATTCAATATACACTTGAATCCACAATGCATATCCCAATGAGTATATAAATTACATGTTACCGTTGGGTGCCCGTACGTCTTCTACGTACCTTTCCAAAAATAGGATGTGGTAGGACTTCACTTCCTTGGCTGTGTTGCCACCTGGGATGGTTCTACACGTTCACACAAACCAATATTAGAACCCAATAATAGTCCAATACCAAAAATCCCACAAAATAACCAAAAACACACATTATGGTGTCTCGCGATCGATCGCCGCAAGGCCCCGATCAATCGCGAGATCACACTGCCCGCAAATGAATTTTTCTGCACCCGGCGATCGATTGCCACACTTGGAGCGATCAATCGCCCACCCCGCCGATCGATCGCCCAAAAGTGGCAATCGATCGCCAAGTGCTTCTGGAGCTCACTGGTTGCGCGCGATCGATCGCCGCTGCCTGGGCTTCGAAAATCTCCATTTTTGTACTATATTTTCTTCCCCATCTTCACCAACACTTACACCAACAAACCAATAACATAAAAACACTATAAACCTTCAACATACATCACAATACTACCCAAAAACCAACACCCAAAGCAAAACCATGCCAACCTAAAACAAACCCATTTCAAAACAACAAACACAAACTAAAATCAAAACTAAGCACCATTAAAACATCAAGGAGGGTTCCATACCTCTTATGGACTCCAAATCTCACAAACCAAGCTTTTGTGAAGATTTCTCCTTCTCTTGTGTGCCAATTTCGAAAATGGGTGGAGGGTAGGGTTTGGGAGAGTGATTTGGGGATTGTGGAAAAAAGTGAAAGGTAAAGTGGGGCGTAGTGGGGTATAAAGGTGGGGGTTTAATTAAAACATGTACCCAATTATTAGCATGATGTATAAAATACCTCAACATGGTATTTTAAAAGCATTTCACAAAAATGCACCATAACCTCAATTAAAACACATGCTTCCCATGTAATTATCAACCATCATAATTAAATCTTGCTAGCACCCAAATACCCAACATGCATAACATGCACCCTGAAATGTACCATCGGGTCACACCTACCATGTGACTAAGCATTTCATCAAGATAATTAATTCTAACATATAGATTAATTATCACCATAATTAATCATATAAACATAATTAATGCTCAAATTGCAATTAATTACTTCGGGGATATCACATAATTTCCCGCGCATACCAAACCGTACCACACCTCTGAAAGGTGAGATCTTCAAAAAGACCTTGTCTCCCAATGGAAAGGCAACGGTCTCCGCCGTTTATTTGCATAAGCTGTCTGCCTGTCCTAGGCTACCTTCATTTTCTGTCGGATAACCTTTACCTTATCCTCCATCTCCCAAATCAACTCGGGTCCTCCAACTAATTTACTGGTCAAATCGTCCCAGTATAATGGCGACCTACAACATCGACCATACAGAGCCTCAAACAGAGCCATCTGAATACTCGCCTGATAGCTATTGTTGTAAGAGAACTCTACCAAGGCCAATGAATCTTGCCACGAAGCATCAAACTCTAATATACAAGCCCGTAGCATGTCCTCGAGCGTCTATATAGTACGCTCAATCTGACGTCCATCTGGGGATGATATGTTGTGCTCAACCTCACCTCAGTACCCAAAGCTGACTGAAGACCTCCCCAAAAATGAGATGTAAACCGCGGATCTCTGTCAGATACAATGGACACTAGAATCTCGTGTAGTCTCACTATATCCCGGACATACAGCTGAGCCATCCTAAAGTATGTGTACGTCATACTGTAGGGAATGAAGTGAGCTACCTTTGTCCTCCTATCCACGATCACACAAATGGCATCCCAACCCGAAGTAGTCCTCGGCAAGTGGGTCACAAAGTCCATGGATATGTGCTCCCTTCCATTCTGGTATCTCCAAGCTCCTAAGCTCGTCACCTGGTCTCTGCCTCTCTGCCTTAACTTGCTGACAGATTAAACACCTCTTGACAAAAGCGATAACATCACGCTTCATCAGTTTCCACCAAAATTGATCAGATAGATCCTTATACATTTTTCTCCCTCCTGGGTGGATACTAAATCGGCTACTGTGAGCTCGCTGTAAGATCCCTCTACGCAACTCTGGCGTACTCGGAACTACCCAATGGTTACCGAACCTCAAAGAATCATCCTCAGTCACTCTGAATTTTGATGGCTGTCCATGAAGTACCAACGATGACCAACTATGAATCTCCTCATCTGCCTTCTGAGCCCTCCGGATATTCTCATAAATGTCCGGCTCTGCCAATAAGGTTGATACCCATACCGGTGATGTATCCACATCAAAATCATAGCCCAGATGACAGTAGGAAGTCATCATAGCCGATAAATACATGGCATCCTCAGCAGTACTCTTCACCTTCCGACTCAAGGCGTCTGCTGTCAAGTTTGCTTTTTCAGGATGGTACTCTATTTCACAGTCATAGTCCTTGAGTAAATCCATACATATCCTCTGTCGCATATTCAACTCCGCCTGAGTAAACAAGCACTTCAGGCTCTTGTGATCCGTATAAATGATAAATGACGTACCATACAATGCCTCCAAATCTTCAGGGCAAAAATAATAGCCGCCAACTCCAAGTCATGGACCGGATATCTAGTCTCATGTGGCTTCAATTGTATCGATGCATAAGCTACCACATGTTTATCTTGTTCAGTACACATCCCAAGCCCTGTAGCGATGCATCAGTGTATAGAACAAATCTTTTGTTCTCCGTAGGGATTACCAACTCAGGCGTTGTAGTTAACCGGTGCTTCAACTCTTGGAAGCTTTGCTCACAAGCCTTAGATCAATAAAATGTTACTCCCTTTTGAGTCAACTAAGTCAATGGCTTAGCAATCTTAGAAAATCCTTGAACAAAGCGTCGATAATATCCTGCCAAACCAAGAAAGCTCCGTATTTCAGGCACAGAAGTGGGTGCAGACAACTCCATCACAGCCTCTACCTTCCTGGGTTCTACCGATATCCCATTGCTAGAAATAACATGCCCCAAAAACACAACACTGCTCAACCAGAACTCAGACTTGCTGAGCTTGGCAAATAACTGATTATCTCTGAGGATCTGGAGCACCGTCCATAAGTGTCTCACGTTCTCCTCCTCGCTCCGAGAGTAGATAAGTATGTCGTCAATAAACACTATCACGAACTGGTCAAGATATGGTTGGAACACTCTATTCATCAAACTCATAAAGACAGCCGGAGCGTTCGTCACACCGAACGGCATAACAAAGAATTCATAGTGCCCATACCGAGTACGGAATGCTATCTTCTGAACATCCTCCTCCCTGACCCGTATCTGATGGTAACCTGACCTCAAATCAATCTTGCTATACAGCTTAGTACCCTACAACTGATCAAATAAGTCATCTATCCTTGGGAGAGGATATTTGTTCTTCACCGTTACCTTATTCAGTTGTCTGTAGTCGATGCACAAACGCATCAAACCATACTTCTTTTTAACAAATAGGACCGGTGCGCCCCAAGGCGATACGCTAGGGCGTATATAACCTTGTCAAGGAAATCCTGTAACTGCTCCTTCAATTCCCTTAACTCCGTCGGTGCCATCCTATAAGGGGCACGAGAAATAGCGGATGTTCCCGGTAATAATTCATTCCCAAACTCGACCTCCCTAGTCGGTGGGAATCCTGGATTTCCTCCGGAAACACATTAGCAAACTTGGCTACCACGGGTACATCCTCCACCCTCAACTCTTTATTCTTTCCTGCCACATCCACGGCATAAATAAGATAGTCTGTGTGTCCACGTTCCAATAATCGGGACATTTTGACCTCCGATATCAACGGAATCTTCGCACGAGAACCGTCCCCATAGAAAGTCCACTAATCTCCTTATCAGATCTAAACCGAACCGTCCTCTGCCGATAGTCCACTACTGCCTGATATCTGTTCAGTGTGTCGATGCCCATAATGCAATCGAAGTCTGACATACCCAACACAATCAAATCTGCCTTCAACTCATTGCCCTAAAAATAAATGAGGCAGTCGGCAAGAAACTGATCAGCAACAACACTCTTCCCATAGGGTGCCGAGACCATAAGAGGCGTGGTTAACGGAGACGTGCGCATACGATGTCTCTCCACGAAATTCACAGACACAAAGGAATGCGAGGAACCTGTATCTAACAAAATAAGAGCGAGGTACGTAAATAAATGACACGTACCAGCTATAACTTCCTCTGGAGCCGCCGCAACCTGCTCCCTCGTCAAAGCATACACATGTCCTTGAGGTGGCCCCATTGCCTGACCTCCCAACTGTCAGGCACCATCGGCTGCCTCTGCTGCACTGTCCCGCTAGAAAACCTCCCTCTGCCTCCTCTGAGATCTACCTGGCCATCAATGTTGTGAGACCCCGTTATCTCAAACATACAAAAAGGTGCAATTAAGAGAACTAATCATACCTAATCAGAGTTGTAAGTCGTGTTGACAATTGAGCTTAAGGTTTTCATGTATATATGACATGCTAAAAGAAATTGGTTACATTCTTTAACAAATTTGGGTAAGGCTACTTTTACTGTACTCCTAGTAGAAACTATACAAAATAAGTCTTTATCTTGCTATCTTGTAGCACTCCTTACAGCTCGGCTTATCAACCTGACCCTGGTTCTCCTTAGCAAAAGCACCTACAAGGACAACCCCCATCACATGAGCATATCGTAATTCATATCAAACATAACATGAATGTAAAGCATAAATGCATAATCATAGTCATAAAATACTTCCTGTATATCCAATGCATTTAAAACGCCCATTAGTTGTCCCTGTACCATAACTCATGATAAAAACATTATATGATATTATGGCTTCCTTATATAAATGTCATGATATATCTTTACTTCTTAAATCCTTACTTCAATCTTGAGTCGTTTTATCATTAGTGTATTTCAATGCTTCTTACTTTTCCACGTAAGCGGAATTCTTCCTCGCTTCTTATGGAACTCCACGTTAGCGGTATTCTTCCTCGCTTCTTATGGAAATTCACGCCTCCATGTGCGAACGGTCCTCTATCTCTCGCTCCACATTTTCAGTGGAATTATAGTGTAAGCAATAAAATCCTCACTGTGATAACCTTGACTCGTGGAATACTCCTCTTATATTCCTCTCGTGGAACACACCTCTTATATTCCACAACATTCATATGCAAAAACAATGCATGTCAACATGTATCATATCATAATGCACTATCTTATGCATACTTTACTTTACCTTGTGTTAAATAAATAAACACGAATACATGGTACTGTTGGGATGCCCGTACGTTGCTTATGTACCTTTCAAAAGATAGAGGAGTCAACCGACTTTATCTCCTCGACTGTGCTGGTACCTGTGATGGTTCTACATAACCACATAACACAATATTAGGCACCTCATTATGATTCAATATCATAAACTTGACATAATAAATCAAAATCACATTTTTCATACTTCTGCCTCGACCGATCGATCGAAAAGACCCCAACCGATCGATCGAGGACTTTAGGCGATCGATCGAGAAAACCACCGATCGATCGACCCCTTTTGTTTAAAACTTTCTGCCTCGCCCGATCGATCGAAAATCACCACCGATCGATCGAGCTCCCCTGCAAAAATGCGATTTTCCAGAATTGTCGAGCACCTCATTTCATGTTATTAAAACTACAACATATAACATAAAACATGCTCGAGGAATTATGCTAGGAACATCACAAAACTTCTATGCACGTAACCACATCAACAGTTTGATCAAAACCTAGCTAACATGCATAATAACAACTTCATAAAGTTAACTCCCATTCAACCTTTTCCAGAGCATTTACTCTACCCAGATTTTTCGAACACTACATTTCACAAGATTGAATCCTTCACATATCGCATGCAAAATGCTCCGGGAAAAGTACTGGGAGCTTCATAACAACACCATGCAAGCCCGTAATTCGAAGGTTTAAAGAAACCTAAGCTAGCATGCTTCATAACCTCATGATAAAACCCCTACTCAACTTAAAACAGGGCACTTCCTTTACCCAGATTTTCGAGGAACACTTTTCACAAACGAAAATCTAACACATAAAGCATGTAAGTTGCTTAACCAAACATGCTAGGGGCTTCATAAAACGTATATGCAAGCACTCAAAACAATATTTCATCGAACCTTAAAGTAGCATGCCAAATCTGCTATAATGAACATACATGCTTAAAAATCTGAAAACTGGGAAAAATATGATTCCTCACCACTTTTGCTCCTCGATTTTTGATAAACTTCTTTCAACAAAAACGTTGGATTTCTTCTCCTATACTCAGATGAAATGTTGGAAAGGCTTTTTCCAGAAAAGGGGAGACAAAAACGAGATGGAGCAAGAGGAATGAATAATGGCAAAGTGGATGATTGCCCAACATGCTGCTGGATTCACGGGATAGGGGCATGGGTTAATGCTGACAGGCGGGAGGGGGGGTGGGTTGCTTGTGGGGTGGTTAAGTGGTGTTTAATTGTGTCCCGGTATTTCGTACGATGTATTAAAACATCCCTCTTTGATATTTTATAATTTTACCCCATCAATACATCATTCAAAAATACCTAACATGCCTCCTAAACCACATCTTCAAAATAAATATAACACCAACCAGATACATTAATTCCCCAACTTAATTACATGCATTTACCACATAAAGCATAGCCCATAAACCCCAAATTAAATCATGCCTTTAACACATAATAAAATTAGTACATCAAAGCATGTTTACACATAATCCTTTCGGGGATATCACAATACTCCACTACTTATAAGATTTCGTCCCCGAAATCAAACTTACTTACCAAAATAATATAAAACATAAAACACATACCAGAGAACAGTTCTGGATAGTGTTGCACCATGTGTTGCTCTGTCTCCCACGTGGCCTCCTCGACACCCCTACGATCCCACTGAACCTTGATCATAGGAATAACTTTGTTCCGAAGCCTGCGGTCTGCCCTATCCAAAATCCTGATAGGCCGCTCCACATAGGAAACATCAGACTCCAACTACACATCTGAAGGCTGCAACACATTCGAAGGATCTGGCTCGTACTTCCTCAGCATAGACACATGGAATACATCGTGTATACCAGACAGAGAGGGCGGCAAAGCCAAACGGTATGCCAGAGTACCAACACGCTGCAAGATATCATACGGCCCTACATATCTTGGGGATAACTTTCCCCGCATCCCAAACCGTACCACACCTCTGAAAGGTGAGATCTTCAGAAAGACTCTGTCGCCCAACTGAAACACCAACGGTCTTCGCCGCTGATTGGCATACGCCGCCTGTCTGTCCTGAGCTGCCTTCATCTTTCTCTTGATGACCTTTACCTTTTCTTCCATATCCTGGACCAACTCTGGTCCTCCGACCGATTTACGGTCCACATCATCCCAACACAAAGGAGACCTGCAACGCCTGCCATATAGGACTTCAAATGAGTCCTGCCAAGAAGTGTCAAACTCCAGCACACAAGCCCTCAACATATCTTCGAGCGTCTGTATCGTACGCTCGGTCTGTTCGTCCGTCTGGGGATGATATGTTGTGCTCAACCTTAACTCTGTGTCAAGGGATGACTTAAGACCCTCCCAAAAGTGAGATGTGAACCGCGGATCTCGATCAGACACAATCGAAACAGGGATCCCGTGCAGTCTCACCACATCTTTGATATATAACTGAGCCATCCTTAGGTATGTGAAGGTCATACATTAGGGAATGAAATGAGCACTCTTAGTCAATTTGTCGATGACTACCCATATGGCATCAAAACCCGAAACAGTCCTCGGTAAGTGGGTCACGAAATCCATAGACACGTGCTGCCACTTCCACTCGGGTATCTCCAAACTCCTTAGCTCACCACCGGGCCTCTGCCTCTCAGCCTTCACCTGCTGACAAATCAAGCAGCGCTTGACAAATGAAGTAACATCCTGTTTCATTCGCCTCCACCAGAACTTGCTGCATAAATCCTTATACATCTTCTTCCCGCCCGGGTGGATACTCATCCTGCCGCAATGAGCTCACTGTAATATACCCTGTCGCAACTCCGGTGTATCTGGAACCACCCATCTGTCGCCTAGCCTCAGAGAACCGTCCTCAGCCACTCTGAATCTCGATGGCTGACCTGAATGAACCACTGACATCCATCTCTGAACCTCTGCGTCGGTCCCCTGAGCCTTCCGGATGTGTTCATAAATGATCGGCTCAGCTAGCAAGGTCAACACCTGTACCGGAGAGGAAGATACATCATAATCAAACCCCAACTGACAGTAGGAGTCCATCATAGCTGATACATACATGACATCCTCTACCGTGCTCCTCACTTTCCGACTCAAAGCGTCGGCTGTAAAGTTTGATTTTCCCGGATGGTATTCGATTTCACAGTCATAGTCCTTCAGCAGGTCCATCCATCTCCTCTGCCTCATATTCAGCTCAGCCTGTGTAAACAAGAACTTCAGGCTCTTGTGATCAGTGAAGATGGTAAATGAGGTACCATATAAGTAGTGTCGCCATATCTTCAAGGCAAACACTATAGCTGCTAACTCCAAATCATGGACTGGATACCTCGTCTCTTGTGGCTTCAACTGCCTAGAAGCATAAGCCACTACATGTCTGTCCTGCATCAGTACGCCTCCTAGGCCCTGTAGTGATGCGTCAGTATAAAGAACAAATCCTTTGTTCTCCCTGGGAATCACCAAAACTGGTACAGTAGTCAGTCTGTGCTTTAATTCTCGAAAACTCTGCTCACAAGCCTCTGACCAACAGAATGGGACTCCCTTCTGAGTTAGCTGTGTAAGTGTCTTGGCGATCTTTGAGAAACCCTCGACGAAACGTCGGTAATAGCCAGCCAAACCAAGAAAACTTTGAATCTCATTGACTGAAGTAGGGGCAGACCAATCCATAACTGCCTCAATCTTCCTGGGATCTACTGATATCCCCTCTCAAGAGATAATGTGACCCAAGAATGATACACTGCTCAGCCAAAACTCACACTTGTTGAGTTTGGCGTACAACTGGTGATCTCTGAGGATTTGAAGCACCGTCCTCAAATGATCGGCATGTTCCTCCTCACTCCTTGAGTAGACAAGGATGTCATCAATGACCACGATCACGAACTGATCGAGGTACTCTTGAAATACTCTGTTCATCAAGCTCATAAAAACTGCAGGGGCATTTGTTACACCGAAAGGCATTACCAAGAATTCGTAGTGCCCATACCGAGTTCAAAAGGCTGTCTTTTGAACATCATCAGTTCTAACCCTTATCTGGTGATAGCCTGACCTCAAGTCAATCTTTGAGTAGATCTATGTGCCCTGAAGCTGATCAAACAGATCATCAATCCTTGGAAGCGGATACCTGTTCTTTACTGTGGCCTTATTAAGTTGCCTATAGTCAATGCACAGACGCATTGAACCATCCTTCTTCTTTACGAACAAAACTGGCGCACCCCAAGGCGATACACTAGGATGAATGTATCCCTTGTAGAGGAGCTCATGTAACTGTACTTTCAGCTCTGCCGGTGCCATCCTGAATGGGGCACGAGAAATTGCTGATGTCCCCGGCAGTAGCTCAATGGCAAACTCCACATCTCTTATCGGCGGAAACCCTAGAATCTCCTCCGGGAATACATCAATGAATTCCGTCACGGCCGGTATATCCTCGATCCTTAACTCTTCCTTTTCCTCAGAGACGTCCACGGCATACATAATGTAGCCCGTGTGGCCGCGTTCCAATAACCGCGACATCTTAACTGCTGAGATCACTGGAATTTTGGGACGAGAGCCGTCCCCATAAAAGGTCCACTGGAACCCCTGATCAGAAAGAAAATGTACCATCCTCTGTCGGCAATCTACCATGGCTCGGTATCTGCTCAACACATCAATGCCGATAATGCAGTCAAAATATGCCATCTCTAACTGAATCAGATCGGCCCTCAGATCATTGCCCTCAAAATAAATGAGGCAATCAGATAGTAGTCGATCCGCAATCACATGCATTCCCATGGGTGTCGAGACCATGAGAGGCGTGGGCAACGGAGACGAACACAAGTGGTGTCTCTCCACAAAAGCAGAAGACACAAAAGAATGGGAAGCACCTGTATCTATCAATATAAATGCAAGGTACGTAAATAAATGACACGTACCAGCAATGACCTCCTCTGGGGCTGCTTCAGCCTGCTCCCGCGTCAATGCATACACCTGACCCTGCGGCTGTCCCGCCGCCTGACCTCCCTGCGGTCGTGGTGCAAAATGCTACCTCTGTGGTGTTCTTCCTGAGTCAAATCTTGGCCTATTCGGCCCAGTGTCTTCCTGACCTCCCCGATTGGGGCAACCTCGAGCCAAGTGGCCCATCTTGCCACAAATATAGCAACCCTGACAGTCACGTGACAAGTGCGATCCTCCACAGTTGTTACATCGGTTTCCTCCTGTCTTACTTCCCTGGGATGGCCCTCGGTTACTTTGCTTCTGACCCTGAGATTTCTTTCCACTGAATCTAGAAGATGATGAGGCCCCACGAGGCTTAAACTGGTCCCCTCGTGGCCTCAGACGGTCACCAACAGGTCTCTGCGATGGTGGGAAAGGGGTACAACTTCCTTGTACACGCCCACCGCAATCTCTGCCAGCTCTGCCCTAATCAGAGCGTCATCAAATGAGCTGGGGTTGTTGGAGACAACCCTATCGAATAGCTCCGGCCTCAGTCCCTTCAAGAAATGCCTCATCTTGGCATGACTGCTCACAGCAATATGAGGGACATACCTCAACAGTGAGGAATACTGCATGGCATAATCTGAGACTGACATGCTGTCCTGCTTCAAACTAGTAAACTCATCTTCCTTTAACTGCCTGGCAGCTGCAGAAAAATACCGGTTAAGGAACCGGGTTCTGAATACAGTCCAGTCAACTGCTACACCTTGAGCTCTCAGCTCCATCACAGTGGTCTTCCAACACGTAGAAGGCTTCTTCGCCATCTGAAACTCAGCCAACCTCAGCCATGCGGTACATGCACAGGGCGCAGTCACAAGTATCTGCTCTATCCGCTCCAGCCACTCTTCGGCTGCTTCACCAGACTCAATGTGGGGGTCTTCCCACCCTAACAGTGTTATAGTGACATAAGAAGGACTAATCATGCATTAAATAACATCTTAAGATTCCGGTTGTTACATGAGCTAACATGATTACAGGCCAAAATACAAAACTTCAAAAATAATTCCTTACATTCCCAAAAGAATGACAAAATTTAGATTTACACTACTCCTAGAGTAGATACTAATCATGACTTGAATCCTATACATTTCTGTGTTCCTCGTAGCTCACTGCCTCAACCCGACCCTTAGTCCTTTAGTCCAAAAGTGTACCTACAGGGACAACACATCATGAGCATATACAATCTTACTTAACATCATAAAAACATCACAGTAAATGTATGAAATCTTGGTTAAGTAAATATGCTGGTTATTCATTAACTTCTTTTTGTTGTCCCTGATTCATATTCATGCATATGGGCATCTTACCCTGTGGCATCTTACCACATCATAAACATCGTATGGCCTCTTACCATATGGGCATCTTACCCCGTGGCATCTTACCACATAATAACATCGTATGGCTTCTTGCCATATGGGCATCTTACCCCGTGGCATCTTACCACATAATAACGTAATATGGCTTCTTACCATATGGGCATCTTACCCCGTGGCATCTTACCACATAATAACATCGTATGAATATACAAACATCTTATAAACATCATCATTTCATCATAATTAATCATGCAATAAAAGCATAGCCATAATGTAGGGATGTGTTTTACCGTCCGATGCCCGTACGCCTCTTACGTACCTTTTTAAAAGGAGGAGGAGTCAACATACTTTATCTCTTTGACTGTGCTGGTACCTGGGATGGTTCTACAAGACCACATAATACCATATTAGATGCCTCAATATCATCTCATACCATAAACTTAACAAAATAAATCATCATTTTATTTTTCAACACTCTGCCTCTCTCGATCGATCAGCCCCGAGGTCTCGATCGATCGAGAAACTGTGCATAAACAGTGCCCAAACACTCTGCCTCGATCGATCGATCGAAATATTTTACAGATCGATCGAGGAGCTTCACCGATCGATCGGAAAATCCTTCGATCGATCGACGCCTGAATTTCAAACCATGCTTAAAAGCTTCTGCCTCGCTCGATCGATCGGTACAATAATCTCGATCGATCGAGCACTCTGAAAATCGGGATTTTTCCAGATTTTCGAGGACCTCATTTCATATCATCAAATCTATTTCATAACACATCATACTTGCTCAAACAAACATGCTAGGAACTTCATAAACCTTCCATGTAGGTACTTAAATCAAAGGTTTAACAAAACCTAAGCTAACATGCATCATAACATCATCAAAATCTTCGACATCATCCAACCTATACAGAAAACAGAGCATGCTCATCTTTGCCCAGATTTTCAAGCACATAGTTTCATAACCAGAAATCTATCACATAAAACATGTAACATACTCGAACTAACATACTAGTAGTTACATAATACTTCCATGTAAGCACTCATACCAAGGTTTCACCCAAACCTATACTAGCATGCATGGAATCATCACCACCAAAACCAAACCCAAACAAAACTCTGAAAACAGAGTATTAAAACTTTACCCCTCTTCTTGGTAAGCTTTTGCACACAAAATCACAAGCCTTTCCTTCTCCTTTTTGCAGCTCACTCCATCGATTTTGGGAGAGAAAGAGAGGGAGAAGGAGGTGGAGGAGAGTTGATTGTAAGCAATGAGTGATAGCATGGGTTGGGCAAGTGGGGGTATGGGTTGAACAAGTGGGGGAGGGGTGAGGTGACCGAGTGGGTGGGGGTGGTGTGGGTAGGGTGGTCAAGTGGTGTTTAATTGTGTCCCGGTATTTAGTACGATGTATTAAAATATCCTCACTCGATATTTTATAACTTCATTTAATTAATACATCCTTTAAAACACCCAACATGCCCCCTAAATCATAACATCATATCATAATTATAATCCCCCAATTGAAATACACCACAACCCTTAAACATATCATAAATCATCATCATAGCACAAAATCATATAACATTTCGGGGGTATTACATTACTTCCCTACTTATAAGATTTAGTCCTCTAAATCTACATGCATCACTATATCGAAACTTAACATAAAAACATACCAGAGAATAATTCCGGATAGTGCTGCACCATATGCCCTTCCGTCTCCCACGTAGCCTCCTCGACAACCCGACGATCCCACTGAACTTTGACCATCGGTATAACTCTGCTCCGTAGTCTGCGATCCTCTCGATCCAGAATCCTGATAGGTCATTCTACGTAGGACACATCTGAGTCTAACTGTACTTCAGTAGGCTGTAAGACATGAAACGGGTCTGGCTCATACTTCTGTAACATAGAAACGTGGAAAACGTCGTGTATGCCAGACAGGGATGGCGGTAGTGCCAAACGGTAGGCCAAAGTACCGATACGCTGCAAAACTTCATATGGCCCAACATACCTCGGAGATAACTTTCCCCGCATACCAAACCGAACCACACCCCTGAAGGGCGAGATCTTTAAGAAGACCCTGTCTCCTAACTGGAATTCCAGCGGTCGTCACCGCTTATTGGCATAGGCTGCTTGCCTATCCTGGGCTGCTTTCATCTTTTGGCGTATCAACTTTATCTTATCTTCCATATTCCAAATCATATCCGGTCCTCCGACCGCTTTGCTAGTCAAGTCCTCCCAATACAGCAGTGACCTACATCGTCGTCCATACAGAGCTTCAAAAGGAGCCATTTGAATGCTCGCCTGATAACTGTTATTATAGGAGAACTCCTCCAGTGCCAATGAATCCTGCCACGGAGTATCAAACTCCAAAATACATGCCCTCAACATGTCCTCGAGCGTCTGAATGGTACGCTCTGTTTGGCCGTCTGTCTGAGGGTGATAGGCTGTACTCAGTCTCACCTCTGTGCCCAAAGCTGTCTGGAGACCCTCCCAGAAATGTGAAGTGAACCTCGGGTCCCTGTCAGACACTATCGAGACTGGAATACCATGCAATCTTACTACATCCCGTACATACATCTGGGCCATCTTCAAGTATGTGAATGACATATTGTAAGGGATGAAATGAGCCATCTTCGTCAGCCTATCTACGATCACCCAGATCGCATCACATCCTGAGGCCGTCCTTGGCAAGTGGGTCACAAAGTCCATAGAGATATGCTCCCACTTCCATTCGGGTACCTCTAAGCTCTTCAGCTCGCCACCAGGCCTCTGCCTCTCTGCCTTTACCTGATGGCAGATCAAACATCTTTTAACAAAAGTGATCACATCGCGCTTCATGCGTCTCCACCAGAATTGACCGCATAAGTCTTTTTACATCTTCCTTCCTCATGGGTGGATACTGAACCGACTACTGTGAGCTCGCTCCAATATTCCTCTACGCAACTCTGGTGTATCTGGGACTACCCATCGGTTGCCCAGTCTAAAGGAATTATCCTCAGCCACTCCGAACTTGGATGGCTGACCTTTAAGTACCAATGACGTCCAACTCTGAACCTCATCATCCGACCTCTGGGCCTTCCTGATTGCCTCAAATATATCTGGCTCCGCCAATAAGGTCGACACTCGCACAGGCGACGTTTCTATATCGAAATCATAGCCAAGATGGCAATAAGAAGTCATCAAAGTCGACAAACACATAACATCCTCTGCAGTACTCTTCACCTTCCGACTTAAGGCGTCTGCTATTAAGTTCGCTTTACCGGGATGGTACTCAATCTCACAATCATAGTCTTTGAGTAAATCCATCCACCTTCTTTGCCTCATATTCAACTCTGCCTGAGTGAATAAGAACTTCAGGCTCTTATGGTCCGTAAAGATGGTGAATGAAGTACCATAAAGATAATGCCACCAAATCTTCAAGGCGAAGATAATAGCCGTCAGCTCCAAGTCATGCACTGGATACCTAGCCTCGTGTGGCTTCAGCTGCCTCGATGCATAAGCCACCACATGCTTATCTTGCATCAACACACAGCCCAAACTGTGATGACCTGAGATTAGGGATGTTAATCCCGGAGTGTTAATAACCTCTAAAGTTGTTTTGCGTGGCGATTTGGTGTTTAATCGAGGTGTCGGGCCTTCTGGGCTCATTTATTTGGGCAGTTGGGATCGTTGGATCCCGAGGTTGAGATCGTATTCTCATTTCGGTGAAAACCTGTGAGTTGGGTTTTAGTGTGACTCAGAATCTCGGGTGCTGTGTGTGGGCACCGGTAGGGGGTTTTTGAGTTAGAGAGAGAGTTTTTGAAAACAGATGATTTTTAATGAATCATGATGTATTTGTGGAGATATTAGTATTTCGGGTTATTTTTGCTATAAATACCATTTGAACCCGAAATTTTAATTAGAAAATCATTTCAGCCCTTTCCCTCCTCTCTCTCCCGCAGCCGCGCCCCATTCCCGTTTTTCCCCCAGCCCCCGCCGCTTCAGACGCTTCGCCCGCCGCCGTCCGGCCGCCGTTCGGCACGTGCGACCCGCCGCCGGCTTCGTCTCGACGAGGCGCAGCTATCCCCTCCATCAATTCGAAGTTTCGTCGCGTGTGGAAGTCGGATTTCGCTGGAATGCGCCGATCCCCAATTTCTAGGGTTCTTCGATTTTCGTCCGATTTCTTCCGATTTTCGTTTGGGTAACCTTCCTAACCCCTTTTCCATGCTTGTGATGTGATTCCCTGCCTAATTGTGATTTATTGGCTCGAATTTATTTCGAATTTCGTTGGCTTTGGTTCGAATTTTTGGATGTGTGGGTGAAGTGGGTTCGAAAATTGTGATCTTTGGCAGGGGTGTGGTGAATCTTGTTAGTGATTGATTATTACATGTTTTAGTTGTATAAGGATGATTATTGTGTTCGAATTTTAGGGGTTTGAATTCGAAAATTTGGGGCTTTGGCATGTGGGGCGATTATTCTTGTTGTTGATTGAGTAATTCATATTTTAGATGAATTATGGTGTTTAATTGGGTTCAATTTGTGTTGTGAAGATTCGAAAATTTGTGGGGTGTTCTTGAGCAATTTTCGATAATGGTTTATTGTCGTGTGTTGACAATATTTTTGAGGGTTATGGGTGTGCTTGAGCATGAGTTGCATGTTCGTAATTAATTGTGAATTAATTTACCGTGTTAGCACATCGTTCCTCGGAGCATGGAACTCGAGCAAGGTTTGGCTCGGACTTCGGAGATTTAAGGTACGTGTGACGTACGAGCATTACTATATGTGATAGCAATTGTGAAATGCATAATGTGTTGTATTGCATTAGATGGTTGTGGGTATGGCTATATATATATATATATATATATATATATGTGTCGATATGACTATGGAACGACCTAGTCTTGATATCGCTGCCACAAGTGTACGTAATACTAGAGTAGTATGACCTTATAAGAGGTATGGGGTACTGGGTTTATTTGACTATTGTAAGACATGTGAGATGTCTAAGTATAAATGAGAATTTGTAAAATAAAGGGTAGGGCATTTGAGATGCCTGAGAATGATCGTGGGATCATGTATTCATTGAAAGACATGTGAGATGTCTTCGTTAGGAGACATGTGAGATGTCTAAGTGAAATAGAGAATTTGTGAAATAAATGCTAGGCATTTGAGCTATCTGTGATTGGTAGCAAAGTTAAAAATCAGTGTTAGATATCGAGATATCTATGTTTGCATGTATAATGAATTTGGAATCATTAATTATTGATACTTGAGAATCAGGCATGCTATGAGTTAAATCAATGTGTTGATTTACTGATTTATGAGATTTGATGAGTTTGATGATTGTGAGAACAGGGACAGTACACGGAATCCCGGATGAGGATGTTGCCATCCAGGGAGTATCATTTAAATTCATTATATTTACTTGTGTTGTAAATTATGAATTTCATTATTGTTATTATGAGATTTTGTGTATTGGTATGCTCACCCCGTTGGGGGCTGTCTCTGTTGGGGCAGGTGAACAGGTGCATCGATGGCTGTGGAGCTGAGCTCGAGCTGTTGATTGGATGTACTCACAGGATCGTGGTACCAGGGCTTGATGGAGCACGGTATCGTATAGAGTACTTGTATACACCCAAGATTTATATACACATTTATGATGCTCGCATGTGAGCACGAATATTCTTGTATATGGGTTGTATATAAAGGCATGAGCCTTTCTCTCTTTCATTATGTGTTGCATGCAATTGTGGTAGAATTGCTAATGATATGAGAGTCGTTAGTGTATTATGTGGGTATTGAGACCCATTCATGTTGTCATATGTGTGGTGTCTTCCCTGGCTGGGAATTTACTTTGTGTTCTATATTCTGTTGAGTATTGTGTATTCCCTGGCCGGGAATTATATTATGTGATGTGCTTGTGTTTTGGGATAGCTCAATTTATGGGGAGACTCTGCCCAAATTTTTATAAAAACCCACAATGCAAAAGGGCACCAAGGGGTAGTAAAGGGCGAACATGTGAGTCTAATTGTGGGTAGAGATGATCTTAATGTTGTATATTAAAGAAATTTTGTAGTTGCCATTCAATGGTAGAGTATCATCTGAGCTTCCCGATTGGCTTTTATTGGAAGCATGTGCCACACATAGTAGTTAATACACTAATTAAGGGTTAAGGGCTTGGGGTCCTTACATTAGTGGTATCAGAGCAGTGGTTAGCTCTTTGGGGCTGTTAAGGGCCTATGAAGTTATTGATAGCACATATTTATGCATGATGGCATTAATGTTGTATGACACAACTAGTTGTTATGTGCTTTTATGATATGAAAAGTGGTGTTGATAATCATTGTGATTGCAGGAATCGTGTAGCATGAGATGGGATGGCATTAATGGTGATGTCTGGCCCTTCATGTATTATGTGGAAAGGTGAGACGTACGGGCTTCGGACGGTAAAACGTGTTACACCTTTGATTATGTATATCGTGGGTAGTGAACCCTTACATGTGATGGTATATGTGAAATGATAGTGATATATTGTGATAATGGAATCAACTGTTGTGCTTGATTATTGTGATAGAATTGATGAATGTTCCGGTAGCCTTTATCTCCGAGCGAGGGAGGTACTTGCCGCTGTCATGACTGAGCGAAGTAACATGCCGCTGTCATTGTCGAAGCGAGGGGTCCTAACATTCCGCTGTTGTATTGGGACCGGAACAGTCACAATTCTAGTGATTAAAGTGGAATATTGTGATTATTGTGGAATATTGTGGTTATAACTGAAAAGTGATATTGATCATTATATTGTGAACTGTGGTATTAACCTGGATGCAGGTACATGGAGCTAGTGGGAGTTCCGGTAGTTGTTATATTCGAGCGAGGGAGGTACTTGCCGCTGTCATATGAAGCGATGGTAATATGATATTTGCCGCTGTGATGTCTAAGCGAGGTAACATGCCGCTGTCATTGTCGAAGCGAGGGATATCATATGATGCCGCTATATGTCGAAGCGAGGGGTCCTAAAATTCCGCTGCTATAACAGGACCGGAACAACCACAGTATCTATATTGATTGGCGATGGTTCATTCCGCCATATGTATTGATAGCGATGGTTCATGCCGCTATATCGATTGGCGATGGTTCATTCCGCCATATGTATTGATAGCGATGGTTCATGCCGCTATATTGATTGGCGATGGTTCATTCCGCCATATGTATTGATAGCGATGGTTCATTCCGCTATGTTGATTGGCGATGGTTCTTGCCGCCGGATATATATTGATAGCGATGTCTCATTCCGCTATTCTATTGGCGATGATTTATGCCGCATGTATATTGATAGCGATGCCTCATTCCGCTATATTGATTGGCGATGGTTCATGCCGCCAGATATATTGATAGCGATGTCTCATTCCGCTACATCTAGGGCGATGGTTCATGCCGCCAGATGTCTATAGCGAAGTTTTATGCCGCTGACTCTATGACGAGGGATTATGCCCCTGATTCTATAGCAATGGATTGTGCCGCTATGTGCTCAGCACAGGATTTTGCCGCCTTCGAGCGATGGGTGCTGACTACGCACTATTATCGAGCGACGGAGACAGGTATGCCGCTATGTTGATAGCGATGAGGTATGGCATATTACTGTTTATTTAGCACTATTGTGGATAGTATGTGTTGATTTGCTATATATGCCATGCATTTGATGATGAGATTATAGATGTCGTGTATTGACAGGTAACGTCGTATGTTTGACAATGTTAATTGAATGTCATGTGTTGACATATGCGTCACGGGATGACGATGACATAGTGGATGTTCTATGTAGACGTGTAGCGTCGTTTTGATGATTAATACATTTATGTTATGTATTTAGTTGTATAGTTGAGTGCCGATGGTGAGCACATGGTAGAGTCTGGGTCACTAGTTGACGAGACCTTTCGTCGAGCAATGATACCCTTGGGTATGCTCGTTAATTTGGCTAGGGCCAAGTGATTGGTGGTAAGAGTAGTCATTGAGGAAACTACTCGCTTGTGTTGTGATGTAGGGTAGACATGGTTGCACCCACCCTGAGGGTGTGGGATAAGTCTTATCGGATTATGATTGCATCATAAGTGAACAAGGACACCGGGTTGTCCATTGTGCTTGGTATTTTAGAGATATGTTGGGCGATGACCCATTACTCTAACGGTATGTACGGTATGGCATACCGAGATGGAACATATGGTTTGTTGGTGGACCTGATATGAACCTATGGAGACAGCACTTTGCTAGCCAGATATCGTAGTGATGATATAGTGTGCTTGTTGGGGCCATGATACTGCTCGTTGGAATCAGGTTTGGCAAATCGTAAAGTGATACGATGTGGATTATGGTGGGCTTTAGTAGTCACCACGTCATTTGAGGTTGAGGTTGTGCATGCCTCACTGAAACGTGTATACGTTTATGTTAAATCTTGGTGAGACTTGTTTGGGACAGCTCATGAGGTTGGAGTACCAATAAGAGAGTCATCAAGTCGTTGTTGACTCGATCTGAGGGAATCCGTGTATTTGGGATACAACGGGTGTTATTGTATCCAGTTTTTCCGAACGGTGGTTCGAGACTAGTGGATCTCGAGTTCGATAGCACTTCCCTTGTGGGGAAGGAGGTAGTATTATACCTATATGGGAATCTTTGAAGGATTCGGTAAGTTGGTACGTGTGGTGTTGATTTTGGGAATCATGCCGTGTTGTTGATCGTCGATTATCATTCTCCACTGCAATGGAATGACTCAGTATTAACAGTTGTGTTTAGGGGCTTAGGGGTATGTTGTAGATACCCGAGCCAAGTGCATTGAGTGTGCATGTGATGTCAGTGCTTAGGCAGGTATACCGGTGAGTATACGGATGCTAGTTTTTGATCCCCTTTTTGTCAAGCATAGAGTATGCTATTTTGGATGGCTAAATCTCTGATGAGAGATATTGAACACCCTGAGATTGGGAATCTCCATGGCACTATAATAATGAGAAACAATTGTGAAGTTAGTTGACACCCTTTGAGGAGGGATTATCTTGTGTGGGTTGAGGTGTTTCATTGTTGGTGTTTTCCTTCGAGTCCTGCGATACCCTTCCCAAGTTTGGATTGTTAAATCCTAGGATTATCAAGGGATGGCAGGAATTCGGATTTATTGGGTGTCGCTGTCGACACAAGCGTTGAGGATGCAATGGGTTTATTGCATGTCCTTTCAGAATTTGAGCTCTGTGGAGTCTCGATGGTTTATTTATGATCAGGATGTGATCCTTGGAATATCCGGAGGTGGACATCTTGTGAGATGTCTTTTGTGTGAACCTGTGGCCGTGAGTTGCCCAAATTGAGTTGCAATGATGCGACTGCTCCTTCGATGGAAAAGGTTTGGAAGTGGAGACCAGGTTTGGTATGTGTACATCGTGGTATACTAATGTTTCCCTCGTAACGATGTGTGTTAGACATCGTGAGTCATGATAAAGATATCATTGGGTGATATCTACGATGGAATCGGGAGTGATTCGAATCCTTGCAGTTTCAGTCGACTAACTGCTTTTGGACTGTTAGCGTTGAGTTGTGCTGACGCTCTTTGACGTTATGATGGATTTGGAAGTCTATTCCACTCCAGAGTTCGACACGAAGTCAACGTTCTCACGGTTGAGGTGTCATTCATGATGCGTTCTTACTAGTGGTATTAGAACGAAGGATGACTGTCCGATCTACGGTCGTAAGTATTGGTTGTTTTGCAGTCATGAGGGACTGACTTTTGGGATAAACCGCATCGAGGTATGCTTTGCCTCTTGGGTGATATGTTGGTTTTGGTATGTCGCTCTGTTTCAGAGTTTGTTGTGAGATAAGTATCCTCGCGGCTTTTAAGACGATTCTGATATGGTCAGGAATCGAGGATATGGCTTCATGTTGTTGTGTATCCTAGGTGTTAAGTGATACACCGGTGCTAATTTCGAGGACGAAATTCTTTTAGTGGGGGATATTGTGATGACCTGAGATTAGGGATGTTAATCCCGGAGTGTTAATAACCTCTAAAGTTGTTTTGCGTGGCGATTTGGAGTTTAATCGAGGTGTCGGGCCTTCTGGGCTCATTTATTTGGGCAGTTGGGATCGTTGGATCCCGAGGTTGAGATCGTATTCTCATTTCGGTGAAAACCTGTGAGTTGGGTTTTAGTGTGACTCAGAATCTCGGGTGCTGTGTGTGGGCACCGGTAGGGGGTTTTTGAGTTAGAGAGAGAGTTTTTGAAAACAGATGATTTTTAATGAATCATGATGTATTTGTGGAGATATTAGTATTTCGGGTTATTTTTGCTATAAATACCATTTGAACCCGAAATTTTAATTAGAAAATCATTTCAGCCCTTTCCCTCCTCTCTCTCCCGCAGCCGCGCCCCATTCCCGTTTTTCACCCAGCCCCCGCTGCTTCAGACGCTTCGCCCGCCGCCGTCCGGCCGACGTTCGGCGCGTGCGACCCGCCGCCGGCTTCGTCTCGACGAGGCGCAGCTATCCCCTCCATCAATTCGAAGTTTCGTCGCGTGTGGAAGTCGGATTTCGCTGGAATGCGCCGATCCCCAATTTCTAGGGTTCTTCGATTTTCGTCCGATTTCTTCCGATTTTCGTTTGGGTAACCTTCCTAACCCCTTTTCCATGCTTGTGATGTGATTCCCTGCCTAATTGTGATTTATTGGCTCGAATTTATTTCGAATTTCGTTGGCTTTGGTTCGAATTTTTGGATGTGTGGGTGAAGTGGGTTCGAAAATTGTGATCTTTGGCAGGGGTGTGGTGAATCTTGTTAGTGATTGATTATTACATGTTTTAGTTGTATAAGGATGATTATTGTGTTCGAATTTTAGGGGTTTGAATTCGAAAATTTTGGGCTTTGGCATGTGGGGCGATTATTCTTGTTGTTGATTGAGTAATTCATATTTTAGATGAATTATGGTGTTTAATTGGGTTCAATTTGTGTTGTGAAGATTCGAAAATTTGTGGGGTGTTCTTGAGCAATTTTCGATAATGGTTTATTGTCGTGTGTTGACAATATTTTTTAGGGTTATGGGTGTGCTTGAGCATGAGTTGCATGTTCGTAATTAATTGTGAATTAATTTACCGTGTTAGCACATCGTTCCTCGGAGCATGGAACTCGAGCAAGGTTTGGCTCGGACTTCGGAGATTTAAGGTACGTGTGACGTACGAGCATTACTATATGTGATAGCAATTGTGAAATGCATAATGTGTTGTATTGCATTAGATGGTTGTGGGTATGGCTATATATATATATATATATATGTTTCGATATGACTATGGAACGACCTAGTCTTGATATCGCTGCCACAAGTGTACGTAATACTAGAGTAGTATGACCTTATAAGAGGTATGGGGTACTGGGTTTATTTGACTATTGTAAGACATGTGAGATGTCTAAGTATAAATGAGAATTTGTAAAATAAAGGGTAGGGCATTTGAGATGCATGAGAATGATCGTGGGATCATGTATTCATTGAAAGACATGTGAGATGTCTTCGTTAGGAGACATGTGAGATGTCTAAGTGAAATAGAGAATTTGTGAAATAAATGCTAGGCATTTGAGCTATCTGTGATTGGTAGCAAAGTTAAAAATCAGTGTTAGATATCAAGATATCTATGTTTGCATGTATAATGAATTTGGAATCATTAATTATTGATACTTGAGAATCAGGCATGCTACGAGTTAAATCAATGTGTTGATTTACTGATTTATGAGATTTGATGAGTTTTAATGTTTGTGAGAACAGGGACAGTACACGGAATCCCGGATGAGGATGTTGCCATCCAGGGAGTATCATTTAAATTCATTAATATTTACTTGTGTTGTAAATTATGAATTTCATTATTGTGATTATGAGATTTTGTGTATTGGTATGCTCACCCCGTTGGGGGCTGTCTCTGTTGGGGCAGGTGAACAGGTGCATCGATGGCTGTGGAGCTGAGCTGGAGCTGTTGAATGGATGTACTCACAGGATCGTGGTACCAGGGCTTGATGGAGCACGGTATCGTATAGAGTACTTGTATACACCCAAGATTTATATACACATTTATGATGCTCGCATGTGAGCACGAATATTCTTGTATATGGGTTGCATATAAAGGCATGAGCCTTTCTCTCTTTCATTATGTGTTGCATGCAATTGTGGTAGAATTGCTAATGATATGAGAGTCGTTAGTGTATTATGTGGGTATTGAGACCCATTCATGTTGTCATATGTGTGGTGTCTTCCCTGGCTGGGAATTTACTTTGTGTTCTATATTCTGTTGAGTATTGTGTATTCCCTGGCCGGGAATTATATTATGTGATGTGCTTGTGTTTTGGGATAGCTCAATTTATGGGGAGACTCTGCCCAAATTTTTATAAAAACCCACAATGCAAAAGGGCACCAAGGGGTAGTAAAGGGCGAACATGTGAGTCTAATTGTGGGTAGAGATGATATTAATGTTGTATATTAAAGAAATTTTGTAGTTGCCATTCAATGGTAAAGTATCATCTGAGCTTCCCGATTGGCTTTTATTGGAAGCATGTGCCACACATAGTGGTTAATACACTAATTAAGGGTTAAGGGCTTGGGGTCCATACACAAACCCTGCAGTGACGCATCCGTATACAAGGCAAATCTCTTATTCTCAGACGGAATCACCAACACAGGCGCTGTAGTCAATCGACGCTTCAGTTCTTGGAAACTTTCCTCACAAGCCTCCGACCAAAAGAAGGGGACTCCTTTCTGAGTCAGCTGTGTCAGGGGTTTGGCGATCTTTGAAAAACCCTCGACGAAACGTCGGTAATATCCTGCCAAACCGAGAAAACTCCGTATCTCAGGTACAGAAGTGGGTGCAAACCCACCCACTCCATCACAGCCTCAATCTTCCTGGGATCCACAGATATCCCACTGCTAGATATAACATGGCCTAAGAATACCACGCTGCTCAACCAGAACTCGCACTTGCTGAGCTTTGCATATAGCTGATGATCCCTGAGGATCTGGAGTACTGTCCTCAAGTGCTCCGCGTGTTCTTCTTCAGTCCGGGAGTAGATGAGTATATCGTCAATGAAGACTATGACGAGCTGATCCAAAAATGACTGGAACACCCTGCTCATCAGACTCATAAAAATGGCTGGGGCATTTGTCACCCCAAAAGGCATGACTAAGAATTCATAGTGCCCGTATCTAGTCCTGAAAGCTGTCTTCTGAACATCATCTTCTCTTACTCGAATCTAATGGTACCCCGACCTCAGATCGATCTTACTGTAGAGCCTCGTACCCTGCAGTTGGTCAAACAAATCATCAATCCTTGGGATCGGATACTTGTTCTTTACTGTGGCCTTATTCAGTTTCCTATAGTCAATGCATAGACGCATCGATCCATCCTTCTTCTTAACAAACAAAACAGGCGCACCCCAGGGTGATACGCTAGGGCGTATGTAGCCCTTATCAAGGAGGTCTTGCAACTGAGTCTTTGACTCCCTTAGCTCTGCTGGTGCCATCCTATACGGGGCACGAGAAATTGCAGACGTCCCCGGTAGTAACTCAATCCCAAACTCGACCTCTCTCGTCGTTGGGAATCCTGGAATCTCCTCTGGAAAAACATCAGAAAACTTTGCCACTACGGGCACATCCTCAACCTTTAATTCCTTCCTCTTTTCCGCATTATCCACAGCATAGATAAGATATCCGATATGGCCTCGTTCCTATAACTGTGCCATCTTGACAGCAGATATCAACGGAATCTTTGGACGAGAACCATCCCCATAGAATGTCCACTGGACTCCCAAATCAGATTTGAACCGAACAGTCCTCTGTCTACAGTCCACAACTGCCTGATACTTGTTCAGCACATCGATGCCCACAATGCAATCGAAGTCTGACATTCCCATCACAATCAAATCCGACCTTAACTCGTTATCCTCAAAATAAATGAGGCCATCAAAAACAATATGATCTGTAGTCAAACTTCTTCCAGCGGGTGTCGAGACTATAAGAGGCATGGGCGACGGAGAAGTGCATATGTGGTGCCTTTCAACAAAACTCGTCAACACAAAAGAGTGTGACGCACCTGTGTCTATCAATATAAGAGCAGGGTGCGTAAATAAAAGACACGTACCCGCTATAACCTCCTCCAGAGCCGTTGTAGCCTGCTCCCTCGTCAAAGCGTAAACCTGCCCCTGAGGTGGCCCCGTGGGCTGACCTCCATACTGCCTCGATGCGGAAGGTGGTATGTGCTGTGCCGCTCTGTCCGCAGGCCACCCTGCAGAGTTCTGCTGTCTTCCCCTGTTGGGACACTGCCGAGCAAAGTGGCCTCTGTCGCCACAGACATAGCATCCTACGCAGTCTTTTGCCAAATGTGGTTGCCCACAAAGAGTGCACTGAACTCTTCCAGATCTGTCCCCCTGAGGCTGTCCTCTTCCCGTAGGGGCGTCATCCCTACGATTCCCCTTCCAACGATTCTCTGGCCTCTTGCCACTAAATCTTGACGCTGAAGTGTTCCCCCTAGGCTTAAACTGATCACCCCTGGGCTTCAAATTGTCAGAAGTAGATTTCTGAGGGGGTACTGGAGATGGCACGGCATCAGGATATGCACCAACTCCCAGTTCGGCTAGCTCAGCCCGTGAAAGCGCATCGTCAAAACAGGCAGGGCCATAAGTGACGACCATGTCAAACAGCTCAGGCCTCAAGCCTTTCATAAAATTCCTCATCTTAGCCTGGGTGTTTGCAGCAATGTGGGGCACATAACGGAGTAAAGACAGTAATGTAGAGCATAGTCTGATACAGGCATGGTACCTTGCCTTAAGTTGGTAAACTCATCCTCTTTAGCCTGTCTCGCAGCAGCTGAGAAATAGCGGGTCAGAAATCGAGTCCTGAACCGTTTCCAATTGATCTCCTGACCCTGAGCCTCTTGCTCAATCACTTTGGTGTTCCACCACATCAGTGCCTTCTTAGCCAGCTGAAATTCTGCTAATCTGATCCATGCTGTCTTTGCGCAAGGCGCTGCCACAAATATCTGCTCTATCCTCTCTAGCGACTCCTCGGCCACTTCCCCGGTTTCCGTTCCTTCGAACATCGGAGGTCGGTACGTCAAAAACTGAGACAAGCTCAACTCCCCGGGTAATAATTGCTGTTCAGAGGGCTCTTCCCCCATGGCTGGCGGTGGTAGTGGATTCGTACGCCCACCACTTGCATTGACGTTTATCGCATCACCTACTTCGGCGTTTGCTACCATGCTGCAAGACAAGGGTTAACAACAATACCAAAAGCAGTTCATAAAGTACATCGTTAGATAATTAAACATGTTAGTATAACATCTTCTACTTCATATGCAACATACATATAAAACATGTTTAAAAGTAAGCACCTAGCCAACTTATTGCTAAGGCTACCCTTCACTTATTCCCAGGTTATCTAACCACTGCTCTGATACCACTAATGTGGGGGTCTTCCCACCCTAACATTGTTATAGTGACATAAGAAGGACTAATCATGCATTAAATAACATCTTAAGGTTCCGGTTGTTACATGAGCTAACAGGATTACAGGCCAAAATACAAAACTTCAAAAATAATTCCTTACATTCCCAAAAGAATGACAAAATTTAGATTTACACTACTCCTAGAGTAGATACTAATCATGACTTGAATCCTATACATTTATGTGTTCCTCGTAGCTCACTGCCTCCACCCGACCCTTAGTCCTTTAGTCCAAAAGTGTACCTACAGGGACAACACATCATGAGCATATACAATCTTACTTAACATCATAAAAACATCACAGTAAATGCATGAAATCTTGGTTAAGTAAATATGTTGGTTATTCATTAACTTCTTTTTGTTGTCCCTGATTCATATTCATGCATATGGGCATCTTACCCTGTGGCATCTTACCACATCATAAACATCGTATGGCCTCTTACCATATGGGCATCTTACCCCGTGGCATCTTACCACATAATAACATCGTATGGCTTCTTGCCATATGGGCATCTTACCCCGTGGCATCTTACCACATAATAACGTCGTATGGCTTCTTACCATATGGGCATCTTACCTGAGCTGCCTTCATCTTTCTCTTGATGACCTTTACCTTTTCTTCCATATCCTGGACCAACTCTGGTCCTCCGACCGATTTACGGTCCACATCATCCCAACACAAAGGAGACCTGCAACGCCTGTCATATAGGGCTTCAAATGAGTCCTGCCAAGAAGTGTCAAACTCCAGCACACAAGCCCTCAACATATCTTCGAGCGTCTGTATCGTACGCTCGGTCTGTTCGTCCGTCTGGGGATGATATGTTGTGCTCAACCTTAACTCTGTGTCAAGGGATGACTTAAGACCCTCCCAAAAGTGAGATGTGAACCGCGGATCTCGATCAGACACAATCGAAACAGGGATCCCGTGCAGTCTCACCACATCTTTGATATATAACTGAGCCATCCTTAGGTATGTGAAGGTCATACATTAGGGAATGAAATGAGCACTCTTAGTCAATTTGTCAATGACTACCCATATGGCATCAAAACCCGAAACAGTCCTCGGTAAGTGGGTCACGAAATCCATAGACACGTGCTGCCACTTCCACTCGGGTATCTCCAAACTCCTTAGCTCACCACCGGGCCTCTGCCTCTCAGCCTTCACCTGCTGACAAATCAAGCAGCGCTTGACAAATGAAGTAACATCCTGTTTCATTCGCCTCCACCAGAACTTGCTGCATAAATCCTTATACATCTTCTTCCCGCCCGGGTGGATACTCATCCTGCCGCAATGAGCTCGCTGTAATATACCCTGTCGCAACTCCGGTGTATCTGGAACCACCCATCTGTCGCCTAGCCTCAGAGAACCGTCCTCAGCCACTCTGAATCTCGATGGCTGACCTGAATGAACCACTGACATCCATCTCTGAACCTCTGCGTCGGTCCCTGAGCCTTCCGGATGTGTTCATAAATGATCGGCTCAGCTAGCAAGGTCAACACCTGTACCGGAGAGGAAGTTACATCATAATCAAACCCCAACTGACAGTAGGAGTCCATCATAGCTGATACATACATGACATCCTCTACCGTGCTCCTCACTTTCCGACTCAAAGCGTCGGCTGTAAAGTTTGATTTTCCCGGATGGTATTCGATTTCACAGTCATAGTCCTTCAGCAGGTCCATCCATCTCCTCTGCCTCATATTCAGCTCAGCCTGTGTAAACAAGAACTTCAGGCTCTTGTGATCAGTGAAGATGGTAAATGAGGTACCATATAAGTAGTGTCGCCATATCTTCAAGGCAAACACTATAGCTGCTAACTCCAAATCATGGACTGGATACCTCGTCTCTTGTGGCTTCAACTGCCTAGAAGCATAAGCCACTACATGTCTGTCCTGCATCAGTACGCCTCCTAGGCCCTGTAGTGATGCGTCAGTATAAAGAACAAATCCTTTGTTCTCCCTGGGAATCACCAAAACTGGTAAGTAGTCAGTCTGTGCTTTAATTCTCGGAAACTCTGCTCACAAGCCTCTGACCAACAGAATGGGACTCCCTTCTGAGTTAGCTGTGTAAGTGTCTTGGCGATCTTTGAGAAACCCTCGACGAAACGTCGGTAATAGCCAGCCAAACCAAGAAAACTTTGAATCTCATTGACTGAAGTAGGGGCAGACCAATCCATAACTGCCTCAATCTTCCTGGGATCTACTGATATCCCCTCTCAAGAGATAATGTGACCCAAGAATGATACACTGCTCAGCCAAAACTCACACTTGTTGAGTTTGGCGTACAACTGGTGATCTCTGAGGATTTGAAGCACCGTCCTCAAATGATCGGCATGTTCCTCCTTACTCCTTGAGTAGACAAGGATGTCATCAATGAACACGATCACGAACTGATCGAGGTACTCTTGAAATACTCTGTTCATCAAGCTCATAAAAACTGCAGGAGCATTTGTTACACCGAAAGGCATTACCAAGAATTCGTAGTGCCCATACCGAGTTCGAAAGGCTGTCTTTTGAACATCATCAGTTCTAACCCTTATCTGGTGATAGCCTGACCTCAAGTCAATCTTTGAGTAGATCTATGTGCCCTGAAGCTGATCAAACAGATCATCAATCCTTGGAAGCGGATACCTGTTCTTTACTGTGGCCTTATTAAGTTGCCTATAGTCAATGCACAGACGCATTGAACCATCCTTCTTCTTTACGAACAAAACTGGCGCACCCCAAGGCGGTACACTAGGACGAATGTATCCCTTGTAGAGGAGCTCATGTAACTGTACTTTCAGCTCTGCCGGTGCCATCCTGAATGGGGCACGAGAAATTGCTGATGTCCCCGGCAGTAGCTCAATGGCAAACTCCACATCTCTTATCGGCGGAAACCCTAGAATCTCATCCGGGAATACATCAATGAATTCCGTCACGGCCGGTATATCCTCGATCCTTAACTCTTCCTTTTCCTCAGAGACGTCCACGGCATACATAATGTAGCCCGTGTGGCCGCGTCCAATAACCGCGACATCTTAACTGCTGAGATCACTGGAATTTTGGGACGAGAGCCGTCCCCATAAAAGGTCCACTGGAACCCCTGATCAGAAAGAAAACGTACCATCCTCTGTCGGCAATCTACCATGGCTCGGTATCTGCTCAACACATCAATGCCGATAATGCAGTCAAAATATGCCATCTCTAACTGAATCAGATCGGCCCTCAGATCATTGCCCTCAAAATAAATGAGGCAATCAGATAGTAGTCGATCCGCAATCACATGTGTTCCCATGGGTGTCGAGACCATGAGAGGCGTGGGCAACGGAGACGAACACAAGTGGTGTCTCTCCACAAAAGCAGAAGACACAAAAGAATGGGAAGCACCTGTATCTATCAATATAAATGCAAGGTACGTAAATAAATGACACGTACCAGCAATGACCTCCTCTGGGGCTGCCTCAGCCTGCTCCCGCGTCAATGCATACACCTGACCCTGCGGCTGTCCCGCCGCCTGACCTCCCTGCGGTCGTGGTGCAAAATGCTACCTCTGTGGTGTTCTTCCTGCGTCAAATCTTGGCCTATTCGGCCCAGTGTCTTCCTGACCTCCCCGATTGGGGCAACCTCGAGCCAAGTGGCCCATCTTGCCACAAATATAGCAACCCTGACAGTCACGTGACAAGTGCGATCCTCCACAGTTGTTACATCGGTTTCCTCCTGTCTTACTTCCCTGGGATGGCCCTCGGTTACTTTGCTTCTGACCCTGAGATTTCTTTCCACTGAATCTAGAAGATGATGAGGCCCCACGAGGCTTAAACTGGTTCCCTCGTGGCCTCAGACGGTCACCAACAGGTCTCTGCGATGGTGGGAAAGGGGTACAACTTCCTTGTACACGCCCACCGCAATCTCTGCCAGCTCTGCCCTAATCAGAGCGTCATCAAATGAGCTGGGGTTGTTGGAGACAACCCTATCGAATAGCTCCGGCCTCAGTCCCTTCAAGAAATGCCTCATCTTGGCATGACTGCTCACAGCAATATGAGGGACATACCTCAACAGTGAGGAATACTGCATGGCATAATCTGAGACTGACATGCTGTCCTGCTTCAAACTAGTAAACTCATCTTCCTTTAACTGCCTGGCAGCTGCAGAAAAATACCGGTTAAGGAACCGGGTTCTACAGTCCAGTCAACTGCTACACCTTGAGCTCTCAGCTCCATCACAGTGGTCTTCCAACACGTAGAAGGCTTCTTCGCCATCTGAAACTCAGCCAACCTCAGCCATGCGGTACATGCACAGGGCGCAGTCACAAGTATCTGCTCTATCCGCTCCAGCCACTCTTCGGCTGCTTCACCAGACTCAATGTGAGGGTCTTCCCACCCTAACAGTGTTATAGTGACATAAGAAGGACTAATCATGCATTAAATAACATCTTAAGGTTCCGGTTGTTACATGAGCTAACATGATTACAGGCCAAAATACAAAACTTCAAAAATAATTCCTTACATTCCCAAAAGAATGACAAAATTTAGATTTACACTACTCCTAGAGTAGATACTAATCATGACTTGAATCCTATACATTTCTGTGTTCCTCGTAGCTCACTGCCTCAACCCGACCCTTAGTCCTTTAGTCCAAAAGTGTACCTACAGGGACAACACATCATGAGCATATACAATCTTACTTAACATCATAAAAACATCACAGTAAATGTATGAAATCTTGGTTAAGTAAATATGCTGGTTATTCATTAACTTCTTTTTGTTGTCCCTGATTCATATTCATGCATATGGGCATCTTACCCTGTGGCATCTTACCACATCATAAACATCGTATGGCCTTTTACCATATGGGCATCTTACCCCGTGGCATCTTACCACATAATAACATCGTATGGCTTCTTGCCATATGGGCATCTTACCCCGTGGCATCTTACCACATAATAACGTCGTATGGCTTCTTACCATATGGGCATCTTACCCCGTGGCATCTTACCACATAATAACATCGTATGAATATACAAACATCTTATAAACATCATCATTTCATCATAATTAATCATGCAATAAAAGCATAGCCATAATGTAGGGATGTGTTTTACCGTCCGATGCCCGTACGCCTCTTACGTACCTTTTTAAAAGGAGGAGGAGTCAACAGACTTTATCTCTTTGACTGTGCTGGTACCTGGGATGGTTCTACAAGACCACATAATACCATATTAGATGCCTCAATATCATCTCATACCATAAACTTAACAAAATAAATCATCATTTTATTTTTCAACACTCTGCCTCTCTCGATCGATCAGCCCCGAGGTCTCGATCGATCGAGAAACTGTGCATAAACAGTGCCCAAACACTCTGCCTCGATCGATCGATCGAAATATTTTACAGATCGATCGAGGAGCTTCACCGATCGATCGGAAAATCCTTCGATCGATCGACGCCTGAATTTCAAACCATGCTTAAAAGCTTCTGCCTCGCTCGATCGATCGGTACAATAATCTCCATCGATCGAGCACTCTGAAAATCGGGATTTTTCCAGATTTTCGAGGACCTCATTTCATATCATCAAATCTATTTCATAACACATCATACTTGCTCAAACAAACATGCTAGGAACTTCATAAAACTTACATGTAGGTACTTAAATCAAAGGTTTAACAAAACCTAAGCTAACATGCATCATAACATCATCAAAATCTTCGACATCATCCAACCTATACAGAAAACAGAGCATGCTCATCTTTGCCCAGATTTTCAAGCACATAGTTTCATAACCAGAAATCTATCACATAAAACATGTAACATACTCGAACTAACATACTAGTAGTTACATAATACTTCCATGTAAGCACTCATACCAAGGTTTCACCCAAACCTATACTAGCATGCATGGAATCATCACCACCAAAACCAAACCCAAACAAAACTCTGAAAAACAGAGTATTAAAACTTTACCCCTCTTCTTGGTAAGCTTTTGCACACAAAATCACAAGCCTTTCCTTCTCCTTTTTGCAGCTCACTCCATCGATTTTGGGAGAGAAAGAGAGGGAGAAGGAGGTGGAGGAGAGTTGATTGTAAGCAATGAGTGATAGCATGGGTTGGGCAAGTGGGGGTATGGGTTGAACAAGTGGGGGAGGGGTGAGGTGACCGAGTGGGTGGGGGTGGTGTGGGTAGGGTGGTCAAGTGGTGTTTAATTGTGTCCCGGTATTTAGTACGATGTATTAAAATATCCTCACTCGATATTTTATAACTTCATTTAATTAATACATCCTTTAAAACACCCAACATGCCCCCTAAATCATAACATCATATCATAATTATAATCCCCCAATTGAAATACACCACAACCCTTAAACATATCATAAATCATCATCATAGCACAAAATCATATAACATTTCGGGGGTATTACATTACTTCCCTACTTATAAGATTTAGTCCTCTAAATCTACATGCATCACTATATCGAAACTTAACATAAAAACATACCAGAGAATAATTCCGGATAGTGCTGCACCATATGCCCTTCCGTCTCCCACGTAGCCTCCTCGACAACCCGACGATCCCACTGAACTTTGACCATCGGTATAACTCTGCTCCGTAGTCTGCGATCCTCTCGATCCAGAATCCTGATAGGTCATTCTACGTAGGACACATCTGAGTCTAACTGTACTTCAGTAGGCTGTAAGACATAAAACGGGTCTGGCTCATACTTCTGTAACATAGAAACGTGGAAAACGTCGTGTATGCCAGACAGGGATGGCGGTAGTGCCAAACGGTAGGCCAAAGTACCGATACGCTGCAAAACTTCATATGGCCCAACATACCTCGGAGATAACTTTCCCCGCATACCAAACCGAACCACACCCCTGAAGGGCGAGATCTTTAAGAAGACCTGTCTCCTAACTGGAATTCCAGCGGTCGTCACCGCTTATTGGCATAGGCTGCTTGCCTATCCTGGGCTGCTTTCATCTTTTGGCGTATCAACTTTATCTTATCTTCCATATTCCTAATCATATCTGGTCCTCTGACCGCTTTGCTAGTCAAGTCCTCCCAATACAGCGGTGACCTACATCGTCGTCCATACAGAGCTTCAAAAGGAGCCATTTGAATGCTCGCCTGATAACTGTTATTATAGGAGAACTCCACCAGTGCCAATGAATCCTGCCACGGAGTATCAAACTCCAAAATACATGCCATCAACATGTCCTCGAGCGTCTGAATGGTACGCTCTGTTTGGCCGTCTGTCTGAGGGTGATAGGTTGTACTCAGTCTCACCTCTGTGCCCAAAGCTGTCTGGAGACCCTCCCAGAAATGTGAAGTGAACCTCGGGTCCCTGTCAGACACTATCGAGACTGGAATACCATGCAATCTTACTACATCCCGTACATACATCTGGGCCATCTTCAAGTATGTGAATGACATATTGTAAGGGATGAAATGAGCCATCTTCGTCAGCCTATCTACGATCACCCAGATCGCATCACATCCTGAGGCCGTCCTTGGCAAGTGGGTCACAAAGTCCATAGAGATATGCTCCCACTTCCATTCGGGTACCTCTAAGCTCTTCAGCTCGCCACCAGGCCTCTGCCTCTCTGCCTTTACCTGATGGCAGATCAAACATCTTTTAACAAAAGTGATCACATCGCGCTTCATGCGTCTCCACCAGAATTGACCGCATAGGTCTTTTTACATCTTCCTTCCTCATGGGTGGATACTGAACCGACTACTGTGAGCTCGCTCCAATATTCCTCTACGCAACTCTGGTGTATCTGGGACTACCCATCGGTTGCCAGTCTAAAGGAATTATCCTCAGCCACTCCGAACTTGGATGGCTGACCTTTAAGTACCAATGACGTCCAACTCTGAACCTCATCATCCGACCTCTGGGCCTTCCTGATTGCCTCAAATATATCTGGCTCCGCCAATAAGGTCGACACTCGCACAGGCGACGTGTCTATATCGAAATCATAGCCAAGATGGCAATAAGAAGTCATCAAAGTCGACAAACACATAACATCCTCTGCAGTACTCTTCACCTTCCGACTTAAGGCGTCTGCTATTAAGTTCGCTTTACCGGGATGGTACTCAATCTCACAATCATAGTCTTTGAGTAAATCCATCCACCTTCTTTGCCTCATATTCAACTCTGCCTGAGTGAATAAGAACTTCAGGCTCTTATGGTCCGTAAAGATGGTAAATGAAGTACCATAAAGATAATGCCGCCAAATCTTCAAGGCGAAGATAATAGCCGTCAGCTCCAAGTCATGCACTGGATACCTAGCCTCGTGTGGCTTCAGCTGCCTCGATGCATAAGCCACCACATGCTTATCTTGCATCAACACACAGCCCAAACCCTGCAGTGACGCATCGTATACAAGGCAAATCTCTTATTCTCAGACGGAATCACCAACACAGGCGCTGTAGTCAATCGACGCTTCAGTTCTTGGAAACTTTCCTCACAAGCCTCCGACCAAAAGAAGGGGACTCCTTTCTGAGTCAGCTGTGTCAGGGGTTTGGCGATCTTTGAAAAACCCTCGACGAAACGTCGGTAATATCCTGCCAAACCGAGAAAACTCGTATCTCAGGTACAGAAGTGGGTGCAAACCCACCCACTCCATCACAGCCTCAATCTTCCTGGGATCCACAGATATCCCACTGCTAGATATAACATGGCCTAAGAATACCACGCTGCTCAACCAGAACTCACACTTGCTGAGCTTTGCATATAGCTGATGATCCCTGAGGATCTGGAGTACTGTCCTCAAGTGGTCCGCGTGTTCTTCTTCAGTCCAGGAGTAGATGAGTATATCGTCAATGAAGACTATGACGAGCTGATCCAAAAATGACTGGAACACCCTGCTCATCAGACTCATAAAAATGGCTGGGGCATTTGTCACCCCAAAAGGCATGACTAAGAATTCATAGTGCCCGTATCTAGTCCTGAAAGCTGTCTTCTGAACATCATCTTCTCTTACTCGAATCTAATGGTACCCCGACCTCAGATCGATCTTACTGTAGAGCCTCGTACCCTGCAGTTGGTCAAACAAATCATCAATCCTTGGGATCGGATACTTGTTCTTTACTGTGGCCTTATTCAGTTTCCTATAGTCAATGCATAGACGCATCGATCCATCCTTCTTCTTAACAAACAAAACAGGCGCACCCCAGGGTGATACACTAGGGCGTATGTAGCCCTTATCAAGGAGGTCTTGCAACTGAGTCTTTGACTCCCTTAGCTCTGCTGGTGCCATCCTATACGGGGCACGAGAAATTGCAGACGTCCCCGGTAGTAACTCAATCCCAAACTCGACCTCTCTCGTCGTTGGGAATCCTGGAATCTCCTCAGGAAAAACATCAGAAAACTCTGCCACTACGGGCACATCCTCAACCTTTAATTCCTTCCTCTTTTCCGCATTATCCACAGCATATATAAGATATCCGATATGGCCTCGTTCCTATAACTGTGCCATCTTGACAGCAGATATCAACGGAATCTTTGGATGAGAACCATCCCCATAGAATGTCCACTGGACTCCCAAATCAGATTTGAACCGAACAGTCCTCTGTCTACAGTCCACAACTGCCTGATACTTGTTCAGCACATCGATGCTCACAATGCAATCGAAGTCTGACATTCCCATCACAATCAAATCCGACCTTAACTCGTTATCCTCAAAATAAATGAGGCCATCAAAAACAATATGATCTGTAGTCAAACTTCTTCCAGCTGGTGTCGAGACTATAAGAGGCATGGGCGACGGAGAAGTGCATATGTGGTGCCTTTCAACAAAACTCGTCAACACAAAAGAGTGTGACACACCTGTGTCTATCAATATAAGAGCAGGGTGCGTAAATAAAAGACACGTACCCGCTATAACCTCCTCCGGAGCCGTTGTAGCCTGCTCCCTCGTCAAAGCGTAAACCTGCCCCTGAGGTGGCCCCGTGGGCTGACCTCCATACTGCCTCGATGCGAAAGGTTGTCTGTGCTGTGCCGCTCTGTCCGCAGGCCTCCCTGCAGAGTTCTGCTGTCTTCCCCTGTTGGGACACTGCCAAGCAAAGTGGCCTCTGTCGCCACAGACATAGCATCCTACGCAGTCTTTTGCCAAATGTGGTTGCCCACAAAGAGTGCACTGAACTCTTCCAGATCTGTCCCCCTGAGGCTGTCCTCTTCCCGTAGGGGCGTCATCCCTACGATTCCCCTTCCAACGATTCTCTGGCCTCTTGCCACTAAATCTTGACGCTGAAGTGTTCCCCCTAGGCTTAAACTGATCACCCCTGGGCTTCAAATTGTCAGAAGTAGATTTCTGAGGGGGTACTGGAGATGGCACGGCATCAGGATATGCACCAACTCCCAGTTCGGCTAGCTCAGCCCGTGAAAGCGCATCGTCAAAACAGGCAGGGCCATAAGTGACGACCATGTCAAACAGCTCAGGCCTCAAGCCTTTCATAAAATTCCTCATCTTAGCCTGGGTGTTTGCAGCAATGTGGGCACATAACGTAGTAAAGACAGTAATGTAGATCATAGTCTGATACAGGCATGGTACCTTGCCTTAAGTTGGTAAACTCATCCTCTTTAGCCTGTCTCGCAGCAGCTGAGAAATAGCGGGTCAGAAATCGAGTCCTGAACAGTTTCCAATTGATCTCCTGACCCTGAGCCTCTTGCTCAATCACTGTGGTGTTCCACCACATCAGTGCCTTCTTAGCCAGCTGAAATTCTGCTAATCTGATCCATGCTGTCTTTGCGCAAGGCGCTGCCACAAATATCTGCTCTATCCTCTCTAGCGACTCCTCGGCCACTTCCCCGGTTTCCGTTCCTTCAAACATCGGAGGTCGGTACGTCAAAAACTGAGACAAGCTCAACTCCCCGGGTAATAATTGCTGTTCAGAGGGCTATTCCCCCATGGCTGGCGGTGGTAGTGGATTCGTACGCCCACCACTTGCATTGACGTTTATCGCATCACCTACTTCGGCGTTTGCTACCATGCTGCAAGACAAGGGTTAACAACAATACCAAAAGCAGTTCATAAAGTACATCGTTAGATAATTAAACATGTTAGTATAACATCTTCTACTTCATATGCAACATACATATAAAACATGTTTAAAAGTAAGCACCTAGCCAACTTATTGCTAAGGCTACCCTTCACTTATTCCCAGGTTATCTAACCACTGCTCTGATACCACTAATGTGGGGGTCTTCCCACCCTAACGTTGTTATAGTGACATAAGAAGGACTAATCATGCATTAAATAACATCTTAAGGTTCCGGTTGTTACATGAGCTAACAGGATTACAGGCCAAAATACAAAACTTCAAAAATAATTCCTTACATTCCCAAAAGAATGACAAAATTTAGATTTACACTACTCCTAGAGTAGATACTAATCATGACTTGAATCCTATACATTTATGTGTTCCTCGTAGCTCACTGCCTCACCCGACCCTTAGTCCTTTAGTCCAAAAGTGTACCTACAGGGACAACACATCATGAGCATATACAATCTTACTTAACATCATAAAAACATCACAGTAAATGCATGAAATCTTGGTTAAGTAAATATGCTGGTTATTCATTAACTTCTTTTTGTTGTCCCTGATTCATATTCATGCATATGGGCATCTTACCCTGTGGCATCTTACCACATCATAAACATCGTATGGCCTCTTACCATATGGGCATCTTACCCCGTGGCATCTTACCACATAATAACATCGTATGGCTTCTTGCCATATGGGCATCTTACCCCGTGGCATCTTACCACATAATAACGTCGTATGGCTTCTTACCATATGGGCATCTTACCCCGTGGCATCTTACCACATAATAACATCATATGAATATACAAACATCTTATAAACATCATCATTTCATCATAATTACTCATGCAATAAAAGCATAGTCGTAATGTAGGGATGTGTTTTACCGTCTGATGCCCGTACGCCTCTTACGTACCTTTTTAAAAGGAGGAGGAGTCAACAGACTTTATCTCCTTGATTGTGCTGGTACCTGGGATGGTTCTACAAGACCACATAATACCATATTAGATGCCTCAATATCATCTCATACCATAAACTTAACAAAATAAATCATCATTTTATTTTTCAACACTCTGCCTCTCTCGATCGAAAGGCCCCGAGGTCTCGATCGATCGAGAAACTATGCATAAACAGTGCCCAAACACTCTGCCTCGATCGATCGATCGAAATATTTTACCGATCGATCGAGGAGCTTCACCGATCGATCGGAAAATCCTTCGATCGATCGACGCCTGAATTTCAAACCATGCTTAAAAGCTTCTGCCTCGCTCGATCGATCGGTACAAGAATCTCGATCGATCGAGCACTCTGAAAATCGGAATTTTTCCAGATTTTCGACGACCTCATTTCATATCATCAAATCTATTTCATAACACATCATACTTGCTCAAACAAACATGCTAGGAACTTCATAAAACTTCCATGTAGGTACTTAAATCAAAGGTGTAACAAAACCTAAGCTAACATGCATCATAACATCATCAAAATCTTCGACATCATCCAACCTATACAGAAAACAGAGCATGCTCATCTTTGCCCAGATTTTCGAGCACATAGTTTCATAACCAGAAATCTATCACATAAAACATGTAACATGCTCGAACTAACATACTAGTAGTTACATAATACTTCCATGTAAGCACTCATACCAAGGTTTCACCCAAACCTATACTAGCATGCATGGAATCATCACCACCAAAACCAAACCCAAACAAAACTCTGAAAAACAGAGTATTAAAACTTTACCCCTCTTCTTGGTAAGCTTTTGCACACAAAATCACAAGCCTTTCCTTCTCCTTTTTGCAGCTCACTCCATCGATTTTGGGAGAGAAAGAGAGGGAGAATGAGGTGGAGGAGAGTTGATTGTAAGCAATGAGTGATAGCATGGGTTGGGCAAGTGGGGGTATGGGTTGAACAAGTGGGGGAGGGGTGAGGTGACCGAGTGGGTAGGGTGGTCAAGTGGTGTTTAATTGTGTCCCGGTATTTAGTACGATGTATTAAAATATCCTCACTCGATATTTTATAACTTCATTTAATTAATACATCCTTTAAAACACCCAACATGCCCCCTAAATCATAACATCATATCATAATTATAATCCCCCAATTGAAATACACCACAACCCTTAAACATATCATAAATCATCATCATAGCACAAAATCATATAACATTTCGGGGGTATTACACTCAATCCCCTCAAATATAGGTGGATGGAAGTTCAGAAACTGTGTCAAACTGAGCTCCCCTGGTAATAACATCTGTGCATTGGGCTCCACGCCCACAGCAGGTGGCGGTAAAGGATTCAGTTGAGCAATACTAGCATTTATACTGCCCATATCCCCTACCTCTTCATTGAGGTTCTCCGGGTTAATAGCTGCCATGCTGCAACACAAGTGTTAACAACAATACCAAAAGCAATTCATAATATAAGCCGTTAGATAACAAGAGTATCATATTCCAAAGTATGTTAGTATAACACTTATACAAAAAATATGCATCACATGCATAACATGCCCAACAATGAATACCTAGCCAACTTGTCTCTAAATGCTACCCTTCACTCTTCCCTGGTTATCTAACCACTGCTCTGATACCACTAAATGTGAGACCCCATTATCTCAAACATACAAAAAGGTGCAATTAAGAGAACTAATCATACCTAATCAGAGTTGTAAGTCGTGTTGACAATTGAGCTTAAGGTTTACATGTATATATGACATGCCAAAAGAAATTTGTTACATTCTTTAACAAATTTGGGTAAGGCTACTTTTACTGTACTCCTAGTAGAAACTATACAAAATAAGTCTTTATCTTGCTATCTTGTAGCACTCCTTACAGCTCGGCTTATCAACCTGACCCTGGTTCTCCTTAGCAAAAGCACCTACAAGGACAACCCCCTTCACATGAGCATATCGTAATTCATATCAAACATAACATGAATGTAAAGCATAAATGCATAATCATTGTCATAAAATACTTCCTGTATTTCCAATGCATTTAAAACGCCCATTAGTTATCCCTGTACCATAACTCATGATAAAAACATTATATGATATTATGGCTTCCTTATATAAATGTCATGACATATCTTTACTTCTTAAATCCTTACTTCAATCTTGAGTCGTTTTATCATTAGTGTATTTCAATGCTTCTTACTTTTCCACGTAAGCGGAATTCTTCCTCGCTTCTTATGGAACTCCACGTAAGTGGTATTCTTCCTCGCTTCTTATGGAAATTCACGCCTCCATGTGCGAACGGTCCGCTATCTCTCGCTCCACATTTTCAGCGGAATTATAGTGTAAGCATTAAAATCCTCACTGGGATAACCATGACCGGTGGAATACTCCTCTTATATTCCTCTCGTGGAACACACCTCTTATATTCCACAGCATTCATATGCAAAAACAATGCATGTCAACATGTATCATATCATAATGCACTATCTTATGCATACTTTACTTTGCCTTGTGTTAAATAAATAAACACGAATACATGTTACCGTTGGGATGCCCGTACGTTGTTTACGTACCTTTCAAAAGATAGAGGAGTCAACCGACTTTATCTCCTCGACTGTGCTGGTACCTGTGATGGTTCTACCTAACCACATAACACAATATTAGGCACCTCATTATGATTCAATATCATAAACTTGACATAATAAATCAAAATCACATTTTTCATACTTCTGCCTCGACCGATAGATCGAAAAGACCCAACCGATCGATCGAGGACTTTAGGCGATCGATCGAGAAAACCACCGATCGATCGACCCCTTTTGTTTAAAACTTTCTACCTCGCCCGATCGATCGAAAATCACCACCGATCGATCGAGCTCCCCTGCAAAATGCGATTTTCCAGAATTGTCGAGCACCTCATTTCATGCAATTAAAACTACAACATATCACAGAAAACATGCTCGATGAATTATGCTCGGAACATCACAAAACTTCTATGCACGTAACCACATCAACGGTTTGATCAAAACCTAGCTAACATGCATAATAACACCTTCATAAAGTTCACTCACATTCAACCTTTTCCAGAAAAACAGGGCATTTACTCTACCTAGATTTTTCGAACACTACATTTCACAAGATTGAATCCTTCACATATCACACGCAAAATGCTCCGGGAAAAGTACTGGGAGCTTCATAACAACACCATGCAAGCCCGTAATTCGAAGATTTAAAGAAACCTAAGCTAGCATGCTTCATAACCTCATGATAAAACCCCTACTCAACTTAAAACAGGGCACTTCCTTTACCCAGATTTTCGAGGAACACTTTTCACAAACGAAAATCTAACACATAAAGCATGTAAGTTGCTTAACCAAACATGCTAGGGGCTTCATAAAACGTATATGCAAGCACTCAAAACAATATTTCATCGAACCTTAAAGTAGCATGCCAAATCTGCTAGAATGAACATACATGCTTAAAAATCTGAAAACTGGGAAAAATATGATTCCTCACCACTTTTGCTCCTCGATTTTTGATAAACTTCTTTCAACAAAAACGTTGGATTTCTTCTCCTATACTCAGATGAAATGTTGGAAAGGCTTTTTCCAGAAAATGGGAGACAAAAACGAGAAGGAGCAAGAGGAATGAATAATGGCAAAGTGGATGATTGCCCAACATGCTGCTGGATTCAGGGGATAGGGGCATGGGTTAATGCTGACAGGGGGGGGGGTGGGTGGGTTGCTTGTGGGGTGGTTAAGTGGTGTTTAATTATGTCCCGGTATTTCGTGCGATGTGTTAAAACATCCATCTTTGATATTTTATAATTTTACCCCATCAATACATCATTCAAAAATACCTAACATGCCTCCTAAACCACATCTTCAAAATAAATATAACACCAACCAGATACATTAATTCCCCAACTTAATTACATGCATTTACCACATAAAGCATAACCCATAAACCCCAAATTAAATTATGCCTTTAACACATAATAAAATTAGTACATCAAAGCATGTTTACACATAATCCTTTCTGGGATATCACAACTGTTCTGACATAACCGAGATATGTGGCATATCTTGCCACATTTGTAACAAGCCGTACAGTCACGCATGTGATGTGGTCCTCCACAAAAGTGACACTTCACTACTCCGCTCCTACTTACTTGAGTCTGCCCTCTATTGCTAGTTGCACTACCCCTCAGGTTATCAACTCGCCTTCCACCAAACCGAGAAGAAGAAGAAGAAGGAGCCTCACGAGGTTTAAATGATTCTCCTCGTGGCCTCAGATTATTAGATACCGGTCTCGGTGGTGGGAATTGTGGGGGTGCAACGTCCGTGTAAGCACTGACTCCTATCTCTGCAAGTTCCACTCTTGTAAGAGCATCATCAAAAGAGGTGGGGTTGTTGGAGATAACCCGATCAAATAGTTCTGGCCTCAATCCCTTCAAGAAATGCCTCATCTTGGCATGCCCATTTGTAGCGATATGAGGAACATACTTCAATAGTGATGAATAATGCATGGCATAGTCCGAGACCGTCATGCTCCCTTCTTCAGATTCGTGAATTCATCCTCCTTCATCTGCCTAGCAGCAGCAGAAAAGTACCGGTTTAGAAATCGGGTTCTGAATAAAGTCCAGTCTATCAACATGCCCTGAGCCCTCAGCTCCATCACTGTCGTCTTCCACCACATGAAAGACTTTTTAGCAAATTGGAATTTGCAAGCCTTAACCAAGCCGTCCTAGCACAAGGCCCAGACACAAATATCTGCTACATTCTTTCTAGCCACTCCTCAGCTTCTTCCCCTGTCTCTGTCCCCTCAAATCTGGGCGGATGGAAAGTCAGAAATTGCGTCAGACTTAGTTCCCCAGGCAATAATAAATGTGCTACCGGTTCCACACCCACAATCGTTGGCGGTAATGGATTCGTCTGAGCAATACTTGCATTCACACTTCCCACATCGCCTACCTCCTCATTGAGGTTCCCCAAATTTATGGCCGCCATTCTGTAATACAAGGGTTAACAACAATTCCAAAACAATACATATGATACACCATTAGATAACATAAATAACAATAAGCATGTTAGTATAACAGTTTTATACACCTATATGCACCATATGCATAAACATGCTCATAATAAACACCTTGCCAACCTGTTGCTAAGGCTACCCTTCACTCATTCCCGGTTCTCTAACCTTGCTCTGATACCACTAATTGTAAGGACCCTAGTTCCTTAAGTGTGGATTTAGGTACAATAAGAACTAAGCATGCATAATCAGAGTATAAAAATTTCATGTTGATGCCCGAGCTATTAAGATTAGAGTGCGAAAATAAGATTCCAAAAAGGATTAATTACATTCCCAAACAATGAATGTTAATCCTATAGCTTTACACTAATCCTAGAGTAGAGACTATACAAAAGAATCATATCCTGCTATACCAAAAGCACTCCTCACTAGCTCACGCATCAACCCGTCCTTAGTCCTTCCTGCCAAAATGAACCTACGGCAACAACCCCACACCCATGAGCATGTAACAAACCATATTCACAATAATATGATTGTAATATAAAAATGCATAAGCCATAAATATAAATCACTTCATGTATTTAATACTTTTAATGCTCCCATTGGTTGTCCTTGTACCACAATCATAATCAATAGATTATAACATCAATAATGTATGTCATTACATGCACCAATTTCCATCGATACCAATATCCAATTTCCAAGTCTTATTATATCAATGACATAATACCCATCGCGTTAACATGACAGCGGAAATACCCTCGCTTAGACAATACCAGCGGCAATAATATCCCTCGCTATAATATGACAGCGGTCGTGTTCTTCGCTTCATATTAGCTGCCCTCTCATCGCTATGGTATGACAGCGGCAAGTATTCACATCGCTACGCCACTGGCGGCAAGTATTCTTCATCATTGGAATATAACCTCGACTCACAATCACATGCACCAATGCATCCAATATACACATGCAACAATAATGCATATCCAATCCATGTATGCAACCACGATTCATAACCAAGATCAGGCATGCAACCATAATGCATAATTAAATCCATGTATGCAACCATAATGCATAACCAATTCAATGCGTAAAAATACATTTTACCGTCCGATGCTCGTACGTCTCACTACGTACCTTTGTTCCAAAATGTGGGGTGTCGTGGGACTTTATCTTCTAGGTTGTGTGGCCACCTGGGATGGTTCTACACAATCACATGAACCAATATTAGAAGCCAATAATAGTCCGATACCAAAAATCCCACAAAAAAAAATCAAAACACACATATTTGGTGACTCGCGATCGATCGCTACAGTGCCCCGATCGATCGCGAGATCACACTGCCCGAGCCAACATTTTTCTGTATTCGGTGATCGATCGCCATGTTTGGCACGATTGATCGCGAGCCCCACTGATCAATCGCCCAAACATGGCGATCGATCGTCAAGTGCTTCTGCGGCGCACTGCTTGCACGCGAACGATCGCCAAAAACGGGCGATCCATCGCCGCTACCTGTAACCCAAAAAACACCATTTTTACACCATTTTTCTTCCCCAATCCACATCAACTCAAATACCATTAAGCCAACAACATAAAAACACCATAAACCTTCAATACACACCTTAATACCACCAAAAATCCAATACCCAACCAACTACATCACAAACTCAAAACAAGCCCATTTCAAAACTCAAAATACAAACTCAAATCAAATCCAAACCCCATAAAAACAACAAGGAAGAATCCATACCCCTTTTAGACTTCAAATCCTATTAAGAATCTCACAAAAGAAGCTTTTGCAAAGATTCCCTCTCCTCCTTTGCACCAAAATCGGGTTAGGGGTTTTGGGGGATAGGGTGGGAAGAGTTGTTTGGTAAAGAGTGATGGGAGGAGTGGGGGTAGTGGGGTTAAATTAAAACATGTACCCCTTTAATCAATATGATGTATAAAATATCCCCAACTTGATATTTTAAAAGCATTTTCCAGAAATGCATCAAAGCTCCAATAAAATATGCTTTAATCAAAATAATCAATAACCATCACAATTAAACCATGTTAACACCCAAATTCTCAACATGCAGTCACATGCACCCCGAAATGCATTACCAGGTCACGCCCACCATGTGACTAAAAGCATTTCCCATATTAATTAATTCAACACAAAATTAATTGACACCATAATAATCGCATAAACATAATTAATGCCCAAATTTATATAATTATTTCGGGGATATCACAGGATGAGAACCTCATCCTTGCCTACCTTCAGCTAAATGACACAGAGAAGAGTCTGAAGCTTCGTGATGTCTTCCGCATGATGAACTATGTGGGAGAACTTCAAGCTCTTGTTCACTCGAGGCTCCAGCAGTTTAACATTTACTCTGGCACAATAAATCACGATAAGGCTGTTCTCAATGCCTTAGGACCCAAGCTTGAAATGGCTGAGACTGCTCTTCATGATCTCAGAATCTCAATAGGTCTACACTCTTGCTCTGCTCTCCCAAGAGACGAAAGCCCAGCTCCTACTGACTTGGACATAGTTCCTACCGCCTCTGCTGCAGTCTCTGCGGTATATCCTACTCTCACCACTCCTACCTCTGAACCGCTTATCACCTCTACCCCAGGTTCTGTCCGTGATCAATCTCTACAAGTGCTGGATGTTGATCCTATCAATGTCGACACTGTCATTCAGACTGTGGTTCCTCAAGTCACCGTCTCCTCAGATAATGATGAACCTGGCGAGTCTTCACCAAATTCTTCTGACCATACTCAGTCCCCTGCAGCTGAGCTGGAGATCGCTGCTCCTGGCATAGATGTTGTAAGGACCCTAGTTCCTTAAGTGCGGATTAAGGGCATAAGTAGAGCTAACGTGTATAATCTGAGTATAAAAATTCGTGTTGAGGCCTTGAGCTTTAAGGATTACATGCCAAAATAATTACTTCCAAATGGATTAGTTACATTCCTAGCAAAATGAATGTTAATCCTTGTGGGGTCTTCCCACCTTAACAGTGTTAGGATAACAAAAATTGAACTAAACATGCATATTATAACGTTTTAGGGTTCCGATTGTTACGTGAGCTAATAGGATTACAGGCCAAAATAAAAACTTCGTAAACTTAATACATACATTCCTAAACAAGAATGCTAATGTTTTAGATTTATACTACTCCTAGAGTAGATACTAAACATAAATAGAATCCTATGCATCTTGTATCCTTGTAGCTCACATCTGCAACCCGACCCTTAGCCCCTTCGGTCCAAAAGTGTACCTACAGGGACAACACATCATGAGCATATACTTCTTTACTTAACATCATAAAAACATAACAGTAAATGCATGAAATCTTGGTTAAGTAAACATGGTGGTTATTCGTTAACTTCTTTTTTTTGTCCATGATTCATATTCATGCATATGGGCATCTTACCCTGTGGCATCTTACCACATCATAAACATCGTATGGCCTCTTACCATATGGGCATCTTACCCTGTGGCATCTTACCACATAATAAACATCGTATGGCCTCTTACCATATGGGCATCTTACCACATAATAAACATCGTATGAATATACAAACGTCTTTTAAACATCATCATTTCATCATAATACTCATGCGATAAAAGCATAGTCGTAATGTAGAGATGTGTTTTACCGTCCGATGACCGTACGTCTCTTACGTACCTTTTCAAAAGGAGGAGGAGTCAACAGACTTTATCTTCTTGACTGTGCGGGTACCTGGGATGGTTCTACATAACCACAACATACCATATTAGATACCATATCATGAATCATTGTCAAAATAAAACAATTAAAAACTTTTGCCAAGATTCTGCCTCTCTCGATCGATCGGAACCCGTATCTCGATCGATCGAGATAGCATAAAAAAAAATAGTGCCCAACTTCTACCTCGACCGATCGATCGAAATCTTCTTACCGATCGATCGAGGAGCTTCACCGATCGATCGAAAAATCCTTCGATCGATCGGCACCTGAAATTCAAACCATGCTTAAACTTTATGCCTCGCTCGATCGATCGGGACCAAAATCTCGATCGATCGAGCACTCTGAAAAATCGGGACTTCTCTAGATTTTCGAGCACCTCACTTCCTACCATCATTTCTACTTCATAAAGCGTAAAACATGCTTGAACAAAAATGTTATAAGCTTCATAAAACTACCATGCATGTGTTCCAATCAAAGGTTTAACAAAACCTAAGCTAACATGCATCATAACATCATCAAAATCTTCAACCTCATCCAAAAATTCAGGAAAACAGGGCATGCCATTTCTGCCAGATTCTCGAGCACATACTTTCATAATAAGAAAACCAACACATAACATATGTAACAGGCTCAAACAAACATGCTGGGAACTTCATAATACTTTCATGTAAACATTCATACCAAGGTTCGTTCAAACCTATACTAGCATGCATAAAAATCATCACCACAAAACCCAAACTCGAACAAAAACCCAGAAAAATAGAGTACCCACTTACCCCTCTCTTTTTGCTCCTCTTTTTGCAAGATCTTTGAACACCCCTACCAAGTTTCTCCTTGCCTAAATGCTTCTTCTCTGGGACGAAAATGGAGAGGAGAGAAGGAGGAGAAGGAAGGTGGGAGAAGGGTTCATTGAAATGATGATTGAAGAGGGGGTGTAGGGGCATGGGTTGCCAAGTGGGGTAGTGGGTGGTGGCCGAGTAGGCGGTGGGGTGGTGTGGTTGGGTTGGTCATGTGGTGTTTAATTGTGCTCCGGTATTTAGCACGATGTATTAAAATATCCTAACTCAAGATTTTTCATCTTTATTTAATTAATACATCCTCTAAAACACTCAACATGCTTCCCACATCATATCATCATAACATAATCATAGCCCCCAATTAAATGCACCACAACCCTCTTAAACACATCATAAATCATCATCATAGCACATAATTACATGACATTTCGGGGGTATTACATTACTCCCCTACTTATAAGATTTCTCCCTCGAAATCCACATGCATCACCATAACGAAACTAAACATAAAAACATACCAGAGAATAGTTCCGGATAGTGCTGCACCATATGCCGTTCCGTCTCCCACGTAGCCTCCTCGACACCCCGAAGATCCCACTGAACTTTGACCATCGGTATAACTTTGCTTCGTAGTCTGCGATCCTCGCGGTCCAGAATTCTGATTGGTCGTTCTATGTAGGATACATCTGAGTCTAACTGTACTTCAGTAGGCTGTAAGACATGAGACGGGTCTGGCTCATACTTCCGTAACTTAGAGACATGGAAAACATCGTGTATGCCAGATAAAGATGGCGGTAGAGCCAAACGATAAGCCAATGTACCGATACGCTGTTGTACTTCGTATGGACCAACATACCTCGGAGATACCTTTCCACGCATACCAAACTGAACCACACCCCTGAAGGGCGAGATCTTTAAGAAGACCTTGTCTCCCAACTGAAACTCTAGCGGTCGTCGCCGCTTATTGGCATAGGCTGCTTGCCTATCCTGGGCCGCTTTCATCTTTTGGCGTATTAATTTAATCTTGTCTTCCATAACCCTGATCATATCCGGTCCTCCGACCGCTTTGCTAGTCAAGTCCTCCCAATACAGCGGTGACCTACATCGTCATCCATACAGAGCTTCGAAAGGAGTCATTTGAATGCTCGCCTGATAACTGTTATTATAGGAGAACTCCACCAGCGGCACTGAATCCTGCCACGGAGTATCAAACTCCAAAATACATGCCCTCAACATGTCCTCGAGCGTCTGAATGGTACGCTCCGTCTGACCGTCTGTCTGAGGGTGATAGGCCGTACTCAGTCTCACCTCTGTGCCCAAAGCTGTCTGGAGACCCTCCCTGAAATGTGAAGTGAACCTCGGGTCTTTGTCAGACACTATCGAGACTGGAATACCATGCAATCTTAACACATCCCGTATATACATCTGAGCCATCTTTAGGTATGTAAAGGACATACAATAAGGGATGAAATTAGCCGTCTTCGTCAGCCTATCTACGATGACCCAGATCGCATCAAATCCTGAGGCCGTCCTTGGCAAGTGGGTCACAAAGTCCATAGAGATATGCTCCCACTTCCATTCGGGTACCCTAAGCTCTTCAGCTCGCCACCAGGCCTCTGCCTCTCTGCCTTTACCTGCTGGCAGATCAAACATCTTTTAACAAAAGTGATCACATCGCGCTTCATGCGTCTCCAACAGAATTGACCGCATAGGTCTTTGTACATCTTCTTTCCTCCTGGGTGGATACTGAACCGACTACTGTGAGCTCACTCCAATATTCCTCTACGCAACTCTGGTGTATCTGGGACTACCCATCGGTTGCCCAGTCTCAAGGAATCATCCTCAGCCACTCTGAACTTGGATGGCTGACCTTTAAGTACCAATGACGTCCATCTCTGAACCTCATCATCCGACCTATGGGCCTTCCTGATTGCCTCAAATATATCTGGCTCCGCCAATAAGGTCGACACTCGCACAGGCAACGTGTCTACATCAAAATCATAGCCCAGATGGCAATAAGAAGTCATCATAGCTGATAGACTCATGGCATCCTCAGCAGTACTCTTCACCTTACGACTTAAGGCATCTGCTATCAAGTTTGCTTTACCAGGATGGTACTCAATCTCACAATCATAATCCTTAAGCAAATCCATCCACCTTCTTTGCCGCATATTCAACTCTGCCTGAGTGAATAAGAACTCCAGGCTCTTATGGTCCGTAAAGATGGTAAATGAAGTACCATAAAGATAATGCTGCCAAATCTTCAAGGCGAAGATGATAGCCGCCAGCTCCAACTCGTGAACTGGGTATCTGGTCTCATGAAGCTTCAACTGCCTCGAAGCATAAGCCACCACGTGCTTATCTTGCATCAGCACACAGCCCAAACCTTGCAGTGATGCATCTGTATACAAGGCAAATCTCTTATTCTCAGACGGAATCACCAACACAGGCGTTGTAGTCAAGCGACGCTTCAGTTCTTGGAAACTTTCCTCACAAGCCTCAGACCAATAGAAGGGGACACCTTTCTGAGTCAGCTGTGTCAAGGGTTTGGCGATCTTTGAAAAACCCTCGACGAAACGTCGGTAATACCCTGCCAAACCGAGAAAACTCCGTATCTCCGGTACAGAAGTGGGTGCAGCCCACTCCATCACAGCCTCAATCTTCCTGGGATCCATAGATATCCCACTGCTAGATATAACATGGCCTAAGAATACCACGCTGCTCAACCAGAACTCGCACTTGCTGAGCTTTGCATATAGCTGATGATCCCTGAGGATCTGGAGTACTGTCCTCAAGTGTTCCGCATGTTCTTCTTCAGTCCGGGAGTATATGAGTATATCGTCAATGAAGACTATGACGAACTGATCCAAAAATGGCTGGAACACCCTGTTCATCAAACTCATGAAAACGACTGGGGCGTTTGTCACCCCAAAAGGCATGACTAGGAATTCATAGTGCCCATATCTAGTCATGAAAGCTATCTTCTGAACATCATCTTCTCGTACTGGTATCTAATGATACCCCGATCTCAGATCGATCTTAGTGTAGAGCCTCGTACCCTGCAACTGATCAAACAAGTCATCGATCCGCGGAAGTGGATACTTGTTCTTTACTGCCTATAGTCAATGCATAGACGCATCAATCCATCCTTCTTCTTAACAAACAAAACAGGCGCACCCCAGGGCGATACTCTAGGGCGTATGTAGCCCTTATCAAGGAGCTCTTGCAACTGAGTCTTTAACTCCCTTAGCTCTGCTGGTGCCATCCTATACGGGGCACGAGAAATTGCAGACGTCCCCGGTAGTAACTCAATCCCAAACTCGACCTCTCTCGTCGGTGGGAATCCGGGAATCTCCTCTGGAAAAACATCAGGAAACTCCGCCACTACGGGCACATCCTCAACCTTTAACTATTTCTTCTTTTCCGTAATATCAACAGCATAGATAAGATATCCTGTATGGCTTCGTTCCAATAACTGTGCCATCTTGACAGCAGATATCAACGGAATCTTTGGACGAGAACCATCCCCAAAGTGTCCACTGGACTCCCATATCAGACCTGAATCGGACAGTCCTCTGCCTGCAGTTCACGACTGCCTGATACCTGTTCAGAACATCAATGCCTATAATACAGTCAAAGTCTGACATCCCCAGAACATTTAAATCTGACCTTAGCTCATTATCCTCAAAATAAATGAGGCCATCATAGACAATCCGATCAGTAATCATACTTCTTCCAGCGGGGGTCGAGACCATAAGAGGCATGGGGGACGGAGAAGTGCATATGTTGTGCCTTTCCACAAAACTCGTCGACACAAAAGAGTGTGACGCACCTGTGTCTATCAATATAAAAGCAGGGTGCGTAAATAAAAGGCACGTACCCGCTATAACCTCCTCCGGAGCCGCTGTAGCCTGCTCCCTCGTCAAAGCGTAAACTTGCCCCTGAGGTGGCCCCATGGGCTGACCTCCATACTGCCTCGGTGCAAAAGGTGGTCTGTGCTGTGCTGCTCTGTCCGCAGGCCTCCCCGTAGAATTCTGTTGTCTTCCCCTATTGGGACACTGCCGAGCAAAGTGGCCTCTGTCGCCACAAACATAGTATCCTACGCAATCTTTTGCCAAATGTGGTTGCCCACAAAGAGTGCACTGAACTCTTCCAGATCTGTCTCCCTGAGGCTGTCCTCTTCCCGTAGGGGCGTCATTCCTACGATTCCCCTTCCAACGATTCTCGGGCCTCTTGCCACTGAATCTCGACGCTGAAGTGTCCCCCCTAGGCTTAAACTGATCACCCCTGGGCTTCAAATTGTCAGAAGTAGATTTCTGAGGGGGTGCTGGAGGTGGCACGACATCAGAATATGCACCAACTCCCAGTTCAGCTAGCTCAGCCCGTGAAAGCGCATCGTCAAAATAGGCAGGGCCATAAGTGACGACCCTGTCATACAGCTCAGGCCTCAAGCCTTTCATGAAATTCCTCATCTTAGCTTGGGTATTTGCAGACGCATGTGGTACATACCGGAGTAAGGAACAGTAATGTAGAGCATAATCTGATACAGGCATGGTACCTTGTCTTAAGTTGGTAAACTCATCCTCTTTAGCCTGTCTCGCAGCAGCTGAGAAATAGCGGGTCAGAAACCGAGTCCTGAACAGTTTCCAATTGATCTCCTGACCCAGAGCCTCTTGCTCTATCACTGTGGTCTTCCACCACATCAGTGCCTTCTTAGCCAGCTGAAATTCTGCTAATCTGATCCATGTCGTCTTTGCACAAGGCGCTGCCACAAATATCTGCTCTATCCTCTCTAGCCACTCCTCGGCCACTTCCCTGGTTTCCGTTCCTTCGAACATCTGAGGTCGGTATGTCAAAAACTGAGACAAGCTCAACTCCCCGGGTAATAATTGTTGTTCAGAGGGCTCTTCCCCTAAGGCTGGCGGTGGTAGTGGATTCGTACGCCCAGCACTTGCATTGACGCTTATCGCATCACCTACTTCGGCGTTTGCTGCCATGCTGCAACACAAGGGTTAACAACAATACCAAAAGCAGTTCATAAAGTACATCATTAGATAATTAAACATGTTAGTATAACATTTTCTACTTCAAATGCAACATACATATAAACAAGTTTAAAAGTAAGCACCTAGCTAACTTATTGCTAAGGCTACCCTTCACTCATTCCCGGGTTATCTAACCACTACTCTGATACCACTAATGTGTGGTCTTCCCACCTTAACAGTGTTAGGATAACAAAAATTGAACTAAACATGCATATTATAACGTTTTAGGGTTCCGGTTGTTACGTGAGCTAATAGGATTACAGGCCAAAATAAAAACTTCGTAAACTTAATACATACATTCCTAAACAAGAATTCTAACGTTTTAGATTTATACTACTCCTAGAGTAGATACTAAACATAAATAGAATACTATGCATCTTGTATCCTTGTAGCTCACATCTTCAACCCGACCCTTAGCCCCTTCGGTCCAAAAGTGTACCTACAGGGACAACACATCATGAGCATATACTTCTTTACTTAACATCATAAAAACATAACAGTAAATGCATGAAATCTTGGTTAGGTAAACATGCTGGTTATTCGTTAACTTTTTTTTGTTGTCCCTTATTCATATTCATGCATATGGGCATCTTACCCTGTGGCATCTTACCACATCATAAACATCGTATGGCCTCTTACCATATGGGCATCTTACCCTGTGGCATTTACCACATAATAAACATCGTATGGCCTCTTACCATATGGGCATCTTACCACATAATAAACATCGTATGGCCTCTTACCATATGGGCATCTTACCCCGTGGCATCGTACCACATAATAAACATCGTATGTCTTATAAACATCATCATTTCATCATAAATACTCATGCGATAAAAGCATAGTCGTAATGTAGAGATGTGTTTTACCGTCCGATGCCCGTACATCTCTTACGTACCTTTTCAAAAGGAGGAGGAGTCAACAGACTTTATCTCCTTGACTGTGCTGGTACCTTGGATGGTTCTACATAACCACAACATACCATATTACATACCATATCATGAATCATTGTCAAAATAAAACAATTAAAAACTTTTGCCAAGATTCTGCCTCTCTCGATCGATCGGAACCCATGTCTCGATCGATCGAGAAAGCATAAAAAAAATAGTGCCCAACTTCTGCCTCGACCGATCGATCGAAATCTTCTTACCAATCGATCGAGGAGCTTCACCGATCGATCTGAAAATCCTTCGATCGATCGGCACCTGAAATTCAAACCATGCTTTAAACGTTCTGCCTCGCTCGATCGATCGAGACCAAAATCTCGATCGATCGAGCACTCTGAAAAATCGGGACTTCTCCAGATTTTTTAGCACCTCACTTCCTACCATCATTTCTACTTCATAAAGCGTAAAACATGCTTGAACAAAAATTTTATAAGCTTCATAAAACTACCATGCATGTGTTCCAATCAAAGGTTTAACAAAACCTAAGCTAACATGCATCATAACATCATCAAAATCTTCAACCTCATCCAAAAATTCAGGAAAACAGGGCATGCCATTTCTGCCCAGATTCTCGAGCACATACTTTCATAATAAGAAAACCAACACATAACATATGTAACAGGCTCAAACAAACATGCTGGGAACTTCATAATACTTTCATGTAAACATTCATACCAAGGTTTCGTTCAAACCTATACTAGCATGCATAAAAATCATCACCACAAAACCCAAAGTCGAACAAAAACCCAGAAAAACAGAGTACCCACTTACCCCTATCTTTTTGCTCCTCTTTTTGCAGGATCTTTGAACACTCCTACCAAGTTTCTCCCTGCCTAAATGCTGCTTCTCTGGGACGAAAATGGAGAGGAGAGAAGGAGAGAAGGAGGAGAAGGAAGGTGGGAGAAGGGTTGATTGAAATGATGATTGAAGAGGGGGTGTAGGGGCATGGGTTGCCAAGTGGGGTAGTGGGTGGTGGCCGAGTAGGGGGGTGGGGTGGTGTGGTTGGGGTGGTCATGTAGTGTTTAATTGTGCTCCGATATTTAGCACGATGTATTAAAATATCATAAGTCGAGATTTTTCATCTTTATTTAATTAATACATCCTCTAAAACACTCAACATGCTTCCCACATCATATCATCATAACATAATCATAGCCCCCAATTAAATGCACCACAACCCTCTTAAACACATCGTAAATCATCATCATAGCACATAATTACATGACATTTCGGGGGTATTACAATCCTATAGATTTACACTACTCCTAGAAACTATACATAAGAATCCCAACTTATATATCAAAAGCACTCCTCGCTAGCTCACTGCATCAACCCGTCCTTAGCCCCTTTATGCCAAAATGTACCTACAAGGACAACCCCCAAATCATGAGCATATAATAATCCATATTAAACTTAACATGATTATAAAGCTTAAATGCAATAAACCGTAATTACAAAACACTTCCTGTTTTCCAATTGCATTTTAAACGCTCCCTTTTGGTTGTCATATCATAACTCATGAGTATAATCAATGGATTATTTAATGGTTTTACAAATGTCATGACATATAACCATTTCATTAATCCCTAGTCTGTTATAATAGTGTATTTTAATGCACCTCGCTTGTCATGACAGCGGCACTACTACCCCTCGCTTTGACATATTAGCGGCATTGAATAACCTCGCTCAAATGCGACATGCGGCAATACCCTAGCTTCAACATTTGGCGGCAAATATTCTTTCCTCGCTACAATATGACTGCGGCAAGTATTCTATCATCGCTTCAAGTGACACCGGCAAAGCATTAAAATCATCACTCTAATATAACCATGACTCATGGGATGTGCACCAATTATTCAACATACACATATGCAACCATAACGCATAATTCAACATGTATTTGCATCTACAATGCACAATTCAGTATATACTTGTGTAAGGACCCCGTGCCCTTAACCCGTAATTAGTGCATAAATCCCATGATCGTGTACATGTAACCATCTATGTTGGAAAATAACCATATGCTAACTTAGCATAATATACCGATAATAAGATTTTTCCGTTTAATTCAATACATACCATTTCCAGTTTCCCAACTAAACCATTTAGCATATCATGTACTCCCGAGATACACTAATTACATTCTCAATTCATCTAGCAGTTCCCAATTAATTGCATATCACAATATAGATGAAAAGAAAAGACATTTGCCTTTTATACAACCCATGCACACATATACATTGTTCACAAGCGAGCACCAAATAATCGTATGTGTACGTAATGTATAAAATACCATACTCCCAGATACCGTTACGGGTGCTTCGATCCTGGAAGCACCTCCCAAGCGCAACTAGATCTCAACTCTGGATCTAAGCGCCTATCCAACCAGCTCTGGTACCTCGATCCTGGAAGTACCTCTAATCAACAGTCCGAGCTCAACTCCAAAGCTGCTGCTACACCTGTAACACCTGCCCCAACAGAGACAGCCCCCACACGGGGTAAAAAAAAAACTTGACCGCTTTTTTTTTAAACAAAAGATATTTCAAAGTGTAGTGTGAAGCGATTCTACCGCAAGTGCACGGTTGTCAAGTTTTAGTATAGTGAAAATTAAGTACGGGTTGTCGAATCCACATGGACTAACGTATAAGTACCAAATAAGATTAATAAAATTATATTTAGCCTACGATTTAAGAAGTTTGATTAACTAAAGCCAAATTAAACTAAAGAATAAAGATTAAACTAGAAACAATGAATAGAATGGTTCCGGAAATGCAAAGGTAAGTTACTCGAGAAAATTACCGAGCTCGTCGTTCAATTATGTTATCTCTAATGATTCAATGGAATTCTCAAATTATCAACCAATTGATTTTAAAGGTGAACGATTTTCGCTATTATTCGATACACTCTCTCGAGCTGTAAAGAAACTAACGATAAATTAGAATAAGTCACTCTCGTGCACCTATTTACTAATTCAAAGTTGCATAAATTATCAAAACCTTATAACTCTAAATCTCTCGATTCCAAGTTCTCACGTATGCGATATCATCTCTCGATCTCAATCGTAACATACATCATAAATTAATGGAGCGTGTTACAACGTTATCTCTCGATCTCGGCTGTAACCCTCAAATTCAATCAAAGCTAGCTAGACTTTGATCTACACAAGCAATTAATTTATGAACAATAACAATCAATGCGCTCAAATACCAATGAATCAATAATCAACCACAACGAAACTAAAACTCAATAATATAAACTAAATTTAATTCAAATCAAATACATAAGAGTTTTATTGTCTCTCGACCTCAAAAACATCAAATGGAATTGAAAAATCAAATAAATTAAAGTTTAGAAATACGATAAACGGTGGATGAATCCGTGCGTTGCACCGTGATTTCTTCTCTTGTTCCTTCCTTGCACTCCGGAATGGATTGGCTTGACTTTGGATGAAGAACGGAGATTGGATCTCCTTTTCCGGCGTTAGGCGGCGGCTAGGGCGGCTCTTTCTTGACCTAATTCACGTCTGATATCCTCCTCCTTTCGAAATGAATCAACTCCCTCTTAAAACCCTCCAAAATCACGATAAAAAAGGAAAATAAAATCTTCAGGATTTCGCGTCTCGATCGATCGAGATTTGCTACCGATCGATCGGTGCACTGTTCATGCCAGCTTTTGAAACTCACTGTCTCGCTCGATCGATCGAGATTTTCCACCGATCGATCGAGACTTTAATAAAATTTTCTCTGGAGTCACTGCCTCGCTGGATCGATCGGAAATTTGTTCCGATCGATCGAGACTTGAAATTCATATCTTCTCAGCGCACTGTCTGTCTCCATCGATCGAGACATAATCTCGATCGATCGAGATTTCGAAATTCTCACTTCTTCATTTCAACCCTTTCTTGCCTCGATTTCGCCCGTTATCTTCATATAAGCTCATTTCTTCCACTTCCGATCTAATTTCCTGAAACAGATGAATAAACACCAAAAAGCATAATATCATCCAGGAAAAAGTACGGAAAATGGGAAGAAATTACAGTTAAAAACACTCAAAATCTAAGCCTATCAACTCCCCCAAACTTAGTCTTGATCGTCCTCGAGCAAGCAATAAGCTTAAAAAGAAAAGTTAAACTCGATACTAAGCATGAATCATCTTTACAACATACGTAAAAACTCAGAAATCCTACTTACACATTAATAGAAGTCATTCAACACTTAACAAGAAGCAATTTCTCCTAAGTTAAACAATACATCGCAACATCGGAACGTGCGTGTGTGCTATTGTCAAACATGAGTTACATACATATCTTTAAGATCAACATGTGCCATATCAACTCCTAGTCAAGATTACTTTGAATTACTCTACAAATTTACTATCCAGCACTTCTCCACTAATGTAATTATTCCCTAGACTTGGATCAACAGGACTTTAAAAGCTTATAACGTTAGGCCTTTTGGTGTCGGCTCCAAAGAAAATGTAGGATAGAAGCAAAGAAGAGAGTATAATAGAATCAGATCAACATCTTCTCACATAATCATTGAGCTTCTCTTCACATTTTCTAGCCTTGGCCACTTTGGGTCTTATTTAAATTTTCTTTTCAAGGCTTTTTCTCTACATATTTTCTTTTTCTTTGCTCATTCTTTTGTTCATTTCATTTTTTTCACAATGAACTTATCAACATATAACAATTTAATGCAATGAATGAGATTCATTATACTCCCCTAGGGGTGGGTAAAAATTTTCTTTTAGGCTCAATCCAAGGTAGGTATAATGAGGTTGTCAAGAATGTTGAATGGGGGTCTAATCATATGCAATGCATATACCATTCTTTTTCAATAAGGCACAAGAGGGGACACTAAGGATAATGTATAACAGGTAGGCTTGAAAGGCACAAACGGTCCAAAGATCGCCTAAATAATCTCCAAGTCAAGTTCCTAATTATAAATTTCGCCTTAAAGTGCTTTCAATAAATTGTAAAGTTATCTAAGATACTCAAGACTCATCATAGTTGTAATGCCTCGATTTGTTTAATACACGTGTGATATGATTATGGTGTAATCATATCACTTGACGATATGATAATGGGAGTTCGAGTGGAACCAAGAATGCATTGATTTAGATATGAAATGAAATATGAGAAGGCATGAAACATGGTGTGTAATACATTCATACTATAAACATGTGAATTATGGATTAAGTGTTGAAAGTGCATCAACATGTGCATTAGAGTTGCATTTGAATTTGGAGTGCATTGCATGTACATGTTAGTTAGCATGTAATTACCTTTAAATGGTATGATAGCAAGGGACTTAAGGAATTAAAGATCCTATATCAAGTGGATTAAGGGGATGAAATCACATACAACACCTTTTACACCTACTAAAACACTACACAAGCTCCTCTCCATTTCTTTCAAGGAGTTGTTGGTTTGAGCTTGGATTTCACTTGTAACTTGAGCTAGGAGGGTGTGTGAAGTGGAATTGTACCATCTTGGTAAGAAATTCATAGTTATATACTTGAATTATGTCATTCATGTTGATATATGTGAAGGGAAAGCTCAAGTGTGCATGTGTACAATCATATCATGTTTCTATGCTAGGAATTGGAATCTATGATGTTAGATTTATGTTTATATGTTCCTAGGTCTTGCAAGAAACATGTTGACATGGTTTAATATGAGGTGTAGGAGAAGATTCATGGAGATAAGCTTGAAAATCGCCATGCTCTCATTTTTCTGGGCATCGGCGATCGATCGGTGCGAGTGAGCGATCGATCGCCGATGACAGTAACATTTTAAGGCGGTGAAATTGGATGGCGATCGATCGGTGAAAGTGTCGCGATCGATCGCGATGAACAGAGCATTGTGGCGATCGATCGCCAAGTTGTTGCGATCGATCGCGAGGGGGCAGAGAGTTTTGGCGATCGATCGGTGTTGATCGCGATCGATCGCCAGTGGTAATATTTTGAAAAATAAAAATATTTTGTGGAATTTGATTTTAATGCCTATGATAACATTATATATTGTTGGCATTGTTGTAGCACCATCACAGGGGACAGGACAACGAGGCACTTAGCTATTGACAACTGCTTTATCTCGTTTGTGTCGCAGTACAGGTACGTGTTGACGTACGGAGTATAGATATGATATGATGATGCTATTATGGTTTTAATATCATATGATTTATGTTATCGTTGTGTCATATGATTGGTAGTATCATATGCATGTGCATACATAGATTTCATATGATTGGTATGGATGCCTTGATAGATATGTGTATATGCTTTGGTACGATCATTGTCTTGATAGATATACCTGGTGGGGTATATGCTTTGACTGCCACGATAGATATGCTAGTGTTGGGCATATGCTTTGACTGGGATCGGTGCCTGGATAGATATGCTAGTGTGGGGCATATGCTTGGGCTGGGATCGTTGCCACGAAAGATATACTACATATGCTTTGGCTTGAGAGATATACGCCTGGTGTGGGTATATACTCTGGTTATTATCACAGATGAGTATGGTACTATGATATGTGCTGCTAATATGAAGATGTGATGTGGTTTCACTGACATATTGAGCTGAATAGGCATATCATATGAGACTCGTGATAATAGGGAACTTGTTGAGACATGTCATGACATAGTGCATTTGTGGATGCATGATACAGAACATTCACGTTATCTGATTTATTGTGCTTTATCATTGATATTGATATTGTGTTTTGATATTGCACTGAGATAGTTGTTATCTATACTCACATTGTGAATGTTTCTGTAGGGACTCATAGACGTGGGGAGCGTGAGTCATGATTTCCGCTGCGAGGGGAACCACTGCCTAGGAGTTCATTTGAATTAGGTTGTTTATGTACATGATATGTATAGTTTGTTAGGTTTTTGATAACCTTGTAAATAACTTAACTAGTATGAACTCTTAATCCGTGCATGGTATATTACTTAATTCAGACTCACATATGTATGTTTAATGGATACATAATGGATTAAGTAAACGAGGGCCCCACATTAGTGGTATCAGAGCAGTGGTTCGAGAACGGGGTGAACATGGGTAGAAGAAGTGGATTAGGGAGTTACCTGAACACTTTGCGAATGGTAATAGCATGTTAGGAGTTGGCATATGATGTTATTCTAACATGTTATATTTTTATGATTGTTATTGTTAACCCTTGATCTACAGCTATGACAGACAGAGGGTTACATGAGGATGTTGGGGATGCCATGAGTGGCAATGCGAGTGTACGGATGGCGCCTGTGCCACCACCACCGATTGAACAAGGGCCAGTGGAACAGGTATTGTTGCCTGGAGAATTGACTTTGACCCAGTTTCTGAGTTATCAGCCACCTAGGTTTGAGGGGACTGAGTCAGGGGAACTGTCAGAGGAGTGGCTGGAACGTATAGAACAGATATTTGTATCAGCACCGTGTGCCAAGACTGCTTGGTTACGTTTAGCTGAATATCAGTTGGCCAAGAAAGCTATGATGTGGTGGAAATCCACAGTACTGGAGTTGAGGGCTCAAGGACAGACAGTGAACTGGGATGTGTTTAGAACAAAGTTTCTGGAGCATTATTTCTCCGTTGCTGCAAGGCAAAGGAAAGAGGATGAATTTACAAATTTGAGACAGGGATCCATGACAGTATCTGATTATGCTGTGCACTATTCCTCTTTGCTTCGCTATGTGCCACATATTGCTGTCAATACAAAGGCAAAAATCAGACAATTTGTGAAAGGGTTGAGGCCTGAATTGTTTGATAGGGTCATGTCCAATAACCCTACATCTTATGAAGAAGCCTTGACTCGAGCTGAGATGGCTGAGATTGCTGTAGGAGTGTATAAAGATGTTGGACAAGCCCAACCACCTACATCTGACAGTATGCGACCTAGAGGAGATTCCTTTAAATCACCACGAGGTGGTGCATCGTCATCTAGGTTTAGTGGGAAACGGTTTGGACCAAGGAAAGGGGATGACAGAAGGGCTAAGGGACAGTCCCAAGGTAGTAGTAGCAGTAGTGGACGAGGATTACAGTGTTTTAAATGTGGAGGGCCACATTATCAAAAGAATTGTCCACAGTTTGATACAGTAGTTTGTTTCCGTTGTGGGAAACCAGGACATGTGATCCGTGATTGTCCTCAAGTGGGCGGACAACAGAGGAGAGGACCCATGTCAGAGAATACAGTGCAGCAGAGACCACAGAGTGTAGTACAGTCTGGTGGCGGACAGAGGGCAGGAACACCTCAGGCTCAGGTGTATGCACTAAACAGGGAGGAAGCAGAGGCAGCTCCTGATGCTGTGATAGCGGGTAAGTGTACTTTGTTTACTTATCCAGCCTTACTTTTGATTGATACTGGTGCATCACATTCTTTTGTTGCACAAACTTTTGTTGATCGGTATCATATATGCTCGTCTCCACTGTTGATGCCTCTTTATGTTTCGACACCCATGGGAACTACTGTAATGGCTTGTCAGAGTGTGTCTGATTGTGAGATTCAGTTTGAGACTGAGTTTGGATTACAAGCTGATCTGATTGTGTTAGACATGACAGATTTTGATTGTATTATTGGGATTGATGTTTTGAGTAGATATCAGTCTGTTGTGGATTGTTGTCATAAGGTTGTGAGATTTCAGTCTGATACTGGAACTCAATGGTACTTCTATGGCCAGGGATCGAGGGCAAGGATTCCTTTGATATCAGCAATCCGAATGTCGCGTTTGTTGGAACGTGGACATGAAGGTTATTTGATTTATGCCCTTGATGTCATAGAACAGAAAAGAGAAAGGAAAGTGGAGGAGATACCAGTGATTGCAGAATATGCGGATGTGTTTCCAGATGAGATACCTGGATTCCCACCGAGTCGAGAAGTGGAATTTGGTATTGATTTGATACCTGGTACTTCTGCAATTTCACGTGCTCCTTATCGGATGGCACCAACTGAATTGAAAGAGTTGAAAACTCAATTGCAAGATTTATTGGACAAGGGGTACATACGTCCTAGTGTATCGCCTTGGGGTGCTCCGGTATTATTTGTGAAGAAGAAGGATGGGACAATGAGACTGTGTATTGACTATCGACAATTGAACAAGGTAACAATAAAGAATAAATATCCTCTTCCTCGTATTGATGATTTGTTTGATCAGTTGCAGGGATCAAGGATATATTCTAAGATTGACTTGAGGTCAGGGTATCATCAAATACGTGTGAGGGAAGGAGATATACAGAAGACAGCATTCAGAACTCGTTATGGACATTATGAGTTTCTGGTAATGCCTTTTGGAGTGACAAATGCTCCTGCTATCTTTATGAGTTTAATGAATCGTGTGTTTCAGGAATACCTTGATCGATTTGTCATTGTCTTTATCGATGATATATTGATCTATTCACGGAGTGATGCCGAACATGTTCAACATTTGCATATGGTGTTGCAATTGTTGAGGACACATCAGTTGTATGCCAAACTCAGTAAGTGTGAGTTTTGGTTGACTAGTGTTGGATTTTTGGGTCATGTCATATCAGAGGAAGGTATATCAGTTGATCCAAAGAAAGTGGAAGCAGTGTTGAATTGGTCAGCACCTACTTCTGTGCCAGAGATTCGTAGTTTCTTGGGTTTGGCAGGTTATTATAGACGATTCGTTGAAGGATTTTCAGCGATTGCCAAACCATTGACACATTTGACACAGAAGGGAGTATCATTTCAATGGTCAGAGGCTTGTGAGCGTAGTTTCCAGGAATTAAAACATCGATTGACTACAGCTCCAGTCTTGATCATTCCATCTGAGCATGACAGGTTTGCAGTTTATACTGATGCATCATTACTTGGATTAGGTTGTGTTTTGATGCAGGACAAAATGTAGTGGCTTATGCATCACGACAGTTGAAGCCACATGAAATGAGATATCCAGTACATGATCTGGAATTGGCTGCCATTGTCTTTGCATTGAAGATATGGCGACATTATTTATATGGTACGTCGTTTACCATATATACTGATCATAAGAGCTTAAAATTTCTATTCACTCAAGCGGAGTTGAATATGAGACAAAGGAGATGGATGGATCTGTTGAAAGATTATGATTGTGAGATTGATTATCATCCAGGAAAAGCTAATCTTACAGCAGATGCCTTGAGTCGGAAAGTACATCATACGGCTGATGAAATGGTTCATTTATCTGCTTTGATGACTTCTTGTTGTACTTTGGGTTATGATTTTGATATGGAGTCAGTGCCGGTACGGGTATCAACATTGTTGGTTGAACCTGACATTTTTGACAAAATAAGAACGGCACAAGGGAGTGATGATGAGGTACAACATTGGAAGGAAAAGATAAATCAAGGACAAACATCTCAATTTGTACTAACAAGTGATGGAACTTTGAAGTACAGAAACTGTTGGATAGTACCTGCGTCATTAGGACTACGCCAAGAACTACTACAACGTGCTCATTGTAGTAGATACAGTATACATCCTGGAGGGAAGAAAATGTACCATGATTTACGTACCCAATTTTGGTGGAAACGTATGAAACATGATGTATTGAACTTTGTCAAACGGTGTTTGATCTGTCAACAAGTGAAAGCGGAAAGACAGAGACCAGGAGGTGAATTACATAGTTTGGAAATTCCTCAGTGGAAATGGGAACATATCACGATGGATTTTGTGACTCATTTGCCACGGACGTCTTCTGGTTGCGATGCAATTTGGGTAATTGTTGACAGACTTACCAAAGTATCTCATTTTGTGCCATATTGTATGACATATACATATCTGAGAATGGCACAGTTATACATTCAACATGTAGTGAGGCTACATGGTATTCCAGTTTCCATTGTATCGGATAGGGATCCGAGATTTACTTCTCATTTCTGGGAAGGGCTACAGACAGCGTTGGGAACTGAAGTGCGATTGAGTACAGCATATCATCCTCAGACAGATGGACAAACAGAGCGTACGATACAGACGCTTGAGGATATGTTGCGTGCCTGTGTATTAGAGTTTGATACTTCTTGGCAAGAGTCATTGCCATTAGTAGAATTTTCATATAACAATAGTTATCAGTCTAGTATACAGATGGCACCATTTGAGGCATTGTATGGGCGACGATGTAGATCGCCATTATATTGGGATGATGTGGATCAGTCTTCCTTACATGGACCGGATATGATTCATGATATGGAAGAGAAAGTCAAGGTAATACGATTGAAATTGAAAGCTGCTCAGGATAGACAGGCTGCTTATGCCAATAAGCGACGTAGACCACTTGAATTTCAAGTTGGTGACCGTGTGTTCTTGAAAATCTCACCTTTTAAAGGTGTAGTACGATTTGGGAAGCGTGGAAAATTGTCTCCACGATATGTTGGTCCGTATGAGGTGTTGCAACGTATTGGTACGTTGGCATATCGCTTGGCACTACCACCAGCATTGAGTAGTATTCATGATGTTTATCATGTTTCACTGTTGAGGAAGTATGAACCAGATCCGAGTCACGTATTACAGTTACCTGATGTACAGTTGGATACAGATGTGTCGTATGAGGAACGACCGGTTATGATCTTGGATCGAGCTTAACGCAGGTTGCGTAACAAAGTGATTCCTATGGTAAAGGTACAGTGGGACAGACGGGGTGTCGAAGAGGCAACGTGGGAGACGGAGCAGCATATGATGCAACGGTATCCGGATTTGGTTACTGGTATGATTTTACAGTTTTATGATACGGTTGGTACATATATACTGTAGTGTTGCATATATGATCATGTTTCCTATTTTCATATCGTATCATAGTTGAGTTGCGTGTTTCGATATGCATGTTTTGTATAGGCAATTTCGAGGACGAAATTCAATAAGTGGGGGAGAATTGTAATGCCTCGATTTGTTTAATACACGTGTGATATGATTATGGTGTAATCATATCACTTGACGATATGATAATGGGAGTTCGAGTGGAACCAAGAATGCATTGATTTAGATATGAAATGAAATATGAGAAGGCATGAAACATGGTGTGTAATACATTCATACTATAAACATGTGAATTATGGATTAAGTGTTGAAAGTGCATCAACATGTGCATTAGAGTTGCATTTGAATTTGGAGTGCATTGCATGTACATGTTAGTTAGCATGTAATTACCTTTAAATGGTATGATAGCAAGGGACTTAAGGAATTAAAGATCCTATATCAAGTGGATTAAGGGGATGAAATCACATACAACACCTTTTACACCTACTAAAACACTACACAAGCTCCTCTCCATTTCTTTCAAGGAGTTGTTGGTTTGAGCTTGGATTTCACTTGTAACTTGAGCTAGGAGGGTGTGTGAAGTGGAATTGTACCATCTTGGTAAGAAATTCATAGTTATATACTTGAATTATGTCATTCATGTTGATATATGTGAAGGGAAAGCTCAAGTGTGCATGTGTACAATCATATCATGTTTCTATGCTAGGAATTGGAATCTATGATGTTAGATTTATGTTTATATGTTCCTAGGTCTTGCAAGAAACATGTTGACATGGTTTAATATGAGGTGTAGGAGAAGATTCATGGAGATAAGCTTGAAAATCGCCATGCTCTCATTTTTCTGGGCATCGGCGATCGATCGGTGCGAGTGAGCGATCGATCGCCGATGACAGTAACATTTTAAGGTGGTGAAATTGGATGGCGATCGATCGGTGAAAGTGTCGCGATCGATCGCGATGAACAGAGCATTGTGGCGATCGATCGCCAAGTTGTTGCGATCGATCGCGAGGGGGCAGAGAGTTTTGGCGATCGATCGGTGTTGATCGCGATCGATCGCCAGTGGTAATATTTTGAAAAATAAAAATATTTTGTGGAATTTGATTTTAATGCCTATGATAACATGATATATTGTTGGCATTGTTGTAGCACCATCACAGGGGACAGGACAACGAGGCACTTAGCTATTGACAACTGCTTTATCTCGTTTGTGTCGCAGTACAGGTACGTGTTGACGTACGGAGTATAGATATGATATGATGATGCTATTATGGTTTTAATATCATATGATTTATGTTATCGTTGTGTCATATGATTGGTAGTATCATATGCATGTGCATACATAGATTTCATATGTTGGTATGGATGCCTTGATAGATATGTGTATATGCTTTGGTACGATCATTGTCTTGATAGATATACCTGGTGGGGTATATGCTTTGACTGCCACGATAGATATGCTAGTGTTGGGCATATGCTTTGACTGGGATCGGTGCCTGGATAGATATGCTAGTGTGGGGCATATGCTTGGGCTGGGATCGTTGCCACGAAAGATATACTACATATGCTTTGGCTTGAGAGATATACGCCTGGTGTGGGTATATACTCTGGTTATTATCACAGATGAGTATGGTACTATGATATGTGCTGCTATTATGAAGATGTGATGTGGTTTCACTGACATATTGAGCTGAATAGGCATATCATATGAGACTCGTGATAATAGGGAACTTGTTGAGACATGTCATGACATAGTGCATTTGTGGATGCATGATACAGAACATTCACGTTATCTGATTTATTGTGCTTTATCATTGATATTGATATTGTGTTTTGATATTGCACTGAGATAGTTGTTATCTATACTCACGTTGTGAATGTTTCTGTAGGGACTCATAGACGTGGGGAGCGTGAGTCATGATTTCCGCTGCGAGGGGAACCACTGCCTAGGAGTTCATTTGAATTAGGTTGTTTATGTACATGATATGTATAGTTTGTTAGGTTTTTGGTAACCTTGTAAATAACTTAACTAGTATGAACTCTTAATCCGTGCATGGTATATTACTTAATTCAGACTCACATATGTATGTTTAATGGATACATAATAGATTAAGTAAACGAGGGCCCCACAATAGTTAACACAAATTTTCACTTTAATCAATACATACTTCACTCAATCGTGACTCAATAAGTGCTCAAATTCTTCCTCAGTTTTGACATATGGTTAACAAAGGATATATACAACCAAGTTAAACATTTTCATGACTTCTATCTAGATGAGGATTAATTTCATCATGTATTATTGTTGCAAATCTAATTCATCATTTCTCAAGAATAACTCATTTTCTAAAAAAAACTTTGTGATAGCACTCAAGGACGGTTCAAGTGACAATTAAGCACACAACATGCGGATAAAACAAGTTAAACACGCAAACCACTCCCCCAAACTTAACTGAAACATTGTCCTCAATGTTTAAAAGAATCAAAAGGGAAAAAGTAAACTCCTTTGATCAAGACGCTTGCATGAGGATTGAGGAAGTTTGGCTTTTGAAAGCTCCACTGCTGTAGGGGTTCATCGCTCCACTTGAGTACCTCGCAAAAGAAGGATGCTAGAAAAAAAAAATCGACAAGAGAGAAAAACAAACTAAATGCAAAATTGCAAATAAAACAAAGCTAAATGCAAAAGGATACGCTTGGGTTGCCTCCCAAGAAGCGCTGATTTCTAGTCGTCGGCTTGACCATCAGAAGCAACCATCAAAGAGCGGTTGCCGCCCATAGTAAGTATCGTATAATACCACTAATGGGTCTTCATTCAGTATGCCCTCAAGATTGGCCAGATGTCTCCAGTGTAAACTCGTCGCTCCAACAACTTTCGTCATAACATAGTGAGCATGGGAGAATGATCCTTTGCTTGACTTCATCTCATGGATGGCGTAGTGCGGTGAAGTTGGTGGCATCGATGAGGCATACGTATCCACATATGGCCCATAACATGCCTCCATCGATGGGTGGATATCAAATTTCTCGAAAATCTCATCATCCAACTTCACTCTTGGCTCGTTGTCCCATAGGATCTCCTCAGATGCCTTTTCCACTGTAGGCTCAATCACTTCCATAGGCTCAACTTCCCTTGATTCTTCCCCATGATTCGGATCACTCCCCCAAACTTGATTGGTTGAGTGATCATGATCATGTAACCAGGCCTGATTTGTAGATCTCGTCTCCTCCTCTTGGCAGCTCATTGAGATGGTTTCCACTAGAATTGCAAATTGCTGCTCTAGATGACGTATATAATTGGTCTGGTTCTCTAAACGTTGCTCAGTTGATGCCATGAGTCTAAATAACATATTCTCTGATTGAGACGTTCCTTCTACAAAACTATCTTTCTTCTCGCTGTGATGCTCAAAGGTTTGGTGTGTATCATTAGGGTAGTGGGACTCTGGTGGGTATTGGTGACTCCAACCTTGCAAGGAAGGATCACAATGCCAGTGGTAATCGAAGTCCGCCATATCATTGAACAGGTGTAATACACTGTCCTCATCTCTATCAATCAAGGGACTCCCAGTCACCAGTGCTCCTCTGAATACCCATCCTCGTGTCTGTGCATCCAAACCTTTGAAGAAATGTTGCAGAAGAGTATAGTTCGATAAGTTGTGATACCTGAATGTGTCTGCCAGTTCATTGAATCTCTCCCACGCCGAACAAAATGGCTCTGAAAATTGTTGGGCAAATCTTGTGAAGACTTGTTGATGAAGCATCACAAGGGCCTCGCAAGAAAAACAAATAATATACTTAAATAAAATAAATTTTTTTTTTGTTTTTTTCGAAAATAACAAAAAAAGAAAAAGAAAACAAAAACGCAAATAATAAAATTGGCTAAATTACAATTAAATAATCTCGTATGATATTATACAGATTAGTCCCCGGCAACGGCGCCAAAAACTTGACCGCTTTATTTTTAAACAAAAGATATTTCAAAGTGTAGTGTGAAGCGATTCTACCGCAAGTGCACGGTTGTCAAGTTTTAGTATAGTGAAAATTAAGTACGGGTTGTCGAATCCACAGGGACTAACGTATAAGTACCAAATAAGATTAATAAAATTATATTTAGCCTACGATTTAAGAAGTTTGATTAACTAAAGCCAAATTAAACTAAAGAATAAAGATTAAACTAGAAACAATGAATATAATGGTTCCGGAAATGCAAAGGTAAGTTACTCGAGAAAATTACCGAGCTCGTCGTTCAATTATGTTATCTCTAATGATTCAATGGAATTCTCAAATTATCAACCGATTGATATTAAAGGTGAACGGTTTTCGCTATTATTCGATACACTCTCTCGAGCTGTAAAGAAACTAACGATAAATTAGAATAAGTCACTCTCGTGTGCACCTATTTACTAATTCAAAGTTGCATAAATTATCAAACCTTATAACTCTAAATCTCTCGATTCCAAGTTCTCACGTATGCGATATCATCTCTCGATCTCAATCGTAACATACATCATAAATTAATGGAGCGTGTTACAACGTTATCTCTCGATCTCGGCTGTAACCCTCAAATTCAATCAAAGCTAGCTAGACTTTGATCTACACAAGCAATTAATTTATGAACAATAACAATCAATGCGCTCAAATACCAATGAATCAATAATCAACCACAACGAAACTAAAACTCAATAATATAAACTAAATTTAATTCAAATCAAATACATAAGAGTTTTATTGTCTCTCGACCTCAAAAACATCAAATGGAATTGAAAATCAAATAAATTAAAGTTTAGAAATACGATAAATGGTGGATGAATCCGTGCGTTGCACCGTGATTTCTTCTCTTGTTCCTTCCTTGCAATCCGGAATGGATTGGCTTGACTTTGGATGAAGAACGGAGATTGGATCTCCTTTTCCGGCGTTAGGCGGCGGCTAGGGCGGCTCTTTCTTGACCTAATTCACGTCTGATATCCTCCTCCTTTCGAAATGAATCAACTCCCTCTTAAAACCCTCCAAAATCACGATAAAAAAAGAAAATAAAATCTTCAGGATTTCGCGTCTCGATCGATCGAGATTTGCTACCGATCGATCGGTGCGCTGTTCATGCCAGCTTTTGAAACTCACTGTCTCGCTCGATCGATCGAGATTTTCCACCGATCGATCGAGACTTTAATAAAATTTGCTCTGGAGTCACTGCCTCGCTCGATCGATCGGAAATTTGTTCCGATCGATCGAGACTTGAAATTCATATCTTCTCAGCGCACTGTCTGTCTCGATCGATCGAGACATAATCTCGATCGATCGAGATTTCGAAATTCTCACTTCTTCATTTCAACCCTTTCTTGCCTCGATTTTCGCCCGTTATCTTCATATAAGCTCATTTCTTCCACTTCCGATCTAATTTCCTGAAACAGATGAATAAACACCAAAAAGCATAATATCATCCAGGAAAAAGTACGGAAAATGGGAAGAAATTAAAGTTAAAAACACTCAAAATCTAAGCCTATCACTCTGGTACCTCGATCCTGAAAGTACCTCTAATCAACAGTCCGAGCTCAACTCCAAAGCTGCTGCTACACCTGCAACACCTGCCCCAACAGAGACAGCCCCCACACGGGGTGAGCATACCAATACCACCAATCCAATAATCATAATATTGCAGTTCATAATTTACAGAATGTAAATGCCATGAATTTAAATTGTACTCCCTGGATGGTATCATCCTCATCCGGGATCCCCTGTATAGTCCATGTTCTCAAAATAACCAAACCAATAAATTCCCAAAAGCCGGTTGATCATCTCATTGATCAACTAAAATCCTTCTTACTATACCAATTCCACAATCAAATATAATTAAATCATCAAATAGAATACCACGGACATCACACGTATCTTGCCAGTAATTCCGTATTTTCATTTCATAGCTCGCTCCACAATAGCGGCATTTATCCCCACGCACTCTCAACAATAGCGGCATTATAACCGTTGGTCGCCCGATGGCGACAACATCTCAATCATTTCTCGCTCAAAGGCGGCACCATACGATTCCCAATGTACGTTCGTTTAACATAGTTACCATACCTCATGCATTTCAATAACCCTTTATTGTAGATGCTACATAACATGCATTTCAATACTCATTTATTATGAATGCCACATATCATGTATTCCGTAGTTGCAATATTATAATAGGCTATGCTCGTACGTTATATGTACCTTATACTTTCCGTAGTTCGAGTCCGACCTCGCCTGAGTCCCACGATCCGATGAATTATGTGCCCAAGTACGTTCAAACTCCCAAACATATCGTCAATCCATGACGATTATCAAAATAAAAGCCCCCCGACTAAGCATGCATAATACCCAAAATATTCTATTTTATATGTTTAAAAGATAGCCAAAAACCCAACCAAAAATTCTGTTTAATTAACTTTGGCTCCAACCAATCCATTTTAAAAGTATAGCATTCCCATTGGAATGTAGACATTGCCCCGGAAACGGCCCCTTTAAACCTCGATTCCAAAAATTTCAAAAAAAAAAATATTCTTCGCCACCTTTATTGCGATCGATCGCCACAGTCCAGTGGCCAAACCAGTGCCTTCTCGCGATCGATCGCCAACCCGCTCGCGATCGATCGCCGAGACCTCGCGATCGATCGCCAGCACTGTTCATCGTCACCCAAAATGCAGCTGCACGTCGCGATCGATGGTGTTTTTGACACCCAAACTCAAAACCAACACCACATACACCACCAACACCCCAAATACACCCTTAAAACTCAATAAAAACTCCAATAACAAACTTCAAGATTTATACCCAAAAACCACAACCCAAATCTAACATGAATACCCAACCAAAATCAACAATATTACTACCCAAACGAAGACATTGACGCGGGGAAGACTAATACCTGATCATCTTCGAGAAATCGGCCTCCGAGCCAAGCTACCATCGATTTTGCTTCCAAGAGCAAAAGAGGGGAAATGGAGGGGGAGGGTTTGAGCAAAGAGAGAGGGAAGAGAGAGAGGGGTTCCGTGCTAAAATGACGGAATACCGAGCCACTTGGTATATATAACACAAAAACTCGAAAATACCATTCCCTTCACAAATACGTCATGATTCATTATAAATCATCTGTTTTCAACAATTATATCTCTAACCTCAATTCTCATTACCAGCTCCAGTACAAAGTACTCCGGACCCCAAATCCCACCTACCAAATTCCAAGGTTATCACCACGATGAGAATACAATCTCATCCCTTGGATCCAACGACTCCAAAAACAGGATTTAAAATCCCCGGGAGTCCCGAGACCCCAATTAATACACAAATGCCACAATTAAAATTCATTAAGGATTTTCACTACACTGGGATTAACACCAGTAATTCCCGGACATCACAAATATCCCCCACTAATAAAATTTCGTCCCCGAAATTTGCACAGGCGCACTCCACAAACGCCGAGACTACGCCAACCAAACGGATTCACATCGTCGAATCATGAACACATCATGAACGACATCACACCTCGAGGATACCGACCTCGCACCAAAATCTGGAATGGAGTAGACCTCCCAAACCATCGTAAACTCAAAGAAAGACATCAGCATTCCCGATGCTAAACATCCCAAAAGCAGCTAGCCAACCCTAACTGCAAAACAACAAATCATTCGCGATACTAAAATAGATATCTCCTCGAGGATATCTCTACGATCAAGTCCACGATGTTAAACACACATTGTTGCCAAGGAAACCACCAGTACACAACAGTGCACCTAACCATAACCGGCTTCCGTTTCCAAACCCCGTCTCCATCAAAGGAGTAGTTGCACCACATTGCAACCCGGATCGGGCAACTCATTGCTACCGATCAGCACCAAACAAACCTCTAGAGATGTTCACATCCGGGTGTTCCAAGAAGCTCACATCTTGGTCCAAACACACAATCGAGACTCCACAAGGTCTCAAGTTCACGAAAGGACATGCAAGAACAATCAATTGTATTCCCACCACACGTGTCAACCACGACACTAAACAAATCCGAATCCTGGCCATCCTTCGTTTATCCTGGGATTTAACAATCCTAAAACAGGAAGGCTATTGTATTATCCAACAAGAACTACCATGGTCCCAAAACACGACAATCCCACCTCAGGGGAAGCAACCGGACCTCACGATCATTCTTCAGAATATATTGTGCCATCGAGATTACCAATCTCAGGGTGATACAATCTCTCACCGGAGATTCGCCAAACCAGGCATACTAATCCAAAGTTCAACAAGGAACAAGAATAGAGTTGGCATTCGTATACACACACGGCATACATGCCTAAGTACTAACACAACATGCATATCCAAAGCAATAGGCTCGGGCATCTCCAATCATGCCCAAAGTCCCAAAACCAACTTTCAACCCCTAGCTATTCTCACCTTGTGGAGAATAATGATTGACAGACCAAAACCAAAGGGTGTGATTTCAACATCAACACCACACGAACCAAAACAATGCATCTCCCAAAAGATTCAACGGTATGTATAATAATACCGCCTTCCCCTCAAAGAAAAGTCATGAATCCATGATCCTCCAATCATCGAACCACCGTTCTGAAACCTAGATATATTTATGCCAAAATATATCCCGGAACCCAGAAATACACACCTGGTTAGAATAGTGTATCCAAGACACTATTACCAAATCGAAACCCATATACACCATCGTATACTAATTCCAACAATGCTTTGTACTAATACTATAGTACTTCACAACCTCGAGCATTACTCCGGAGACGTCTCCTCGAACGTCTCACCGGAAGTACGAAGCCATCACATAGTCCAACACTAGTAGGGCTTACTCCGGTTGATTCACATTCAACCCTTAACCAATGCCGACTGTCTCCATGACAGTGCAACCATAGTAGTGTCACCCCACTAACTATATCTCACAAACCATTGTGACTCCCATTGCATGCCATATGCAAGAGTGCTCAACCAGAGCTAACAACGACTTGTTGACACTCACTTTGGTATTTCCAACCAAATTGAGCTGCCCCAAAAAAAGTCCCTCAAAACATTTGACGCATAAACGTCTCCGTGAGGTACTCCCTGCCTCAAACATCATACCACAAGGAGGCTACAAAAGTCTACCATACCCCTCATCGTATCACCATACGATTCACCCAGCTTGAACCCAACGAGCAGTATAATGGCTATCACAAGCACACTAAAACATTGCAACCATACCTGGCTAGCGATCCGCTGGCCCCATAGGCTCATACCAATCTAACGTGACATACGTCTCAACCCGGTATACCATACCGTACAAACCATTAGAGTTGTGGGATCACCCAACATATCTCTAAAACACCAAAGCACAATGGACAATCCGGTGTCCATTCTCAACTACGATGCAATCCTAATCCATTAGGACTTATTTCTCAACCTCAGGGTGGGTGTGGCCATGCCTAACACACATCACAACAACAAGCGAGTAGTTTCCTCAATGAGTACTCTTACCACCAATCGCATGGCCTTAGCCAATCAAGTGAGTATACCCAAAGGATATCATTACTCGAACAATATATACTTCGAATATGTGCTGCGGTACAATTCCTGTACGGCGCACCCAATAATTCTTCGAGCAACCTGCTCGGCATAATGGTCTCGTCAACTAGTGACCCAGACACTACAATGTGCCCACCAAAGGCACTCAAACCATACAACCAAATGCATAAACATGAATGTATTATTCATCAAAACGACGCCACGCGTCCACATAAACATCCCAAATAACATCGTCAAACATATGACGGTACATGTCGAAACACGACATCCATAATCTCATCGTCAAACACATGACGGTACATATCGACACACAACATCCATAATCTCATCGTCAAACACATGACGGTATAAAATAACACATAGTATTCACAATAATGATAACAAAAGTAATATGACATACCTCATCGCTATCAAGATAGCGGAATACCTGTATCCATCGTCCACCAGCGGTACACAAGCAGCACCCATCGCTCGTAGGCGGCATAATCCAGTGCTACGCACATAGCGGTATAGCCCATCGCTATAGAATCAGCGGCATGATCCCTCGCCATAGTGTCAGCGGCATAAAACATCGCTATAGATATCCGGCGGTATGAACCATCGCCATAGATGTAGCGGAATGTACCATTGCTATATGATACCTGACGGCATAAACCATCGCTATAGAATACCCGGCGGTATGAACCATCGCCAATAGAATACCCAGCTGCATGAACCATCGCCAATAGAATAGCGGAATAAGCCATCGCTATGAATACCTGGCGGCATGAACCATCGCCAACAGGATACCTAGCGGCATGAACAATCGCCAATAGAATACCTGGCGGCATGAACCATCGCCAATAGAATACCTGGCGGCATGAACCATCGCCAATAAAATACCCGGCGGCATGAACCATCGCCAATAGAATACCTGGCGGCATGAACCATCGCCAATAAAAACCCGGCGGCATGAACCATCACCAACAGAATAGCGGCATCATCGCTTAAACGTGACAACAGCATGTATCATCGCTTCGACACGACAGCGGCATCATCGCTTCAACATGACGGTGGTATCCTCGCTTCGACGTGACAGCGGCATTTACCATCGCTTCGACACGACAGCGGCATTTACCATCGCTTCGGCATGACAGCGGAAATACCCCTCGCTTCGACATATTAGCGGCATAATATCCCTCACAATAGTAATATGACAGCGGCATTATCCTTCGCTTTGACATATTTGCGGCAAATATTCTTCATCGCTATAATATGACAGCGGCAAGTATTCACATCACTACGCCATGCATGCAACCGTAATGCATAACCCGTATTCCAATAAACATCGCCATGAGTGTATTTTAATGCACCTCGCTTCAAATGTGACATGCGGAATTTCACCATCGCTTCAACATTTAGCGGCAAAGCATTAAAATCATCACTCCGATATATATGCAACCGAAATGCATAATCCATGTCTCATATGACCGTGCAAACACCATGGTTAGCAACAACATATCCCAAATATGAACACATATCATAAACGCACATAAGCAACATAGTTGTGCCACACAACACTAACTATTATCATGCATAGGTATGTGCTTATCATTCCCATTAACATTTTCCTAGGCCCTCAACAGCCCCAAAGAGCTAACCACTGCTCTGATACCACTAATGTAAGGACCCCCGTGCCCTTAACCCGTAATTAGTGCATAAATTCCATGGTCGTGTACATGTAACCATCTATGTTGGAAAATAACCATATGCTAACTTAGCATAATATACCGATAATTAGATTTATCCGTTTAATTCAATACCTACCATTTCCAGTTTCCCAACTAAACCATTTAGCATATCATGTACTCCCGAGATACACTAATTACATTCTCAATTCATCTAGCAGTTCCCAATTAATTGCAGATCACAATATAGATGAAAGGAAAAGACATTTGCCTTTTATACAACCCATGCACACATATACACTGTTCACAAGCCAGCACCAAATAATCGTCATATACACTGTTCACAAGCCAGCACCAAATAATCGTATGTGTACGTAATGAATAAAATACCATACTCCCAGATACCGTTACTGGTGCTTCGATCCTGAAAGCACGTCCCAAGCGCAACTCGATCTCAACTCTGGATCTAAGCGCCTATCCAACCAGCTCTGGTACCTCGATCCTGGAAGTACCTCTAATCAACAGCCCGAGCTCAACTCCAAAGCTGCTGCTACACCAGCAACACCTGCCCCAACAGAGACAGTCCCACACGGGGTGAGCATATCAATACCACCAATCCAATAATCATAATATTGCAGTTCATAATTTACAGAATGTAAATGCCATGAATTTAAATGGTACTCCCTGGATGGTATCATCCTCATCCGATCCCCTGTATTGTCCATGTTCTCAAAATAACCAAACCATTAAATTCCCAAAAGCCGATTGATCATCTCATTGATCAACTAAAATCTTTCTTACTATACCAATTCCACAATCAAATATAATTAAATCATCAAATAGAATACCACAGACATCACACGTATCTTGCCAGTAATTCCGTATTTTCATTTCATAGCTCGTTCCACAATAGCGGCATTTATCCCCACGCACGCTAAACAATAGCGGCATTATAACCGATGGTCGCCCGATGGCGACAACATCTCAATCATTGCTCGCTCAAAGGCGGCACAATACGATTCCCAATGTACGTTCTTTTAACATAGTTACCATACCTCATGCATTTCAATAACCCTTTATTGTAGATGCGACATAACATGCATTTTAATACTCATTTATTATGAATGCCACATATCATGCATTTCAATACTCATTTATTATGAATGCCACATATCATGCATTCCATAGTTGCAATATTATAATAGGTTATGCTCGTACGTTATACGTACCTTATACTTTCCGTAGTTCGAGTCCGACCTCGCCCGAGTCCCACGATCCGATGAATTATGTGCTAACACACAAATAATTCACAATCAACATAAGCATGCAACCACGTGCCCAAGTACGTTCAAACTCCCAAACATATCGTCAATCCATGACGATTACCAAAATAAAAGCCCCCCGGCTAAACATGCATTAACCCAAAATATTCTATTTTATATGTTTAAAAGATAGCCAAAAACCCAACCAAAAATTCCGTTTAATTAACTTTGGCTCCAACCAATCCATTGTAAAAGTATAGCATTCCCATTGGAATGTAGACATTGCCCCGGAAACGGCCCCTTTAAACCTCGATTCCAAAAATTTCAAAAAAAAAAAAAAAAAAATCGCGATCGATCGCCACAGTCCAGTGACCAAACCAGTGCCTTCTCGCGATCGATCGCCAATCTTCGCGATCGATCGCCAACCCGCTCGCGATCGATAGCCGAGACCTCGCGATCGATCGCCAGCACTGTTCATCGTCACCCAAAATGTAGCTGCACGTTGCGATCGATCGCCCCACCTCGGCGATCGATCGCCACCTGCGATTTTCCAAAAAATTTGAGTTTCCATGACCAACACTCCATACACCACCAACACCCCAAATACACCCTTAAAACTCAATAAAAACTCCAATAACAAACTTCAAGATTTATACCCAAAAACCACAAACCCAAATCTAACGTGAATACCCAACCAAAATCAACAATATTACTACCAAAACAAAGACATTGACTCGGGGAAGACTAATACCTGATCATCTTCGAGAAATCGGCCTCCGAGCCAAGCTACCATCGATTTTGCTTCCAAGAGCAAAAGAGGGGAAATGGAGGGGGAGGGTTTGAGCGAAGAGAGAGGGAAGAGAGAGAGGGGTTCCGTGCTAAAATGACGAAATACCGAGTCCACTTGGTATATATAACACCAAAACTCAAAAATACCAATCCATTCACAAATACATCATGATTCATTATAAATCATCTGTTTTCAACAATTATCTCTCTAACCTCAATTTCAATTACCAGCTCCAGTACAAAGTATCCGGACCCCAAATCCCACCAAAGACCAAATTCCAAGGTTTTCATCACGATGTGAATGCAATCTCATCCCTTGGATCCAACGACTCCAAAAACAGGATTTAAAATCCCCGGGAGTCCCGAAACCCCAATTAATACACAAATGCCACAATTAAAATCCATTAAGGATTTTCACTACACTGGGATTAACACCAGTAATTCCCGGACATCACAACTTGCATCTACAATGCATATTCCAATGAGTATATAAGATAAATGTATCGTTGGGTGCCCGTACGTCTCTCTACGTACCTTTCCAAAATGTAGGATTTGGTAGGACTTTACTTCCTTTGTTGTGTTTCCACCTGGGATAGTTCTACACATTCATACAAACCAATACTAGAAGCCAATAATAGTCCGATATCAAAAATCCCACAAAAATAACTAAAAACACATAATTTGGCTTCTCGCGATCGATCGCCAATGGGCTCCGATCGATCGCGAGATGCTACTGCCTCAAAGCCCAAAATTTACCATTCCGCGATCGATCGCTGAAAACATGTCGATCGACCGCGGACTTCACCGATCGCTCGCGCGAACTCGCGATCTATCGCGGAAAGTCTCTGCCGCAAACTCTGGTGCTCGCGATCGATCGGGAAACGCGCCGATCGATCGCGTATGTCTGTAATCGCGAAAAACCACCATTTTTTAGCACAATCCTCATGCTACCATAATGCATACTACAAACTATCATACTTCAACAACTCAACACACAAAATACTCCATTAAACTACCATGTAACTACACAAAACAATAATCTCAACAAAATGCTACTAAACATGCCATTTTCCACTCAGAACATACTCAAACTTAACCATAAATTTGAACCATAACACAACATGATTCCTTACCCCTTTTGCCCCACATTCTTAGCAGGAATTAAGCCAATATTTTCTAAGCTTCTTCCTCCTTCATGCTGCTCAAATGCTTGACGAAAATGAGGGAAGGAATTGGGTGAGAAATGAGTGATAGAGGTTGAGTGGTGGGAGAGTGAAAATGAGGTATGGGGGGCATGGGTTGCAGATAGGTATGGGCTGCGTGGTGGTAGTTGTATAATAGAGTTTATTTGTATTCCGGTATTTAGCATGATGTATTAAAATATCCCTACTTGATATTTTATAGCATTTGCTCAAATAAAATGCATCAAAACTCCAGTTAAACATGCTTTACCAAAAACAATTAACACCCACCCAAATAAACCATGCCAAAACTCAATATCCCATCATGCATCACATGCACCCTGAAATGTATTACCAGGTCTTGCCCACCGCATGACTAAGCATTTTACCATTATTATTAATTCATCACCCAATAAATTAATACCATAATCCTCCCATAAACATAATAAATGCTCAAATGCAAATAATCATTTCGGGGATATCACAGATGTCATCAATACCGTCATGCCTGATGCACCATCCACTGCAGCTGCTTCATCTGCTAGTTTGCCCGCTGCTGGTCCTCATGGCATCGTCACCACATATGCTGAAACTCAAACAGATGCCATGGATCAATCCTTGAACAATGGTCCTCCTAAGGACTTCTTTGACTTTACTACCAACATTCCTCTTGAAGGGCCTCCTAGTATTGATGACCATTGGTGCATCTATCCAATGTAATCTCCGAGCTGGCCCGTGATGTAAACAAGCTGAAACAAGAAGAACGCACTGCTAGCCAAAGTTTGGTTGTCGTTGCTTTTGCTGACTCTTTCTCTCGGATAGGGCAAGCTCGTCTTCAGATTAACCAGCACAGTGAATCTCTTCATACTGTCTCCTCACTGGCACTTGAAGACAAAATTGAGGATGCCAAGAAAGCACTGTCCGATCAGCTGGCTAATATGCAGGCGGCTTTCGCTTCACAAATACAGGATTTGAGCAACAGTCTTCCCGCTATTCCTCAATCCACTAGACGCCTACCGGAGCCCAGCAAATCTGCTCTCTCGCACCGAGGAGAACCGGATCCAGCTCAACGATCATCTGCTGCTGCTGAAGAGTCAAGTTGGTCACGACCTCTTTCCCAGCCACGGTCCCACAGTCCACGACAACCTCCTGCTGACACACCCTCTTCCACCCGTGACCACTCCAAGCATTGGCCAGGGAGAAAACAGTAAGCTTTTCTTTGTCTTCTTTTGTTAACTCTTATCTGTTTATTATAAATCTTCATGATTCTGTCATTTATTATCTATTTTTATCTGCACTACTTTACCTATGACATGACATCCCATACTGCAACTTGCTACTTTCTCACTATAAATAGCATGCTAGTTCCTCCAACTCAACTCACCAATCATGTAAGGACCCTAGTTCCTTAAGTGCGGATTAAAGGCATAATTAAATTTTTCCATACAAAATAAGGTTTGAAGGTCAAGTTGATGCCCTGAGTTAATTAAATTACAGTGCCAAATAAAGTTTCAAAAGGGATTAGTTACATTCCCAACCAATGAATACTAATCCTATAGCTTTACACTACTCCTAGAGCAGATACTATACAAAAGGATTTGGCCTGCTAACAAGAGCACTCCTCACTAGCTCACTGCATCACCCGCCTTAGCCCCTTCCGCCCAAGTACCTACAGGAACAACCCCAAACCGTGAGCATGTATATAAATCATATCCACAATAATATGATCACAATTAAATGCATAAACCATAAATGCAATTCACTTCCTGTGTTTAACATATTTAAAAGCTCCATTGGTTGTCCCTGTATCACAATAATAATCAAAGATTATAATACCAATATGCATGTCATGACATGAACTCATTCCGTGTATACCAATTTCCAATTTCCAGTCTTATTATATCAGTGGCATAATACCCCTCGCGTTTATATGACAGCGGCATTAATACCCCTCGCTTCGACATATTAGCGGTATAATATCCCTCGCATCAATATGACAGCGGCATTATCCTTCGCTTCGACATATTTGCGGCAAATATTCTTCATCGCTAAATATGACAGCGGCAAGTATTCTATCATCGCTTCGACATAACAGCGGCAAGTATTCTATCATCACTACGATATAATCTCGACTCACAATATATATATATGCAACCGTAATGCACATCCAATCACATATGCAACCAAAATGCATAAACAAGACCATGTATGCAACCACAATGCATAACCAATTCAAAGCGTAATAAATACGTTTTACCGTCCGATGCTCGTACGTCTCACTACGTACCTTGATTCCAAAAGTGGAGATTATCGTGGACTTTATCTCCTATGCTGTGTGCCCACCTGGGATGGTTCTACACATTCATACAAATTAATATTAGGAGCCAATAATAGTCCGATATCAAAAATTCCACAAAAAAGTCCAAAAATCCAATATTTTAACCTTCGCGATCGATCGCCCATCACGGCGATCGATCGCCCAAACGTACTGCCCGAGCCCCAAATTTTTCATCCTTCGGCGATCGATCGCCACACTTGGCGCGATCGATCGCCAGACCCGCCGATCGATCGCCCAAGAGTGGCGATCGATCGCCAAAAGCTTCCAACGCCTACTGCCTGGGCGCGATCGATCGCCTGAAATGGGCGATCGATCGCCGACCCCTGAAACCCGAAAAATCTCCATTTTTGCACCTCAAAATCATTCCAACCCATTCCAACACATAACCAACAAACCAACAACTCAAATAACATCATAACCCTTCAAAATACACCTTAAAACAACCATAAAACCAACCCCCAAACAAAACCACAACAATCCAACCCAAACCCATTTTAAACCCTTCAAAACCATTTCAATCTTAAACCAAACACAATAAAAGCAATGGGGAGGTATCCATACCTCTAGGGGACTCCAAAACTCACACCAAAACCCACAAAGCAAGCTTCTTGAAGGTTTTCTCTCCAACCTTGAGCACAATTTCGAAAATGGGGAAAAGGAAGGGTTTGGTGGTGGTTTTGGGGAAAGTTGTAAAGTAATGGGAATTAAAGGGGAATGGGGTATAAATGATTTAATTAAACCAATTGCCTTCCACAATTTACCATGGTGTATAAAACACCCCAACATGATATTTAAAAGGCATTTTACCATAATGCACCAAAATCCCAAATAAAACATGATCATCCAATTAATCACAGACCAGTACAATTAAACCATCAAAATCCCCAATTACCCAACATGAATAACATGCACATCGAAATGCTCTACCGGGTCGCTCCTACCAGGTGACCAAGCATTTCATCAAGATTAATTAATTCCATTAATTAATTTAATCACCACCATTAAAATCTCATAATCGAAATTAATGCCCAATTTGCATATAATTATTTCGGGGGTATCACAATACTCCCCTACTTATAGGATTTCGCCCTCGAAATCACACGCACTTACCCAACCAAAACCAAACATAACTCACATACCAGAAAATAACTCCGGGTAGTGCTGCATCATATGCCGCTCCGTCTCCCACGTGGCCTCTTCGACACCTCTGCGATCCCACTGAATCTTTACCATTGGTATCACTTTGTTCCGTAGCCTGCGATCAGCCCTGTCCAAAACTCTGACTGGTCGTTCCTCATAAGATACATCAGAATCTAGCTGAACCTCAGATGGCTGCAATACATGAGACGGATCCGGCTCATACTTCCGTAGCATCGATACATGAAACACGTCGTGAATACCAGACAACGACGGTGGTAGTGCCAGACGGTAAGCCAAGGTACCGATGCGCTGTAAGATCTCATACGGTCCCACATACCTCGGGGACAGTTTACCACGCATACCAAAACGAACTACACCCCTGAACGGTGAAATCTTTAAAAAGACCCTGTCTCCCGTCTGAAACTCTAACGGTCTCCGCCGTTTATTCGCATAGGCTGCCTGCCTGTCCTGGGCTGCCTTCATTTTCTGACGGATAACCTTTACCTTATCCTCCATCTCCCGAATCAATTCGGGTCCTCCCACAGTTTTACTGGTCAAGTCATCCCAGTACAATGGCGACCTACAACGCCTACCATACAAAGCCTCAAACGGCGCCATCTGAATACTCGCCTGATAGCTGTTGTTGTATGAAAACTCTACCAAGGGCAGAGAATCTTGCCAAGAGGCATCAAACTCCAACACACAAGCTCGTAGCATGTCCTCGAGCGTCTGTATAGTACGCTCTGTCTGCCCATCCGTCTGGGGATGATATGCCGTACTCAATCTCACCTCAGTACCCAAAGCTGACTGAAGACCTCCCCAGAAATGAGACGTAAACCGCGGATCTCTGTCGGACACAATAGACACTGGAATCCCATGCAGCCTCACTATGTCCCGGACATACAGCTGAGCCATCCTCAAGTATGTGTACGTCATACTGTAGGGAATGAAGTGAGCTACCTTCGTCAGCCTGTCAATGATCACCCAAATGGCATCACAACCCGAAGTAGTCCTCGGCAAGTGGGTTACAAAGTCCATAGATATGTGCTCCCACTTCCACTCCGGTATCTCCAAGCTCCTTAGCTCGCCACCGGGTCGCTGCCTCTCTGCTTTCACCTGCTGACAGATCAAACACTTCTTGACAAATGAGATTACATCTCGCTTCATCCGCTTCCACCAGAACTGATCACACAAGTCCTTATACATCTTCCTCCCTCCTGGGTGGATGCTGAATCGACTACTATGAGCCCGTTCCAAGATTCCTCTACGCAATTCCGGCGTACATGGAACCACCCATCGGTTACCGAGTCTCAGGGAACCATCCTCAGCCACTCTGAATTTTGATGGCTGACCCTGAAGAATCAATGCTGACCATCTCTGAATCTCACAATCAGACCTCTGAGCTCTCCTGATATGCTCATAAATATCTGGCTCAGCCAATAAGGTCGATACCCAAACCGGTGATGCGTCCGCATCGAAGTCATAGCCCAGATGGCAACAAGAAGTCATCATAGCCGACAATTGCATGACATCCTCAGCAGTATTCCTCACCTTCCGACTCAAGGCGTCTGCTGTCAAATTGGCTTTCCCCGGATGGTACTCTATCTCACAGTCATAATCCTTAAGTAGATCCATCCATCTCCTCTGACGCATGTTCAATTCCGCCTGAGTAAACAAGAATTTCAGGCTCTTATGATCTGTATAAATGGTGAAGGAGGTACCATACAGATAATGCCTCCAAATCTTCAAAGCAAAAATGATAGCTGCCAACTCCAGATCGTGGACTGGGTACCTAGTCTCATGCGGCTTCAACTGCCTCGATGCATAAGCTACCACGTGCTTATCTTGCATCAATACACATCCCAAGCCCTGAAGTGACGCATCAGTGTACAGAACAAACCTCTTATTCTCTGAAGGAATCACTAGAACAGGTGCTGTGGTCAACCGGTGCTTCAGTTCCTGGAAGCTCTGCTCACAAGCCTCAGACCAATAAAACGGTACTCCTTTCTGAGTCAACTGAGTCAGCGGCTTAGCAATCTTAGAAAATCCTTCGACGAAACGTCGATAATAGCCCGCCAAACCAAGGAAACTCCGAATCTCGGGCACCGAAGTGGGTGCAGCCCACTCCATCACAGCCTCAATCTTTCTGGGGTCTACCGAAATCCCACTGCTTGATATGACATGCCCCAGAAATACCACACTGCTCAACCAAAACTCACACTTACTGAGCTTGGCGTATAACTGGTGATCTCTAAGGATCTGGAGCACTGTCCTCAAATGTCTCACGTGCTCTTCCTCGCTCTGGGAATAAATAAGTATATCGTCAATAAACACAATGACGAACTGGTCCAGGTAGGGTTGGAACACCCGATTCATCAAGCTCATAAAAACAGCTGGGGCGTTCGTCACACCGAACGGCATCACTAGGAACTCGTAGTGTCCATACCGAGTCCGGAATGCTGTTTTCTGTACATCCTCCTCCCTGACCCGTATCTGATGGTATCCGGATCTCAAATCAATCTTGCTATATAGCTTCGTCCCTTGCAATTGATCAAATAAATCATCAATCCTCGGAAGAGGATACTTGTTCTTTACCGTGGCCTTATTCAGTTGCCGATAATCGATGCACAAACGCATCGAACCATCCTTCTTCTTCACAAAAAGAACCGGCGCGCCCCAAGGCGATACGCTAGGGCGTATATATCCTTTATCCAGAAGCTCTTGCAACTGTTCCTTCAGTTCCCTCAATTCTGCCGGCGCCATGCGGTAAGGAGCACGAGAAATAGCGGACGTCCCCGGTAATAACTCAATCCCAAACTCGACTTCCCTAGTCGGTGGGAATCCTGGAATCTCCTCCGGGAACACATCAGCAAATTCTGCTACAACTGGTATATCCTCGACTCTTAACTCCTTGCCCTTTCCCAACAGATCCACGGCATAAATGAGATAGCCCGTATGTCCACGCTCCAATAATTGAGACATCTTGATTGCCGAAATCAACGGAACCTTCGCACGAGAACCATTACCATAGAAAATCCACTGAACTCCTAACTGAGATCTGAACCGTACTGTCCTCTGTCGGCAATCCACCACTGCCTGATATCTGTTCAGAATGTCGATGCCCACAATGCAGTCGAAATCTGACATACCCAGAACAATCAAATCGGCCTTGACTTCATTGCCCTCAAAATAAATGAGGCAGTCCATCAGAAATTGATCCGCAACAACTTTCTTTCCGGTGGGTGTCGAGACCAATAGAGACGTGGGCAACGGAGACGTGCACATATGATGTCTCGCCACAAAGTCCGCAGACACAAAGGAGTGCGAAGCACCTGTGTCTATCAAAATAAAGGCGGAATATGAAAATAATAGGCACGTACCAGCTATAACCTCCTCTGGAGCTGCATCGGCCTGCTCCCTGGTCAATGCATAGACCTGACCCTGAGGCGGTCCCATCGCCTGTCCTCCCATATGTCGAGGCGCCACCGGTGGCCTCTGCTGTACTGTCCCGGTAGAAAACCTTCCTCTGCCTTCCCTGAGGTCCGTCTGTCCCTCCCGATTAGGACAACGCCGAGCAATGTGGCCCGACCTGCCACATATATAACAAGCAGAACAGTCACGCATCAGATGCGGCCCTCCACAAAAGTGGCACTTAACTTCACCAGCTCTGCCAGGTCCTCCAAAAGTGGATGCACCGCCTCTCCGGTCACCCTGTTTCCGGCCATCCGGTCGCCTTCCACTAAACCGGGAAGAAGAAGAAGAAGTTCCTCTTGATTTAAAAGATCCTCCCCGGGGCCTCAGATTTTCAGGTGTGGATCTTTGAGATGAAACCGGTGGGGGTGCAACATCAGGATAAGCACTCACCCCTATCTCTGCCAGCTCTGCCCTCACAAGTGCGTCATCAAAGGATGTCGGGTTGTTAGAAATCACCCGATCAAATAATTCTGGTCTTAACCCCTTCAAGAAATTCCTCATCTTCGCATGTCCATTTGTGGCAATGTGAGGGACATACCTCAATAAAGACGAGTAGTGCATGGCGTAGTCCGAAACCGTCATGCTTCCTTGTTTCAAATTTGAAAACTCATCCTCCTTGGATTGCCTTGCCGCAGCTGAAAAGTATCGGTTCAAAAACCGAGTCCTGAATAGAGTCCAGTCTATCACCATGCCTTGTGCTCGCAGTTCCATAACAGTCGTCCTCCACCACATGGAAGACTTCTTGGCCAGTTGGAATTCCGCCAGTCTTAACCAAGCCGTCCTAGCACACGGCGCGGATACAAATATTTGTTCCAATCTTTCCAGCCACTCTTCGGCTTCTTCTCCAGTCTCTGTTCCCTCAAACATCGGTGGGTGAAAGGTCAGGAACTGTGTCAGACTAAGTTCCCCTGGTAGTAGCATCTGGGCAACCGGTTCCACGCCCACAGCAGGTGGGGGTAAGGGATTTGCCTGTCCAATACTAGCATTCACGCTCCCAACATCCCCGACCTCTTCATTAGCAGCCATGCTGTAACACAAATGTTAACAACAATTCCAAAACAAGATATATATGTTATGCCGTTAGATAACATGAATGAAAATAAGCATGTTAGTATAACAGTTCATACTCCAATATGCGCCACATGCATAAACATGCTCAAATGTAAACACTTAGCTAACCATGCTAAGGCTACCCTTCACTCAATCCCGGGTTCTCTAACCACTGCTCTGATACCACTAATGTAAGGACCCTAGTTCCTTAAGTGCGGATTAAAGGCATAATTAAATTTTTCCATACAAAATAAGGTTTGAAGGTCAAGTTGATGCCCTGAGTTAATTAAATTACAGTGCCAAATAAAGTTTCAAAAGGGATTAGTTACATTCCCAACCAATGAATACTAATCCTATAGCTTTACACTACTCCTAGAGCAGATACTATACAAAAGGATTTGGCCTGCTAACAAGAGCACTCCTCACTAGCTCACTGCATCACCCGCCTTAGCCCCTTCCGCCCAAGTACCTACAGGAACAACCCCAAACCGTGAGCATGTATATAAATCATATCCACAATAATATGATCACAATTAAATGCATAAACCATAAATGCAATTCACTTCCTGTGTTTAACATATTTAAAAGCTCCATTGGTTGTCCCTGTATCACAATAATAATCAAAGATTATAATACCAATATGCATGTCATGACATGAACTCATTCCGTGTATACCAATTTCCAATTTCCAGTCTTATTATATCAGTGGCATAATACCCCTCGCGTTTATATGACAGCGGCATTAATACCCCTCGCTTCGACATATTAGCGGTATAATATCCCTCGCATCAATATGACAGCGGCATTATCCTTCGCTTCGACATATTTGCGGCAAATATTCTTCATCGCTAAATATGACAGCGGCAAGTATTCTATCATCGCTTCGACATAACAGCGGCAAGTATTCTATCATCACTACGATATAATCTCGACTCACAATATATATATATGCAACCGTAATGCACATCCAATCACATATGCAACCAAAATGCATAAACAAGACCATGTATGCAACCACAATGCATAACCAATTCAAAGCGTAATAAATACGTTTTACCGTCCGATGCTCGTACGTCTCACTACGTACCTTGATTCCAAAAGTGGAGATTATCGTGGACTTTATCTCCTATGCTGTGTGCCCACCTGGGATGGTTCTACACATTCATACAAATTAATATTAGGAGCCAATAATAGTCCGATATCAAAAATTCCACAAAAAAGTCCAAAAATCCAATATTTTAACCTTCGCGATCGATCGCCCATCACGGCGATCGATCGCCCAAACGTACTGCCCGAGCCCCAAATTTTTCATCCTTCGGCGATCGATCGCCACACTTGGCGCGATCGATCGCCAGACCCGCCGATCGATCGCCCAAGAGTGGCGATCGATCGCCAAAAGCTTCCAACGCCTACTGCCTGGGCGCGATCGATCGCCTGAAATGGGCGATCGATCGCCGACCCCTGAAACCCGAAAAATCTCCATTTTTGCACCTCAAAATCATTCCAACCCATTCCAACACATAACCAACAAACCAACAACTCAAATAACAGCATAACCCTTCAAAATACACCTTAAAACAACCATAAAACCAACCCCCAAACAAAACCACAACAATCCAACCCAAACCCATTTTAAACCCTTCAAAACCATTTCAATCTTAAACCAAACACAATAAAAGCAATGGGGAGGTATCCATACCTCTAGGGGACTCCAAAACTCACACCAAAACCCACAAAGCAAGCTTCTTGAAGGTTTTCTCTCCAACCTTGAGCACAATTTCGAAAATGGGGAAAAGGAAGGGTTTGGTGGTGGTTTTGGGGAAAGTTGTAAAGTAATGGGAATTAAAGGGGAATGGGGTATAAATGATTTAATTAAACCAATTGCCTTCCACAATTTACCATGGTGTATAAAACACCCCAACATGATATTTAAAAGGCATTTTACCATAATGCACCAAAATCCCAAATAAAACATGATCATCCAATTAATCACAGACCAGTACAATTAAACCATCAAAATCCCCAATTACCCAACATGAATAACATGCACATCGAAATGCTCTACCGGGTCGCTCCTACCAGGTGACCAAGCATTTCATCAAGATTAATTAATTCCATTAATTAATTTAATCACCACCATTAAAATCTCATAATCGAAATTAATGCCCAATTTGCATATAATTATTTCGGGGGTATCACAAATCATGCTTATCTTAACTAGTTCTTACTGGTCTTGCAACTTCTCTGCAACACTTATTCATGGGTTCATTACTTATCTAAATCAACCCTCCATGGGTTGATTACTTATTTAACCCACCCATATGCTAGCTCCAGCTTCCTGGACCAGGTGTTCTCCACCAACCTGAAATTTGGACAGCAGATGCGTGGGTGCTGATGACAAAAAGGGGGAAGACAGAGAATTTTCATTAAAGACAGAGACCTTGATAAATGAACAGAGGACTACTTTGAAGATAAATTTGGTTTCTTAGGTTTTCTTTTGTTCTAAGCCACTCTGTATGCACTTTCTCTCCCCCTCCCTTTGTCAACAACTCTGAAACTAGCTGGCTCGGATCATCCATACTGGCTATGTTTCTCAAGTTGTCTTTACCAAGTTGAATAGATTGTAGAAATAGGTTTGCTGAAAGATTTGTAAGATGTACTGTAAGACCCCGTTATCTATACAAGATACTAAGGTGCAATTAAGAGAACTAATCATTCATAAATCAGAGTATTAGGTCGTGTTGATAATCCTGAGCTTAAGAGATTACAGTGCCAAAAGTTCAAAAAGGAATTATACATATTCCTAACAAAATGTAACTAAACTATAGTCTTACTCTACACTTTGTAGAAGCTATACAAAAGGAATTTCTCTACTCCGCTATCCTTGTAGCACTCTCTACAGCTCATAGTATCAACCCCGACCGTGGTTCTCCATGTCAAAAGCACCTACAAAGACAACCCCCAACACATGAGCACATCCTAGTTCATATCAATCATAATATGAATGTAAGGCATAAATGCATAAATCATAGGCATAGGATACTTCCTGAATTCCAATGCATTTAAAACACCCATTTTGGTTGTCCATGTACCATAACTCAATATCAAATCAATACATGATATTATAGTTTCTTTACATAAATGTCATGACATATCTTTACTTCTTAATTCTTTACTTCGATCCTTAGTCAGTTTATCATCAGTGTATTTTAATGCCCCTCGCTTCATAACTTTAGAAACAAGCGGAACTCTCCTCCCTCGCTTCCTCATACAAGCGGTATTTCTATCCTCGCTTTGTATGGTAAATCTCACCTCCATGTGCAAGCGAGCCTCCCCCCTCCCGCTCCACATCTTTGGCGGTATAAGCGGTAAGCATTAAAATCATCACTGTGATAACCCTGACTCGTGGAATACACACCATTTATTCCACAACATACATATGCAACAACGATGCATAACAACATGTATCACACTCATAACGCACAACTTTGCATCTATCATGTGTCAAATGGACAGACATAAAATACATGTTACCGTTGGGTGCCCGTACGTCGCTTACGTACCTTTCCAAAATATGGTGTGTTGCAGGACTCTATCCCCTGCGTTGTGTAGCTATCTGTGAAGGCTCTACACCAGTGTACAACACAATATTAGATGCCAATATATAGACCAAAATCAAAAAAAATCCAACAAAAACATCATTTTCCACTATTCAGCATCTGGCGATCGATCGCTACATCGAGGCGATCGATCGCCAGACTTCACTGGCTCGAGGCGATATATCGCGCCATTTATGGCGATCGATCGCCTGCCTTTGATTTTGGCTACTGGCCTTCGGGGATCGATCGCTGCGTTGTAGCGATCGATCGCCACATGCTCTGTGCGCGATTTTTCCAGATTTCTCGAACACCCATCTTCATACCAACAATTATAGCATATAAGACATACCACATACTTGAACAAACATGCCAAGAGCTACTAGGTACTACCATGAATGTATTCAAATTGAAGTTCCACCCAAACTTAAACCCACATGCATCAAAATCACCCAACTACATCAGTACTCACCCAAGCTTTCTGGAAACAGGGTATCTCAATTCTTTTCCCAGATTTTTTAGCACCACTTTTTATACCAACTAATCTACCACATAACACATATAACATGCTCAAGTAAATATGCTAGGAACTTCATAAAAACACCATGAATGTACTTGAATGAAGGTTTAATAAAACCTAAGCTAGCATGGCATTTTCACACCAATTAAAAACATGAACTTAAACAAACTTTAAACCAAAACAGGACATGGTTTCTCACCCTCTTTTGCTCCGATTTTTGCAAGTTTTCATGCAAAGAAAACTGAGATTTCTTCCTTCCTATGTGTTTAGCAGCTGCTGGACGATTTTTTGGTGAAAGGGGGAGAGTTTGGAGTGATGGAGGTGGAGTGAAATGAGAGGACAAGTGAGGGTATGGGGCAGCCTGCAGTTGCTGAAATGGGTATGGGTTGAGGGGGGTGGTTGGGTGTTGGGTGCTATGATGTGTTATGTTTTTGTCCCGGTATTTAGCACGATATATTAAAATATCCTCACATGGTATTTTATAGTATTTAATCAATAAAATACTTCAATTTCCAATTAAACATGCTTCACCAAAACAAATAACACCCACCCCAAATAATCATGCCATAACCCAAATTCCCAACATATAACACATACACCCTGAAATGCATTTCCCCAATATTATTAACTTAACCCAATGAATTAATACCATAATCTTAATAACATAATTAATGTTTAAAATCACATAATCATTTCGGGGATATCACAATACTCCCCTACTTATAAGATTCCGTCCTCGAAGTCAGCATGCACTTACCAAAACGAAACAAAACATAAATCACATACCAGAAAACAGTTCCGGATAGTGCTGCACCATGTGTCGCTCCGTCTCCCACGTGGCCTCCTCGACACCCCTACGATCCCACTAAACTTTGACCATAGGAATAACTTTTTTTCGTAGTCTGCGATCTTCCCGATCCAGATTCCTGATAGGCCGCTCCACATAAGAAACATCGGACTCTATCTGAACCTCAGAAGGTTGCAATACATGAGAAGGATCTGGCTCGTACTTCCGCAACATAGACACATGAAACACATCGTGTATGCCGGACAGAGAGGGCAGTAAAGCCAATCGGTATGCCAGAGTACCAACACGCTGTAAGATCTCATACGGTCCAACATATCTCGGGGATAACTTCCCCCGCATCCCAAAACGTACTACGCCTCTGAAAGGTGAGATCTTCAAAAAGACCCTGTCGCCCAACTGAAACTCTAACGGCCGATGCCGTTGATTAGAATATGCTGTCTGCCTGTCCTAGGCTGCTTTCATTTTCCTTCTGATCACCTTTTCATTTTCTCCCATTTCTTGGACCAACTCTGGTCCTCCGACCGATTTACGGTCCACATCATCCCAATATAAAGGCGACCTACAACGTCTACCATAGAGAGCCTCAAAAGGAGCCATCTGTATGCTTGTGTGGTAGCAATTGTTATAAGAAAACTCTACCAAGGCCACTGAATCCTGCCACGAAGTATCGAACTCCAACACACAAGCCTGTAACATATCTTCGAGCGTCTGTATGGTACGCTCGGTCTGTCCGTCCGTTTGGGGATGATATGCTGTGCTCAACCTTAATTCTGTACCCAGAGCTGACTGAAGACATTCCCAGAAGTGAGATGTAAACCGTTGATCTAGATCGGACACAATCGAAACAGGGATCATGCAATCTCACTACATCTCTGACATATAACTGAGCCATCCTCAAGTACGTGAAGGTCATACAGTATGGAATGAAGTGAGCCACTTTAGTCAGTCTGTCCACGACTACCCAGATAGCATCAAAACCCGAAACTGTCCTCGGTAAGTGGGTCACGAAGTCCATGGATACGTGCTCCCACTTCCATTCCGGTATCTCCAAACTTCTAAGCTCACCACCAGGCCTCTGCCTCTCAGCCTTCACTTGCTGACAAATCAGACATCTCTTGACGAATGTGGTGACATCTTGTTTCATTCGTCTCCACCAAAATTGGCTGCATAAGTCCTTATACATTTTCTTTCCGCCCGGGTGGATACTCATCCTGCTGCAATGAGCTCGCTGTAATATTCCCTGACGCAACTCGGGCATATTCGGAACCACCCATCGATCACCTAACCTCAAGGAACCATCCTCAACCGTCCTGAACTTCGACGACTGACCCAGATGAATCACCGACAACCATCTCTGAACTTCCTCGTCGGTCTCCTGAGCCTTCCTGATGTGATCATAAATAACGGGCTCAGCTAATAAGGTCAAAACCTGTACTGGTGAAGCAGACACATCATAATCAAAACCCAACTGACAGTAGGAGCCCATCATAGCTGATAGACACATGGTATCCTCTGCCATGTTCTTAACTTTCCGACTCAAAGCGTCGGCTGTAGGATTTGCTTTTCCAGGATGGTATTCGATTTCACAGTCATAATCCTTCAGCAGGTCCATCCATCTCCTCTGTCTCATATTCAGCTCAGCCTGCGTAAACAAGAACTTCAGGCTCTTGTGATCAGTGAAGATGGTGAATGAGGTGCCGTATAAGTAGTGTCACCATATCTTCAAGGCAAACACTATAGCTGCTAGCTCCAAATCATGGACTGGATACCTCGTCTCGTGTGGCTTCAATTGTCTCGAAGCGTAAGCCACAACGTGCTTATCCTGCATCAGCATGCATCCTAGACCCTGAAGTGATGCGTCAGTATAGAGAGCAAACCCCTTGTTCTCCCTGGGAATCACCAATACTGGCGCTGAAGTCAATCTGTGCTTCAACTCTTGGAAGCTCTGCTCACAAGCTTCCGACCAATAGAATGGAACTCCCTTTTGAGTTAGTTGCGTCAATGGCTTGGCAATCTTTGAAAACCCTTCGACAAAGCGTCGATAATACCCAGTCAAACCAAGGAAACTTCGGATCTCAGTGACTGAAGTTGGCGTAGGCCAATCCATAACTGCCTCTATCTTCCTGGGATCTACTGATATCCCATCTCGAGAGATAATATGACCCAAGAACGCTACACTGCTCAGCCAAAACTCACACTTACTGAGCTTGGCCTATAACTGATGATCCCTCGGGATTTGTAGTACCATCCTCAAGTGATTGGCATGCTCCTCCCTACTTCTCGAGTAGACAAGAATGTCGTCAATAAACACGATCACGAACTGATCAAGATACCTCTGAAATATTCTGTTCATCAGGCTCATAAATACTGCAGGGGCATTCGTCACCCCGAATGGCATCACTAAGAATTCGTAGTGCCCATACCGAGTTCGAAAGGCTGTCTTTTGAACGTCTGTGAGACCCCGTTATCTTAACAAGATACTAAGGTGCAATTAAGAGAACTAATCATATATAAATCAGAGTATTAGGCCGTGTTGATTACCCTGAGCTTAAGAGATTACAGTACCAAAAGTTCAAAAAGGAATTATACATATTCCTAACAAAAGGTACTACACTATAGCTTTACTCTACTCATTGTAGAAACTATACAAAAAGAAATTTCTGTTCTGCTAATCCTGTAGCACTCATTACAGCTCATAGTATCAACCCCGACCCTGGTTCTCATCGTCAAAAGCACCTACAAAGACAACCCCCAACACATGAGCATATCATAGTTCATATCAATCATAATATGAATATAAAACATAATGCATAAATCATAGGCATAGGATACTTCCTGAATCTCCAATGCATTTAAAACGCCCATTTTGGTTGTCCCTGTACCATAACTAATAATAAAATCATTACATGATATTATGGCTTCTTTTAAATAAATGTCATGACATATCTTTACTTCTTAAATCTTTACTTCAATCCTTAGTCAGTTTATCATCAGTGTATTTTAATGCCCCTCGCTTCATAACTTAGAACAAGCGGAACTCCTTCCCTCGCTTCTTCATACAAGCGGTATTTCTATCCTCGCTTCGTATGGTAAACCTCGCCTCCATGTGCAAGCGAGCCTCCCCCCTCTCGCTCCACATTTTTAGCGGTATAAGCGGTAAGCAGTAAAATAATCACTGGGATAATCCTGACTCGTGGAATACACACCATTTATTCCACAACATACATATGCAACAACAATGCATAACAACATGTATCATACTCATAATGCACAACTTTGCATCTATCATGTGTCAAATGAACAGACATAAAATACATGTTACCGTTGGGATGCCCGTACGTCGCTTACGTACCTTTCCAAAATATGGTGTGTTGCAAGACTCTATCCCCTGCGTTGTGTGGCTACCTGTGATGGCTCTACACAAGTGTACAACACAATATTAGATGCCTCATTATAACCCAATACCAAAACTAAACAAATTCCACATTTTTCAAAAACAGGGCATACCGATCGATCGGTCCTCATTACCAATCGATCGGTGATCACTTCCAATTTAATAAAAATGCTACGGCTTTTACCGATCGATCGGTGTTCTTTACCGATCGATCGGTCGCTCTGTTTCAGTGCGATTTTCCAGAATTCTCCAACACCTATATTCATACCATCAGATCTAGCATATACGACATACCACATGCTTGAACAATTATGCTAAGAGCTACAATATACTACCCTGAGTGTATTCATATCAAAGTTATACCCAAACTTAAACCCACATGCATAAAAAACGCCCAACTAAAACAGTGCTCACTCAAGTTCTCTGGAAATAGGGTAACATATAATTTTTCCAGAATTTTTGAGCACCACTTTTCATACCAACAAATCTACCATATAACACATATAACATGCTCAAGTAAACATGCTAGGAACTTCATAAAAACACCATGAATGAACTTGAATTGAAGGTTTAACAAAACCTAAGCTAGCATGCCATTTTCACACCATAGAAAACATGAACTTAGACAAACTTTAAATCAAAACCAGAGCATGATTCATCACCCTCTTTTGCTCCGATTTTTGGCAAGTTTTCAAGCACTAAAATGGTAGATCTCCTCCTCCTATGTGATAAGCTGCTGCTGGACGAAAATGTAGAGGGGGAAGTTGGGGAGAAGAGATGATGGAGAGTGAGTGGTGGGAGATTAAAGTGATGGGTATGGGCAGCTGTACAGCTGACTTGGGTATGGGTTGAGGGGGGTGGTTGGGTGGTGGGTGGTGTGATGTGTTATGTTTTGGTCCCGGTATTTAGCACGATGTATGAAAATATCCTCACATGATATTTTATAGTAGTTAATCAATAAAATACTTCAATTTTCAATTAAACATGCTACACCAAAACAAATAACACCCACCCCAAATAATCATGCCATAACCCAAATTCCCAACATATAACACATGCACCCTGAAATGCATTTCCCCAAGATTATTAATTCAACCCAATGAATTAATACCATAATCTTCATAACATAGTTAATGTTTAAAATCACATAATCATTTCGGGGATATCACAACGTCATCAGCTCTAACTCGTATCTGGTGATAGCCTGACCTCAAGTCAATCTTCGAGTAAAGCTCCGTGCCCTGAAGCTGATCAAATAAGTCATCAATCCTCGGAAGGGGTACTTGTTCTTAATCGTCACTTTATTCAATTGATGGTAATCGATGCACAGACGCATCGAACCATCCTTTTTCTTTACGAACAAGACTGGTGCACCCCATGGTGATACACTAGGGCGAATGTATCCTTTGTCGAGGAGCTCCTTCAACTGCACTTTCAGCTCCCTCAGCTCTGCCGGTGCCATCCTATAAGGGGCACGGGAAACAGCGATGTCCCTGGCAGTAACTCAATCTCAAACTCTACATCTCTGATCGGCGGAAATCCTGGAATCTCATCCGAAAACACATCGGTGAATTCCGCAACTACTGGTATATCCTCGATCCTCAACTCTTCATTTTCCTCTGATACGTCCACGGCATAAATAAGATAGCATGAGTTACCGCGTTCTAACAACCGCGACATCTTAACTGCCGAAATCAACGGAATCTTGGGACAAGAGCCATCCCCATAGAAGGTCCACTGAAACCCCTGATCAGACAGAAAACGCACCATCCTCTGTCGGCAATCAACCACGGCCTGGTATCTGCTCAACACATCAATGCCGACAATGCAGTCAAAATTTGCCATATCTAACAAAATCATATCGGCCCTCAGATCATTGTCCTCAAAATAAATGAGGCAATCAGATAGTAGTTGATCTGCAATCAGGTGCTTCCCCGTGGGTGTCGAGACCATAAGAGGTGTGGCCAACGGAGACAAACACAAGTGGTGTCTCTCCACAAAAGCAGAAGATACAAATGAATGAGAATCACCTGTATTTACTAAAATAAATGCAGGGTACGTAAGTAAGTGGCACGTACCAGCAATCACCTCCTCCGGGGCTGCCTCTGCCTGCTCACGCGTCAATGCATATACTTGACCCTGCGGCGGTCCTGCCGCCTGACCTCCCGGTGGTCGAGGTGCAAACTGTTGTATCTGTGGTGCCGTCCTGGCGTCAAATCTTGGCCTATTCGGCCCAGAGTCTGCCTGACACCCGATTGGGGCAAGCCCGAGCCAGGTGGCCCACCTTGCCACAAACATAACAGCCTCGGCAGTCACGTGTCAAGTGAAATCCTCCACAGTTGTCACACTTGTTCCCTCCTCTTCTATTTCCCTGCGCTGGTCCCCGATTACCCTGCTTCTGATTCTGAAATTTCTTCCCGCCAAATCTAGAAGATGAAGAAGCCCCACGAGGCTTAAACTGGTCTCGTCGTGGCCTCAGGCTGTCAACAGCTGGTCTCTGTGGTGGTACAAAAGGGGGTACAGCTTCCTTGTACACACTAACCCCAATCTCTGCCAGCTCTGCCCTAGTCAGGGCATCATCAAATGAGCTGGGGTTGTTGGAGACAACCCGATCAAATAACTCAGGCCTCAGCCCTTTCAGAAAATGCCTCATCTAGGCATGTCCGTTTACAACAATGTGAGGCACATACCTCAACAGTGAAGAGTACTGCATGGCATAATCTGATACAGTCATGCTGCCCTGCTTTAGATTGGTAAACTCATCTTCTTTTACTTGTCTGGCAGCGGCGGAGAAATACCGGTTAAGGAACCGGGTCCTGAACCCAGTCCAATCTACTGTCATACCCTGAGCCCTCAGCTCCATAACTGTTGTCTTCCACCACATGGAAGACTTCTTCGCCAACTGGAACTCTGCCAACCTCAGCCAGACAGTCCGTGCACAGGGTGCCGATACAAATATCTGCTCTAGTCTCTCAAGCAATTCCTCGGCTGCTTCCCCAGTCTCAATTCCTTCAAATAGCGGTGGATGATAGCTCAAGAACTGGGTCAAACTTATCTCCCCTGGTAGTAGTATCTGTGCACTAGGCTCCACGCCTACAGCAGGTGGAGGTAGAGGATTTGACTGAGCAATACTGGCATTGATACTGCCTACATCTCCCACCTCTTCATTGGGGTTCTCCGGATTAATAGCCGCCATGCTGTAACACAGGGGTTAACAACAATACCAAAAGCAGTTCATAATATAAGCGGTTAGATAACATGAATAATCATATTCAAAGGCATGTTAGTATAACAACTTATACAAAAATATGCACCACATGCATAAACATGCCCACCAATGAATACCTAGCCCACTTGTCTCTAAAGGCTACCCTTTACTCGTTCCCTGGTTATCTAATCACTGCTCTGATACCACTAAATGTAAGACCCCGTTATCTATACAAGAGACTAAGGTGCAATTAAGAGAACTAATCATTCATAAATCAGAGTATTAGGTCGTGTTGATAATCCTGAGCTTAAGAGATTACAGTGTCAAAAGTTCAAAAAGGAATTATACATATTCCTAACAAAATATTACTAAACTATAGTCTTACTCTACACTTTGTAGAAGCTATACAAAAGCAATTTCTCTAATCCGCTATCCTTGTAGCACTCTCTACAGCTCATAGTATCAACCCCGACCCTGGTTCTCCATGTCAAAAGCACCTACAAAGACAACCCCCAACACATGAGCACATCATAGTTCATATCAATCATAATATGAATGTAAGGCATAAATGCATAAATCATAGGCATAGGATACTTCCTGAATTCCAATGCATTTAAAACGCCCATTTTGGTTGTCCCTGTACCATAACTCAATATCAAATCAATACATGATATTATAGTTTCTTTACATAAATGTCATGACATATCTTTACTTCTTAATTCTTTACTTCGATCCTTAGTCAGTTTATCATCAGTGTATTTTAATGCCCCTCGCTTCATAACTTTAGAAACAAGCGGAACTCCCATCCCTCGCTTCCTCATACAAGCGGTATTTCTATCCTCGCTTCGTATGGTAAATCTCGCCTCCATGTGCAAGCGAGCCTCCCCCCTCCCGCTCCAATTTTTAGCGGTATAAGCGGTAAGCATTAAAATCATCACTGTGATAACCCTGACTCGTGGAATACACACCATTTATTCCACAACATACATATGCAACAACGATGCATAACAACATGTATCACACTCATAATGCACAACTTTGCATCTATCATGTGTCAAATGGACAGACACAAAATACATGTTACCGTTGGGTGCCCGTACGTCGCTTAGTATGGCATACCCCGCCTCCATGTGAAAGCGAGCCTCCCCCCTCCCGCTCCACATTTTTTAGCGGTCAAGCGTAAGCATTAAAACCTTCACTGTGATCACCCCTGACTCGTGGAATACACCTCTTTATTCCACATCACAATATGCAACAACAATGCATAATATGCAACAACAATGCATAATAACATGTATCAACTCTTAATGCATCACATTGCATTCATCATGTGTCAAACAGACAAACATAAGTACATGTTACCGTTGGGATGCCCGTACGTCGCTTACGTACCTTTCGAAAATGTAGTGTGTTGTGGGACTCTATCCCCTGCGTTGTGTAGCTATCTGTGAAGGCTCTACACCAGTGTACAACTGTAAGGACCCCCGTTCCCTTAACCCGTTATTAGTGTATTAAGCTATACCATTAGTGCTTATAATCATACTATCAGGGGGAAAACCATATGCAAGTGCAACACCATATGCTATCCAGGAAATTTCTTGCATTTAATCCACATAATATTCAAATTCCCCAACCAAGAGTATTCATATAACATGCACCCTCATAATACACTAACATGCTCTTAGTTCATTTAGCAATTCCATATTTAATTGCATGCAAACCATAAATGAATAGAGAAGAGCCGTAGCCCATTTATACATTCCGTATACACGTAAAATGTACTCACGTAAGAGCACACAATGAACACGCGTGTATCTAATGTATAAAACACTCTACTAGATACCGTTACTGGTGCTTCGACCCTGGAAGCACCTCCCAAGCGCAACTCGATCTCAACTCTGGATCTATGTGCATATCCAACCAGCTCTGGTACCTCGATCCTGGAAGTACCTCTAATCAACAGCCTGGGCTCAACTCCAAAGCCGCTGCTACACCTGTAACACCTGCCCCAACAGAGACAGCCCCCACGGGGTGAGCATACCAATACCACCAATCCAATAATTATAACATTGATATTCATAATTTACAGAATGTAAATGCCATAATTTAAACGATAATCACCTGGATGGTAACACCCTCATCCGGGATCCCCTGGAATGTCCCTGTTCTCAAAATAACCAAACCATCCCAAAAGTCAGTTGATCATCTCATTGATCAACTAAAACCATTCCTGCTATACCAGTTCCATAACCAAATGCGATTAAACCATCAAAATAGAATACTACAGATATCACATATATTTAGCAATTGACTCCATATTTCTATGTCATAGCTCGCTCCACAATGGCGGCATTTCGACCCCACGCACGCTCAACAATAGCGGCGTCATAACCGATGGTCGCTCAACGGCGACAACATCCCAATCTTTGCTCGCTCAAAAGCGGCACAATATAATTCCCAACGAATGTCCATTTATCGCAATTACCATATACCATGCATTTCACTATCCATTTATGGCAAGTACAGTATACCATGCTGTGATATCCCCGAAATCATTATGTGATTTTAATCATTAATTAAATTATGATGATTTGGGTGTTAATTCATGGGATTGAATTAATATTATTGAGGAGATACATTTCAGGGTGTATGTGATATATGTTGGGATTTTGTGGTCATGGCATGTTTATTTGGGGTGTGTGTTATTTGTTTTGGTGAAGCATGTTAAATGGGAATTGAAGTATTTTATTGAGAAATACTATAAATAATCATGTGAGGGTATTTTAATACATCGTGCTACATACCGGGACCAAAACATAACACATCATACCACCCAACACCCAACCACCCCCCCAACCCATACCAATCAAACTGTGCAGAGGCTGATTGACCACCACACTTGGCACAATCATTCAGCCTTCTCCTCCACTTCCAAATCTCGATCTTTCTCTCCCAAATAACCTCCAGCACCTGTTGAGCAAAACCGTGAGGAGCCTTGCCATATTCATTCCTTGGAAGCTTCTCAAAAATCGGAGCAAAGTAGGGTGAGAAACCATGCTCTGTTTTTTATTTAAGCTTGTTAAGTTCTTACTTTTAAGTAATGTGATTTTGGCATGTTAGCTTAGGTTTCTTAAAACCTTCGATTTAAATGCTTACATGGTGTTATTATGAAGCTCTCAGTATTTTTCCTTGAGCATGTTACATGTTTTATGTGAAGGATTAAAGCATGTGAAATAAGGTGTTCGAAAATCTGGGTAGATATTTGCCCTGTTTTTCTGGAAAATGTGGATTGGGAGTGATTTTGAGGAGGTGATATCATGCATGTTAGTTGGGTTTTTGGTGAACCCTCGATTTGAGTACATGCATGGTAGTTTTGTAAAGCCTAGGACGTTTTTGTTCAAGCATGCTTTATGATATATGTTGTAGTTTTAATAGCATGAAATGAGGTGCTCAAGAAATCTGGTAATAAAATATGTTCTGTTTCCGGAAAATTTGATTGAGTACTTGTGTAAATGGACGGCGTTGATGCATTTGGGTTTATGTTTGTGGTGTAAATTTGATTTGAATACACTCAGGGTAGTGTATTGCAACTGCTAGCATGTTTCTTTGGGCATGTTGTATGTCTTACATGTTAGATTGAGGAGTGTAAAAATCAGTGTTAGGCAATTCTGGGAAATCTGGGCTGAATCAGAGCGACCGATTGATCGGTGAAGAACACCGATCGATCGGCAAAAGCCGTAGCTTTTTTAATAAATTCGAACAGTTCACCGATCGATCGGTGACAAGGGCCGATCGATCGGTAATGCTTTTTTTTAAAATGTGATTTTTATTTGAGTTTTGAATTTGGATTATTATGAGGTGCCTAATATTGTGTTGTGTGGTTATGTAGAACTATCTCAGGTACTAGCACAGTCGAGGAGATAAAGTCTGTGGACTCCTCTACATTTTGAAGGTACGTAAGCGACGTACGGGCATCCCAACGGTAACATGTACTTTATGTTTGTCTTTTTGACACATGATGAATGCAATGTGATGCATTAAGAGTATGATACATGTTATTATGCATTGTTGTTGCATATTGTGATGTGTAATAAAGAGGTGTTTTCCACGAGTCAAGAGAGATCACAGTGTATGTTTAATGCTTATGCGTGTTCTGTAGTAATGAAGCGGGGAGGAGTGTACCGCTCATATGAGTTTATGTAGTAATGAAGGGGAAGATTGTACCGCTCATTATGAGTTTATGTAGTAATGAAGCGAGGAGGATTGTACCGCTCATTATGAGTTGTTGAAGCATGAAGCATTAAAATAACTGTTGATATATGACTCAAAAGCTATGTAAAGAAAGAGGTGATATGTCATGACATTATTAAAGGATCCATAATTTCATATAATGTGTTTTATTATGAGTTATGGTACAGGGACAACCAATGGGCGTTATAAATGCATGGGAAATACATGAAGTACTTTGTATTTATGATTTGTGCATTTACGCTTTACATTCATATTATGTTGAATATGAATCACGGTATGCTCATGTGTTGGGGGTTGTCTTTGTAGGTGCTTTTGATGATGAGAACCAGGGTCGGGGTTGAAATGCTGAGTTTTAAGGAGTGCTACAGGATTAGCATGTTAGAGAAATTTTTGTATAGCTTCTACACGAAGTAGAGTAAGACTATAGTGTAGTACCTTTTGGTAGGAATATGTGTAATTCCTTTTAAACTTTTGGTACTGTAATCTTTTAAGCTCAGGTTAAATCAACACGACACTATTACTCTGATATATGCACATGAATGATTAGTTCTCTTATCGCACCTAAATATCTTGATTAGTAACGGGGTCTCACACATGCATTTCAATATCCATTTATGGCAAGTACCGTATACCATGCATTTCAATATCCATTTATGGCAAATACTACATACTATGTATTTCCATATCCATTTATGCAAATACCACATACCATGCATTTCCATATCCATTTATGCAAATACCACATACCATGCATTTCAATGTCCATATAATGCAATTATCACATACCATGCATTTTACAGTTGCAACATTATAATAGGCTATGCTCGTACGTCATACGTACCTTAAGTTTCCGTAGTCTGAGCCAAACCTTGCTTTAGTTCCATGCCTCGACAAAAGATGTGCTAAAACGCATAAACAACCCACAATCAAGCATAAGCATGCAACCACGTGCCCAAGCACGTTCAAAACTCAGAAACATATCGTCTATCCATGACGATTACCAAATTATAAAAGTTCCCGGCTAAGCATGTATAATACCCCAAAAATATTGTCAATCCATGACAATTAACCTTTTAAAATAACCCGGGGCGAAGCATGCAAGACACCCAAAAAGAGCCAAGAAACAACAAAAGAGGCACCAACAAACTGGCCATCTCGATCGATCGAAATTTCATTTCGATCGATCGAAACCACCCTCCGATCGATCGGTCCACTGTTCCAAAGCCACAAAAACATTCTGCCATGCTCGATCGATCGAAAATATTTTCGGATCGATCGAGCAGCCCTGCAACTCGAAAACCCCAAATTTTAAAAGCTTGAAACCTCCACAAATCATACCCCAACTCCTCCCAACTCAAAACCACAACAAATCCACACACAAGGACCACCAACAAGGGTGCTCAACCCAAAATAAAACAAACCCAAAAGATTTTATGATTTTTACCAAAAATCACCCAAATCAAACTAAACCCAAAACTTAACCAAAACCAACAAAATCACAATCCAAACGAAGATAAAGCGAGGGGGAAGGAGATTACCAACTTATCTTCGAAGAATCCGGCTCCTAAATCGAGCCTCCGGCCATTTTTCTCCAAAGAGAAAAGATGAGGGTTAGGGGAAAGGGGGGTTACACGATAAGAGGGGGAGAGGAGAGGGAGAGAAGTGATTCCGTGCCATATGACGGAAATCTCGAGTCCAACGGGTATATATAGCAAAAATATCCCAACACACCAATACCTCCACAAATACATCATGATTCATTAAAGATCATCTGTTTTCAAACACTCTCTCTCCAACACCAAATCCCCATACCAGCCCCAACATAAAGCACCCCGGACTCCAAGTCCCACCGAAAACCCAACTCATAGGTTTTCCACCGAAATGAGAATACAATCTCAACCTTTGGATCCAGCGATCCCAAATGCCCGATTATACAACCTCGGGAGACCCAAAACCGCAATTAATTCCTAATTGCCACAATTAAAAATCCATCAAGGATTAATACCACACCGGGATTAACACCATTAATCCCCGGACATCAGAACAACATAATATTAGATGCCAATTTATAGACCAAAATCAAAAAAATCCAACAAAAAAACATTTTCCACTATTCAGCATCTGGCGATCGATCGCTACATCGAGGAGATCGATCGCCAGACTTCACTGGCTCGAGGCGATCAATCGCGCCATTTATGGCGATCGATCGCCTGCCTTTGATTTTGGCTACTGGCCTTCGGCGATCGATCGCTGCGTTGTAGCGATCGATCGCCACATGCTCTGTGCGCGATTTTTCCAGATTTCTCGAACACCCATCTTCATACCAACAATTATATCATATAAGACATACCACATACTTGAACAAACATGCCAAGAGCTACTAGGTACTACCATGAATTCAAATTGAAGTTCCACCCAAACTTAAACCCACATGCATCAAAATCACCCAAATACATCAGTACTCACCCAAGCTTTCTAGAAAACAGGGTATCTCAATTCTTTTCCAAGATTTTCGAGCACCACTTTTTATACCAACTAATCTACCACATAACACATATAACATGCTCAAGTAAATATGCTAGGAACTTCATAAAAACACCATGAATGTACTTGAATCGAAGGTTTAATAAAACCTAAGCTAGCATGCCATTTTCACACCAATAAAAACATGAACTTAAACAAACTTTAAACCAAAACAGGACATGGTTTCTCACCCTCTTTTGCTCCAATTTTTGCAAGCTTTCTTGCAACGAAAATTGAGATTTCTTCCTTCCTATGTGTTTAGCAGCTGCTGGACGATTTTTTGGTGAAAGGGGGAGAGTTTGGAGTGATGGAGGTGGAGTGAAATGAGAGGGCAAGTGGGGGTATGGGGAAGCCTGCAACTGCTGAAATGGGTATGGGTTGAGGGGGGTGGTTGGGTGTTGGGTGCTGTGATGTGTTATGTTTTGGTCCCGTATTTAGCACGATGTATTAAAATATCCTCACATGATATTTTATAGTATTTAATCAATAAAATACTTCAATTTCCAATTAAACATGCTTCACCAAAACAAATAACACCCACCCCAAATAATCATGCCATAACCCAAATTCCCAACATATAACACATACTGTGATGTCCGGGGATTAATGACGTTAATCCCGGTATGGTATTAATCCTTACGGGATTTTATTTGTGGCAATTAAGTATTATTTGCGGTTTGGGACTCCCGGGGATTTTAAATCCGATTTTTGGAGTCGTTGGATCCAATGGATGAGATTGTATTCTCATCGTGGCGATGACCTTGGATTTTGGTCTTTGGTGTGATTTGGGGTCCGGAGTACTTTGTACTGGGGCTGGCAATGGAATTTGAGTTGGAGAGGTGATTTTTGAAAACAGATGATTTTTAATGAATCATGATGTATTTGTGGAGGTATTGGTGTGTTGTGGTATTTTGCTATATATACCCGTTGGACACGAGATTTCCGTCATTTGGCACGGAATCACTTCTCTCCCTCTCCTCTCCCCCTCTTATCGTGTAACACCCCCCTTTCCCAACCCTCATCTTTTCTCTTTGGAGAAAAATGGCCGGAGGCTCGATTTAGGAGCCGGATTCTTCGAAGATAAGTTGGTAATCTCCTTCCCCTCGCTTTTATCTTCGTTTGAATTGTGATTTTGTTGGTTTTGGTTGAGTTTTGGGTTTAGTTTGATTTGGGTGATTTTGGTAAAAATCATAAATTTTTGGGTTTGTTTTATTTTGGGTTAAACACCCTTGTTGGGGGTCCTTGTGTGTGGTTTTGTTGTGGTTTTGAGTTGGGAGGAGTTGGGGTATGTTTTGTGGAGGTTTCAAGCTTTCAAAAATGGTGTTTTTCGGGTTGCAGGTCGCGGCGATCGATCGCCCGTTTTTGGCGATCGATCGTGCGCAAGCAGTGGGCTTTTCAGCAAGGTGGCGATCGATCGCTACTTTTGGGCGATCGATCGCCTCGCGCCAGTAAGGTCTGGCGATCGATCGCTATATCGAGCGATCGATCGCCGAGGGGCTAGCGATCGATCGCCCGGCAGAGCGATCGATCGCCAGCAAGGTTTGGTTTTCTTGGCTTTTTCGTGGGATTTTGGATTCGCGACTTAAATGGTCGGCTTCCGGGGTGATGTTCACATTCCAATGGGAATGTTAGACTTTTAAATTGGTTTGGTTGGAGCCAAGTTAAATTAAACGGAACTCTCGGTTGAGTTTTGACTATCTTCTAAACTTGGAAAATGGTTTACTTTGGGTGTTAAGCATGCTTAGCCGGGTGGCTTTCATTTTGGTAATCGTCATGGATTGACGATATGTTTGGGAGTTTGAACGTGCTTGGGCACGTGGTTGCATGATTATGTTTGATTGTGAATTATTTGTGTTTTAGCACATACTTCTTGAGGAATGGGACTCAAGCAACGTTTGGCTTGGACTGCGAAGACTTGAGGTACGTATAACGTACGAGCATAGCCTTTTATAATGTTGCAATTGTGAAATGCATGGTATATGATAATTGTAATAAATGGGCATTGTAATGCATGGTTTGTGGTATTTACAATAAATGGGCATCGAAATGCATGGTTTGTGGTATTTACAATAAATGGGTATTGAAATGCATGGTATATGGTATTGGAAATAGATGGGTATTGAAGTGCATGGGTTATGGTACTTGCAATAATTGGATAGTGAAATACATGGTATATGGTAACTGTGATAAATAGACATACATTGGAAATCATATGGTGCCGCTTTCGAGCGAGCAACGATTGGGTGTTGTCGCCGTTGAGCGACCATCGGTTATGACGCCGCTATTGTTGAGCGTGCGCGGGGTTTAGAATGCCGCTATTGTGGAGCGAATGTTATGGGAACATGGAATCCTTGGTTAAATATATGTGAAATCTATGGCCTACATATAATGATTTTACCATATTGATTATGGAACTGACATGATAGAACTGTATTAGTTAATCTATATGGCGATTAACTGTCTTTGGGAATTTGATGAGTTTGGTTATTTTGAGAACAGGGACAATACATGGATCCCGGATGAGGGTGTTACCATCCAGGGAGTATCATTTAAATTATGGCATTTACATTCTGTAAATTTATGAATTGCAATGTTATGATTATTGGATTGGTGGTATTTGTGGGGTCCTCGTTACTTAATTCATTATGTATCCAGTTAACATACATATGTGAGTCTGAATTAAGTAAGAACATACACATATTTAGAGTATTTTACTAATTAAGTTGTTATAGTACCAAATCCTGAGTACAAAAACCAACTAAATGAGTTGTCTACATATACATTACATGTACAATGAACAACCTAAGCCAGTACAACTCCTATGCAGTGGTTCACCTCGCAGCGGAATAAGACTCACGATTCCCACGTCTATGCAATCCTACAGAAACAGTCACAAAACGTGAGTATAGATAAACAACTATCTCGGTGCAATATCAAAACACGATATCAATAACAATGATAAAGCACAATAAATCATTTCATGCGAATGTTCTGTCTCATGCATCCACCAATGCACCATGTCATGACATGTCTCAACACATACCCTATTATCACGAGACTAAAATGATATGCATATTCAGCTCAATATGTCAGTGGAACCACCTCACATCTTCATAGTAGCAGCACATATCATAGTACCGTCCTCAAATGATAATAGCCATAGCATATATCCAAAAACCGGCATATATCGCTATATCGCATAACCGAGCATATACCCAAACCAGGCGTATATCTCTCTGTCACATAACCGAGCATATATCCAAACCAGGCATATATCTCTATGTCACATAGCCGAGCATATATCCAAACCAGGCATATATCTCAAATACATATGATATCCATGAATGTACAGGCATATGATACGACCAATCATATGATAACAACATAATACAATTCATATGATATCAATCTCATAACATCATCACACAATATCTATACTCCGTACGTCAACACGTACCTGTACTGCGACACAAACGAGATAAATTAGGCGTCACTGGCTAAGTGCCTCGTTGTCCTGTCCCCTGAGATGATGCTACAACAATGCCAACAATGTATCATGTTATCATAGGCATTAAAATCAAATTCTACAAAAATATTTCATTTTTCAACATTTTGACATTGGCGATCGATCGCCATCAACACTGATCGATCGCCAAAACTCTCTGTCTCCTCGCGATCGATCGCAACAACTTGGCGATCGATCGCCACAATGTTCTGTTCACAGCGATCGATCGCGACAATTTCACCGATCGATCGCCACACACTTTCACCGCCTTAAAAGTTACTCTGCCTCGGCGATCGATCGCCACAAAGCTCGCGATCGATCGCCGATGTCCAGAAAGTTTTGAACATGGCGATTTTCAAGCTTATCTCCATGGTTCTTCTCCTATACCTCATATTAAACCATTTCAACATGTTTCTTGCAATCCCTAGGAACATATGAACATGATTCTAACATCATAGCTTCCAATTCAAAGCATAGAAACATGATATGATTCTTTACATGAACACTTGATAGTTTACTTCACATATGCAACACCAATGACATAATTCAAGTGTAAAGTTAAGAATTCCTTACCAAGATGGTACACTTTCACTTCACACACCTTCCTAACTCAAGGCACAAGTCAATCCCAAGCTTAAACCACAAGAAAGTTGAAAGAGATGGAGAGGAGCTTGGTAGAGATTTGTAGGTGTAACTTGGTGTATTATGTGATTCCACCCCCTTAATCCACTTGATATAGATCCTTAGTTCCATAATTTACTTGCTATCATGTTATTTAAAGTTAATTGCATGTTAAGTAACATGTACATGAAATGAACTCCAAATTCAAATGCAATTCCAATTGCAAGTAAATTCACATGCACATGTAATTCCCTTCAAACTCATGTCAAACAACTTATGGAATGTAACTCACATGTACATTCTAATGCACCTTCAAATGCTTGCTACATGTACACCAATGTTATATTCTACTATACATTTGGCATATATCATTTGCTACATGTATTAATTCATTCTTAGTTCCACCCGAACCCCCAATATCATACTACCACGTGATATAATTACACCATAATCATATCACACGTATATAACATAAATCGAGGCATTACAATTCTCCCCCACTCATTGAATTTCGTCCTCGAAATTGCATATACAAACATGCATGTATAGGTATGCAACGCAACAATCCTACTACATGAAGAAAGGAAAACATGATCATGTATGTAACAGTCCAGTACGTATGTACCAACAGTATCATAAAACTGTAAAATCATACCAGAGAACAAATTCGGATACCGTTGCATCATATGCTGCTCCGTCTCCCACGTTGCCTCTTCGACACCCCTTCTGCCCCACTGTACTTTCACCATAGGAATCACTTTATTACGTAACCTGCGTTCATCTCGATCCAAGATCATAACCGGTCGTTCCTCATACGACACATCTATATCCAACTGTACCTCAGGTAACTGTAAGACATGACTTGGATCTGGTTCATACTTCCTCAACAGTGAAACATGAAAAACATCATGAATACTACTCAAGGCCGGTGGTAGTGCTAAGCGATATGCCAACGTACCAATACGTTGCAATACCTCATACGGACCAACATACCGTGGAGACAATTTTCCACGCTTACCAAACCGTACTACACCTTTAAAAGGTGAGATTTTTAAGAACACACGGTCACCAACTTGAAATTCAAGTGGTCTACGTCGCTTATTGGCATTAGCAGCCTGTCTATCCTGAGCAGCTTTAAGTTTCAATCTAATTACTTTCACTTTTTCTTCCATGTCATGAATTATATCCGGTCCAGTTAAGGAAGACTGATCCACATCATCCCAATACAATGACGATCTACATCGTCGCTCATACAAAGCCTCAAATGGTGCCATCTGTATACTAAACTGATAACTGTTGTTATATGAAAATTCCACTAATGGCAACGACTCTTGCCAAGAAGTATCAAACTCTAATACACAGGCACGCAACATATCCTCAAGCGTCTGTATCGTACGCTCTGTTTGTCCATCTGTCTGAGGATGATATGCTGTACTCAACCGCACTTCAGTTCCCAACGCTGTCTGTAACCCTTCCCAGAAATGAGAAGTAAATCTCGGATCCCTATCCGATACAATGGAAACTGGAATACCACGTAATCTCACTACATGTTGAATGTACAACTGTGCCATTCTCAGATATGTAAACGTCATACAATATGGCACAAAATGAGATACTTTGGTGAGTCGGTCAACAATCACCCAAATAGCATCGCAACCAGAAGACGTCCGTGGCAAATGAGTCACAAAATCCATCGTGATATGTTCCCATTTCCACTGAGGAATTTCCAAACTATGTAATTCACCTCCTGGTCTTTGTCTTTCCGCTTGCACTTGTTGACAGATCAAACACCGTTTCACAAAGTTCAATACATCCTGTTTCATACGTTTCCACCAAAATTGTGTACGTAGATCATGATACATTTTCTTCCCTCCAGGATGTATACTATATCTACTACAATGAGCACGTTGTAGTAGTTCTTGGCGTAGTCCCAATGAAGCAGGTACTACCCAACAGTTTCTGTATTTCAACGTTCCATCACGTGTAAGTATAAATTGAGATAATTGTCCTTGACTTATCCTTTCCTTCCATTGTTGTACTTCATCATCAGTCATTTGTGCCGTTCTGATTTTCTCAAAAATGTCGGGTTCAACCAATAATGTTGATACCCTTACTGGCACTAGTTCCATATCAAAATCATAACCCAAAGTACAACAAGAAGTCATCAATGTGGATAAATGAATCACGTCATCAGCCGTATGATGTACTTTTCGACTCAAGGCATCTGCTGTAAGATTAGCTTTTCCTGGATGATATTCAATCTCACAATCATAATCTTTCAACAGATCCATCCATCTCCTTTGTCTCATATTTAACTCCGCTTGAGTGAATAGAAATTTTAAACTCTTATGATCTGTGTATATGGTAAACGACGTACCATATAAATAATGTCGTCATATCTTCAATGCAAAGACAATGGCAGCCAATTCCAGATCATGCACTGGATATCTCATTCCATGTGGCTTCAACTGTCGTGATGCATAAGCCACTACATGTTTGTCCTGCATCAATACACAACCCAAACCAAGTAAAGATGCATCAGTAGATACTGCAAACCTGTCATGCTCAGATGGAATGATCAAGACTGGAGCTGTAGTCAATCGATGTTTTAATGCCTGAAAACTACGCTCACAAGCCTCTGACCATTGAAATGATACTCCCTTCTGTGTCAAATGTGTCAATGGTTTGGCGATCGCTGAAAATCCTTCAACGAACCGTCGATAATATCCAGCCAAACCCAAGAAACTACGAATCTCTGGCACAGAAGTAGGTGCTGACCAATTCAACACTGCTTCCACTTTCTTTGGATCAACTGATATACCTTCTTCTGATATGACATGTCCCAAAAAGCCGACACTAGTCAACCAAAACTCACACTTACTGAGTTTGGCATACAACTGATGTGTCCTTAACAATTGCAATACCATATGCAAATGTTGAACATGTTCGGCATCATTCCGTGAATAGATCAGTATATCATCGATAAAGACAATGACAAATCGATCAAGGTATTCCTGGAAAACCCGATTCATTAAACTCATAAAGACAGCAGGAGCATTTGTTACTCCAAATGGCATTACCAGAAACTCATAATGTCCATAACGAGTTCTGAATGCTGTCTTCTGTACATCTCCTTCCCTCACACGTATTTGATGATATCCGGACCTCAAATCAATCTTAGAATAAATCCTTGAACCCTGCAACTGATCAAACAAATCATCAATACGCGGAAGAGGATATTTATTCTTTATGGTTACCTTGTTCAACTGTCTATAATCAATACACAATCTCATTGTCCCATCCTTCTTCTTCACAAATAAAACCGAGCACCCCAAGGCGATACACTAGGACGTATGTACCCCTTGTCCAATAAATCTTGCAATTGAGTTTTCAACTCTTTCAATTCAGTTGGTGCCATCCGATAAGGAGCCCGTGAAATTACAGAAGTACCAGGTATCAAATCAATACCAAATTCCACTTCTCAACTCGGTGGGAATCCAGGTATCTCATCTGGAAATACATCCGCATATTCTGCAACCACTGGTATCTCCTCCACTTTCCTTTCTAGTTTCTGTTCTGTGATATCAAGGGCATAAATCAAATAACCCGCATGTCCACACTCTAACAAACGCGACATTCGGATTGCTGATATCAAAGGAATCCTTGCCCTCGATCCCTGGCCATAGAATAACCATTGATTGCCAGTATCAGACTAAAATCTCACTATCTTCTGACTACAATCCACAACAGAGTGATATTTACTCAACACATCAATTCCAAGGATGCAATCAAAATCTGACATGTCTAACACAATCAAATCAGCTTGAAAGCCATAGTCAGACTAAAACTGAATAGCACAATCAGACACACTCTGACAAGTCATCACAGTAGTTCCCATGGGTGTCGAAACATAAAGAGGCATCAATAGTGGAGACGAGCATATATGATACCGATCAATAAATGTTTGTGCAATAAAAGAATGTGATGCACCAGTATCAATCAACAGTAAAGCAGGATAAGTAAACAAAGTACACTTACCCGTTATCACATCATCAGGAGCTGCCTCTGCTTCCTCCCTGTTCAGTGCATACACCTGAGCCTGAGGTGTTCCTGTCCTCTGTCCTCCACCAGACTGTGGTACACCCTGTGGTCTCTGTTGTACTGTAGTCTCTGAAATGGGTCCTCTCCTCTGTTGTCCACCCACTTGAGTACAATCACGGATCACATGTCCGGGCCTCCCACAACGGAAACAAACTACTGGATTGAATTGAGGACAATCTCGTTTCAAATGTGGTCCACCACATTTAAAGAATTGCACACCACTGCCACTACTACTACCTTGGAACTGTCCCTTAGATTTGCGATCACCCCCTTTTTGTGATACAAAACGTTTCCCACTAAACCTAAATGAAGATGCACCACCTCGTGATGATTTAAATGGTTCTCCTCTAGGTCTCATACTGTCAGATGTAGGTGGTTGGGCTTGTCCAACATCCTTGTATACCCCTACAGCAATCTCAGCCATCTCGGCTCTAGTCAACGCTTCTTCATAAGATGTAGGGTTATTGGACATTACCCTATCAAATAATTCAGGCCTCAATCCTTTCACAAACTGTCTAATCTTTGCCTTTGTGTTGACAGCGATATGTGGCACATACTGGAGCAAAGAAGAATAATGCACAGCATAGTCAGATACTGTCATTGTTCCCTGTCTCAAATTTGTAAATTCATCCTCTTTCCTCTGCCTTGCAGCAACAGAGAAATAATGCTCCAGAAACTTTGTTCTAAACACATCCCAGTTCACTGTCTGTCCTTGAGCCCTCAACTCAAGTACTGTGGATTTCCAACACATCATAGCTTTCTTAGCTAACTGGAATTCAGCTAAACGTAACCAAACAGTCTTGGCACACGGTGCTGACACAAAGTTCTGTTCCACACGTTCCAGCCACTCCTCTGCCAGTTCTCCTGATTCAGTCCCCTCAAACCTGGGTGGCTGATAACTCAGAAACTGCGTCAATGTTAATTCTCCAGGCAACAGTACCTGTTCCACTGGCCCTTGCTCAATCGGTGGTGGTGGCACAGGCACCATTCGCACACTAGCATTGCCACTCATGGCATCCCCAACATCCTCATGTGGTACTCTGTCTGTCATAACTGTATAACAAGGGTTAACAATAACATTCACAAGTATATAACATGTTAGAATAACATCATATTCCAAAACTAACATGCTATTACCATTCTCAAAGTGTTTAGGTAACTCCCTAATACACTTCCTCTACCCATGTTCACCCCGTTCTCGAACCACTGCTCTGATACCACTAATGTGGGGTCCTCGTTACTTAATTCATTATGTATCCAGTTAACATACATATGTGAGTCTGAATTAAGTAAGAACATACACTGATTTAGAGTATTTTACTAATTAAGTTGTTACAGTACCAAATCCTGAGTACAAAAACCAACTAAATGAGTTGTCTACATATACATTACATGTACAATGAACAACCTAAGCCAGTACAACTCCTATGCAGTGGTTCACCTCGTAGCGGAATAAGACTCACGATTCCCACGTCTATGCAATCCTACAGAAACAGTCACAAAACGTGAGTATAGATAAACAACTATCTCGGTGCAATATCAAAACACGATATCAATAACAATGATAAAGCACAATAAATCATTTCATGTGAATGTTCTGTCTCATGCATCCACCAATGCACCATGTCATGACATGTCTCAACACATACCCTATTATCACGAGACTAAAATGATATGCCTATTCAGCTCAATATGTCAGTGGAACCACCTCACATCTTCATAGTAGCAGCACATATCATAGTACTGTCCTCAAATGATAATAGCCATAGCATATATCCAAAAACCGGCATATATCGCTATATCGCATAACCGAGCATATACCCAAAGCAGGCGTATATCTCTCTGTCACATAACCGAGCATATATCCAAACCAGGCATATATCTCTATGTCACATAGCCGAGCATATATCCAAACCAGGCATATATCTCAAATACATATGATATCCATGAATGTACTGGCATATGATACGACCAATCATATGATAACAACATAATACAATTCATATGATATCAATCTCATAACATCATCACACAATATCTATACTCCGTACGTCAACACGTACCTGTAATGCGACACAAACGAGATAAATTAGGCGTCACTGGCTAAGTGCATCGTTGTCCTGTCCCCTGAGATGATGCTACAACAATGCCAACAATATATCATGTTATCATAGGCATTAAAATCAAATTCTACAAAACTATTTCATTTTTCAACATTTTGACATTGGCGATCGATCGCCATCAACACCGATCGATCGCCAAAACTCTCTGTCTCCTCGCGATCGATCGCAACAACTTGGTGATCGATCGCCACAATGTTCTGTTCCCAGCGATCGATCGCGACAATTTCACCGATCGATCGCCACACACTTTCACCGCCTTAAAAGTTACTCTTCCTCGGCGATCGATCGCCACAAAGCTCGCGATCGATCGCCGATGTCCAGAAAGTTTTGAACATGGCGATTTTCAAGCTTATCTCCATGGTTCTTCTCCTATACCTCATATTAAACCATTTCAACATGTTTCTTGCAATCCCTAGGAACATATGAACATGATTCTAACATCATAGCTTCCAATTCAAAGCATAGAAACATGATATGATTCTTTACATGAACACTTGATAGTTTACTTCACATATGCAACACCAATGACATAATTCAAGTGTAAAGTTAAGAATTCCTTACCAAGATGGTACACTTTCACTTCACACACCTTCCTAACTCAAGGCACAAGTCAATCCCAAGCTTAAACCACAAGAAAGTTGAAAGAGATGGAGAGGAGCTTGGTAGAGATTTGTAGGTGTAACTTGGTGTCTTATGTGATTCGACCCCCTTAATCCACTTGATATAGATCCTTAGTTCCTTAATTTACTTGCTATCATGTTATTTAAAGTTAATTACATGTTAAGTAACATGTACATGAAATGAACTCCAAATTCAAATGCAATTCCAATTGCAAGTAAATTCACATGCACATGAAATTCCCTTCAAACTCATGTCAAACAACTTATGGAATGTAACTCACATGTGCATTCTAATGCACCTTCAAATGCTTGCTACATGTACACCAATGTTATATTCTACTATACATTTGGCATATATCATTTGCTACATGTATTAATTCATTCTTAGTTCCACCCGAACCCCCAATATCATACTACCACGTGATATAATTACACCATAATCATATCACACGTATATAACATAAATCGAGGCATTACGGTATTGGTATGCTCACCCCGTGTGGGGGCTGTCTCTGTTGGGGCAGGCGTTACAGGTGTAGTAGCGGCTTTGGAGTTGAGCTCGGGCTGTTGATTAGAGGTACTTCCAGGATCGAGGTACCAGAGCTGGCTGGATAGACGCTCAGATCCAGAGTTGAGATCGAGTTGCGCTTGGGAGGTGCTTCCAGGATTGAGGCACCGGTAACGGTATCTGGGAGTATGATATTTTATACATTACGTACACATACGATTATTTGGTGCTCGTTTGTGAGCGATGTATATGTGTGCATGGGTTGTATAAAAGGCAAATGTCTTTTCTTTTCATCTATATTGTGACATGCAATTAATTGGGAACTGCTAGATGAATTGAGAAGTAATTTGTGATGACCTGAGATTAGGGATGTTAATCCCGGAGTATTAATAACCCCTAAAGTTGTTTTACGTGGCGACATGGAGTTTAATCGCGGTGTTGGGCCTTCTGGGCTCGTCTATTTGAGTAATTTGGATCGTTGGATCCCGAGGTTGAGATCGTATTCTCATTTCGGTGAAAACCTGTGAGTGGGATTTTTAGTATGACTCGGAATCTCGGGTGCTGTGTGTGGGCACCGGTAGAGGGTTTTTGAGTTAGAGAGAGAATTTTCGAAAACAGATGATTTTTAATGAATCATGATGTATTTGTGGGGCTATTAGTATTTCGGGGTATTTTTGCTATAAATACCAGTTGAACCGAGATTTTTATTATTGGAAGCCATTTTCCCCACCTTCCCTCTCTCTCCTCACCCGCGCGCCCCTTTCCCGATCCAGCTGACCCCCGCGCACAAAAGGCCACCGCCCGCCGCCGTCCGGCCGCCGTTCGGCGCGTGCCACCCGCCGTTGGAATCGTCTCTTCCAGGCGCTTCTATACATACCAACAATTCGAAGTTTCGTCGAGAATCGAGCTCGGATTTGCCAGAGAAGCGTAGGGTTCGAAACTGGAGTTCATCCAATTTTTGGGGCTCGATTTTGGTATGTTTTTGGTACGATTTTTTCTGGTGTTTTTGGGGCGTTTTTATGCTGCTTTTGAGTCAATGATTTCATACTTTCATGGGTCGAAAATTTGTTGCTTATGGATTCGAATTTGAACACTGATTTTGTGAATTAGGGTTCGAAAATTTGGGTTTTTGGTATGAGGATGATGATTCTTGTTGTTATTCGATTAATTCATGTTTAAATGAATTATGATGCTTAATTGGGATCAAATTGAGAAGTATGGTTCGAAATTGCCCTATTTTGGTGAGGGTTTGACTTCGATTTTGGGGGTTTTGGCTATGGGTTGATGATTCATGTTAAGAGATTGTTATTACATGTTTTAGATGATTTATGATGGTTGGTTGGGTTCGAATCGTGATGCTAGGGTTCGAATTATTGAAGATGTTCTTGGGCAATTTTTCGATATGTCGCATTCGTTTTTCCCTCCCTGCATGTACCCTGCCCCGGGTCTTTTAAATGATTTATTGTCGTGTGTTGACAATATTTTGAGGGTTATGGATGTGCTTGAGCATGGGTTACATGTTCGTAAATAATTGTGAATTATTTATCGTGTTAGCACATCGTTCCTCAGGGCATGGAACTCGAACAAGGTTTGGCTCGGACTTCGAGGATTTAAGGTACGTTTAGCGTACGAGCATAGTTTAAATGATGTTTTACAAGTATGATGCATGATCTAAAATACATGAAATGCTTTACTATGATGGTACCGGGACTTGATTACGTTATGTTGATTCACATGGTGAAATGCTTAGTGCCGCTATGAAGCGAGCAAATGATGGGGTGTGGTTGCTACGGAGCAAACACCGATAGTATGATGCTACATGAAGTAAGAAATGAAAAAGATGGTATTTGATTAGATATCTAGGATATCTGTATTTTATTCCCTATTGGTAATGAATAAGAACAGAGACGTAGTTAATCAGAGAAGTGATTAACTAGTATCGGAAGTTAAGGAAATCTCATTATAATATCTAGAATTGTGATAATTGCTAGATAAAGAAAGATGTTACGAAATGTTGTTAAATTGAAACTGGCTAGGGTTAACCAATATGATGATTAACTGCATATTCAGGATTTGATGATTTATCTGTTTTGAGAACAGGATTATTACAGGGGTACGCTATGATGAGGATGATACCATCCAGGAAGTATCACATATGTTCCACAATATTTACATTTTCGTAAATTATGTATTATGTCATTATGATTATGAAATTGTGGAATTGGTATGCTCACCCCGTTGGGGGCTGTCTCTGTTGGGGCAGGTGAACAGGTACATCGATGGCTTTGGAGATGAGCTCGAGCTGTTGATTGGATGTACTCCCAGGATCGTGGTACCAGGGCTTGATGGAGCACGGTATCGTATAGAGTACTTATATACCCATGAGGGTTATATACATATTCATGATGCTCGCATGTGAGCAAGATTACTTGTATATGCGTTGTATATAAAGGCATGAGCCTTCCTCTCTTTCATTATATGTTGCATGCAATTGTGGTAGAATTGCTAATGATATGAGAGTCGTTAGTGTGTTATGTGGGGGTTGAAACCCACTTTGGTTGTCATATGTGTGGTGTCTTCCCTGGCTGGGAATTTACTTGATATTGCTGTATTCTGATGAGTGTTATGTTTTCCCTGGCCGGGAATTATGTTATGCGTTGTGCTTTTATTTCGGGATAGCTCTATTTATGGGGAGACTCTGCCCAAATTTTTATAAAAGTCCACAATGTAAAAAGTGGTGTGATGGGCGAACCCTATGAGTCTGTTGTTGTTAGGATGATGAGCTTATAACACTGTATGTTAAAGAAAACTTTGTAATTGCCATTCAATGGTAAAGTATCATCTGGGTTTCCCGAATAATTTTATTGAAAGCATGTGCCACACATAATGATTAATACACTAATCAAGGGTTAAGTATATGGAGTCCTTACATTAGTGGTATCAGAGCAGTGGTTGCTCATTGGGACTGTTGAGGGCCTAGGAAGTTATTGATAGCACATATTTATGCATGATGGCCTTAATGTTATACGACATGACTAATTGTTTATGTGCTTTTATGTTATGAAAAGTGGTATTGCTAACCATTGTGGTTGCAGGAATCGTGTGGAACACGATAGGATGGCATTAATAGCGATGTCTAACACTCTATATGCTACGTGCCAAGGAATCTGATTTTGGAAGAAAATCAGGGAAAAGAAAGATATGACGTATTGTCTGAGGACAGACTGGGTAGACAACCGACAGTGGAATACTTCGGTATGGTCTCAATTATTATTGAATATACTAATGCGTTTGTTCATGTAATGTTCAAGCAAGGAAAGTACGTAAGAAACGTACGAGCATCATACGGTAACATATTCCTAAACTATGACCTTGCTTTAATTGCATAAGTTTATGATGATGATGTTTATGATGATGATGCTTACGATGATAATTATGATAAGTAAGTTTATAATGATGATGTCATGATAATGATGATTTTGATAAGTAAGTTTATGATGATGTGATACGATGTTATGATGTGGTAAGATGCCACGGGGTAAGATGCCCATATGTTAAGAGGCCATACTCCTATATTTTGATCATACTATGATTGCATAAGAATTTACGATGCCATGATGATGTGTATAATGAATAAAAAAATGATAAGATGTTTAAGATGATGTTATGATAAGTAAGTTCACGATGAAGATGATTTTATAATGAATAAAGATGACAAGATACTTACGATGATGTTATGATAAATGAAGATGATATGACGTTTACGATGACGATTATGATAAGTAATGATGATGTTAATATGATGTTTATAGAATGATATGATGTTTATAAGGCGGTAAGATGCCATAGGGTAAGATGCCCATATGCATGAATATGAACCAGGGAAAAAGAAAAGAAGTTAATGAATAACTAGCAAGCTTACTCAACTATGATTTCGTACAATTACTGTTTTATCTCTAAGATAATGATGCTATAAGATGATGATGTTTATATGATGATAATGTATGTTTAACTATGTTACTTAGAATGGTAGAATGTCCGGTGGTCATTATGGGCAAGCGAGGAAGGTCTTGCCGCTCACATAGCTGATGAGCGATGGGGTACATCCGCTATCAAGGTGTAGCGATGGGTATCATCCGCTGATGAGCGATGGGGTACATCCGCTATCAAGGTGTAGCGACGGGTATCATCCGCTGAGCGATGGGGTACATCCGCTATCAAGGCGTAGCGATGGGTATCATCCGCTGAATAAGAGATACATCCGCTATCAAGGCGTAGCGATGGGTATCATACGATGTGTTATGTCGAGCGAGGGGGCCAATTGTGCCGCTGTCATAATGGAACCCGGACAGTCCCATTTCTAATTAACATAGTTTGTCGTGAGTATATATGTGAATATGATGTGTATGATGATGTTTATGATGAGTAAAGATGATATGATGATTATGATGATGTTTATGATGATAGGATGCCTCATTCCGCTATTTTACGATGACTCATTCTTTTATGAGGATTGGCGATGATTGATGCCGCCGGATATGATGATAGCGATGCCTCATTCCGCTATTTTACGATGACTCACTCTTCTATGAGGATTGGCGATGGTTTATGCCGCCGGATATGTTAATACGATGCCCCATTCCGCTATTATGTGGATTTACGATGACTTATTCTTCTATGATGATTGGCGATGATTAGTGCCACCAGATATGTTGATAGCGATGCCTCTTTCCGCTGTTATGTAGACAATGATTCAGGCTCAGGTGTATAGCGAGGTTTCATGCCACTTATTATATGACGAGGTATCATGCCGTCGATTCTATAGCGATGGATTGTGCCGCTATGTACTCAGCACAGGATTATGCCGCCTTCGAGCGATGAGTGCTGATTTCGCACTATTATCGAGCGACGGAGACAGGTATGCCGCTATCTTGTTAGCGATGAGGTATGAGATATTGCTATTCTATTAGCTTTATTATAGCTGGCATGCGTTGTTATACATGTTTTATTATGATTATTTTACTAGCATGATGATGGATGACATATGTTGATGTACATGGACCGTCACGAGTTGACTGGGTTGTTTAGATGTCATTGTTGACATGTATCGTCACTAGTTGACGATACCTTAGATGCCATGAGTGGGCATGTGTCGTCACGGGGTGGCGATGACGATGGTTTAGGAGATGTCTTATTAGACATGCATCATCGTTACGATGAACAATGCGTTGAGTATACGTTTTCAGTTGTATGCCTTGGGTGCCAGTGTCGGGCACAAGGTGGTGTGTGCGTCACCGATTAACGTGGCCCTTATACCGAGCGGGTTGCTCGAGGAATGGATGGATGCGCTGTACATGTGATTGTACCGCAGAAATTGTTTGAGGGATCATATCACGAGTGGTGGTACCGTTGGAATGGCTTTTTGGCCATGTAATTTGACGACAGGAGTGATCGTGGAGGAATTGCTCGCTTTCTATTGATATGACATGTGGTAGACATGGTCACACCAACCATGAGGGTGTAAGATGGGTCCTAAGGAGGTAGGATCAGGTTATGTTAAGTACATGGGGACATTGGAGTGTCCAGGGTATGTCAGCATTGGAGGAATGTTGGGTAAAGACCCACTACTCTATTGACTTTTCTTCCCATGGTATGGTATGCCGTGCGGAAACGTCCATCTGATTGGTAGGTTTGAGGTGAAACCTAGTGAGGCAGCGACTAGTTTGCCTGCCGCGTGTGTGCAGCACCATGATGGGCTTGCTAGAGCCGTTATACTGCTCGTTGGAACCAAGTTTGGTAAATCGTAAGGTGATACGAGGTGGATTGTGGTGGACTCTGGTAGTCACCACGTCATTTGAAGTTGAAGTTGAGTATGCCTCACTGAACGTATATATGTTTATGTTTAAATCTTGGTGAGACTTGTCTGGGACAGCTCATGATGTTGAAGTACCAACAAGAGAGTCATCAAGTCGTCGTTGTTTTGGCCTGGGAATCCATGTATTTGGGATGCATTGGGTTTATTGCATGTCCTTTCAAATTTGAAACTCTGAGGAGTCTCGATTGTTTATTTATGATCAGGATGTGATTCTTAGGATATCCGGAGGTGGACATCTTGTGAGATGTCTTTTGTGTGAATCTGTGGCCGTGAGTTGCCCAAATTGAGTTGCAATGATGCGACTGCTCATTTGAAAGAGGAGGTTTGAAAGTGGAAACCAGGTTTGGTATGTGTACACCGTGGTATGCTAATGTTTCCCTCGTAACGATGTATGTTAGACATTGTGAGTCATGATAGAGATGTCTTTGAATGATATCTACGATGGAATCGGAAGCAATTCGAATCCTTGCAGTTTCAGTTGACTAACTGCTTTTGGACCGTTAGCGTTGAGTTGTACTGACGCTCTTCGACGTTATGATGGGTTTGGAAGTTTATTCCACTCCAGAGATTGACACGAGGTCAACGTTCTCACGGTTGAGGTGTCATACATGATGCGTTCTTACTAGTGGTATTAGAACGAAGGATGACTGTCCGATCTACAGTCGTAAGTATCGGTTGTTTTACAGTCATGAGGGACTGACTTTTGGGATGACCCGCATCGAGGTACGTTTTGCCTCTTGGGTGATATGTTGGTTTTGGTAAGTCGCTCTGTTTCAGAGTTTGAAGTAAGGTAAGTATTCTCGAGGTTTTTAAGACGATTTTGTTATGGTCAAGAATCGAGGTTCTGGCTTCATGTTGTTGTGTAGCCTGGGTGTTATGTGATACACCGGTGCTAATTTCGAGGACGAAATTCTTTTAGTGGGGGATATTGTGATGACCTGAGATTAGGGATGTTAATCCCGGAGTATTAATAACCCCTAAAGTTGTTTTACGTGGCGACATGGAGTTTAATCGCGGTGTTGGGCCTTCTGGGCTCGTCTATTTGAGTAATTTGGATCGTTGGATCCCGAGGTTGAGATCGTATTCTCATTTCGGTGAAAACCTGTGAGTGGGATTTTTAGTATGACTCGGAATCTCGGGTGCTGTGTGTGGGCACCGGTAGAGGGTTTTTGAGTTAGAGAGAGAATTTTCGAAAACAGATGATTTTTAATGAATCATGATGTATTTGTGGGGCTATTAGTATTTCGGGGTATTTTTGCTATAAATACCAGTTGAACCGAGATTTTTATTATTGGAAGCCATTTTCCCCACCTTCCCTCTCTCTCCTCACCCGCGCGCCCCTTTCCCGATCCAGCTGACCCCCGCGCACAAAAGGCCACCGCCCGCCGTCGTCCGGCCGCCGTTCGGCGCGTGCCACCCGCCGTTGGAATCGTCTCTTCCAGGCGCTTCTATACATACCAACAATTCGAAGTTTCGTCGAGAATCGAGCTCGGATTTTCCAGAGAAGCGTAGGGTTCGAAACTGGAGTTCATCCGATTTTTGGGGCTCGATTTTGGTATGTTTTTGGTACGATTTTTTCTGGTGTTTTTGGGGCGTTTTTATGCTGCTTTTGAGTCGATGATTTCATACTTTCATGGGTCGAAAATTTGTTGCTTATGGATTCGAATTTGAACACTGATTTTGTGAATTAGGGTTCGAAAATTTGGGTTTTTGGTATGAGGATGATGATTCTTGTTGTTATTCGATTAATTCATGTTTAAATGAATTATGATGCTTAATTGGGATCAAATTGAGAAGTATGGTTCGAAATTGCCCTATTTTGGTGAGGGTTTGACTTCGATTTTGGGGGTTTTGGCTATGGGTTGATGATTCATGTTAAGAGATTGTTATTACATGTTTTAGATGATTTATGATGGTTGGTTGGGTTCGAATCGTGATGCTAGGGTTCGAATTATTGAAGATGTTCTTGGGCAATTTTTCGATATGTCGCATTCGTTTTTCCCTCCCTGCATGTACCCTGCCCCGGGTCTTTTAAATGATTTATTGTCGTGTGTTGACAATATTTTGAGGGTTATGGATGTGCTTGAGCATGGGTTACATGTTCGTAAATAATTGTGAATTATTTATCGTGTTAGCACATCGTTCCTCAGGGCATGGAACTCGAACAAGGTTTGGCTCGGACTTCGAGGATTTAAGGTACGTTTAGCGTACGAGCATAGTTTAAATGATGTTTTACAAGTATGATGCATGATCTAAAATACATGAAATGCTTTACTATGATGGTACCGGGACTTGATTACGTTATGTTGATTCACATGGTGAAATGCTTAGTGCCGCTATGAAGCGAGCAAATGATGGGGTGTGGTTGCTACGGAGCAAACACCGATAGTATGATGCTACATGAAGTAAGAAATGAAAAAGATGGTATTTGATTAGATATCTAGGATATCTGTATTTTATTCCCTATTGGTAATGAATAAGAACAGAGACGTAGTTAATCAGAGAAGTGATTAACTAGTATCGGAAGTTAAGGAAATCTCATTATAATATCTAGAATTGTGATAATTGCTAGATAAAGAAAGATGTTACGAAATGTTGTTAAATTGAAACTGGCTAGGGTTAACCAATATGATGATTAACTGCATATTCAGGATTTGATGATTTATCTGTTTTGAGAACAGGATTATTACAGGGGTACGCTATGATGAGGATGATACCATCCAGGAAGTATCACATATGTTCCACAATATTTACATTTTCGTAAATTATGTATTATGTCATTATGATTATGAAATTGTGGAATTGGTATGCTCACCCCGTTGGGGGCTGTCTCTGTTGGGGCAGGTGAACAGGTACATCGATGGCTTTGGAGATGAGCTCGAGCTGTTGATTGGATGTACTCCCAGGATCGTGGTACCAGGGCTTGATGTAGCACGGTATCGTATAGAGTACTTATATACCCATGAGGGTTATATACATATTCATGATGCTCGCATGTGAGCAAGATTACTTGTATATGCGTTGTATATAAAGGCATGAGCCTTCCTCTCTTTCATTATATGTTGCATGCAATTGTGGTAGAATTGCTAATGATATGAGAGTCGTTAGTGTGTTATGTGGGGGTTGAAACCCACTTTGGTTGTCATATGTGTGGTGTCTTCCCTGGCTGGGAATTTACTTGATATTGCTGTATTCTGATGAGTGTTATGTTTTCCCTGGCCGGGAATTATGTTATGCGTTGTGCTTTTATTTCGGGATAGCTCTATTTATGGGGAGACTCTGCCCAAATTTTTATAAAAGTCCACAATGTAAAAAGTGGTGTGATGGGCGAACCCTATGAGTCTGTTGTTGTTAGGATGATGAGCTTATAACACTGTATGTTAAAGAAAACTTTGTAATTGCCATTCAATGGTAAAGTATCATCTGGGTTTCCCGAATAATTTTATTGAAAGCATGTGCCACACATAATGATTAATACACTAATCAAGGGTTAAGTATATGGGGTCCTTACATAATTAGTGTATCTCAGGAGTACATGACACACTAAATGGTTTATTTGGGAAACTGGAAATGGTATGTATTGGATTAAACGGAAAAATCTTATTATCGGTATATTATGCTAATCTAGCATATGGTTATCTTCCAGCATAGATGGTTACATGTACACGATCATGGGATTTATGCACTAATTACGGGTTAAGGGTGTAAGTAATCCTTAGAGCATACAACGCAGCGGAATAAAATTTTTAGGATTACAAACCAGCAGATCTATACATAGGTTATCATATCGGATTAAGGTATACGAAGGTCTCTGTAAGAACCCCAAGCCCTTAACCCTTAATTAGTGTATTAACCACTATGTGTGGCACATGCTTTCAATAAAAAGCCAATCGGGAAGCTCAGATAATACTTTACCATTGAATGGCAATTACAAAATTTCTTTCATATTCAACATTAAGATCATCTCTACCCGAAATTAGACTCCCATGTTCGCCCTTTACCACCCCCATTACACCACTTTTGCATTATGGGTTTTTATAAAAATTTGGGCAGAGTCTCCCCATAAATTGAGCTATCCCAAAACAAAAGCACATCACATAATATAATTCCCGGCCAGGGAATACACAATACTCAACAGAATACTGAACACAGAGTAAATTCCCAGCCAGGGAAGACACCACACATAAGACGACAAAAGTGGGTTTCAACACCCACATAACACACTAACGACTCTCATATCATTAGCAATTCTACCACAATTGCATGCAACATATAATGAAAGAGAGAAAGGCTCATGCCTTTATATACAACCCATATACAAGAATATCCGTGCTCACATGCGAGCATCATAAATGTGTATATAAATCTCGGGTGTATATAAGTACTCTATACGATACTGTGCTCCATCAAGCCCTGGTACCACAATCCTGTGAGTACATCCAATCAACAGCTCGAGCTCAGCTCCACAGCCATCGATGCACCTGTTCACCTGCCCCATCAGAGACAGCCTCCAACGGGGTGAGCATACCAATACACAAAATCTCATAATCACAATAATGAAATTCATAATTTACAACACAAGTAAATATTAATTAATTTTAAATGATACTCCCTGGATGGCAACATCCTCATCCGGGGTTCCGTGTACTGTCCCTGTTCTCACAATCATCAAACTCATCAAATCTCATAAATCAGTAAATCAACACATTGATTTAACTCATAGCATGCCTGATTCTCAAGTATCAATAATTAATGATTCCAAATTCATTATACACACAAATATAGATATCTCGATATCTAATATCGATTTTCAACTTTGCTACCAATCATAGATAGCTCAAATCCTAGCATTTATTTTACCAATTTTCCATTTCACTTAGACATCTCACATGTCTTACAATGGATACATGATCCCACGATCATTCTCGGGCATCTCAAATGCCCTACCCTTTATTTTACAAATTCTCATTTATACTTAGACATCTCACATGTCTCACAATAGTCATATAAACCCAGTACCCATACCTCTTATAAGGTCATACTACTCTAGTACTACGTACACTTGTGGCAGCGATATCAAGACTAGGTCGTTCCATAGTCATATCGACACATATATATATATATAGCCATACCCACAACCATCTAATGCAATTACAACACATTATGCATTTCACAATTGCTATCACATAAAGTAATGCTCGTACGTCACACGTACCTTAAATCTCCGAAGTCCGAGTCAAACCTCGCTCGAGTCCCATGCCCCGAGGAACGATGTGCTAACACGATAAATAATTCACAATTAATTTCGAACATGCAACCCATGTTCAAGCACACCCAAGCACACCCCACAAATTTTCGAACCTTCACAACACAAATCGAACCCAAACTAAACACCATAATTCATCTAAAATATGAATTAATCAATCAACAACATGAATAATCGCCCCACATGCCAAACCCCCAAAATTCGAATTCAAAGCCCTAAATTCGAATCCAATTCCTCAATTTCGAACACAATCAAGCATCATAATGCATCTAAAACATGAATTAATCAATTACTAACAAGAATCATCACTCCTTGTCAAAAGCCCCAATTATTCGAACCCTAACTCACGAAAATAGGGCTGAAATTCGAACCAAATGCAACAAATATTTTCGAACCAAAAAGTCTGAAATCATCGACTCAAAAACAGCTCAAAAACGCCCCAAAAACACCAGAATAATACCAAAAACATACCAAAATCGAGCCCCAAAAATCGGATGAACTCCAGTTTTCGAACCCTATGCTTTCTGCAGAAATCCGAGCTCAAATCGCGACCAAACTTCAAATTGATGGTATGGGTAGGAGCGCCTGGAAGAGACGAATCCAACGGCGGGTGGCACGCGCCGAACGGCGGCCGGACGGCGGCGTGCGCACGCCTGGAAGCGGCGGGGGTCAAAGGGGATCGGGAAAGCTCGCGCGCGGGGAGAGAGAAGGAAGGTGGGGAAAATGGTTCCGATAATTAAAATCTCGGGTTCAACTTGTATGTATAGCAAAAATACCCCGAAATACTAATAGCCCCACAAATACATCATGATTCATTAAAAATCATCTGTTTTCAAAAATTCTCTCTCTAACTCAAAAACCCCCTACCGGTGCCCACACACAGCACCCGAGATTCTGAGTCACACTAAAAACCCAACTCACAGGTTTTCACCGAAATGAGAATACGATCTCAACCTCGGGATCCAACGATCCCAACTACTCAAATAGACGAGCCCGGAAGGCCCAACACCTCGATTAAACTCCAATTCGCCACGTAAAACAACTTTACGGGTTATTAACACTCCGGGATTAACATCCCTAATCTCAGGTCATCACAGTCTCACCCTTGTAGCGTGTTTGAAGCAGAATCCACGGAGCAGCACCACGCCCTACGCCTTCTCCGAGTCAATAGCAAAACTCAATGAGTTTTGCCTCAACGGTATCCACACGATCAAATCGGGTGAAGGGATGGATTAATAACAAGTTGCTAGACAAGTTATTAAACCGATACACGAAGCTAACTCGATTCACAATCGAATGATGGCACGAAAACAATCAAGGATGCCCTTCGACAATGAAGAAGCCGAGAGCAAACTTGAGAGGCGGCCGAGAGCTTCTCACGTGTAGGTTTTGATATTATGAAGTGTTATATCAAGTCTTAATCTAATTAAACCCTTGTTAACACATTATATATGATTAATTAAAGGCTTTCATAAAGCCTCATGGGCTTAAGCCCATGATTTAATTCAATCATTATGATATTTAATTAAGACTCCTCTTAATTATTTAATTCATCCCATGAATTTAATTTCCCTTCTCGATTTAATCTTTTGTGCGACCCGATAGGATCTTGTAATGTTGGCAGTGACATAAAATCTCATTTTATGTCGCAAGCATTGAGCGGTATCTAGCAACACATCAATGCTACCCAAATTACAAGAATGTCAATGACTCGACATAACCTTTAGAACTTGTGATAATATTAATTATGTAACTTAATCCCTTTGTCCTTTGTGTTTAGATTGAACACGAGTCATAGAATAGTCATACTCGTATATCCAATCTTTATTTCTTGATCCCCAAGTAGAACTAGAATAAACGAATAAGCTCGATATCTCATATCGACTCATTCGAGCATGGCCATGCATTTTAGTTCTCACTTGATCAAGGGCCAAACACATCTCCTGTTATATAGGAGGGACAAATCCTATCTCGATCAGTCAACATCCCTCTACATAATTCGTAATGTATCCAATAGTCGCCTTTATAGTATACCCTGTTATGGGTAACGTTTGACGATATCAAGATACATAACTCCTTATGTTGGGATCTCTGATGCTCACAAGTCGTAAGGATTGCATACATTATTATCACTATGAGAATTGCATATGACGATCATATAACTATCCATGTTGCATTCTCATGGTGGGTCTGTCCAGTACATCGTTCTCTAACATGTACCCATATGTTGATTTGATATCTCATATCAATGAACAATTCATCGATCAACATATATAGTCTCTACGTATTATCATTGTCCATATTCATGATAATACTTGACTAGGGACATCTTTAAGAATAATACAATATTATTCTAAGGACATTAACATATATATTAATTCACAATGCACAGTTAAAAGAATAATATATAATAATGAATTGCCATTCATAAAACCACAAACATTGTATGTCTTAAACAATCATCTAATGACTTGTCTTAGGGCATATCCCAACAAATCTCCCACTTGCACTAAGACCACTCAGACATATACCTAATGCCTAGAGATCTAGTATGACGATCATGCTTCTGCTGTGACAGCGGCTTCGTCAATGGGTCAGATACATAACATCTCCCCTTTCAATGATTTCTCGAATGAAATGGAACCGCCTAAGTATGTGTTTGGATCTTTGGTGAGATCTTGGTTCCTTAGCCAATGCGATATCTCCATTGTTGTCACAATAGAGTTCTATCGGATCTTTAATGCTAGGCACCACTCCAAGTTCAGAAATGAACTTCCTCATCCAAACAGCTTCCTTTGCTGCATCCGAGGCAGCAATCTACTCAGCTTCCGTTGTAGAATCGGCTACTGTTTCTTGCTTTGAACTCTTCCAGCTCACAGCACCTCCATTCAGGCAATACACATATCCAGATTGCGATCGAAAATCATCTTGTCGGTTTGGAAGCTAGCATCAGTGTAACCCATTACATTGAGCTCTTCCTCACCTCCATAAATCAAGAATGTATCCTTAGTTCTTCTCAAGTACTTTAGGATATTCTTGACAGCAATCCAGTGACCTTCACCTGGATCAACTTGATATCTGCTCGTCATGCTCAAAGCATATGATACATCGGGACGAGTACATATCATGGCATACATGATAGATCCAATAGTTGACGCGTATGGAATCTTACTCATGCTTGAAGGACACTGTTCCTTCGAGAGATAAATACCATGTGTCATAGGCACGAATCCTTTCTTGGATTCTTGCATGCTAAACCTTTTAAGCACCTTGTCTATGTATGTACTTTGACTTAGACCAAGAAGCCTTCTTGATCTATCTCTATAGATCTTGATTCCTAATACATAGGTGGCTTCTCCCAAGTCTTTCATCGAAAAGAAGTTCCCTAGCCAAATCTTTACAGATTGCAAGGCAGGGATATCATTTCCAATAAGAAGTATGTCATCTACATACAACACTAGGAAAATGATTACGCTCCCACTGACCTTCTTGTAGACACAAGGTTCATCTTCATTTTTGATAAAACCAAACTCTTTGATTGCATCATCAAAACGAAGATTCCAACTCCGAGAAGCTTGCTTCAATCCATAAATGGATCGTTGTAGCTTGCATATCTTTCCAGCATCCTTTGGATCGACAAAACCCTCGGGCTGTGTCATGTACACATCCTCGAGCAGATTTCCATTAAGGAAAGCTGTTTTGACATCCATCTGCCAGATTTCATAATCATGAAATGCAGCTATTGCAAGTAAGATCCTTATGGATTTAACCATGGCCACTGGTGAAAAGGTTTCATCATAGTCAATACCATGAATTTGTTTGAATCATTTTGCAACCAGCCGACCTTTATAGGTTTGTACGTTACCATCCATATCGGTCTTTTTCTTGAAAATCCATTTGCACCCTATGGGTCGTACCCCTTCAGGTGGATCAACCAAAGTCCATACTTGGTTTGCATACATGGATTCCATCTCAGATTTCATGGCCTCTTGCCATTTCTCAGAATCATTGCCCATTATAGCTTGTTGATAAGATGACGGCTCATCCTCATCAATAAGTAGTAAGTCACCTTGTTGAGTCACAAGAAATCCATATCTCTGTGGCTCCCGGTGTACTCTTACAGACCTATGCTGGGCTTGTGTCTCTTGAGCAGGTGTTTCTTCCACAACAGCTTGTGGTGCCTGCTCTGTTTCCATCTCAATCTCAGGTTCAGTGTTTTCTTGTGGTTGAACTTCACTAAGTTCTATTTTTCTCCCACTGGTTTTTCTAGAAATAAATTCTCTTTCAAGAAATACACAAGTCCGAGCAACAACTACTTTGTTCTCGGTGGGATAATAGAAATAGTATCCTTTCGTTTCCTTAGGATACCCCACAAATAAACACTTATCAGATTTGGGTCCAAGTTTGTTAGTGGCGTGACGTCTAACGAAAGCCTCACAACCCCAAATCTTCATAAAAGACATACTAGGACGCTTCCCAGTCCATATCTCATATGGTGTCTTTTCCACTGATTTAGATGGAACACGGTTCAGTAAGAAAATCGTTGTTTCTAGAGCGTGTCCCCAAAACGATATCGGAAGATCTGCATGACTCATCATTGATCTAACCATGTCTAACAAGGTTCGATTTCTCCTCTCGGATACACCATTCCATTGTGAAGTATACGGAGGAGTGAGTTGTGGGACTATCCCACACTCCTTTAGATAGTAATGAAATTCTTGGCTTAAGTATTCACCTCCTCGATCTGATCGAAGGATTTTGATACTTTTGCCAAGTTGGTTTTGTACTTCATTCTTGAAATCTTTGAACTTTTCAAAGGTTTCATGTTTATGTTTCATTAGGTACACATACCCATATCTACTGAGGTCATCAGTAAATGTAACGAAGTTTTGAAAACCACCTCTAGCTTGTGTACTTATTGGTCCACATACATCACTATGTATTAGTCCCAATAAAACATTTGCCCTTTCAACATGTCCCTTGAAAGGGGCTTTAGTCATCTTGCCCATTAAACAAGATTCGCATGTTTCATATGATTCAAAATCAAATGAATCTAATACTCCATCCTTATGAAGTTTAGATATGCGGTTCTCGTTTATGTGGCCCAAGCGACAGTGCCAGAGATAAGTCGGATTACATTTTAATCCTTTTAGTATTTATGTTATAGATAGGCATATCAAGATTTAATACATAAAGACCATTCACCATTTGTGCACTAGCATAAAACATATCATTTAAATAAATAGAACAACAGTTGTCCTTTATTATAAATGAAAAACCATACTTGTCTAAACAAGAAATAGATATTATGTTTTTAGTAATAGAAGGCACAAAATAACAGTCTTTTAAAATCAATGATAAACCAGAAGGTAAAGCTAAATGATAATCTCCTATAGCTAATGCAGCAACTCTTGCTCCATTTCCAACTCGGAGATCTACTTCACCTTTCGCCAACGTCCTACTCCTTTTGAGATCCTGCACATTTACACAAATGTGAGATCCACATCCAGTATCTAATACCCATGATGAAGAAGTAGATAAATTGACTTCTATAACAAAAATACCTGAAGCGGAAGTCACACTTCCTTTCTTTAGATCCTCCAGATATACTTTGCAGTTTCTTTTCCAATGGCCGGTCTCACCGCAATGGAAACAGTTCCCTTCCTTTGCTATCCCTCCCTTTGGCTTCAGTGCAGAAGACTTTGGCTTAGATTTAGCAAAGACCTTCTTTGCTTTCTTGTTGCCTTTAGCTTTGGTCCTTCCTTTGCCCTTATTCACAATAAGGACATTTGTGGCCTTAGTCTTCTTAGTATTTGCTTCATATGTTCTCAACATACCAAGCAATTGTGGTAGAGTCTTTTCCATGTCAGTCATATTGTAATTTACTACAAATTGACTGAAGCTCTCAGGCAACGATTGCAAGATTACATCGGTGGCCAACTCTTGGTCCAGTGGAAAACCTAGCTTGTCCAGATTCTCAATGTACCCAATCATCTTGAGCACATGAGTTCCAACTAAGCTTCCTTCTACCATCCTGCACTGAAATAACGCCTTAGAGACGTCATACCTCTCTTGTCTTGCTTGCTGTTGGTACAACTGCTTTAAGTGTTCGATCATATCGAACGCCTCCATTTCCTCATGTTGCTTCTGAAGCTCAGAGTTCATGGTGGCAAGCATGAGGCACCCAACATCAAGTGCGTCACTCTGATGCTTCTTGTAAGCATCTTTTTCAGCTCTTGTAGCTGTTAGGGGAGGTTCCTCAGCGGGCAAGGGTTCCTCTAGGACATATTGTTTCTTTTCTTGTTTGAGGACTATCCTCAAGTTCCTATGCCAGTCTAGGAAATTCGTCCCATTTAATTTGTCCTTCTCAAGGACCGATCGCAGTGATAAAGTGCTAGTAACGTTGTTAGTTGCCATGGATATCTACAATATAAATATGCAAAATAAGTTTATGATTTAAATCATTTAACATGGTCTTATATTAAATGATACTCCCACTATTTTGTTTGAAAAATATCAACCCTCGAAACCTTTAGTGGGCCAAGATCCATATTTCGCCTAATCTTGAGTTAGCTTTGGCTAATCGCCCAAGACTCGGTTATTTAGGTAGACAACACTTTGTCAATTACATCACATATAATTCTTGGATAGTTGGACGAACAACACTTTGTTCAATTCATCAAATGAATTAAAATCCAACCCATGCCTCTAGGTTCCCAATCCTATTGAGATAACCTAGTTAAGTCGTACCCAATTAAAGTATAACGGATATCACTTTTATCCTTTCGCGCCTTACTAAGATTGCCACGGTGCTTTGCTTTGGCAAACTCACACATGTACAATCGAAGTTATTGACGAGTACTTTTATTTTGGAAGGCATCTAAAACTTAATATTTTAGAGGGATTTATTGATCTCATGATTAATTTGATAATTTAAAATATGTCCACTACATAAAGTTGTATACATATCTACATATATGTGAATACTATTATCAAACTAAAACATAAGATAAATCATGCATCAACATACATAATAAAACGTGACATGGTTATAGCCCCTACTAATGATTTTCTCAAGCCAATGAGAAAATCCTATGAGTCAACCTAAGGTAACTTCACAAGCACCTTCCTTTGGCTCCAATTTGTGAATAGCCTCCTCATCCCGGCACGATGCTCCATCTTCATTGATCACCATCAATAAAATAAACTACACTATTTACAAGATATAGAATTCCTCGATTCACATTCGAGGGGAACATAGGGGAGGGATTACATTTAGAATGAAATAGAGAAAGGCACGACACACAGGTCGTATTATAAATACAAACATCCACAAATCCTATCTAATAGGTCAAAGGGTTATAACCACGCACCATGCTCAAACAACACATAAAGCATGCATTAACATTTAATTAATTAAATTCTAAACATTTTAAATTTAATTCTAATTAAAACTGTAAAATAATTTTTGAAAAATTATCGTACGCTCGGGACATCACATGTCACGAACTAAAGCGACTAAGACACGAACCACCATGGTTCGAACCATGAAGCACACGGCTTGACCAATAGTGGGCCTAGGGTTCGAAACCCAAGCCCATGGCCGAGCCATGGCTCGTGCGGCGGCGGCGCTAGGGTTCCAAACCCTAGCCGCCTCGCACCTTCATGCATTTTTATCGAGCCATCTTGTTTTAAACGCTGGAATTTGTTAGCCACGAGTCACGGTCATGCCATGCACGGGGTTCGCTCAACCATCTCGAGCTAAGGGTTCGAAAAACCTTGCTCTCATGTGGTAAAGTTACTAATCCATGCATGCGTGAACCATTATCGAGTCAAAGAGTTCAAAACTCATCCACGTCTCAAAACTTTAGAAAATAAGGCGATGATGGCCGAGCCATGCACGGCTATTAGGGTTCGAAACCCTAGCCGTCATGAGCTAGCCGTCACGTCCAATGGGTTCTAAACCCTAATTAATTTTCGACACTTCCATGCACAATTATTAGCCACAACGACTAAGCCATCTCGAGCCAATGGTTCGAAAACCCTAGCCCTCATGTGGCTAGCCGTGGTGACATTTGTGATGGTGATGGCCGAAAACTTTATGACATATGGTTCGATATTCGCCTAATTATATCAAATACAACTTTACGATGATTTTCAAAAACTAAATATTTATTTCATATCATATATGAATTAAACAGATTTAATTAGCATGCAATATTAATTCTAATATGATTAACACAATTTAATCACATAAATCCGATATGAGCCTTGTACACGGCTCTGATACCACTGTAAGTAATCCTTAGAGCATACAACACAGCGGAATAAAATTTTTAGGATTACAAACCAGCAGATCTATACATAGGTTATCATATCGGATTAAGGTATACGAAGGTCTCACCCTTGTAGCGTGTTTGAAGCAGAATCCACGGAGCAGCACCACGTCCTACGCCTTCTCCGAGTCAATAGCAAAACTCAATGAGTTTTGCCTCAACGGTATCCACACGATCAAATCGGGTGAAGGGATGGATTAATAACAAGTTGCTAGACAAGTTATTAAACCGATACACGAAGCTAACTCGATTCACAATCGAATGATGGCACGAAAACAATCAAGGATGCCCTTCGACAATGAAGAAGCCGAGAGCAAACTTGAGAGGCGGCCGAGAGCTTCTCACGTGTAGGTTTTGATATTATGAAGTGTTATATCAAGTCTTAATCTAATTAAAACCTTGTTAACACATTATATATGATTAATTAAAGGCTTTCATAAAGCCTCATGGGCTTAAGCCCATGATTTAATTCAATCATTATGATATTTAATTAAGACTCCTCTTAATTATTTAATTCATCCCATGAATTTAATTTCTCTTCTCGATTTAATCTTTTGTGCGACCCGATAGGATCTTGTAATGTTAGCAGTGACATAAAATCTCATTTTATGTCGCAAGCATTGAGCTGTATCTAGCAACACATCAATGCTACCCAAATTACAAGAATGTCAATGACTCGACATAACCTTTAGAACTTGTGATAATATTAATAATGTAACTTAATCCCTTTGTCCTTTGTGTTTAGATTGAACACGAGTCATGGAATAGTCATACTCGTATATCCAATCTGTATTTCTTGATCCCCAAGTAGAACTAGAATAAACGAATAAGCTCGATATCTCATATCGACTCATTCGAGCATGGCCATGCATTTTAGTTCTCACTTGATCAAGGGCCAAACACATCTCCTGTTATATAGGAGGGACAAATCCTATCTCGATCAGTCAACATCCCTCTACATAATTCGTAGTGTATCCAATAGTCGCCTTTATAGTATACCCTGTTACGGGTAACGTTTGACGATATCAAGATACATAACTCCTTATGTTGGGATCTCTGATGATCACAAGTCGTAAGGATTGCATACATTATTATCACTATGAGAATTGCATATGGCGATCATATAACTATCCATGTTGCATTCTCATGGTGGGTCTGTCCAGTACATCGTTCTCTAACATGTACCCATATGTTGATTCATATCAATGAACAATTCATCGATCAACATATACTAGTCTCTACGTATTATCATTGTCCATATTCATGATAATACTTGACTAGGGACATCTTTAAGAATAATACAATATTATTCTAAGGACATTAACATATATATTAATTCACAATGCACAGTTAAAAGAATAATATATAATAATGAATTGTCATTCATAAAACCATAAACATTGTATGTCTTAAACAATCATCTAATGACTTGTCTTAGGGCATATCCCAACAAAGGGCACGGGGGTCCTTACACATACACCCTGAAATTCATTTCCCCAATATTATTAACTCAACCCAATGAATTAATACCATAATCTTAATAACATAATTAATGTTTAAAATCACATAATCATTTCGGGGATATCACATGTACTATGTAATCAGAATTCATTTTAAATAAAAATGACATTCTTTTAAATACTCAGTTTGATTACTACTTGTAATCTGCTTATCTATCTAACAAATTGCAAGTCTACGTTGTTTTTGTTTCTAAGTCTTAACAGAAGTTATTGTTCAAATAATCAAGCAAGAGTCTGAAGTGCTAAGTTTTGTCATCACCAAATAGGGGAAATTGTTGGGAAAACATTTCTATGTTTTGGTGATTACAAACATCTACCGGATAAAGACATCTACCGGATAGACATCTGTCGGACACAGGCATCTACCGGATAAGGACATCTACTGGGTGCACAAGACATTTAACGGATAGGCATCTACCGGATACAGGCATCTACCGGATATGGACATCTACTAGATGCACAAGGCATCTACCGGATAGACATCTACCGAACACAGGAATCTACCGGATAAGTACATCTACTGGGTGCACAAGACATCTACCGGATAGACATCTACCGGACACAGGCATCTACCGAATAAAGATATCTACCGGACAAAGACACCTACTGAGTGCAAAGATATCAAGAGAGAATATCTACCGAGTACAAAAGAATGAACGCTCATTGAAAGAAGAATACCAGCAGACGTCTAACTATCCAGCAAGTGCACAAAACAACAAGACAAAACAAGTACAACTTATTCTGACAAAGGTACAACAGAGCGTCGCACAATGCTATATCTCCGCCACCATTAGCGTCAGAATAAAAGACCCGTTGCTTAACAAAATTGGAAAGAAGACAATCTGAATTTGGAATGGACATGAAATTGATCTCTTCCAAATAGAAAAGTTGTCGTTAGACCATTGTGTCTATAAATACATCTAAGTGAAGAATGAAGATGTTAGCTGAACCATCTGATCAAACACAAGACAAAAATCAATACCAAGCTAATCATTGAGACACTCTGAAGTTTCAGCAAGAGCAGCAAAGTTTCAGCATGAGCAACAAAGAACTACAACTGTAATCTTGAAAGATAAAAGACAACTGAGTCTGCTACTCAAAGAACACTCAAAGCAAAATAGTTTTATATCTCGTGTGAGTGTTATAGAATACATTGTAAACAACTTAGAAAGTTGTGATTGCTAGGAGTTTAGGCCAAGCTGTGTGAGTGCCTAAGGAGGTTGTATAGTGTATAATGCAAACCAAAGTCTTCTAGTGTAACCTTCCTGCAAAGGAAGAAGGGGAGATGTAGAAGCGTTGTACTTCGAACTTCCAGAAACAATATTTGTGTCATTATTCACTGCAATTTACCATTCAGTTATTACGACTCACAAGTCCAGCAGACGTCTTCCGCACTATAATCAGTGTCTGCTGACTTGCAACAAATTGAGAAGCAACTGCAGCACTTAACAGTCTGCAGCAATCAAAGGAAAATCGAAATTGAATTTAGTGTTTATTCAACCCCCCTTCTAAACACTACCTCGATCCTAACACTCAAACTTATATCCATTTAAGCTAGTTATTCAAAATTTTTAAAAAATAAAAATAATATTTTTAGTATCGAAATTCTCTAGTTAACGATTACGGAAAATGAAATTTTGACATTTCGAATATTAATTTGATTTTTTTTAAAATTTGGAATAGCTAGTTTAAGTGGCTCTAAGTTTGAATATGTAAGACGATGATGAAATACAGCGATAAATTTTTGTTAAAAACACAAAATCGAGGCAGAATTATGCAAATGTTGCAATTAATGAAAGTTGAGAATGTAAACAGTAATTGTTAAAACAATTGTTGTAAAGTGAAATTATGACCAAACTATAGGATGTGTTTTGGTAATTTTCTATATATATATATATAAAATAACTTTAATTATTAAACTATAGTAAAATTTAAAAAGATAAAGAAATTTCTCTAATCAATCGACAAAACAAAAATTTGTCAAGATTGATGGATATAATTAATTTTGTTCCATGATCGTTCTTTTTTTGAAAAAAATTGGTGGTAAAGGCCAAATATTATAAGTTTGTATAAAATTGAGTTTTAAATGTTATTTGGAAAAATTGTAAAATAAGGTATTGTATTACAACATAATGTTGTTTTCTGGGAAAAATGAAAATTTGAATACAAAAAGTGATGAGAATATCGAGAGATGTCAAAATGAGTTTTCAGAAGAAAACAAAAACGAATGTTGACATGATTTTTCAATACAAATTTTTGATTTAAACGAATATGATGTGCCGAATTATATGACAATATTAATCACTTACGAAAACATTAAAGTCCAAATATTATTTGTATCAAATGAATAATGCCAAATACAGTTTCAACGTTCGATGATCCTCAAAAATACCAAAATAACAAAACACGAGAAAGGCAGCATTATTATGCTGCGAAATCACTCCAACAAAAACTCAACAAAACAGAATATTTCAAACTACAGGTAGAAATTGAGAACATGAGACACAATCTTTATTTTGTTACCAGAGTAACGAGATAATAATCAGGAGACTGATAAATGTTCTGATCAGAAACATTTCCTGTGCACAATTGAAGGGCCGGATTCGTCGTACTCTGCCTTCGCTATCCACATCTGTAGTCAAATAATCAAATATAAGATCGCTAACACCGTAATACATATATAAAGAATGTTAAACAAAGTTTAAATAATGCTAGTTTTATCCGCGTGTTACTGCATATTCACGTGTTTGATGGTGCACGAGCTTACTTGCTGGAAAGTACTGAGGGATGCCAAGATGGAACCCCCGATCCAAACACTGTACTTCCTTTCCGGCGGAGCCACAACCTTAATCTTCATGCTACTAGGAGCAAGCGCGGTGATTTCTTTACTCATTCTATCAGCAATACCCGGAAACATGGTAGACCCGCCACTCAGAACAATGTTCCCATAGAGATCCTTTCTGATATCAACATCACATTTCATAATGGAATTGTATGTCGTCTCGTGGATACCAGCAGCTTCCATCCCAATCATGGAAGGTTGGAAAAGGACCTCAGGGCATCGGAAACGCTCGTTGCCAATGGTGATCACTTGCCCATCGGGTAATTCAAAGTTCTTCTCAATGCCGGAGCTTGTTTTTGCTAATTCCATTTCCTGCTCAAAATCAAGAGCTATGTACGCCAGCTTCTCTTTCATGTCCCTCACAATTTCCTTCTCGGCTGATGTGGAGAATGTGTACCCGCGCTCTGTGAGGATTTTGGCAAACTGCTCGGTAAGGTCACGACCAGCAAGATCAAGTCGAAGAATAGCATGTGGAAGAGCATATCCTTCGTAAATGGGGACCGTATGACTGACACCATCACCAGAGTCCATGACAATGCCTACACAAAGAACATGATGATAAACAAGAAACATGAAAATAAAAAATAACCAGACATACCCCTGCTAATACCACGCAGGAAAAAAGGTGTAGCACTACAAATATAACGAGATGCATAGAAGAGAGTGGATGGTTAGGGTGGAGCTTTAACTATGGTGTCCATCTGAGAATTGCAATAAAATTTTAATTTTTCAGCGTGTACTCAATTACAGTATTGAAATTCGGTATCGACGTCCAGGATGTACCCAATTCATAAAACTGAAATTGGGAATCAACTAACCAGTTGTACGGCCACTAGCATACAGGGACAGGACAGCCTGTATGGCGACATACATGGCAGGGGAGTTGAATGTTTCAAACATAATCTGAGTCATCTTCTCCCTGTTGGCCTTTGGATTGAGAGGTGCCTCAGTAAGGAGAATTGGGTGCTCTTCAGGGGCAACACGGAGTTCATTGTAGAATGTGTGATGCCAGATCTTCTCCATGTCATCCCAATTACTAACAATGCCATGCTCAATGGGGTACTTCAAAGTAAGAATACCACGCTTTGACTGGGCTTCATCCCCAACATAGGCATCTTTCTGCCCCATGCCAACCATCACACCTGTGTGACGTGGGCGGCCTATAATGCTGGGAAACACAGCCCTTGGAGCATCATCTCCAGCAAACCCAGCCTAAAATATCATCGTGTCAGCCCTCAACATAAATATTCAATTTACATAAAACCAACCTCTGTTAACGTATTTTGTACGATGTAAAGAGGATTTTCGGCCAACAGTTATTACCTTGACCATTCCAGTTCCATTATCACAAACAAGTGGTTGAATGTCCTCTCCGTCTGCCATTTACCTATAGGCATATGCAAAACATATAAAATTATTGTACGATTTTAAGGCTGATGTAACATTTTGGTGTCATAAAATTCGTTTCAATGTTTAAGGCATAATAATTCCTCATACAAGATGGTAACATCACTGTTTTAGCAGATACCAACATCCTCATGACCAACAATCTTCCAGTTTCTCAGTGCAAACAAATGCTATTTGACGCACAACTGGTGAGTGCGAAAGACATCACGATGCATACCGGTACAATGTAAAATAATCAATTTCAAAACTCAAGAAATAGTGCAATCGCTTATCACCGATAAACACAAGCTCAAATTTTATCCAATCTCCATCTCATTACGACAGAAACCAGAGTTGTCCTCGAGATGAGAGAAACCAGGGTTGTCCTAGAGATGGCATGTCATAACCTATTGATAACATGAAACTTGGCAAGAATTGTTTCGTTATCAACGCATACTGGGAATTCGAAAAATAACCTTCTCGCAAAACAGAGCTATAAGGAATTGCAGTTGTAAACTATTTCTCCCTGTTTCTATTTTTTGATAGGTTGCAGAAAATGCGCTCAATTAACCACAATTCTCACTCCTCGAAGAAACTCTAGCACATAATATTCTTTCAATTACCCACGCTTGTTTAAAAAAAAAAAAATCATCCACAAGAAATTGATGAACGTTCTTCAAGTCCAGCTAAATATCACGAGTCTCTAGTATAACTGCGTGAACGAAAACATAACTCACACAAATCTGTATGATAACGTAATCTAGAAAAGATAAACTCGGGTGAAACAGATCATACATATACACAAATATATATAACCCCGCATCCAAATCATGAAAGGGAAAATGCAAGCAAGTAAAAGATCAACCAGCTCATCAGATTCACCTGATAAGAGATCTAATATATGCACGACACATATAATGTATTCACACAACGTATAACACATTTAACACGGTTTTAACGAGACAAGACCAATGTATAAAAGAAAAAGAAAACTACGAAAATGCAAATCAGAAGACAAGGAATGCATCTGAAATTCAAAATCAAGAGAATGCAATCACCTTGTTCGGGTGATTTCAGAGCCCTAGAAACGGAGGAATAATGCTTGGAAGGATTTCGCGTTGTTCGAGAATGAGAGAATGTATTCCTCTTCTTTGCACTAATTAAGCACCTAACGATTCAAAAACGGAACGCAAATGAAATGCAAATGTGAAAGAAATTAAACTCACCTTTGAATGCACCTACAATCTCGGTTTATCCCCGATTGACCCTCTTCTCATCTGCTGCCTCCGAGTATTCTGTCACATTTTAATTTTTTTTTACCAAACTTGGAAAACACGTGTATTATGTAACTAGCTTAAGGAAATGTTGATCATATGACTCGTTACTAATCCGAATTTTAATGTTCATATATCTTTTTTATATATTATTAATCAATTTATTTGGTTGGCAGTGAAATTGTCATCGCTTATAAAGTTCCAGTGAAATTGATGGAAGACTTATTTATGAAAAGACAAACTAGTGAAGTGATCAGCAGCACTAATCAAGCATTCCAGGCTAGTTGAGTTGAGTTGAGCTGAGAATTGACAGAATGTAAGGACCCCGTGCCCTTAACCCGCTATTAATGTATTAACCCATGTATTTAGTGCATGCAATCATGTAATCAGACGAAAAACCACATGCAACCACAGCACAATATTACCCAATAATAAAATTTCTTGCATTATTCCATGTAATATTTCCATCAAACAAATTCACTTACATAGCATGTACCCTTATAATACACTAACATGTTCTCAATTCATTTTGCAATTCCTTAATTAATTGCATGCAACACATGAATGAAAAGAGAAAGGCCCTTGCCTATTTATACAAACCATATACACATATAGTAGTACTCACATGCGAGCAATCGAATGAGTGTATATGTATTTAATGTATAAAATACCCTACTCAATACCAGCACCGGTACCTCGATCCTGAAAGTACCTCCAATCCATAGCTCGATCACAACTCCGGAGCTACCGATGTACCTGTTCCACCTGCCCCAACAGAGACAGCCCACACACGGGGTGAGCATATCAATACCACCATTCCAATAATCACAATATCACAGTTCATAATTTATAGAATGTAAAGTCATGAATTTAAAAGATACTCCCTGGATAGTATCATCCTCATACGGGATACCCTGTGATGTTCCTGTTCTCAAAATAACCGAAACCATCAAATTCCCAAAAGCCAGTTAATCATTTTATTGATTAACTAATCCGTTCACTAATTGCCAATTTTCATAATTAATAAAATCCAATCATTTACAAATGTTTATAGATATCACACGTATCTAAATAATAGTTCCACAGTCCCATTTCATCGCTTGCTCAATAGCAGCGGCATTCATAACCGATGTTCGCTCCATAATGACAACATCTCAACCATTGCTCGCTCCGGAGCGGCACCATATATTTCACAATACATACCATTTATTGCAATTACAATATACCATGCATTCAACAACTGCGATAAGATATAATGTTATACTCGTACGTTATACGTACCTTATGATTCCGTAGTCCGAACCAAACATTGTCTTAGTTCCGCGATCCAATGAATTATGTGCTAAACATAATTAACAATTCACAATTAATTACAAACATGCAACCTGTTGGGATATGCCCTAAGACATGTCATTGGATGATTGTTTTGACATACAATGTTTATGATTTTATGAATGACAATTCATTATTATATATTATTCGTTTAACTGTGCAATGTGAATTAAAATATATGTTAATGTCCTTAGAATAATATTATATTATTCTTAAACATTGTCCCTAGTCAAGTATTATCATGAATCGGGATAATGATAATACATAGAGACTAGTATGTGTTGATTGATGAATTGTTCATTGATATGAGATATCAAATCAACACATGGGTACATGTTAGAGAACGATGTACTGGACAGACCCACCATGAGAATGCTACATGGATAGTTATATGAGCGTCATAAGCAATTCTCATAGTGATAATAATGTATGTTGTAAGGACCCTAGTTCCTTAAGTACGTGTTAAGGGCATAAGTAGAGCTGACATAAATTATCAGAGTAAAAAGATCGTGTTGCGACTATGAGCTTCAAGAATTACATGCCAAAAAAAAAAAAGGACTATCAAAGGATCAATTACATTCCCAATCTAAAGAATGTTATCAACTATAGTTTTACACTACTCCTAGAGTAGACACTATACAAAAGTAATCCCGTCCTTCAATTCCCAAAAGTGCTCTTCACAAGCTCACTGCCTCAACCCGCCTTAGCCCCCTTCTTATCATGCCAAAAGTGTACCTACAAGGACAACCCCCAAATATGAGCAATAATATCATTCATATTCAACTCAATATGAATATAAGGCGTAAATGCATAAATCACAATAAAACACTTCCTGTTTTTCCCATGCATTTTAAACGCTTCCCGTTTGGTTGTCCCTGTACCATAACTCATGAGTATAATCGATAGATTATTTAATGGTCTACACATGTCATGACATAATACCATTTTCACTATCACCAATTACCAATCACCAATCCCTAGTCTGTTCATCACAATGTATTTTAATGCCCCTGGCTTAGTTACATATAGGCGGCATAGAATAACCTCGCTTCAATGGACATGCGGCGCTCCCACCCCTCGCTTCACATTGAGCGGCAAATATTCTTTCCTCGCCTTATATGATAACCACGCTTAAATGTGACATGCGGCGCTCCCACCCCTCGCTTCACATTTAGCGGCAAATAGCGGCAAGCATTAAAATCATCAAGGGATGATCACGACTCATGGGATGTGCACCAATAACCATCATATGCATATATAATCATCATGCATAAATCAACATGTATTTGCATCCACAATGCATAATTCCATATATACTCGCATCCACAATGCATAAACAATGAGTATATTAGATACATGTACCGTTGGGTGCCCGTACGTCTTCTACGTACCTTTCCAAAAGTGGAATTGATATGGCTTCACTTCCTTGGTTGCGTCGCCACCTGGGATGGTTCTACACAATCACACAACCCCATATTAGAAGCCAAATAATAGTCAAATACCAAAAATTCGTCAAAAGAATTCATTTTTCAAAATTCCATCGCTTCGCTGAGACGATCGATCGCCTCAAATTATGCTTCGCGGCGATCGATCGCGCCAAACATGGCGATCGATCGCCTACCTCATATTTTGGACACTGCCCCTCGGCGATCGATCGCGCCATTTCAGGCGATCTATCGCCTACTCAGCGATTTTGACACTGCCTTTTGGCGATCGGTCGCCTCATTTCAGGCGGTCGATCGCCTCGCACAGACTCGCGATTTTCCACCATTAATGCACACCAAAACCATCCCAACTCATACCAATACTCCTCCCACCAACCCAACAACATAATAACACAATAAATCAACAAAATACACCTCAAGCAACGCAAAAATCCAACACCCAACCAAAAATGATACCAATCCTAAATAACCCATTTCCAAAACCACTTAAAACTATTTCAAATCCAATCCAAACACAACAAAAATGACATGGAGGCATCCATACCTCTTGGGGACCTCAAATCTCCCAATAAACTTCACAAATCAACCTTTTGGAAGGATTCCTCTCCACCTTTATGCACAAAAACGAAAATGAAGAGGGAAAAGGGTTTGGAGGAGAAATTGGGAAAGTAAAGTGATGGGTGGTGAGGGGTTGGGGTATAAAGGGGTTGTTTAAAATAAAATGCATTCCACAATACCACGGTGTATAAAACATCCCAACATGATATTTTAAAAGCATTACATCACAATGCTCCACAATCTCAAATAAATGCATGTTTCACCAATAAATGACTACCAACACATGTAAGTCATTAAAACACCCAATTATCCAACATGCATCACATGCACCCCGAAATGCATTCCCGGTCACGCCTACCATGTGACTAAGCATTTCAACATGATAAATAAATCCAGCACATAATTAATTACCACCATATTAATCATATAAACACAATTAATGTCCAAATTGTAATCAATTATTTCGGGGATATCACAATACTCCCCTACTTATAAGATTTCATCCTCGAAATCACATGCACTTACCCCAAAAAGAAACTAAACATAATCACATACCAGAGAATAGTTCCGGGTAGTGCTGCACCATATGCCGCTCCGTCTCCCACGTAGCCTCCTCGACACCCCTGCGATCCCACTGAACCTTGATCATAGGTATCACTTTGTTCCAAAGTCTACGGTCTGCTCGATCCAGAATTCTAACAGGCCGTTCCACATAAGACACATCGGATTCCAACTGGACCTCGGAAGGCTGTAACACATGAGATGGATCCGGCTCATACTTCCGCAGCGTCGATACATGAAACACATCATGTATACCAGATAAAGAAGGTGGCAAAGCCAATCGTTAAGCTAAGGTGCCAATGCGCTGCAAAATCTCGTACGGTCCAACATACCTCGGAGACAGTTTTCGGCGCATCCCAAATCGCACAACGTCTCTGAAAGGCGAGATCTTCAAAAAACCTTATCTCCCAACTGAAATTCCAACGGTCTCCGTCGTTTATTCGCATAAGCTGCCTGTCTGTCCTGGGCTGCTTTCATTTTCTGCCTTATCATCTTTATATTTTCTTCCATTTCTCGGACCAGTTCCGGTCCTCCGACTGATTTACGGTCCAAATCGTCCCAACACAAGGGTGATCTACACCGTCTACCATAAAGAGATTCAAAAGGAGCCATTTGAATGCTCGCCTGGTAGCTGTTATTATAAGAGAACTCTACCAAGGCCACCGAATCCTGCCAAGAAACATCGAACTCCAATACACAAGCCCTCAACATGTCCTCGAGCGTCTGGATAGTACGATCGGTTTGGCCATCCGTCTGAGGATGATAAGCAGTGCTCAATCTGACTTCAGTCCCCAAGGCTGACTGAAGACCCTCCCAAAAATGAGATGTGAATCGTGGATCTCGATCCGACACTATGGAAATGGGGATCCCATGCAATCTCACCACATCTCGAATATACAGTTGAGCCATCCTCAAAAAGGTGAAGGTCATGCTATAGGGGATGAAATGAGCTACCTTAGTCAATCGATCCACAATCACCCAAATAGCATCAAAACCTGAAGTACTCCTCGGCAGGTGAGTCACGAAGTCCATGGAAATGTGTTCCCACTTCCACTTCGGTATCTCCAAGCTTATCAACTCGCCGCCAGGTCTCTGTCTCTCTGTCTTAACCTGCTGGCAGATCAAGCACCTCTTAACAAAAGCGACGACATCACTCTTCATTCTTTTCCACCAGAACTGATCACGCAGATCTTTATACATCTTCTTCCCGCCTGGGTGGATGTTATGTCTACTACTATGAGCTCGCTCCAAGATCCCTCTACGCAACTCTGGCGTACTCGGAACCACCCAACGGTTACCCAATCTCAAGGATCCGTCATCGGCCACTCTGAATTTCATTGGCTGACCAAGATGTACTAAAGATAACCATCTCTGAACCTCATCATCTGACTTCTGAGCTCTCCTGATGTTCTCATAGATATCTGGCTCAGCTAGCAAGGTTGACACATGCACAGGTGATGCATCTATGTCGAAATCATAGCCTAGATGGCAATAGGAGGTCATCATAGCCGACAAATGGATGACATCCTCAGCAGAACTCCTCACTTTCCGGCTCAAAGAGTCTGCTGTCAAATTAGCTTTTCCGGAATGGTACTCAATCTCACAATCATAGTCCTTGAGTAAGTCCATCCACCTTCTCTGCCTCATGTTCAGCTCCGCCTGAGTGAATAAAAACTTGAGGCTCTTGTGATCCGTGTATATGGTAAACGAAGTACCATACAAGTAATGTCTCCAAATTTTCAGGGCGAAGATGATAGCCGCCAATTCCAAGTCGTGGACTGGGTATCTAGTCTCATGCGGCTTCAACTGCCTCGACGCATAAGCCACCACATGCTTATCTTGCATCAGTACACACCCAAGGCCCTGAAGTGATGCATCGGTATACAAAACAAATCTGGAGTTTTCCGTAGGAATCACTAATACTGGCGCCGTCGTCAAACGGTGCTTCAACTCCTGGAAGCTTTCCTCACAAGCTTCTGACCAAAAGAATGGTACTCCCTTCTGGGTTAACTGTGTCAATGGCTTGGCAATCTTCAAAAATCCCTCGACAAAGCGTCGATAATAACCGGCCAAACCAAGGAAGCTCTGTATTTCAGGTACAGACGTGGGTGCAGCCCACTCCATCACAGCTTCAATCTTCCTGGGATCCACAGATATCCCGCTGCTAGATATGACATGCCCCAGAAATACTACACTGCTCAACCAAAATTCACACTTGCTGAGCTTGGCATACAACTGGTGATCTCTGAGAATCTGGAGCACTGTCCTCAAGTGTTTCACGTGCTCTTCCTCACTCCGGGAGTAGATGAGAATGTAGTCGATGAATACAATGACGAACTGATCAAGATAGGGTTGGAACACCCGATTCCTCAAGCTCATAAAGACAGCCGGGGCGTTCGTCACACCGAACGGCATCACCAAGAACTCGTAGTGCCCATACCGAGTCCGAAATGCTGTCTTCTGTAGATCCTCCTCCCTGACTCGAATCTGGTGATACCCGATGGGCAAGAACCATCGCCAGTCAATATAGCCGATCCATAGTCATTGTCACGGTAGTGTATTTTAATGCCCCTCGCTCAAATAAAACATGCGGTACTCCCACCCCTCGCTTCACATATAGGCGGCATAGAATAACCTCGCTTAAATGGACATGCGGCGCTCCCACCCCTCGCCTTACATTTTAGCGGCAAATATTCTTTCCTCGCCTCATATGCTAACCACGCTTCAACGTGACATGCGGCGCTCCCACCCCTCGCTTCACATTTTAGCGGCACAAAACAATAAATAGCGGCAAGCATTTAAAATCATCACTCATCCATAACAATGACTCATGGGATATTCACCAAGGATTTCATCCATACCTGCATCACAAAGCATAATCCATATACCAACATACATCATCATGAGTGTATTTTAATGCACCTCGCTCAAATGCGACATGCGGTACTCCCACCCCTCGCTTCAACATTTGGCGGCAAAGCATTAAAATCATCACTACATGTATACATGCAACCACAATGCATAATTCCAGGATGTATATAAAACGCAGGTTACCGTTTCGTGCCTTTCAACCATGGCCTTAGCCTTCCCACGTCATAGTGTCCCTACAGGAACAATTCCAAACCATGAGCATACGATAATCCATATTCCCCACAATATGATTATAATGAGTAAATGCATAAACTATGAGTACAAAGTACTTCCTGTATCCCAATGCATTTCAAAATGCTCCACTTGGTTGTCCCTGTGTCACAACTCACAATCATAATCAACAGGTTATATTATGATTCTATAGATGTCATGACATATAATCGTTTCACTATGATCACATGTTACAAATGCACATAAGCAAAATAGTTGTGTCACACAGCACTAGCTACTATCATGCATAAATATGTGCCACTCATCCCTATCAGCATGTTCCAGGCCCTCAACAGCCCCAAAGAGCTAACCACTGCTCTGATACCACTAATTAAGGACCCCAAGCCCTTAACCCTTGATTAGTGTATTAACCACTATGTGTGGCACATGCTTTCAATAGAAATCAATCGGGAAACTCAAATGATGATTTACCATTGAATGGCAATCACAAAATTTTCTTTAATATGCCATGTTATAAGATCATCATCCTAACAACATATAGACTCATCGAGTTCGCCCATTACCAACCCCTTTTTGCCACTTTTTACATTGTGGACTTTTATAAAAATTTGGGCAGAGTCTCCCCATAAATAGAGCTATCCCGAAATAAAAGCACAACATAACATAATTCCCGGCCAGGGAAAACATAATACTCATCAGAATGCAGCAATACCAAGTAAATTCCCAGCGAGGGAAGACACCACACATATGACGACAAAAGTGGGTTTCAACACCCACATAATACACCAATGACTCTCATATCATTTAGCAATTCTACCTCTAATTGCATGCAACATCAAATGAAAGAGAGAAAGGCTCATGCCTTTATATACAATCCATATACAAGTATAATCGTGCTCACATGCGAGCATCATGAATATGTATATAACCCTCAGGTGTATATAGGTACTCTATACGATACCGTGCTCCATCAAGCCCTGGTATCACGATCCTGGGAGTAAATCCAATCAACAGCTCGAGCTCAACTCCAAAGCCATCGATGTACCTGTTCACCTGCCCCAACAGAGACAGCCCCCAACGGGGTGAGCATGACAATACACAAAATCCCATAATCACAATAATGAAATTCATAATTTACAACAAAAGTAAAAATTAATGAATTTTAAATGATACTCCCTGGATGGCAACATCCTCATCCGGGATTCCGTGTTCTGTCCCTGTTCTCACAATCATCAAACTCATCAAATCTCATAAATCAGTAAATCAACACATTGATTTAACTCATCGCATGCCTGATTCTCAAATATCAATAATTGATGATTCCAAATTTATTATACATACGAATATAGATATCTCAATATCTAATACTGATTTTCAACTTTGCTACCAATCACAGATAGCTCAAATGCCTAGCATTTATTTTACCAATTCTCCAGTTCACTTAGACATCTCACATGTCTTACAATGAATACATGATCCCACGATCATTCTCAGGCATCTCAAATACCCTACAATAGTCATATAAACCCAGTACCCCATATCTCAGGTAAGGTTATACTACTCTAGTATTACGCACCATTACGCACACTTGTGGTAGCAATGTCAAGACTAGGTCGTTCCATAGTCGTTTCAACACATATATATATGACCACACCCACAACCATCTAATGCAATTAAAACACATTATGCATTTCACAAATGCTCTACTATATAGTAATGCTCGTACGTCACACGTACCTCAAATTTCCGAAGTCCGAGCCAAACCTTGCTCGAGTTCTATGCTCCGAGGAACGATGTGCTAACACGATAAATTAATTCAAAATTAATTACGAACATGCAACCCATGCTCAAGCACACCCATAACCCTCAAAAATATTGTCAACACACGACAATCAACCATTATCAAAAATTGCTCAAGAACACCTTCAATAATTCGAACCCTATCATAACAATTCGAAATCAAATAATCACCATAATTCATCTAAAACATGAATTAATCAATTACTAACAAGAATCATCACCCTTGCCAAAAATCCCCAAAAATTCGAACCCTAACTCATCCAAACAGCATGAAAATCGAATCAATTGGCAACCAATTTCTTTGAACCACAAAGCAAGAAATTTTCGACCCAAACTAAGCACCAAAACGCCCCAATAACACCTGAAAGAAAGCCCCAAAATCGTACCAAAAAATCGAGCCCCAAAATCGAATGAATTCCAGTTTCGAACCCTACGCTTTCTGCAGAAATCCGAGCTCAAATCGCGACCAAACTTCGAATTGATGGTACGGGAAGGAGCGCCTGGACGAGACGAAGCCGGCGGCGGGTCGGACGCGCCGAACGGCGGCCGGACGGCGGCGGGCGCGGCGTTTGAAGCTGCGTGGGTCAAAGGGGATCGGGAATGGCCAGCGTGCGCGAGGAGAGAGAGAGAGGGTGAGGAAATGGCCGATAATTAAAATCTCGGGTTCAACTTGTATTTATAGCAAAAATACCCCGAAATACTAATAGCCCCACAAATACATCATGATTCATTAAAAATCATATGTTTTCAAAAACTCTCTCTCTAACTCAAAAACCCCCTACCGGTGCCCACACAAAGCATCCGAGATTCTGAGTCACACTAAAAACCCAACTCACAGGTTTTCACCGAAATGAGAATACGATCTCAACCTCGGGATCCAACGATCCCAACTACTCAAATAGACGAGCCCGGAAGGCCCAACGCCTCGATTAAACTCCAAATCGCCACGTAAAACAACTTTAGGGGTTATTAACACTCCGGGATTAACATCCCTAATCTCTGGTCATCACAGTTGCACTGTCCTGTCAACAAATATCGGCCTGTTTCCTTGAAACTCTGACTGTCCTCCCCGAGTGGGGCAATACCGAGAGATGTGGCCCATCTTGCCACAACTATAACAGGCAGGGCACTTACCCGTAGAATGTGGCCCTCCACAATTGTCGCACCTAGACTCCCCCGATCTATTTCCTTGCGTAGGCCCTCGGTTGGCCGACCAATTGTTCTTCTTGCTTTCTTGCTTCTGACCATAAGATTTCTTTCCACTGAACCGTGAGGATGAAGAGGCACCACAAGGTTTAAATGGCTCTCCTCGGGGCCTCAAGCTATCAGTAGCTTGCCTCTGCTGTGGCACTTGTGGGGGTATAGCACTAGGATAGGCTCCAACTCCAATCTCCGCAAGCTCGGCTCTTGTAAGAGCATCATCAAAAGAAGTGGGGTTATTGGTGATAACCCGATCAAAAAGCTCCGGTCGTAACCCCTTCATAAAGTTTCTCATCTTTGCATGCCCATTGGTGGCAATGTGTGGAACATACCTCAGCAACGAGGAATAATGCATGGCATAGTCTGACAGTGACATGTTCCCTTGTTTCAAGCTTGCAAACTCGTCTTCCTTCGTCTGTCTCGCTGCCGCAGAGAAGTACCGGTTCAGAAACCGGGTTCTGAAGAGCGTCCAATCGATCACTGCACTCTGTGCTCTCAGTTCCATTACCGTGCTCCTCCACCACATGGAAGGTTTCTTTGCCAACTGGAACTCCGCCAGCCTCAGCCATGCTGTAACAGCACAAGGAGCCGATACAAATATCTGTTCAAGCCTTTCTAGCCACTCCTCAGCCTCCTCTCCTGATTCTGTCCCCTCAAACCGGGGCGGGTGGTAAGACAGAAATTGAGTCAAACTGATCTCACCAGGCAGTAACAACTGAGCCACTGGTTCCAAGCCTACAGCTGGTGGAGGTAGAGGGTTTGCCTGACCAATACTAGCGTTCACGCTCCCAACATCACCAACCTCTTCATTAAGGTTCCCCACGTTCATAGCAGCCATGCTGTAACACAAAGGTTAACAAAAATTCCAAAACAAATATATATGTTATGCCGTTAGATGACAGGGATGATAACAAGCATGTTAGTGTAACAGTATATACAACAATATGTACCACATGCATAAACATGCTTCAAATGTAAGCACCTAGCCAATCGTGCTAAGGCTACCCTTCACTCGTTCCCGGGTTCTCTAACCACTGCTCTGATACCACTAATGTAAGGACCCTAGTTCCTTAAGTACGTGTTAAGGGCATAAGTAGAGCTGATATAAATTATCAGAGTAAAAAGATCGTGTTGAGACTATGAGCTTCAAGAATTACATGCCAAAAAAAAAAAAGGACTATCAATGGATTATTTACATTCCCAATCGAAAGAATGTTATCAACTATAGTTTTACACTACTCCTAGAGTAGACACTATACAAAAGTAATTCCGTCCTTCAATTCCGAAAAGTGCTCTTCACAAGCTCACTGCCTTAACCCGCCTTAGCCCCCTTCTTATCATGCCAAAAGTGTACCTACAAGGACAACCCCCAAATATGAGCAATAATATCATTCATATTCAACTCAATATGAATATAAGGCGTAAATGCATAAATCACAATAAAACACTTCCTGTTTTTCCCATGCATTTTAAACGCTTCCCGTTTGGTTGTCCCTGTACCATAACTCATGAGTATAATCGATAGATTATTTAATGGTCTACACATGTCATGACATAATACCATTTTCACTATCACCAATTACCAATCACCAATCCCTAGTCTGTTCATCACAATGTATTTTAATGCCCCTGGCTTATTTACATGTAGGCGGCATAGAATAACCTCGCTTCAATGGACATGCGGCGCTCCCACCCCTCGCTTCACATTGAGCGGCAAATATTCTTTCCTCGCCTTATATGATAACCACGCTTAAATGTGACATGCGGCGCTCCCACCCCTCGCTTCACATTTAGCGGCAAATAGCGGCAAGCATTAAAATCATCAAGGGATGATCACGACTAATGGGATGTGCACCAATAACCATCATATGCATATACAATCATCATGCATAAATCAACATGTATTTGCATCCACAATGCATAATTCCATATATACTCGCATCCACAATGCATAAACAATGAGTATATTAGATACATGTACCGTTGGGTGCCCGTACGTCTTCTACGTACCTTTCCAAAAGTGGAATTGATATGGCTTCACTTCCTTGGTTGCGTCGCCACCTGGGATGGTTCTACACAATCACACAACTCCATATTAGAAGCCAAATAATAGTCAAATACCAAAAATTCGTCAAAAGAATTCATTTTTCAAAATTCCACTGCTGGCGATCGATCGCTTCGCTGAGACGATCGATCGCCTCAAATTATGCTTCGCGGCGATCGATCACGCCAAACATGGCGATCAATCGCCTACCTCATATTTTGGACACTGCCCCTCGGCGATCGATCGCGCCATTTCAGGCGATCGATCGCCTACTCAGCGATTTTGACACTGCCTTTTGGCGATCGGTCGCCTCATTTCAGGCGGTCGATCGCCTCGCACAGACTCACGATTTTCCACCATTAATGCACACCAAAACCATCCCAACTCATACCAATACTCCTCCCACCAACCCAACAACATAATAACACAATAAATCAACAAAATACACCTCAAGCAACGCAAAAATCCAACACCCAACCAAAAATGATACCAATCCTAAATAACCATTTCCAAAACCCCTTAAAACTATTTCAAATCCAATCCAAACACAACAAAAATGACATGGAGGCATCCATACCTCTTGGGGACCTCAAATCTCCCAATAAACTTCACAAATCAACTTTTTGGAAGGATTCCTCTCCACCTTTATGCACAAAAACGAAAATGATGAGGGAAAAGGGTTTGGAGGAGAAATTGGGAAAGTAAAGTGATGGGTGGTGAGGGGTTGGGGTATAAAGGGGTTGTTTAAAATAAAATGCATTCCACAATACCACGGTGTACAAAACATCCCAACATGATATTTTAAAAGCATTACATCACAATGCTCCACAATCTCAAATAAATTCATGTTTCACCAATAAATGACTACCAACACATGTAAGTCATTAAAACACCCAATTATCCAACATGCATCACATGCACCCCGAAATGCATTCCCGGTCACGCCTAACATGTGACTAAGCATTTCAACATGATAAATAAATCCAGCACATAATTAATTACCACCATAATTAATCATATAAACACAATTAATGTCCAAATTGTAATCAATTATTTAGGGGATATCACATATGTAATCCTTACGACTTGTGATTATCAGAGATCCCAACATAAGGAGTTATGTATCTTGATATTGTCAAACGTTACCTGTAACAGGTGTGATGACCAGGGATTATAGATGTTAATCTCGTAGTGTTAAAAATCCCTAAAGTTGTTTTACGTGGCGATTTGGAGTTTAATCGCGATGTTGGGCCTTCTGGGCTCGTTTATTTGGGTAGTTGGGATCGTTGGATCCCGAGGTTGAGATTGTATTCACATTACGGTGTAAAACCTAAGAGTTGGGTTTTTGATGTGTCTCGGAATCTCGGGTGCTTGTGTGAGCACCGGTAGGGGGTTTTGGTGTTAGAGAGAGAATTTTTGAAACAGATGATTTTTAATGAATCACGATGTATTTGTGGGGCTATTAGTATTTCGGGGTATTTTGCTATAAATACAAGTTGAACCCGAGATTTTTATTAAAAATTGCATTTCAGCCCCACCTTCCCTTCTTCTCTCTCCCCGCCGAATCCCGCCTGCTACAGTTCCCCCGCGCACGAAAACGCTTCGCCTGCCGCAGTCCCGCCGCCGTTCGGCGCGTGCGACCCGCCGCCGGCTTCGTCTCGTCGAGGCGCAGCTATCCCCTCCGGCAATTCGAAGTTTCGTCGCGTTTTGAAGTCGGATTTTGCAGATGAGCGCCGATCCCCAAATTCTAGGGTTCTTCGATTTCGGTCGATTTTACTTCCGATTTTCGATTGGGTAACGTTCTTTACCTCTTGTTCGTCCTCTCATGTTATTCCCTGCTAAATTTGGAGGTATTGTGTTCGAATTTGTGGATCTTGGTTCGAATTTCATGATGTTGAGGGGTTTATGTTCGATTTTGGGGGTTTTTGGCATGAGGATGATGATTCTTGTTGTTATTCGATTTATTAATGTTTAAATGAATTATGATGCTTATTTGGGTTCGAATCGAGTTGTTATGGTTCGAATTTTTGAAGGTGTTCTTGAGCAATTTTTCGATATGTCGCATTCGTTTTCCCTCCCTGCATGTACCCTGCCCCGGGTCTTTTAAATGATTTATTGTCGTGTGTTGACAATATTTTGAGGGTTATGGATGTGCTTGAGCATGTGTTACATGTTCGTAAATAATTGTGAATTATTTATCGTGTTAGCACATCGTTCCTCGGAGCATGGAACTCGAGCAAGGTTTGGCTCGGACTTCGAGGATTTAAGGTACGTTTAGCGTACGAGCATAGCTTAAATGATGTTTTACAAGTATGATGCATGATTTAAAATACATGAAATGCTTTACTATGATGGCACCGTGACTTGGTTACGTTATGTTGAATCGCATAGTGAAATGCTTGGTGCCGCTATGAAGCGAGCAAATGATGGGTGTGGTCGCTACGGAGCGAACACCAGTAGTATGACGCTACTTTGAAGTAAGAAATGAAAAAGTGGTGTTGATTAGATATCTAGGATATCTGTGTTTTATTCCCTATTGGTAATGAATAGGAACAGAGACGTAGTTAATCAGAGAAGTGATTAACTAGTATCGGAAGTTAAGGAAGTCTCAATATGATATCTAGAATTATGATAATTGCTAGATAAAGAAAGATGTTATGAAATGTTGTTAATTCGAAACTGGTTAGGGTTAACCAATATGATGATTGACTGCATATTCAAGATTTGATGATTTATCTGTTTTGAGAACAGGGTTATTACAGGGATACGCTAGGATGAGGATGATACCATCCAGGAAGTGTCACATATGTTCCACAATATTTACATTTTCGTAAATTATGTATTATGTCATTATGATTATGAAATTGTGGAATTGGTATGCTCACCCCGTTGGGGGCTGTCTCTGTTGGGACAGGTGAACAGGTACATCGATGGCTTTGGAGATGAGCTCGAGCTGTTGATTGGATGTACTCCCAAGATCGTGGTACCAGGGCTTGATGGAGCACGGTATCGTATAGAGTACCTATATATATATATACCCATGATGGTTATACACATAATTATGATGCTCGCATGTGAGCACGATTATACTTGTACATGGGTTGTATATAAAGGCATGAGCCTTTCTCTCTTTCATTCTATGTTGCATGCAATTAGAGGTAGAATTGCTAAAGGTTATGAGAGTCATTAGTGTATGTGGGTGTTGAAACCCACTTTTGTTGCCATATGTGTGGTGTTTTCCCTGGCTGGGAATTTACTTGATATTGCTGTATTCTGATGAGTATTACGTTTTCCCTGGCCGGGAATTATGTTATGTGTTGTACTTTTATTTCGGGATAGCTCTATTTATGGGGAGACTCTGCCCAAATTTTTATAAAAGTCCACAATGTAAAGAGTGGTGTAATGGGCGAACTCTATGAGTCTCTTGTTGTTGGGATGATGAACTTATAACATAGTATGTTAAAGAAAACTTTGTAATTACCATTCAATGGTAAAGTATCATCTGAGTTTCCCGAATGATTTTATGGAAAGCATGTGCCACACATAATGATTAATACACTAATCAAGGGTTAAGTATAAGGGGTCCTTACATTAGTGGTATCAGAGCAGTGGTTGCTCATTGGGGCTGTTGAGGGCCTAGGAAGTTATTGATAGCACATATTTATGCATGATGGCATTAATGTTATACGACATGACTAATTGTTTATGTGCTTATATGATATGAAAAGTGGTATTGCTAACCATTGTGGTTGCAGGAATCGTGTGGAACACGATAGGATGGCATTAATAGCGATGTTCAACACTCTATATGCTACGTGCTAAGGAACCTGATTTTGAAGAAAATCAGGGAAAAGAAAGATATGATGTATTGTCTGATGACAGACTGGGTAGACAACCGACAGTGGAATACTTCGGTATGGTCTCAATTATTATTGAATATACTATTGTGTTTGTTCATGTAATGTTCAAGCAAGGAAGGTGCGTAAGAAACGTACGGGCATCAAACGGTAACATATTCTTAAACTATGACTTTGCATTGATTGCATAAGTGTTTATGATGATGATTATGATGATGTTACTGTAAGGACCCCATAAACTTAACCCTTGATTAGTGTATTAATCATTATGTGTGGTACATGCTTTCTATAAAAAGCCAATCGGGAAGCTCAGATGATACTTTACCATTGAATGTCAATTACAAAACTTCCTTTAATACTCAATGTTGTAAGATCATCATCCTAACAATAAAAGACTCATATGATTGCCCTTTACCAACCTCTTGGTGCCATTTTTCACATTGTGAACTTTTATAAAAATTTGGGCAGAGTCTCCCCATAAATAGAGCTATCCCAAAAAAAAAAGCACAGCATATAACATAATTCCCGGCCAGGGAACACATAATACTCATCAGAAAGCAGTAATACAAGTAAATTCCCAGCCAGGGAAGACACCACACATATGACGACAAAAGTGGGTTTCAACACCCACATAATACACCAATGACTCTCTTATCATTTAGCAATTCTACCTCTAATTGCATGCAACATAGAATGAAAGAGAGAAAGGCTCATGCCTTTACATACAACCCATATACAAGTATAATCGTGCTCACATGCGAGCATCATGAATATGCATAAAACCATCATGGGTATATAGGTACTTTATACGATACCGTGCTCCATCAAGCCCTGGTACCACGATCCTGGGAGTACATCCAATCAACAGCTCGAGCTCATCTCCAAAGCCATCGATGTACCTGTTCACCTGCCCCAACAGAGACAGCCCCCCCCAACGGGGTGAGCATACCAATTCCACAATTTCATAATCATAATGACATAGTACATAATTTACGAAAATGTAAATATTGTGGAACATATATGATACTTCCTGGATGGTATCATCCTCATCATAGCGTACCCCTGTATAACCCTGTTCTCAAAACAGATAAATCATCAAATCTTGAATATGCAGTTAATCATCATATTGGTTAACCCTAGCCAGTCTCAAATCAGTAACCTTTCATAACATCTTACTTTATTTGGCAATGATTGGTAATATTTCATAACATCATTTCATAACATCGTTTCATAACATCTTTTCATAACATCGTTTCATAACATCTTTTCATAACATCGTTTCATAACATCTTTTCATAACATCGTTTCATAACATCGTTTCATAACATCTTTTCATAACATCTTTTCATAACATCGTTTCATAACATCTTTTCATAACATCTTACTTAATTTAGCAATAATTAGCAACATTTCATAACATCATTTCATAACATCGTTTCATAACATCTTTTCATAACATCGTTTCATAACATCGTTTCATAACATCTTTTCATAACATCTTTTCATAACATCGTTTCATAACATCGTTTCATAACATCTTTTCATAACATCTTACTTAATTTAGCAATAATTAGCAACATTTCATAACATCGTTTCATAACATCGTTTCATAACATCTTTTCATAACATCGTTTCATAACATCTTTTCATAACATCTTTTCATAACATCTTACTTTAACTAGCAATGATTATAATTCTAGATATCGTATTGAGATTTTCTTAACTTCCGATATTGGTTAATCACTTCTCTGATTAACTACGTCTCTGTTCCTATTATTACCCATAGGGAATAAAATACAGATATCCTAGATATCTAATCAAATACCACATTCTCATTTCTTACTTCAAGGTAACGTCATACTATGGGTGTTTGCTCCGTAGCAACCACACCTCATCATTGGCTCGCTTCATAGCGGCACTGAGCATTCCACCATGTGAAACAACATATCGTAACCAAGTCCCGATACCATCATAGTGAAACATATCATATATCTTAAATCATGCATCATACTTGTAAAACATCATTTAAACTATGCTCGTACGCTAAACGTACCTTAAATCCTCGAAGTCCGAGCCAAACCTTGCTCGAGTTCCATGCCCCGAGAAACGATGTGCTAAAACGATAAATAATTCACAATTATTTACGAACATGTAACCCATGCTCAAGCACATTCATAACCTTCAAAATATTGTCAACACTCGACAATAAATCATTTAAAAGACCCGGGGCAGGGTACATGCAGGGAGGGAAAACGAATGCGACATATCGAAAAATTGCCCAAGAACACCTTCAATAATTCGAACCCTAGCATCACAATTCGAACCCAACCAAGCGTCATAAATCATTTAAAATGTAATGAACGATCCTTAACATGAATCATCAACCCATAGTCAAAATCCCCAAATTCGAAATCAACCCTCACCAATTAGGGCAAAATCGAACCATAACATCTTAATTCAATCCCACTTAAGCATCATAATTCATTTAAACATGAATAAATCGAATCCTAACAAGAATTATCATCCTCATGCCAACAATCCCCAAAATCGAACATAAATCCCCCACACATCATGAAATTCGAACCAACCTCCACAAATTCGAACTCAATCCTCAAAATTCGAACACAATAATTCACAATAGGTAGGGAAAATACATCATAAGCATGGAAAAGGGGTAAGGAACGTTACCCAACGAAATCGGAAGCAAAATCGGACGAAATCCGATGAACCCTAACTTTTGGGGATCGACGCTCTTTCTCAAAATTCGACCTCAAATCGCGATGAAACTTTCAATTGCCGGAGGGGAAATGAGCGCCTGGACGAGACGAGGCCGTGGGTAGGTCGGACGCGCCGATCGGCGGCGGGACGGCGGCGGCCGAAGCGCTTTTGCGCGCGGGCAGGGGCTGGCAGCGGGAGAGGGTCGCGGGAGAGGAGAGAGGAAATGAAGGGGTTGAAATGAAATTTTCCTTTAAAATTTTGGGTTCAATTGGTATTTATAGCAAAAATACCCCGAAAAATTAATAGCCCCACAAATACATCATGATTCCTTAAAAATCATCTGTTTTCAAAAACTCTCTCTCTAACTCCAAAACCCCCTACCGGTGCTCACACAACACCCGAGATTCCGAGACACATCAAAAAACCAACTCTTAGGTTTTACACCGTAATGTGAATACAATCTCAACCTCTGGATCCAACGATCCCAACTACCCAAATAAACGAGCCCAGAAGGCCCAACATCGCGATTAAACTCCAAATCGCTACGTAAAACCACTTTAGGGATTATTAACACTACGAGATTAACACCTATAATCCCTGGTCATCACAATATCCCCCACTAAAAGAATTTCGTCCTCGAAATTAGCACTGGTGTATCACGTAACACCCAGGCTACACAACAACATGAAGCCATAACCTCGATTCCTGACCATATCAGAATCGTATTAATAAACGCGAGGATGCTTACCTATCATCAAACTCTGAAACAGAGCGACTTACCAAAACCAACATATCACCTAAGAGGCAAAACGTACCTCGATGCGGGTCATCCTAAAAGTCAGTCCCTCATGACTGCAAAACAACCGATACTTACGACTGTAGATCGGACAGTCATCCTGAATGACACCTCAACCGTGAGAACGTTGACCTCGTGTCAAACTCTGGAGTGGAATAGACTTCCAAATCCATCATAACGTCAAAGAGCGTCAGCACAGCTCAACGCTAATAATCCAAAAGCAGTTAGTCAACTGAAACTGTAAGGATTCGAATCGTTCCTGATTCCATCGTAGATTTCATTCCTTGACATCTCTTATCATGACTCACGATGTCCAACATACATCGTTACGAGGGAAACACTAGTATTCCACGGTGTACACATACCAAACCTGGTTTCCACTTTCAAACCTCCTCTATCGAAGGAGCAGTCGCATCATTGCAACTCAAATACATGGATTCTCAGATCGAATCAACGACGACTTGACGACTCTCTCGTTGGTACTTCACATCATAAGCTGTCCCAGACAAGTCTCCCCAAGATTTAAACATAAACATATATACGTTTCAGTGAGGCATACTCAACCTCAACTTCAAATGACGTGGTGACTACCAGAGTCCACCACAATCCACTTCGTATCACCTTACGATTTGCCAAACTTGGTTCCAACGAGCAGTATAACGGCTCTAGCAAGCCCATCATGGTGCTGCACACATGCGGCAGACAAACTAATCGCTGTCTCACTAGGTTCACCTCAAACCTACCAATCAGATGGACGTTTCCACACGGCATACCATACCATGGGAAGAACAGTCAATAGAGTAGTGGGTCTTTACTCAACATTCCTCCAATGCTGATATACCCTGGACACTTCAATGTCCCCATATACTTAACATAACCTGATCCTACTCCCTTAGGACCCATCTTACATCCTCATGGGTGGTGTGACCATGTCTACCACATGTCATATCAATAGAAAGCGAGTAATTCCTCCACGATTACTCCTATCGTCAAAAACATGGCCAAAAAGCCAATCCAACGAGCATACCTCAAGGGTATCACCACTCGTAATATGATTGCCTCAAACAATTTCTGCGGTACAATTACATGTACAGCGTGTCCATCCATTCTTCGAGCAACCCGCTCGGTATAAGGGTCACGTCAATCGGTGACGCACACGTCTCCTTGTGCCCGACACTGGCACCCAAGGCATACAACTGAAAACGTATACTTAACGCATTGCTCATCGTAACGATGATGCATGTCTAATAAGACATCTCCTGCACTATCGTCATCGCCATCCCGTGACGACACATGCCCACTCATGGCATCTAAGGTATCGTCAACTAGTGACGGTACAAGTCAACAATGACATCTAAATGACCTAGTCAACTCGTGACGGTCCATGTACATCAACATATGTCATCCATCATCATGCTAGTAAATAGTCATAATAAAACATGCATATCAACGCATACCAGCAATAATAATGCTAATAAAATAGCAATATCTCATACCTCATCGCTGACAAGATAGCGGCATACCTATCTCCGTCGCTCCATAATAATACGTAATCAGCACCCATCGCTCGAAGGCGGCCAAAATCCTGTGCTGAATATATAGCGGTACAGTCCATCGCTATAGAATCGACGGCATGATACCTCGTCATATAATAGGTGGCATGAAACCTCGCTATACACCTGAGCATGAATCATCGTCCACATAATAGCGGAAAGAGGCATCGCTATCAATACATCTGGCGGAAAGAACCATCGCCAATCAATATAGCGGAATGAGGTATCGCTATCATACATCTGGCGGAAAGAACCATCGCCAATCAATATAGCGGAATGAGGCATCGCCATCGTACATCTGGCGGAAAGAACCATCGCCAATCAATATAGCGGAATGAGGCATCGCTATCATACATCTGGCGGAAAGAACCATCGCCAGTCCTCATAAAAGAATGAGTCATCGTAAATCCTCATAATAATATCGTATGGCCTCTTACCATATGGGGCACCTTACCCCGTGGCACCTTACCACAATAACATCGCATGGCTACTTACCATGTGGGGCACCTTACCCCGTGGCACCTTACCACAATAACATCGCATGGCTACTTACCATGTGGGGCACCTTACCCCGTGGCACCTTACCACAATAACATCGCATGGCTACTTACCATGTGGGGCACCTTACCCCGTGGCACCTTACCACAATAACATTATATCATTATATAAACATCATATAAACATCATCATGATAATCTTGTTCCTCATAATCATCATCATAATCATTATCATAAACATCATATCATCTTTACTTATCATAAACATTATCATAAACTTACTTATCATTATCATCATCATAAACATCTTATCATCTTTACTTATCGTAAACATCATCATAACTTACTTATCATTATCATCATCATAATCATCTTATCATCTTTACTTATCATAAACATCATCATATAAACATCGTATAAGCCTCATTGTATAAACATCGTATAACATCATCGTATACACATCATCATCTCATCGTGAATACTCATGCAATAAAAGCACAGTTGTAGTATAAGGATGTGTGTTACCGTCCGATGCCCGTACGCCTCTTACGTACATTCCTTGCTTGAACAGTACATGAACAAACGCATTAGTATATTCAATAATAATTGAGACCATACCGAAGTATTCCACTGTCGGTTGTCTACTCAGTCTGTCCTCAGACAATACGTCATATCTTTCTTTTCCCTGATTTTCTTCCAAAATCAGATTCCTTGGCACGTAGCATATAGAGTGTTAGACATCACTATTAATGTCATCATATCGTGTTCTACACGATTGCTGCAACCACAATGGTTAGCAATACCACTTTTCATATCATAAAAGCACATAAACAATTAGTCATGTCGTATAACATTAATGCCATCATGCATAAATATGTGCTATCAATATCTTCCTAGGCCCTTAACAGCCCCAACGAGCAACCACTGCTCTGATACCACTAATGTAAGGACCCCATAAACTTAACCCTTGATTAGTGTATTAATCATTATGTGTGGTACATGCTTTCTATAAAAAGCCAATCGGGAAGCTCAGATGATACTTTACCATTGAATGTCAATTACAAAACTTCCTTTAATACTCAATGTTGTAAGATCATCATCCTAACAATAAAAGACTCATATGATTGCCCTTTACCAACCTCTTGGTGCCATTTTTCACATTGTGAACTTTTATAAAAATTTGGGCAGAGTCTCCCCATAAATAGAGCTATCCCAAAAAAAAAAGCACAGCATATAACATAATTCCCGGCCAGGGAACACATAATACTCATCAGAAAGCAGTAATACAAGTAAATTCCCAGCCAGGGAAGACACCACACATATGACGACAAAAGTGGGTTTCAACACCCACATAATACACCAATGACTCTCTTATCATTTAGCAATTCTACCTCTAATTGCATGCAACATAGAATGAAAGAGAGAAAGGCTCATGCCTTTACATACAACCCATATACAAGTATAATCGTGCTCACATGCGAGCATCATGAATATGCATAAAACCATCATGGGTATATAGGTACTTTATACGATACCGTGCTCCATCAAGCCCTGGTACCACGATCCTGGGAGTACATCCAATCAACAGCTCGAGCTCATCTCCAAAGCCATCGATGTACCTGTTCACCTGCCCCAACAGAGACAGCCCCCCCAACGGGGTGAGCATACCAATTCCACAATTTCATAATCATAATGACATAGTACATAATTTACGAAAATGTAAATATTGTGGAACATATATGATACTTCCTGGATGGTATCATCCTCATCATAGCGTACCCCTGTATAACCCTGTTCTCAAAACAGATAAATCATCAAATCTTGAATATGCAGTTAATCATCATATTGGTTAACCCTAGCCAGTCTCAAATCAGTAACCTTTCATAACATCTTACTTTATTTGGCAATGATTGGTAACATTTCATAACATCATTTCATAACATCGTTTCATAACATCTTTTCATAACATCGTTTCATAACATCTTTTCATAACATCGTTTCATAACATCTTTTCATAACATCGTTTCATAACATCGTTCATAACATCTTTTCATAACATCTTTTCATAACATCGTTTCATAACATCTTTTCATAACATCTTACTTAATTTAGCAATAATTAGCAACATTTCATAACATCATTTCATAACATCGTTTCATAACATCTTTTCATAACATCGTTTCATAACATCGTTTCATAACATCTTTTCATAACATCTTTTCATAACATCTTTTCATAACATCGTTTCATAACATCTTTTCATAACATCTTACTTAATTTAGCAATAATTAGCAACATTTCATAACATCGTTTCATAACATCGTTTCATAACATCTTTTCATAACATCGTTTCATAACATCGTTTCATAACATCTTTTCATAACATCTTTTCATAACATCTTACTTTAACTAGCAATGATTATAATTCTAGATATCGTATTGAGATTTTCTTAACTTCCGATATTGGTTAATCACTTCTCTGATTAACTACGTCTCTGTTCCTATTATTACCCATAGGGAATAAAATACAGATATCCTAGATATCTAATCAAATACCACATTCTCATTTCTTACTTCAAGGTAACGTCATACTATGGGTGTTTGCTCCGTAGCAACCACACCTCATCATTGGCTCGCTTCATAGCGGCACTGAGCATTCCACCATGTGAAACAACATATCGTAACCAAGTCCCGATACCATCATAGTGAAACATATCATATATCTTAAATCATGCATCATACTTGTAAAACATCATTTAAACTATGCTCGTACGCTAAACGTACCTTAAATCCTCGAAGTCCGAGCCAAACCTTGCTCGAGTTCCATGCCCCGAGAAACGATGTGCTAAAACGATAAATAATTCACAATTATTTACGAACATGTAACCCATGCTCAAGCACATTCATAACCTTCAAAATATTGTCAACACTCGACAATAAATCATTTAAAAGACCCGGGGCAGGGTACATGCAGGGAGGAAAAACGAATGCGACATATCGAAAAATTGCCCAAGAACACCTTCAATAATTCGAACCCTAGCATCACAATTCGAACCCAACCAAGCGTCATAAATCATTTAAAACATGTAATGAACGATCCTTAACATGAATCATCAACCCATAGTCAAAATCCCCAAATTCGAAATCAACCCTCACCAATTAGGGCAAAATCGAACCATAACATCTTAATTCAATCCCACTTAAGCATCATAATTCATTTAAACATGAATAAATCGAATCCTAACAAGAATTATCATCCTCATGCCAACAATCCCCAAAATCGAACATAAATCCCCCACACATCATGAAATTCGAACCAACCTCCACAAATTCGAACTCAATCCTCAAAATTCGAACACAATAATTCACAATAGGTAGGGAAAATACATCATAAGCATGGAAAAGGGGTAAGGAACGTTACCCAACGAAATCGGAAGCAAAATCGGACGAAATCCGATGAACCCTAACTTTTGGGGATCGACGCTCTTTCTCAAAATTCGACCTCAAATCGCGATGAAACTTTCAATTGCCGGAGGGGAAATGAGCGCCTGGACGAGACGAGGCCGTGGGTAGGTCGGACGCGCCGATCGGCGGCGGGACGGCGGCGGCCGAAGCGCTTTTGCGCGCGGGCAGGGGCTGGCAGCGGGAGAGGGTCGCGGGAGAGGAGAGAGGAAATGAAGGGGTTGAAATGAAATTTTCCTTTAAAATTTTGGGTTCAATTGGTATTTATAGCAAAAATACCCCGAAAAATTAATAGCCCCACAAATACATCATGATTCCTTAAAAATCATCTGTTTTCAAAAACTCTCTCTCTAACTCCAAAACCCCCTACCGGTGCTCACACAGCACCCGAGATTCCGAGACACATCAAAAAACCAACTCTTAGGTTTTACACCGTAATGTGAATACAATCTCAACCTCTGGATCCAACGATCCCAACTACCCAAATAAACGAGCCCAGAAGGCCCAACATCGCGATTAAACTCCAAATCGCTACGTAAAACCACTTTAGGGATTATTAACACTACGGGATTAACACCTATAATCCCTGGTCATCACAGTTACGATGATGATGTTTACGATGATGTTACGATGATGGTGTTTACGATGATGTTTACGATGATGATGATTATGATAAGTAAGTTAAGATGATGATGTTTATGATAAGTAAAGATGATATGATGTTTATGATGATGATGTTTACGATGATGTTTACGATGATGATGATTATGATAAGTAAGTTAAGATGATGATGTTTATGATAAGTAAAGATGATATGATGTTTATGATGATGATTATGATAAGTAAGTTAAGATGATGATGTTTATGATAAGTAAAGATGATATGATGTTTATGATGATGATTATGATAAGTAAGTTAAGACGATGATGTTTATGATAAGTAAAGATGATATGATGTTTATGATGATGATTATGATAAGTAAGTTAAGATGATGATGTTTATGATAAGTAAAGATGATATGATGTTTATGATGATGATTATGATAAGTAAGTTATGATGACGATGTTTATGATGAGTAAAGATGATATGATGTTTATGATGATGTTTACGATGATGATGATTATGACGATGTTTATGATGACGTATATGAGATTGGGTAAGGTGCCCATGTGGTAAGATGCCACACAATGTTTATGATATGGTAAGACGCCATATGATTGGGTGAGATACCCATGTGGTAAGATGCCACACAATGTTTATGATATGGTAAGACGCCATATGATTGGGTAAGATGCCCATGTGGTAAGATGCCACACGATGATTGTGTTATGGTAAGATGCCATATGACGGGGTAAGATGCCCATATGGTAAGAGGCCATACAATGTTATTATGTGTGGTAAGACGCCACGGGGTAAGATGCCCATATGGTAAGAGGCCATACGATATTATTATGTGGTAAGACGCCACGGGGTAAGATACCCATATGGTAAGAGGCCATACGATGTTATTATGTGGTAAGACGCCACGGGGTAAGATGCCCATATGGTAAGAGGCCATACAATGTTATTATGTGTGGTAAGACGCCACGGGGTAAGATGCCCATATGGTAAGAGGCCATACGATGTTGTTATGTGGTAAGACGCCACGGGGTAAGATGCCCATATGGTAAGAGGCCATACGATGTTATTATGTGGTAAGACGCCACGGGGTAAGATGCCCATATGGTAAGAGGCCATACGATGTTATTATGTGGTAAGACGCCACGGGGTAAGATGCCCATATGGTAAGAGGCCATACAATGTTATTATGTGTGGTAAGACGCCACAGGGTAAGATGCCCATATGGTAAGAGGCCATACGATGTTATTATGTGGTAAGACGCCACGGGGTAAGATGCCCATATGGTAAGAGGCCATACGATGTTATTATGTGGTAAGACGCCACGGGGTAAGATGCCCATATGGTAAGAGGCCATACGATGTTATTATGTGGTAAGACGCCACGGGGTAAGATGCCCATATGGTAAGAGGCCATACGATGTTATTATGTGGTAAGACGCCACGGGGTAAGATGCCCATATGGTAAGAGGCCATACAATGTTATTATGTGTGGTAAGACGCCACGGGGTAAGATGCCCATATGGTAAGAGGCCATACGATGTTATTATGTGATAAGATGCCACAGGGTAAGATGCCCATGTGCATGAATATGAACCAGGGAAAATGAAAAGAAGTTAATGATAACCAGCAAGCTTACTCAACAATGATTTCGTACATTTACTGTTATAGTTATAAGATGATGACGCTATAAGATGATGATGTATAAGATGATGATGCTTATATGATGATGATGTATAAGATGATGATGCTTATATGATGATGATGTATAAGATGATGATGCTTATATGATGATGATGTATAAGATGATGACGCTGTAAGATGATGATGTATAAGATGATGATGCTTATATGATGATGATGTATAAGATGATGATGCTTATATGATGATGATGTATAAGATGATGATGCTTATATGATGATGATGTATAAGACGATGACGCTATAAGATGATGATGTATAAGATGATGATGCTATAAGATGATGATGCTTATATGATGATGATGTATAAGATGATGATGCTATAAGATGACGATGCTTATGTGATGATGATGTTATAAGATGATGATATTTATGAAATGATGATGCTCATATGATGAAGATGTTATAAGATGGTGATAATTATAAGATGATGATTTTAATCATTCATGTCAAGAATTAATGACTATATGCATGGCTATGAAACAGGGACATTGGAGTGTCCAGGGTGTATAGGCATTAGAGGAATGTTGGGTAAAGACCCACTACTCTATTGATTTTCTTCCCACAGTATGGTATGCCGTGCGGGAACGTCCATCTTATTAGTAGGTGACCGCTTTTTTTTTTTAACAAAAGATATTTCAAAGAATGGTTTGAAGCGATTCTACCGCAAGTGCACGGTGTCAAGTTTTAGTATAGTGAAAATTAAGTACAGGTTGTCGAATCCACAGGGACTAACGTATAAGTACCAAATAAGATCAATCAAATTATATTTAGCCTACGATTAAAGGAGCTTGATTAACTAACGCTAAATTAATCTAACGAATAAAGATTAAACTAGAAACAATGACAATAATGGTTCCGGGAATGCAAAGGTAAGTTACTCAAGAAAATTACCAAGTTTGTCGTTCAATTATGTTATCTCTAATGATTCAATGGAATTCTCAATTTATTAACCAATTGAATTTAAAGGTGAAAGGTTTTCACGATTATTCGATACACTCTCTCGAGCTGTAACGAAACTAACAATAAATTAGAACAAGTCACTCTCGTGCACCTATTTACTAATTCAAAGTTGCTTAAATTATCAAAACCTATTAACTCTAAATCTTTCGATTTCAAGTTCTCACGTATGCGATATCATCTCTCGATCTCAATCGTAACATACATCATAAATTAATGGAGCGTGTTACAGCGTTATCTCTCGATCTCGGCTGTAACCCTCAAATTCAATCAAAGCTAGCTAGACTCTGATCTACACATGCAATTAATTTATGAACAATAAATATCAATGCGCGCAAATATCAATGAATCAATAATATCAAACACAACGAACTAAAACTTCAATAATATAAACCAAATTCAATGCAAATCAATTACAAATGAGTTTTCTTGTCTCTCGACCTTAAAAACAACAAATGAAAATTGAAAATCAAATAAATTAAGTTTAGAAATACGATAAACGATGGATGAATCCGTGCGTTGCACCGTGATTTCTTCTCTTGTTCCTTCCTTGCACTCCGGAACGGATAGGCCCGACTTTGGACGAAGAACGGAGATTGGATCTCCTTCTTTCGGCGTTAGGCGGCGGCTAGGGTGGCTGCTCTTGACCTAAAAAGTCTGATATTTACTCTCCAAAATCGTCCCCAATTCTCTGGAAGAGAGTCTTCTCAAAAAGCCCTCTTAAAATCTCGATAAATTAGGAAAATAAAATCTTCAGATCTCGCGTCTCGATCGATCGAGAATTTCACCGATCGATCGGTGCACTGTTCACGCCAGCTTTTGGAACTTACTGCCTCGCTCGATCGATCGGGAATTTCCACCGATCGATCGAGATTTCTCAAAAATTGTTGCTGAAGCTGCTGCCTCGCTCGATCGATCGGGAATTTCCACCGATCGATCGGGCCTTCGAAAATTCTGAGTCTTGCTACTGGCTGGCTCGATCGATCGAGAATAAATCTCGATCGATCGAGATCTGAAAAATCCACCTTCTTAATTTTCTTGTCTTTCACGCCTCGATTTCGCCCGTTATCTTCTCATTAGCTCATTTCTTCCACTTCTGATCAAATTTCCTGAAACACATGAATAAACACCAAAAAGCATAATATCATCCAGGAAAAAGTACAGAAAATGGGAAGAAATCACAGTTAAAATCACTCAAAATCTACGCCTATCAGTAGGTTTGAGGTGAACCTAGAGAGGCAGCGACTAGTTTGTCTGCCGTGTGTGTGCAGCACCAAGAGGGGCTTGTTAGAGCCGTTATACTGCTCGTAGGAACCAAGTGTGGCAAATCGTAAGGCGATACGATGTGGATTGTGGTGGACTCTAGTAGTCACCATGTCATCGAGGTTGAGGTTGTGCGTACCTCACTGAAACGTGTATACGTTTATGTTTAAATCTTGGTGAGACTTGTCTGGGACAGCTCATGATGTTGAAGTACCAACAAGAGAGTCATCAAGTCGTCGTTGATTCGATCTGGGAATCCATGTATTTGGGATGCAATGGGTTTATTGCATGTCCTTTCAAATTTGAAACTCTAAGGAGTCTCGATTGTTTCTTTATGACCAGGATGTGGTTCTTGGGATATCCGGAGGTGGACATCTTATGAGATATCTTTCGTGTGAATCTATGGCCGTGAGTTGCCCAACTTAAGTTGCAATGATGCGACTGCTCCTTCGATAGAGGAGGTTTGGAAGTGGAAACCAGGTTTGGTATGTGTACACCGTGGTGTACTGATGTTTCCCTTGTAACGATGTATGTTAGACATCGTGAGTCATGATAAGAGATGTCAATGGATGATATCTACGATGGAATCGGGAGCGATTCGAATCCTTGCAGTTTCAGTTGACTAACTGCTTTTGGATTATTAGCGTTGAGTTGTGCTGACACTCTTTGACGTTATGATGGATTTGGAAGTCTATTCCACTCCAGAGTTTGACACGAGGTCAACGTTCTCACGGTTGAGGTGTCATTTAGGATGCGTTCATACTAGTTGTATTAGAACTAAGGATGACTGTCCGACCTACAGCCGTAAGTATTGGTTGTTTTGCAGTCATGAAAGGCTGACTTTTAGGATGACCCGCATTGAGGTACGTTTTGCCTCTTGGGTGATATGTTGGTTTTGGTATGTCGCTCTGTTTCAGAGTTTGATGTGAGGTAAGTATCCTCGCATTTATTAATACGATTCTGATATGGTCAAGAATCGAAGTTTTGGCTTCATGTTGTTGTGTAGCCTGAGTGTTATGTGATACACCGGTGCTAATTTCGAGGACGAAATTCTTTTAGTGGGGGATATTGTGATGACCAGGGATTATAGATGTTAATCCCGTAGTGTTAAAAATCCCTAAAGTTGTTTTACGTGGCGATTTGGAGTTTAATCGCGATGTTGGGCCTTCTGGGCTCGTTTATTTGGGTAGTTGGGATCGTTGGATCCCGAGGTTGAGATTGTATTCACATTACGGTGTAAAACCTAAGAGTTGGGTTTTTGATGTGTCTCGGAATCTCGGGTGCTTGTGTGAGCACCGGTAGGGGGTTTTGGTGTTAGAGAGAGAATTTTTGAAAACAGATGATTTTTAATGAATCACGATGTATTTGTGGGGCTATTAGTATTTCGGGGTATTTTTCTATAAATACAAGTTGAACCTCGAGATTTTTATTAAAAATTGCATTTCAGCCCCACCTTCCCTTCTTCTCTCTCCCCGCCAAATCCCGCCTGCTACAGTTCCCCCGCGCACGAAAACGCTTCGCGTGCCGCCGTCCCGCCGCCGTTCGGCGCGTGCGACCCGCCGCCGGCTTCGTCTCGTCGAGGCGCAGCTATCCCCTCTGGCAATTCGAAGTTTCGTCGCGTTTTGAAGTCGGATTTTGCAGATGAGCGCCGATCCCCAAATTCTAGGGTTCTTCGATTTCGGTCGATTTTACTTCCGATTTTCGATTGGGTAACGTTCTTTACCTCTTTTTCGTCCCTCTCATGTTATTCCCTGCTAAATTTGGAGGTATTGTGTTCGAATTTGTGGATCTTGGTTCGAATTTCATGATGTTGAGGGGTTTATGTTCGATTTTGGGGGTTTTTGGCATGAGGATGATGATTCTTGTTGTTATTCGATTTATTCATGTTTAAATGAATTATGATGCTTATTTGGGTTCGAATCGAGTTGTTATGGTTCGAATTTTTGAAGGTGTTCTTGAGCAATTTTTCGATATGTCGCATTCGTTTTCCCTCCCTGCATGTACCCTGCCCCGGGTCTTTTAAATGATTTATTGTCGTGTGTTGACAATATTTTGAGGGTTATGGATGTGCTTGAGCATGTGTTACATGTTCGTAAATAATTGTGAATTATTTATCGTGTTAGCACATCGTTCCTCGGGGCATGGAACTCGAGCAAGGTTTGGCTCGGACTTCGAGGATTTAAGGTACGTTTAGCGTACGAGCATAGCTTAAATGATGTTTTACAAGTATGATGCATGATTTAAAATACATGAAATGCTTTACTATGATGGCACCGTGACTTGGTTACGTTATGTTGAATCGCATGGTGAAATGCTTGGTGCCGCTATGAAGCAAGCAAATGATGGGTGTGGTCGCTACGGAGCGAACACCAGTAGTATGACGCTACTTTGAAGTAAGAAATGAAAATGTGGTGTTGATTAGATATCTAGGATATCTGTGTTTTATTCCCTATTGGTAATGAATAGGAACAGAGACGTAGTTAATCAGAGAAGTGATTAACTAGTATCGGAAGTTAAGGAAGTCTCAATATGATATCTAGAATTATGATAATTGCTAGATAAAGAAAGATGTTATGAAATGTTGTTAATTCGAAACTGGTTAGGGTTAACCAATATGATGATTGACTGCATATTCAAGATTTGATGATTTATCTGTTTTGAGAACAGGGTTATTACAGGGATACGCTAGGATGAGGATGATACCATCCAGGAAGTGTCACATATGTTCCACAATATTTACATTTTTGTAAATTATGTATTATGTCATTATGATTATGAAATTGTGGAATTGGTATGCTCACCCCGTTGGGGGCTGTCTCTGTTGGGACAGGGGAACAGGTACATCGATGGCTTTGGAGATGAGCTCGAGCTGTTGATTGGATGTACTCCCAAGATCGTGGTACCAGGGCTTGATGGAGCACGGTATCGTATAGAGTACCTATATATATATATACCCATGATGGTTATACACATAATTATGATGCTCGCATGTGAGCACGATTATACTTGTACATGGGTTGTATATAAAGGCATGAGCCTTTCTCTCTTTCATTCTATGTTGCATGCAATTAGAGGTAGAATTGCTAAAGGTTATGAGAGTCATTAGTGTATGTGGGTGTTGAAACCCACTTTTGTTGCCATATGTGTGGTGTTTTCCCTGGCTGGGAATTTACTTGATATTGCTGTATTCTGATGAGTATTACGTTTTCCCTGGCCGGGAATTATGTTATGTGTTGTACTTTTATTTCGGGATAGCTCTATTTATGGGGAGACTCTGCCCAAATTTTTATAAAAGTCCACAATGTAAAGAGTGGTGTAATGGGCGAACTCTATGAGTCTCTTGTTGTTGGGATGATGAACTTATAACATAGTATGTTAAAGAAAACTTTGTAATTACCATTCAATGGTAAAGTATCATCTGAGTTTCCCGAATGATTTTATGGAAAGCATGTGCCACACATAATGATTAATACACTAATCAAGGGTTAAGTATAAGGGGTCCTTACATTAGTGGTATCAGAGCAGTGGTTGCTCATTGGGGCTGTTGAGGGCCTAGGAAGTTATTGATAGCACATATTTATGCATGATGGCATTAATGTTATACGACATGACTAATTGTTTATGTGCTTATATGATATGAAAAGTGGTATTGCTAACCATTGTGGTTGCAGGAATCGTGTGGAACACGATAGGATGGCATTAATAGCGATGTTCAACACTCTATATGCTACGTGCTAAGGAACCTGATTTTGAAGAAAATCAGGGAAAAGAAAGATATGATGTATTGTCTGATGACAGACTGGGTAGACAACCGACAGTGGAATACTTCGGTATGGTCTCAATTATTATTGAATATACTAATGCGTTTGTTCATGTAATGTTCAAGCAAGGAAGGTGCGTAAGAAACGTACGGGCATCAAACGGTAACATATTCTTAAACTATGACTTTGCATTGATTGCATAAGTGTTTATGATGATGATTATGATGATGTTACGATGATGATGTTTACGATGATGTTACGATGATGGTGTTTACGATGATGTTTACGATGATGATGATTATGATAAGTAAGTTAAGATGATGATGTTTATGATAAGTAAAGATGATATGATGTTTATGATGATGATGTTTACGATGATGTTTACGATGATGATGATTATGATAAGTAAGTTAAGATGATGATGTTTATGATAAGTAAAGATGATATGATGTTTATGATGATGATTATGATAAGTAAGTTAAGATGATGATGTTTATGATAAGTAAAGATGATATGATGTTTATGATGATGATTATGATAAGTAAGTTAAGACGATGATGTTTATGATAAGTAAAGATGATATGATGTTTATGATGATGATTATGATAAGTAAGTTAAGATGATGATGTTTATGATAAGTAAAGATGATATGATGTTTATGATGATGATTATGATAAGTAAGTTATGATGACGATGTTTATGATGAGTAAAGATGATATGATGTTTATGATGATGTTTACGATGATGATGATTATGACGATGTTTATGATGACGTATATGAGATTGGGTAAGGTGCCCATGTGGTAAGATGCCACACAATGTTTATGATATGGTAAGACGCCATATGATTGGGTGAGATACCCATGTGGTAAGACTGCCACACAATGTTTATGATATGGTAAGACGCCATATGATTGGGTAAGATGCCCATGTGGTAAGATGCCACACGATGATTGTGTTATGGTAAGATGCCATATGACGGGGGTAAGATGCCCATATGGTAAGAGGCCATACAATGTTATTATGTGTGGTAAGACGCCACGGGGTAAGATGCCCATATGGTAAGAGGCCATACGATGTTATTATGTGGTAAGACGCCACGGGGTAAGATACCCATATGGTAAGAGGCCATACGATGTTATTATGTGGTAAGACGCCACGGGGTAAGATGCCCATATGGTAAGAGGCCATACAATGTTATTATGTGTGGTAAGACGCCACGGGGTAAGATGCCCATATGGTAAGAGGCCATACGATGTTGTTATGTGGTAAGACGCCACGGGGTAAGATGCCCATATGGTAAGAGGCCATACGATGTTATTATGTGGTAAGACGCCACGGGGTAAGATGCCCATATGGTAAGAGGCCATACGATGTTATTATGTGGTAAGACGCCACGGGGTAAGATGCCCATATGGTAAGAGGCCATACAATGTTATTATGTGTGGTAAGACGCCACAGGGTAAGATGCCCATATGGTAAGAGGCCATACGATGTTATTATGTGGTAAGACGCCACGGGGTAAGATGCCCATATGGTAAGAGGCCATACGATGTTATTATGTGGTAAGACGCCACGGGGTAAGATGCCCATATGGTAAGAGGCCATACGATGTTATTATGTGGTAAGACGCCACGGGGTAAGATGCCCATATGGTAAGAGGCCATACGATGTTATTATGTGGTAAGACGCCACGGGGTAAGATGCCCATATGGTAAGAGGCCATACAATGTTATTATGTGTGGTAAGACGCCACGGGGTAAGATGCCCATATGGTAAGAGGCCATACGATGTTATTATGTGATAAGATGCCACAGGGTAAGATGCCCATGTGCATGAATATGAACCAGGGAAAATGAAAAGAAGTTAATGATAACCAGCAAGCTTACTCAACAATGATTTCGTACATTTACTGTTATAGTTATAAGATGATGACGCTATAAGATGATGATGTATAAGATGATGATGCTTATATGATGATGATGTATAAGATGATGATGCTTATATGATGATGATGTATAAGATGATGATGCTTATATGATGATGATGTATAAGATGATGACGCTGTAAGATGATGATGTATAAGATGATGATGCTTATATGATGATGATGTATAAGATGATGATGCTTATATGATGATGATGTATAAGATGATGATGCTTATATGATGATGATGTATAAGACGATGACGCTATAAGATGATGATGTATAAGATGATGATGCTATAAGATGATGATGCTTATATGATGATGATGTATAAGATGATGATGCTATAAGATGACGATGCTTATGTGATGATGATGTTATAAGATGATGATATTTATGAAATGATGATGCTCATATGATGAAGATGTTATAAGATGGTGATAATTATAAGATGATGATTTTAATCATTCATGTCAAGAATTAATGACTATATGCATGGCTATGAAACAGGGACATTGGAGTGTCCAGGGTGTATAGGCATTAGAGGAATGTTGGGTAAAGACCCACTACTCTATTGATTTTCTTCCCACAGTATGGTATGCCGTGCGGGAACGTCCATCTTATTAGTAGGTTTGAGGTGAACCTAGAGAGGCAGCGACTAGTTTGTTTGCCGTGTGTGTGTAGCACCAAGAGGGGCTTGTTAGAGCCGTTATACTGCTCGTAGGAACCAAGTGTGGCAAATCGTAAGGCGATACGATGTGGATTGTGGTGGACTCTAGTAGTCACCATGTCATCGAGGTTGAGGTTGTGCGTACCTCACTGAAACGTGTATACGTTTATGTTTAAATCTTGGTGAGACTTGTCTGGGACAGCTCATGATGTTGAAGTACCAACAAGAGAGTCATCAAGTCGTCGTTGATTCGATCTGGGAATCCATGTATTTGGGATGCAATGGGTTTATTGCATGTCCTTTCAAATTTGAAACTCTAAGGAGTCTCGATTGTTTCTTTATGACCAGGATGTGGTTCTTGGGATATCCGGAGGTGGACATCTTATGAGATATCTTTCGTGTGAATCTATGGCCGTGAGTTGCCCAACTTAAGTTGCAATGATGCGACTGCTCCTTCGATAGAGGAGGTTTGGAAGTGGAAACCAGGTTTGGTATGTGTACACCGTGGTGTACTGATGTTTCCCTTGTAACGATGTATGTTAGACATCGTGAGTCATGATAAGAGATGTCAATGGATGATATCTACGATGGAATCGGGAGCGATTCGAATCCTTGCAGTTTCAGTTGACTAACTGCTTTTGGATTATTAGCGTTGAGTTGTGCTGACGCTCTTTGACGTTATGATGGATTTGGAAGTCTATTCCACTCCAGAGTTTGACACGAGGTCAACGTTCTCACGGTTGAGGTGTCATTTAGGATGCGTTCATACTAGTTGTATTAGAACTAAGGATGACTGTCCGACCTACAGCCGTAAGTATTGGTTGTTTTGCAGTCATGAAAGGCTGACTTTTAGGATGACCCGCATTGAGGTACGTTTTGCCTCTTGGGTGATATGTTGGTTTTGGTATGTCGCTCTGTTTCAGAGTTTGATGTGAGGTAAGTATCCTCGCATTTATTAATACGATTCTGATATGGTCAAGAATCGAAGTTTTGGCTTCATGTTGTTGTGTAGCCTGAGTGTTATGTGATACACCGGTGCTAATTTCGAGGACGAAATTCTTTTAGTGGGGGATATTGTGATGACCAGGGATTATAGATGTTAATCCCGTAGTGTTAAAAATCCCTAAAGTTGTTTTACGTGGCGATTTGGAGTTTAATCGCGATGTTGGGCCTTCTGGGCTCGTTTATTTGGGTAGTTGGGATCGTTGGATCCCGAGGTTGAGATTGTATTCACATTACGGTGTAAAACCTAAGAGTTGGGTTTTTGATGTGTCTCGGAATCTCGGGTGCTTGTGTGAGCACCGGTAGGGGGTTTTGGTGTTAGAGAGAGAATTTTTGAAAACAGATGATTTTTAATGAATCACGATGTATTTGTGGGGCTATTAGTCTTTTGGGGTATTTTGCTATAAATACAAGTTGAACCCGAGATTTTTATTAAAAATTGCATTTCAGCCCCACCTTCCCTTCTTCTCTCTCCCCGCCGAATCCCGCCTGCTACAGTTCCCCCGCGCACGAAAACGCTTCGCGTGCCGCCGTCCCGCCGCCGTTCGGCGCGTGCGACCCGCCGCCGGCTTCGTCTCGTCGAGGCGCAGCTATCCCCTCTGGCAATTCGAAGTTTCGTCGCGTTTTGAAGTCGGATTTTGCAGATGAGCGCCGATCCCCAAATTCTAGGGTTCTTCGATTTCGGTCGATTTTACTTCCGATTTTCGATTGGGTAACGTTCTTTACCTCTTTTTCGTCCCTCTCATGTTATTCCCTGCTAAATTTGGAGGTATTGTGTTCGAATTTGTGGATCTTGGTTCGAATTTCATGATGTTGAGGGGTTTATGTTCGATTTTGGGGGTTTTTGGCATGAGGATGATGATTCTTGTTGTTATTCGATTTATTCATGTTTAAATGAATTGTGATGCTTATTTGGGTTCGAATCGAGTTGTTATGGTTCGAATTTTTGAAGGTGTTCTTGAGCAATTTTTCGATATGTCGCATTCGTTTCCCTCCCTGCATGTACCCTGCCCCGGGTCTTTTAAATGATTTATTGTCGTGTGTTGACAATATTTTGAGGGTTATGGATGTGCTTGAGCATGTGTTACATGTTCGTAAATAATTGTGAATTATTTATCGTGTTATGTAAGGACCCTAATCCTTAAATGCGGAATCAAGGCATAATAGAGCTAATATAATGATCAGAGTGAGAAATAACGTGTTGAGTGTATGAGCTTAAGCCTTACATGCCAAAAATAAGGACTACAAAAGAATGGATTAATTACATTCCCCGTCTAACGAATGTTATCCACTAGTTTTACACTACTCCTAGAGTAGACACTAGGCAAAATAATCATGTCCTTCAATTTCCAAAAGCATCCTCAAGCTCACTGTCTCAACCCGTCTAGCCCTCCTATCATGCCAAACGTGTACCTACAAGGACAACCCCCAAACATGAGCAATAATAATCATTCATATTCAACACAATATGAAGATAAAGCGTAATGCATAATCAATATAAAACACTTCCTGTTTTCCCCATGCATTTCAAACGCTTCCCGTTTGGTTGTCCCTGTACCATAACTCATGAGTATAATCAATAGATTATTTTAAATGGTCTAAACATGTCATGAACATATACCATTTCATCAATACCAAACTGATCCTCAATCCCTAGTCTGTCCATCACAATGTATTTTAATGCCCCTCGCTTATTTACATATAGACGGCATAGGATAACCTCGCTTCAATGGACTGCGGGACTCCCACCCCTCGCCTCTCATTGAGCGGCAATATACCCTTTCCTCGTCCTATATGATAACCACGCTCAAATGTGACATGCGGCGCTCCCAACCCTCGCTTCACATTTAGCGGAACCAAACCAAATAGCGGCAAGCATTAAAATCATCAAGGGATGACCACGACTCATGGGATATGCACCAATAATCATATGCATCTATAAACATCATGCATAACATGTATTTGCATCCACTATGCAATACCACATATATACTTGCATCCACAATGCATAAACAATAAGTATATAAGATACATGTACCGTTGGGGTGCCCGTACGTCCACTACGTACCTTTCCAAAATGTAGGGTATGGTAGGACTTCAATGCCTTGGCTGTGTTGCCACCTGGGATGGTTCTACACATTCACATAAACCAATATTAGAACCCAATAATAGTCCAATACCAAAGATCCTACAAAAATAACCAAAAAAACCATATTTTGGCTTTCGCGATCGATCGCCCCTCACGGCGATCGATCGCCAATCCTCACTGCCCGAGAATCAAAAATTGCACCCTTCGGCGATCGATCGCCACCCCTGGCGCGATCGATCGCCAGACCCGCCGATCGATCGCCCAAGAGTGGCGATCGATCGCCAAGCGCTGGCCAAACTCACTGCCTGGGCGCGATCGATCGCCTGGAATGGGCGATCGATCGCCAACCCCTGTAACCCGAAAATCCCCCATTAATGTACCTCAAAACCATTCCAACCCATTCCAACACTTAACCAACCAATCAACAACATAAATATCAACATAAACCACCAAAATACACTTCAAAACAAGTATAAATCTAACCCTTAACCAAAACCACAACAACCCACACAAACCCATTTCAAAATCATTAAAAACCCTTCCAAAACTAACCCAATCACAATAAAAATGACAATGAGGCATCCATACCTCTTGGGGACCTCAAATCACCCAATAATCTTCACAAATCAAGACTTTTGGAAGGTTTTCTCTTCAACCCTAAGCTCAAGCTCGAAAATGAGGGGAAGGGTTTGGGTGGTGATTTTGGTAAAGTAAGAATGAGTGGATGAGGTGGGGTTGGGGTAGTAAAAGGTGTGGTTTAATTAAAAGCAAATCAAAATAATTCCATGGTGTATAAAACACCCCAACATGATATTTTTCAAAGCATTAACTCAAAATGCACCAAATATCAATTAAACACATGATTTCTAATCAATTGCTACCAAAGGTAAATAAATCATGCTTCCAATAATATTTACCCAATATGCACCACATGCACCCTGAAATGCAACCCCGGGTCATCCTATCCACATGACCACGCATTTCCATAAGGTAAATAAATTCCAACACATAATTAATTACTACCATAATTAATCATATAATCACAATTAATGCACCAAATTGCAATTAATCATTTCAGGGATATCACAATACTCCCCTACTTATAAGATTTTGTCCTCGAAATCACATGCACTTACCCCAAAAGGAAACTAAACATAAACACATACCAGAGAATATTTCCGGGTAGTGCTGCACCATATGCCGCTCCGTCTCCCACGTAGCCTCCTCGACACCCCTGCGATCCCACTGAACCTTGATCATCGGTATCACTTTGCTCCGAAGTCTACGGTCTGCTCGATCCAGAATTCTGACAGGCCGTTCCACATAAGACACATCGGACTCTAACTGAACTTCGGAAGGCTGTAACACATGCGACGGATCCGGCTCATACTTCCGCAGCATCGATACATGAAACACATCATGTATACCAGATAAAGAAGGCGGCAAAGCCAGTCGGTAAGCTAAAGTGCCAATGCGCTGCAAAATCTCGTACGGTCCAACAAACCTCGGAGACAGTTTCCCGCGCATGCCAAATCGTACAACGCCTCTGAAAGGCGAGATCTTCAAAAAGACCTTATCTCCCAACTGAAATTCCAACGGTCTCCGCCGTTTATTTGCATAAGCTGCCTGTCTGTCCTGGGCCGCTTTCATTTTCTGCCTTATTGTCTTTATCTTTCCTTCCATCTCTCGAATCAACTCCGGTCCTCCGACCGATCTGCGGTCCAAATCATCCCAACACAAGGGTGATCTACACCGTCTGCCATAAAGAGCTTCAAACGGAGCCATCTGAATACTCGCCTGGTAGCTATTGTTATACGAAAACTCTACCAAAGGCACTGAATCCTGCCAAGAGGCATCGAACTCCAAAACACAAGCTCTTAACATGTCCTCGAGCGTCTGAATAGTGCGCTCGGTCTGGCCATCCGTCTGAGGATGATAAGCAGTACTCAATCTGACTTCAGTTCCCAAGGCTGACTGAAGGCCTTCCCAAAAATGAGATGTGAATCGCGGATCTCGATCTGACACTATCGAAACGGGGATCCCATGCAATCTCACCACATCTCTAATATACAGCTGCGCCATCCTCAAAAATGTGAAAGTCATGCTATAGGGGATAAAATGAGCCACCTTGGTCAATCGATCCACAATCACCCAAATAGCATCGAAGCCTGAAGCACTCCTCGGCAAATGAGTCACGAAGTCCATGGAAATGTGTTCCCACTTCCACTTCGGTATCTCCAAGCTTCTCAGCTCGCCGCCAGGTCTCTGTCTCTCTGCCTTAACCTGCTGGCAGATCAAACACCTCTTCACAACAGCGACGACATCTGATTTCATCCTTTTCCACCAAAATGACCACGCAAATCTCTGTACATCTTCTTCCCGCCTGGGTGGATGCTAAGTCTGCTACTGTGAGCTCGCTCCAAGATCCCTTTACGCAATTCCGGCGTACTCGGAACCACCCAACGGTTCCCCAATCTCAAGGATCCATCATCTGCCACCCTGAACTTCATTGGCTGACCAAGATGTACTAAAGATAACCACCTCTGAACCTCATCATCTGACCTCTGAGCTCTCCTGATGTTTTCATAAATGTCTGGCTCAGCTAACAGAGTCGATACATACACAGGCGATGCATCAATGTCAAAGTCATAGCCCAGATGGCAATAGGAGGTCATCATAGTAGACAAATGAATGACGTCCTCAGCAGAACTCCTCACTTTCCGGCTCAAAGTGTCTGCTGTCAAATTGGCTTTCCCCGGATGGTACTCGATCTCGCAATCATAGTCCTTGAGTAGGTTCATCCATCTCCTCTGCCTCATGTTCAGCTCTGCCTGAGTGAATAAAAATTTGAGGCTCTTGTGATCCGTGTATATGGTGAATGAAGTACCATACAAATAATGCCTCCAGATCTTCAGGGCGAAGATGATAGCCGCCAATTCCAAGTCATGAACTGGATATCTGGTCTCATGCGGCTTCAACTGCCTCGATGAATAAGCTACCACATGCTTATCTTGCATCAGAACACACCCAAGGCCCTGCAGTGATGCATCGGTATGTAAGTAACCCCATGAGCATACAACGCAGCGGAATAAAATTTTGGGATTACTAACACCGGATCTATACATAGGGATTCATATCGGATTAGAGAATTACAAGTGTCTTACCCTTGTAGCGTGTTTGAAGCAGAATCCACGGAGCTGCACCACGTCCTAGGCCTTCTCCGAGTCACTTAGCAAAACTCGATTGGTTTTGCCTCAACGGTATCCACACGATCGAATCGAACAAAGGGATAGTTTAATAACGAGTTGCTAGACAAGTTATTAAACCAATACACAAAGCAAGCTCAATTCACAATCGAAAATGGCTCAAAACCACCAAGAACCCCTTCGACTTGTGAAGGCCGAGAGGAATTGGATGGTGCGGCCGTGTGCCTTTTGCTTGGTGTAGGGTTTTTGTTATTCAATTTGTCTTGCAAGTCTTAATCTAATTAAACCTTGTTAACAAATTATATATGATTAATTAAAGGCTTTCTTAAAGCTTCATGGGCTTAAGCCCATGATTTAATTAATCCTTATGATTATTAATTAAGACTCCTCTTAATTATTTAATTCATCCCATGAATTTAATTTCCCTTCTCGATCTAATCTTTTGTGCGACCCGATAGGATCTCGTAATGTTGGCAGTGACATAAAATCTCATTTTATGTCGCAAGCATCGAGCGGTATCTAGCAACACATCGATGCTACCCAAATTACGAGAATGTCAATGACTCGACATAACCTTTAGAACTTGTGATAATATTAATCATGTAACTTAATCCCTTTGTCCTTTGTGTTTAGATTGAACACGAGTCATGGAATAGTCATACTCGTATATTCAATCTTCATTTCTTGATCCCCAAGTAGAACTAGAATAAACGAATAAGCTCGATATCTCATATCGACTCATTCGAGCATGGCCATGCATTTTAGTTCTCACTTGATCAAGGGCCAAACACATCTCCTGTTATATAGGAGGGACAAATCCTATCTCGATCAGTCAACATCCCTCTACATAATTCGTAGTGTATCCAATAGTCGCCTTTATAGATTACCCTGTTACGGGTAACGTTTGACGATATCAAGATACATAACTCCTTATGTTGGGATCTCTGATGATCACAAGTCGTAAGGATTACATACATTATTATCACTATGAGAATTGCGTATGACGATCATATAACTATCCATGTTGCATTCTCATGGTGGGTCTGTCCAGTACATCGTTCTCTAACATGTACCCATATGTTGATTTGATATCTCATATCAATGAACAATTCATCGATCAACATATACTAGTCTCTACGTATTATCATTATCCCTTTTCATGATAATACTTGACTAGGGACATCTTTAAGAATAATACAATATTATTCTAAGGACATTAACATATATATTAATTCACAATGCACAGTTAAAAGAATAATATATAATAATGAATTGCCATTCATAAAACCATAAACATTGTATGTCTTAAACAATCATCTAATGACTTGTCTTAGGGCATATCCCAACAAATCTCCCACTTGCACTAAGACCACTCAGACATATACCTAATGCCTAGAGATCTAGTATGACGATCATGCTTCTGCTGTGACAGCGGCTTCGTCAATGGGTCAGATACATTATCATCTGTTGGTACTTTGCATATTTTAACATCTCCCCTTTCAACGATTTCTCGAATGAAATGGAAACGCCTAAGTATGTGCTTGGATCTTTGGTGAGATCTTGGTTCCTTAGCCAATGCGATCGCTCCATTGTTGTCACAATAGAGTTCTATCGGATCTTTAATGCTAGGCACCACTCCAAGTTCAGAAATGAACTTCCTCATCCAAACAGCTTCCTTTTGCTGCATCCGAGGCAGCAATATACTCAGCTTCCGTTGTAGAATCGGCTACTGTTTCTTGCTTTGAACTCTTCCAGCTCACAGCACCCCCATTTAGGCAATACACATATCCAGATTGCGATCGAAAATCATCTTTGTCGGTTTGGAAGCTAGCATCAGTGTAACCCATTACATTGAGCTCTTCCTCACCTCCATAAATCAAGAATGTATCCTTAGTCCTTCTCAAGTACTTCAGGATATTCTTGACAGCAATCCAGTGACCTTCACCTGGATCAACTTGATATCTGCTCGTCATGCTCAAAGCATACGATACATCGGGACGAGTACATATCATGGCATACATGATAGATCCAATAGCTGACGCGTATGGAATCTTACTCATGCGTTGTCTCTCATCTGGTGTTGAAGGACACTGTTCCTTCGAGAGATAAATACCATGTGTCATAGGCACGAATCCTTTCTTGGATTCTTGCATGCTAAACCTTTTAAGCACTTTGTCTATGTATGTACTTTGACTTAGACCAAGAAGCCTTCTCGATCTATCTCTATAGATCTTGATTCCTAATACATAGGTGGCTTCTCCTAAGTCTTTCATCGAAAAGCAATTCCCTAGCCAAATCTTTACAGATTGCAAGGCAGGGATATCATTTCCAATAAGAAGTATGTCATCTACATACAACACTAGGAAAATGATTACGCTCCCACTGACCTTCTTGTAGACACAAGGTTCATCTTCATTTTTGATAAAACCAAACTCTTTGATTGCATCATCAAAACGAAGATTCCAACTCCGAGAAGCTTGCTTCAATCCATAAATGGATCGTTGTAGCTTGCATATCTTTCCAGCATCCTTTGGATCGACAAAACCCTCGGGCTGTGTCATGTACACATCCTCGAGCAGATTTCCATTAAGGAAAGCTGTTTTGACATCCATCTGCCAGATTTCATAATCATGAAATGCAGCTATTGCAAGTAAGATCCTTATGGATTTAACCATGGCCACTGGTGAAAAGGTTTCATCATAGTCAATACCATGAATTTGTTTGAATCCTTTTGCAACCAGCCGACCTTTATAGGTTTGTACGTTACCATCCATATCGGTCTTTTTCTTGAAAATCCATTTGCACCCTATGGGTCGTACCCCTTCAGGTGGATCAACCAAAGTCCATACTTGGTTTGCATACATGGATTCCATCTCAGATTTCATGGCCTCTTGCCATTTCTCAGAATCATTGCCCATAATAGCTTGTTGATAAGATGACGGCTCATCCTCATCAATAAGTAGTAAGTCACCTTGTTGAGTCACAAGAAATCCATATCTCTGTGGCTCCCGGTGTTCTCTTACAGACCTACGCTGGGCTTGTGTCTCTTGAGCAGGTACTTCTTCCACAACAGCTTGTGGTGCCTGCTCTGTTTCCATCTCAATCTCAGGTTCAGTGTTTTCTTGTGGTTGAACTTCACTAAGTTCTATTTTTCTCCCACTGGTTTTTCTAGAAATAAATTCTCTTTCAAGAAATACACCAGTCCGAGCAACAACTACTTTGTTCTCGGTGGGATAATATAAATAGTACCCTTTCGTTTCCTTAGGATACCCCACAAATAAACACTTATCAGATTTGGGTCCAAGTTTGTTAGTGGCGTGACGTCTAACGAAAGCCTCACAACCCCAAATCTTCATAAAAGACATACTAGGACGCTTCCCAGTCCATATCTCATATGGTGTCTTTTCCACTGATTTAGATGGAACACGGTTCAGTAAGAAAATCGCTGTTTATAGAGCGTGTCCCCAAAACGATATCGGAAGATCTGCATGACTCATCATTGATCTAACCATGTCTAACAAGGTTCGATTTCTCCTCTCGGATACACCATTCCATTGTGGAGTATACAGAGGAGTGAGTTGTGGGACTATCCCACACTCCTTTAGATAGTCATGAAACTCTTGGCTTAAGTATTCTCCTCCTCGATCTGATCGAAGGATTTTGATACTTTTGCCAAGTTGGTTTTGTACTTCATTCTTGAAATCTTTGAACTTTTCAAAGGTTTCATGTTTATGTTTCATTAGGTACACATACCCATATCTACTGAGGTCATCAGTAAATGTAACGAAGTATTGAAAACCACCTCTAGCTTGTGTACTTATTGGTCCACATACATCACTATGTATTAGTCCCAATAAAACATTTGCCCTTTCAACATGTCCCTTGAAAGGGGCTTTAGTCATCTTGCCCATTAAACAAGATTCGCATGTTTCATATGATTCAAAATCAAATGAATCTAATACTCCATCCTTATGAAGTTTAGATATGCGGTTCTCGTTTATGTGGCCCAAGCGACAGTGCCAGAGATAAGTCGGATTACAATCATTATTTTTAATCCTTTTAGTATTTATGTTATAGATAGGCATATCAAGATTTAATACATAAAGACCATTCACCATTTGTGCACTAGCATAAAACATATCATTTAAATAAATAGAACAACAATTGTCCTTTATTATAAATGAAAAACCATACTTGTCTAAACAAGAAATAGAAATAATGTTTTTAGTAATTGAAGGCACAAAATAACAGTCTTTTAAAATCAGTGATAAACCAGAAGGTAAAGCTAAATGATAATCTCCTAAAGCTAATGCAGCAACTCTTGCTCCATTTCCAACTCGGAGATCAACTTCACCTTTCGCCAATGTCCTACTCCTTTTGAGATCCTGCACATTTACACAAATGTGAGATCCACATCCAGTATCTAATACCCATGATGAAGAAGTAGATAAATTGACTTCTATAACAAAAATACCTGAAGCGGAAGTCACACTTCCTTTCTTTAGATCCTCCAGATATACTTTGCAGTTTCTTTTCCAATGGCCGGTCTCACCGCAATGGAAACAGTTCCCTTCCTTTGCTATCCCTCCCTTTGGTTTCAGTGCATGAGACTTTGGCTTAGATTTAGCAAAGACCTTCTTTGCTTTCTTGTTGCCTTTAGCTTTGGCCCTTCCTTTGCCCTTATTCACAATAAGGACATTTGTGGCCTTAGTCTTCTTAGTATTTGCTTCATATGTTCTCAACATACCAAGCAACTGTGGTAGAGTCTTTTCCATGTCAGTCATATTGTAATTTACTACAAATTGACTGAAGCTTTCAGGCAACGATTGCAAGATCACATCGGTGGCCAACTCTTGGTCCAATGGAAAACCCAGCTTGTCCAGATTCTCAATGTACCCAATCATCTTGAGCACATGAGTTCCAACTAAGCTTCCTTCTACCATCCTGCACTGGAATAACGCTTTAGAGACGTCATACCTCTCTTGTCTAGCTTGCTGTTGGTACAACTGCTTTAAGTGTTCGATCATATCGAACGCCTCCATTTCCTCATGTTGCTTCTGAAGCTCAGAGTTCATGGTGGCAAGCATGAGGCACCCAACATCAAGTGCGTCACTCTGATGCTTCTTGTAAGCATCTTTTTCGGTTCTTGTAGCCGTTAGGGGAGGTTCCTCAGCGGGTAAGGGTTCCTCTAGGACATATTGTTTCTTTTCTTGTTTGAGGACTATCCTCAAGTTCCTATGCCAGTCTAGGAAATTCGTCCCATTTAGTTTGTCCTTCTCAAGGACCGATCGCAGTGATAAAGTGCTAGTAACGTTGTTAGTTGCCATGGATATCTACAATATAAATATGCAAACTAAGTTTATGATTTAAATCATTTAACATGGTCTTATATTAAATGATACTCCCACTATTTTGTTTGAAAAATATCAACCCTCGAAATCTTTAGTGGGCCAAGATCCATATTTCACTTAATCTTGAGTTAGCTTTGGCTAATCGCCCAAGACTCGGTTATTTAGGTAGACAACACTTTGTCAATTATATCACATATAATTCTTGGATAGTTGGACGAACAACGCTTTGTTCAATTCATCAAATGAATTATAATCCAACCCATGCCTCTAGGTTCCCAATCCTATTGAGATAACCTAGTTAAGTCGTACCCAATTAAAGTATAACGGATATCACTTTTATCCTTTCGCGCCTTACTAAGATTGCCACGGTGCTTTGCTTTGGCAAACCCACACATGTACAATCGAAGTTATTGACGAGTACTTTTATTTTGGAAGGCATCTAAAACTTAATATTTTAGAGGGATTTATTGATCTCATGATTAATTTGATAATTTAAAATATGTCCACTACATATAGTTGTATACATATCTACATATATGTGTAATACTATTATCAAACTAAAAACATAAGATAAATCATGCATCAACATACATAATTAAACGTGACATGGTTATAGCCCCTACTATAGATTTTCTCAAGCCAATGAGAAAATCCTATGAGTCAACCTAAGGTAACTTCACAAGAACCTTCCTTGGCTCCAATTTGTGAATGGCCTCCTCATCCCGGCACGATGCTCCATCTTCATTGATCACCATCAATAAAATAAACTACACTATTTACAAGATATAGAATTCCTCGATTCACATTCGAGGGGAACATAGGGGAGGGATTACATTTAGAATGAAATAGAGAAAGGCACGACACGCAGGTCGTATTATAAATTACAAACATCCACAAATCCTATCTAATAGGTCAAAGGGCTATAACCACGCACCATGCTCAAACAACACATAAAGCATGCATTAACATTTAATTAATTAAATTCTAAACATTTTAAATTTAATTCTAATTAAAACTGTAAAATAATTTTTGAAAAAATATCGTACGCTCGGGACATCACATGCCACGAACTAAAGCGACTAAGACTCGAACCACCATGGTTCGAACCATGAAGCACACGGCTGGACCAATAGTGGGCCTAGGGTTCGAAACCCTAGCCCATGGCCGAGCCATGTTCGAGCGGCTGCGGCGAGCCCATGCACGGCTGCTAGGGTTCGAAACCCTAGCCGTCATGAGTTAGCCGTCACGAGCCAATGGGTTCAAAAACCCTAATTATGCGGCGGCTCGGCTCATGCTCGAGCCAGGGTCCGAACCCTAGCCCTTAAGCGGCGGCTGCTTGGCCATGCACGAGCCAATGGGTTCGAAACCCTAGCAACATGCGGCGGCCATGAGCCATGATGACTAGGGTTCGAAACCCTAGCCTTTTGCAACCGGCGGCCGAGCCATGGTGACTAGGGTTCGAAACCCTAGCCCTTAGGTGGTCTCGGCCGTGAGCCATTGTAACGCATTTGATCACGAATTATCATATATTTCGATCCGTCAATTATATCAAATATAATATCATACGATGATTTTCGCAAACTTGATTTAATCCATATCATATATGAAAATACAGTTTTAAATAGCATGCAATATAAGCTCTAATATGATTAACACAATTTAATCACATAAATCCGATATGAGCCTTGTACACGGCTCTGATACCACTGTAAGTAACCCCATGAGCATACAACGCAGCGGAATAAAATTTTGGGATTACTAACACCGGATCTATACATAGGGATTCATATCGGATTAGAGAATTACAAGTGTCTTACCCTTGTAGCGTGTTTGAAGCAGAATCCACGGAGCTGCACCACGTCCTACGCCTTCTCCGAGTCACTTAGCAAAACTCGATTGGTTTTGCCTCAACGGTATCCACACGATCGAATCGAACGAAGGGATAGTTAACGAGTTGCTAGACAAGTTATTAAACCAATACACAAAGCAAGCTCAATTCACAATCGAAAATGGCTCAAAACCACCAAGAACCCCTTCGACTTGTGAAGGCCGAGAGGAATTGGATGGTGCGGCCGTGTGCCTTTTGCTTGGTGTAGGGTTTTTGTTATTCAATTTGTCTTGCAAGTCTTAATCTAATTAAACCTTGTTAACAAATTATATATGATTAATTAAAGGCTTTCTTAAAGCTTCATGGGCTTAAGCCCATGATTTAATTAATCCTTATGATTATTAATTAAGACTCCTCTTAATTATTTAATTCATCCCATGAATTTAATTTCCCTTCTCGATCTAATCTTTTGTGCGACCCGATAGGATCTCGTAATGTTGGCAGTGACATAAAATCTCATTTTATGTCGCAAGCATCGAGCGGTATCTAGCAACACATCGATGCTACCCAAATTACGAGAATGTCAATGACTCGACATAACCTTTAGAACTTGTGATAATATTAATCATGTAACTTAATCCCTTTGTCCTTTGTGTTTAGATTGAACACGAGTCATGGAATAGTCATACTCGTATATTCAATCTTCATTTCTTGATCCCCAAGTAGAACTAGAATAAACGAATAAGCTCGATATCTCATATCGACTCATTCGAGCATGGCCATGCATTTTAGTTCTCACTTGATCAAGGGCCAAACACATCTCCTGTTATATAGGAGGGACAAATCCTATCTCGATCAGTCAACATCCCTCTACATAATTCGTAGTGTATCCAATAGTCGCCTTTATAGATTACCCTGTTACGGGTAACGTTTGACGATATCAAGATACATAACTCCTTATGTTGGGATCTCTGATGATCACAAGTCGTAAGGATTACATACATTATTATCACTATGAGAATTGCGTATGACGATCATAAAACTATCCATGTTGCATTCTCATGGTGGGTCTGTCCAGTACATCGTTCTCTAACATGTACCCATATGTTGATTTGATATCTCATATCAATGAACAATTCATCGATCAACATATACTAGTCTCTACGTATTATCATTATCTCTTTTCATGATAATACTTGACTAGGGACATCTTTAAGAATAATACAATATTATTCTAAGGACATTAACATATATATTAATTCACAATGCACAGTTAAAAGAATAATATATAATAATGAATTGCCATTCATAAAACCATAAACATTGTATGTCTTAAACAATCATCTAATGACTTGTCTTAGGGCATATCCCAACACGGTATACAGAACAAATCTGGAGTTCTCCGTCGGGATCACTAACACTGGCGCCGTCGTCAACCTGTGCTTCAACTCCTGGAAGCTCTCCTCACAAGCTTCTGACCAAAAGAAAGGCACTCCCTTCTGGGTCAACTGAGTCAGCGGCTTGGCAATCTTCGAAAAGCCCTCGACGAAGCGCCGATAATACCCGGCCAAACCAAGAAAACTCCGGATCTCAGGTACAGAAGTGGGGGCAGCCCACTCCATCACAGCCTCAATCTTCTTTGGATCTACAGATATCCCGCTGCTCGATATGACATGCCCCAGAAATACTACACTGCTCAGCCAAAATTCACACTTACTGAGCTTAGCATACAACTGATGCTCTCTGAGAATCTGAAGCACTGTCCTCAAGTGTTTCACATGCTCCTCCTCGCTCTGGGAGTAGATAAGAATGTCGTCTATGAACACGATGACGAACTGATCAAGATACTGCTGAAACACTCTGTTCATCAGACTCATGAAGACTGCTGGAGCATTCGTCACGCCGAACGGCATCACTAGGAACTCATAATGTCCATATCGGGTCCGGAACACTGTCTTCTGCACATCTTCCTCTCTGACCCGAATCTGATGATACCCGGATCTCAAATCAATCTTACTATACACCCTGGTACCTTGCAACTGATCAAACAGATCATCGATCCTTGGAAGAGGATACTTGTTCTTCACTGTAGCCTTATTCAGTTGCCGGTAATCGATACACAACCGCATCGAACCGTCCTTCTTCTTCACAAAGAGAACTGGTGCGCCCCATGGCGACACGCTCGGGCGTATATATCCCTTGTCCAAGAGATCCTGCAACTGTTCTTTCAACTCTCTCAGCTCAGCCGGTGCCATCCTATAAGGTGCACGAGAGATAGCGGATGTCCCTGGCAACAGCTCGATCCCAAACTCGACTTCCCTAGCCGGTGGGAATCCTGGGATCTCTTCTGGAAATACATCAGCGAACTCTGCCACTACTGGTACATCCTCAACTCTGAGTTCTTTACTCTTCTCAGACGTGTCCATGGTATAAATGAGATAACCCGTGTGTCCACGTTCCAACAACTGAGTCATCTTGATCGCTGAAATCAACGGAATCTTCGCACGAGAACCGTTGCCATAGAAAGTCCACTGACTGCCCAACTCAGGTCTGAACTTCACTGTCCTCTGTCGGCAATCTACCACTGCCTGATATCTGTTCAGAACATCTATACCCAAGATGCAGTCGAAGTCTGACATACCCAGCACAATCAAGTCTGATCTCAATTCGTTGCCCTCAAAATAAATGAGGCAGTCTGCCATAAACTGATCAGCAACAACATTTCTTCCAGTGGGTGTCGAGACAAGGAGAGGCGTGGGTAAAGAAGACGTGCGCATATGGTGTCTTTCCACAAAACCCACCGATACAAAAGAATGGGAGGCACCTGTATCGATCAAAATAAAAGCAGGGTACGTAAATAAATGACACGTACCGGCAATCACCTCCTCTGGGGCTGCCTGGGCCTGCTCCCTGGTCAGTGCATACACCTGTCCTTGGGGTGGTCCTACTGTCTGACCTCCCGATGGTCGAGGCCCAAACTGCTGCCTCTGCTGCACTGACCTATCCTCAAACCTCGGCCTGTTGCCCTGGAACTCAGACTGTCCTCCCCGTGTGGGGCAATACCGAGCAATGTGGCCCATCCTGCCACAAACATAACATGCAGGACACTTGTTTGAAGAATGTGGCCCTCCACAATTGTTGCACCTCGGCTCTCCCGGCCTATCCCCTTGTGAAGATCCTCTATTGGCCGACCAATTACCCTTCTTGCCATCCTGTTTCTGACCAAAGTGTTTCTTTCCACCATACCGTGAAGATGAAGAGATACCACGGGGCTTAAATGGCTCACCCCGAGGCCTCAAACTGTCACTAGTCTGCCTCTGTTGCGGTACCGGTGGTGGCATAGCGTAAGCTCCCACTCCTAGCTCAGCAAGCTCCGCTCTTGTGAGAGCATCATCAAAAGAAGTTGGGTTATTAGTGATAACCCGGTCATAGAGCTCCGGTCGCAATCCCTTCATAAAGTTTCTCATCTTAGCGTGTCCACTGGTGGCAATGTGGGGAACGCACCTCAGCAATGAGGAGTACCGTGTGGCATAGTCTGCCACTGTCATGTTCCCCTGCCTCAAACTGGTAAATTCATCCTCCTTTGTCTGTCTTGCTGCAGCGGAGAAATACCGGTTCAAAAACCTAGTCCTGAAGAGTGTCCAGTCAATCACAGCACCCAGTGCTCTCATCTCCATTACTGTGCTCCTCCACCACATCAGAGGTTTCTTGGCTAATTGAAACTCCGCTAGCCTCAGCCAAGCTGTCACAGCACAAGGAGCCGATACAAAGATCTGCTCGAGTCTTTCCAACCACTCTTCAGCCTCTTCTCCGGACTCTGTCCCCTCAAACCGGGGCGGATGATAAGACAGAAACTGAGTCAAGCTAATCTCACCCGGTAGCAATAACTGAACCACTGGTTCCATTCCCACAGCCGGTGGAGGTAAAGGGTTTGTCTGTCCAACACTAGCATTCATGCTCCCCATATCACCGACTTCCTCATTAGCAGCCATGCTGTAACACAAATGTTAACAACAATTCCAAAGCAATACATGATATACCGTTAGATAACAGGAGTGATATAAGCATGTTAGTATAACAGGATATACAAAATATGCACCACATGCATAAACATGCTTCAAATGTAAGCACCTAGCCTATCATGCTAAGGCTACCCTTCACTCGTTCCCGGGTTCTCTAACCACTGCTCTGATACCACTAATGTAAGGACCCTAATCCTCAAATGCGGAATCAAGGCATAATAGAGCTAATATAATGATCAGAGTGAGAAATAACGTGTTGAGTGTATGAGCTTAAGCCTTACATGCCAAAAATAAGGACTACAAAAGAATGGATTAATTACATTCCTCGTCTAACGAATGTTATCCACTAGTTTTACACTACTCCTAGAGTAGACACTAGGCAAAATAATCCTGTCCTTCAATTTCCAAAAGCATCCTCAAGCTCACTGTCTCAACCCGTCTAGCCCTCCTATCATGCCAAACGTGTACCTACAAGGACAACCCCCAAACATGAGCAATAATAATCATTCATATTCAACACAATATGAAGATAAAGCGTAATGCATAATCAATATAAAACACTTCCTGTTTCCCCATGCATTTCAAACGCTTCCCGTTTGGTTGTCCCTGTACCATAACTCATGAGAATAATCAATAGATTATTTTAAATGGTCTAAACATGTCATGAACATATACCATTTCATCAATACCAAACTGATCCTCAATCCCTAGTCTGTCCATCACAATGTATTTTAATGCCCCTCGCTTATTTACATATAGACGGCATAGGATAACCTCGCTTCAATGGACTGCGGGACTCCCACCCCTCGCCTCTCATTGAGCGGCAAATACCCTTTCCTCGTCCTATATGATAACCACGCTCAAATGTGACATGCGGCGCTCCCACCCCTCGCTTCACATTTAGCGGAACCAAACCAAATAGCGGCAAGCATTAAAATCATCAAGGGATGACCACGACTCATGGGATATGCACCAATAATCATATGCATCTATAAACATCATGCATAACATGTATTTGCATCCACTATGCAATACCACATATATACTTGCATCCACAATGCATAAACAATAAGTATATAAGATACATGTACCGTTGGGGTGCCCGTACGTCCACTACGTACCTTTCCAAAATGTAGGGTATGGTAGGACTTCAATGCCTTGGCTGTGTTGCCATCTGGGATGGTTCTACACATTCACATAAACCATTATTAGAACCCAATAATAGTCCAATACCAAAAATCCTACAAAAATAACCAAAAAAACAATATTTTGGCTTTCGCGATCGATCGCCCCTCACGGCGATCGATCGCCAATCCTCACTGCCCGAGAATCAAAAATTGCACCCTTCGGCGATCGATCAGCCACCCCTGGCGCGATCGATCGCCAGACCCGCCGATCGATCGCCCAAGAGTGGCGATCGATCGCCAAGCGCTGGCCAAACTCACTGCCTGGGCGCGATCGATCGCCTGGAATGGGCGATCGATCGCCAACCCCTGTAACCCGAAAATCCCCCATTAATGTACCTCAAAACCATTCCAACCCATTCCAACTTAACCAACCAATCAACAACATAAATATCAACATAAACCACCAAAATACACTTCAAAACAAGTATAAATCTAACCCTTAACCAAAACCACAACAACCCACACAAACCCATTTCAAAATCATTAAAAACCCTTCCAAAACTAACCCAAACACAATAAAAATGACAATGAGGCATCCATACCTCTTGGGGACCTCAAATCACCCAATAATCTTCACAAATCAAGACTTTTGGAAGGTTTTCTCTTCAACCCTAAGCTCAAGCTCGAAAATGAGGGGAAGGGTTTGGGTGGTGATTTTGGTAAAGTAAGAATGAGTGGATGAGGTGGGGTTGGGGTAGTAAAAGGTGTGGTTTAATTAAAAGCAAATCAAAATAATTCCATGGTGTATAAAACACCCCAACATGATATTTTTCAAAGCATTAACTCAAAATGCACCAAATATCAATTAAACACATGATTTCTAATCAATTGCTACCAAAGGTAAATAAATCATGCTTCCAATAATATTTACCCAATATGCACCACATGCACCCTGAAATGCAACCCCGGGTCATCCTATCCACATGACCACGCATTTCCATAAGGTAAATAAATTCCAACACATAATTAATTACTACCATAATTAATCATATAATCACAATTAATGCACCAAATTGCAATTAATCATTTCAGGGATATCACATGTTAGCACATCGTTCCTCGGGGCATGGAACTCGAGCAAGGTTTGGCTCGGACTTCGAGGATTTAAGGTACGTTTAGCGTACGAGCATAGCTTAAATGATGTTTTACAAGTATGATGCATGATTTAAAATACATGAAATGCTTTACTATGATGGCACCGTGACTTGGTTACGTTATGTTGAATCGCATGGTGAAATGCTTGGTGCCGCTATGAAGCGAGCAAATGATGGGTGTGGTCGCTACGGAGCGAACACCAGTAGTATGACGCTACTTTGAAGTAAGAAATGAAAATGTGGTGTTGATTAGATATCTATGATATCTGTGTTTTATTCCCTATTGGTAATGAATAGGAACAGAGACGTAGTTAATCAGAGAAGTGATTAACTAGTATCGGAAGTTAAGGAAGTCTCAATATGATATCTAGAATTATGATAATTGCTAGATAAAGAAAGATGTTATGAAATGTTGTTAATTCGAAACTGGTTAGGGTTAACCAATATGATGATTGACTGCATATTCAAGATTTGATGATTTATCTGTTTTGAGAACAGGGTTATTACAGGGATACGCTAGGATGAGGATGATACCATCCAGGAAGTGTCACATATGTTCCACAATATTTACATTTTCGTAAATTATGTATTATGTCATTATGATTATGAAATTGTGGAATTGGTATGCTCACCCCGTTGGGGGCTGTCTCTGTTGGGACAGGTGAACAGGTACATCGATGGCTTTGGAGATGAGCTCGAGCTGTTGATTGGATGTACTCCCAAGATCGTGGTACCAGGGCTTGATGGAGCACGGTATCGTATAGAGTACCTATATATATATATACCCATGATGGTTATACACATAATTATGATGCTCGCATGTGAGCACGATTATACTTGTACATGGGTTGTATATAAAGGCATGAGCCTTTCTCTCTTTCATTCTATGTTGCATGCAATTAGAGGTAGAATTGCTAAAGGTTATGAGAGTCATTAGTGTATGTGGGTGTTGAAACCCACTTTTGTTGCCATATGTGTGGTGTTTTCCCTGGCCGGGAATTATGTTATGTGTTGTACTTTTATTTCGGGATAGCTCTATTTATGGGGAGACTCTGCCCAAATTTTTATAAAAGTCCACAATGTAAAGAGTGGTGTAATGGGCGAACTCTATGAGTCTCTTGTTGTTGGGATGATGAACTTATAACATAGTATGTTAAAGAAAACTTTGTAATTACCATTCAATGGTAAAGTATCATCTGAGTTTCCCGAATGATTTTATGGAAAGCATGTGCCACACATAATGATTAATACACTAATCAAGGGTTAAGTATAAGGGGTCCTTACATTAGTGGTATCAGAGCAGTGGTTGCTCATTGGGGCTGTTGAGGGCCTAGGAAGTTATTGATAGCACATATTTATGCATGATGGCATTAATGTTATACGACATGACTAATTGTTTATGTGCTTATATGATATGAAAAGTGGTATTGCTAACCATTGTGGTTGCAGGAATCGTGTGGAACACGATAGGATGGCATTAATAGCGATGTTCAACACTCTATATGCTACGTGCTAAGGAACCTGATTTTGAAGAAAATCAGGGAAAAGAAAGATATGATGTATTGTCTGATGACAGACTGGGTAGACAACCGACAGTGGAATACTTCGGTATGGTCTCAATTATTATTGAATATACTAATGCGTTTGTTCATGTAATGTTCAAGCAAGGAAGGTGCGTAAGAAACGTACGGGCATCAAACGGTAACATATTCTTAAACTATGACTTTGCATTGATTGCATAAGTGTTTACGATGATGATTATGATGATGTTACGATGATGATGTTTACGATGATGTTACGATGATGATGTTTACGATGATGTTTACGATGATGATGATTATGATAAGTAAGTTAAGATGATGATGTTTATGATAAGTAAAGATGATATGATGTTTATGATGATGATGTTTACGATGATGTTTACGATGATGATGATTATGATAAGTAAGTTAAGATGATGATGTTTATGATAAGTAAAGATGATATGATGTTTATGATGATGATTATGATAAGTAAGTTAAGATGATGATGTTTATGATAAGTAAAGATGATATGATGTTTATGATGATGATTATGATAAGTAAGTTAAGACGATGATGTTTATGATAAGTAAAGATGATATGATGTTTATGATGATGATTATGATAAGTAAGTTAAGATGATGATGTTTATGATAAGTAAAGATGATATGATGTTTATGATGATGATTATGATAAGTAAGTTATGATGACGATGTTTATGATGAGTAAAGATGATATGATGTTTATGATGATGTTTACGATGATGATGATTATGACGATGTTTATGATGACGTATATGAGATTGGGTAAGGTGCCCATGTGGTAAGATGCCACACAATGTTTATGATATGGTAAGACGCCATATGATTGGGTGAGATACCCATGTGGTAAGATGCCACACAATGTTTATGATATGGTAAGACGCCATATGATTGGGTAAGATGCCCATGTGGTAAGATGCCACACGATGATTGTGTTATGGTAAGATGCCATATGACGGGGTAAGATGCCCATATGGTAAGAGGCCATACAATGTGGTTAAATTGTTTTAAATCATATTAGGATTATATTGCATGCTATAAAAACTGTATATAATCATATATGATATGATTAAATTAAGTTTATGAAATTATCATGAAATTATATTTGATATAATTGATGTTTAATGTATACGATACACGAAGCGAATAATCGAATCCATTCAATTGTTTTCGGCCACCACCACTTATTCACTTGACCCACGGCTACACCACGTGAGAGCTAGGGTGCTTCGGACCCTTGGCTCGAGATGATCTAGTCGTTGTGGCTCATGTTCGTGCATGGAGGTGTCAAGACGTGGCTAAAGTTTTGAACTCTTTGGCTCGATAATGGTTCACGCATGCATGGTATAACGGCTTCACCACGTGAGAGCTAGGGTGTTTCGAACCCTTGGCTCGAGATGGTTGAGCCACCACCATGCATGTCCTGACCGTGACTCGTGGCTAATCAAATTCCGACGTTTCGGACGCATTGGCTCGATGGAAACACTAGACGGCGCATGGGCTAGGTCTTGAGCGGCCGCCGCTCGCTCAAGTGGCTCGGACCAAGTCGTGGGCTAGGGTTTCGAACCCTAGGCCCATGATTGGTCCAGCCGTGGTCCATGATGGTTCGAACCATGATGGTTCATGGTTTAGTCGCTTTAGTTCGTGGCATGTGATGTCCCGAGCGTACGATAATTTTTCAAAATTTTATTTTACAGTTTTAATTAGAATTAAATTTTAAAATGTTTAGAATTTAATTAATTAAATGATATAGCATGTTTTATGTGTTGTTTGAGCATGGTGCATGGTTATAGCCCTTTGACCTATTAGATAGGATTTGTGAATGTTTGTAATTTATAATACGACCTGCGAGTCGTGCCTTCTCTAATTTTCTCAAAATGTTATCCCTCCCCTATGTTCCCCTCGAATGTGAATCGAGGAATTCTCTATATTTGTAAATGTTATATAGTATAGATTATTTTATTGATGGTGATCAATGAAGATGGAGCTTGGTGCCGGGAGAGGAGGCCATTCACAATTTGGAGCCAAAGGAAGGTGCTTGTGAAGTTACCTTAGGTTGACTCTTAGGATTTTCTCATTGGCTTGAGAAAATCGCTAGTAGGGGCTATAACCATGTCACGTTAATTTATGTATGTTGATGCATGATTTATCTTATTTTTAGATTGATAATTTTATTATACATATATGTAGATATGTATATGCGTATATGTAGTGGACATATTTTAAATTATCAATAATAAAATCATGAGATCAATAAATCCCTCTAAAATATTAAGTTTTAGATGCCTTCCAAAATTAAAAGTACTCGTCAAGACTTCGATTGAACATGTGTGGGTTTGCCAAAGCAAAGCACCGTGGCAATCTTGGTAAGGCGCGAAAGGGTAATAGTGATATCCGCTTTACTTTAAATTGGTATGACTTAACTAGGTTATCTCAATAGGATTGGGAACCTAGAGGCATACGTTGGATAATAATTCATTTGATGAATTTGAACAAAGTGTTGTTCGTCCAACTATCCAAGAATTACATGTGATGTAATTGACAAAGCGTTGTCTACCTAAATAACCGAGTCTTGGGCGATTAGCCAAAGCTAACTCAAGATTAAGTGAAATATGGATCTTGGCCCACTATAGGTTTCGAGGGTTGATATTTTTAACAAAATAGTGGGAGTGTCATTTAATATAAGACGGTATTAAATGATTAAAATCATAAACTTATTTTGCATATTTATATTGTAGATATCCATGGCAACTAACAACGTATCAAACACATTATCACTGATATCGGTCCTTGAGAAGGACAAACTAAATGGGATAAATTTCCTAGACTGGTGTAGGAATTTGAGGATAGTCCTCAAACAAGAAAAGAAGTAATATGTCCTAGAGGAACCCGTACCTTTTGAGGAACCTCCCGTTACGGCAGCGAAAGCCGATAAGGATGCTTACAAGAAGCATCAAAATGACGCACTTGACGTTGGCTGTCTCATGCTTGCCACCATGAACTCTGAGCTTCATAAGCAACATGAGGAAATGGAGGCATTCGATATGATCGAACATTTGAAGCAGTTATACCAACAACAAGCTAGACAAGAGAGGTATGACATCTCTAAGGCGTTGTTCCAGCGCAGGATGGTAGAAGGAAGCCTTGTTGGAACTCATGTGCTCAAGATGACTGGGTACATCGAGAATCTGGAAAAGCTGAGTTTTCCATTGGACCAAGAGTTGGCCACTGATGTGATCTTGCAATCGTTTCCTGAGAGCTTCAGTCAATTTGTCGTAAATTACAATATGACTGATATGGAAAAGACTCTACCATAGTTGCTTAGTATGTTGAGAACATATGAAGCAAACATCAAGAAGCCTAAGTCCATTAATGTTCTTATTGTGAATAAGGGCAAAGGAAGGGCTAAAGCTAAAGGCTATAAGAAAAACAAGAAGGTCTCTGTTAAATCTAAGCCTAAAGCTACTGCACTTAAGGCAAAGGGAGGAGTAGCAAAAGAAGGGAAATGTTTCCATTGCGGTGAGACCGATCATTGGAAAAGAAATTGCAAAGTTTATCTGGAGGATCTTAAGAAGACGAAGGGAAGTGTGACTTCCACTTCAGGTATTTTTGTTATAGAAGTCAATTTATCTACTTCTTCATCATGAGTATTAGATACTGGATGTGGATCTCACATTTGTGTAAATGTGCAGGATCTCAAAAGGAGTAGGACGTTGGCAAAAGGCGAAGTAGATCTCCGAGTTGGAAATGGAGCAAGAGTTGCTGCATTAGCTATAGGAGATTACCATTTATCTTTGCCTTCAGGTTTATCATTGATTTTGAAAGACTGTTATTTTGTGCCGTCTATTACCAAAAACATTATCTCTATTTCTTGTTTGGACAAGTTTGGATATTCATTTATTATAAAGAACAATTGTTGTTCCATTTATTTAAATGATATGTTTTATGCTAGTGCACAAATGATTAATGGTCTTTATGTATTAAATCTTGATATGCCTGTCTATAACATAAATACTAAAAGGATTAAAAATAATGATTGTAATCCAACTTATCTCTGGCATTGTCGCTTGGGCCACATAAACGAGAATCGCATATCAAAACTTCATAAGGATGGAGTATTGGATTCATTTGATTTTGAATCATATGAAACATGCGAGTCTTGTTTAATGGGCAAGATGACTAAAGCCCCTTTCAAGGGACATGTTTAAAGGGCAAATGTTTTATTGGGACTAATACATAGTTATGTATGTGGGCCAATAAGTACACAAGCTAGATGTGGTTTTCAATACTTCGTTACATTTACTGATGACCTCAGTAGATATGGGTATGTGTACCTAATGAAGCATAAGCATGAAACCTTTGAAAAGTCCAAAGATTTCATGAATGAAGTACAAAACCAACTTGGCAAAAGTATCAAAATCCTTCGATCAGATCGAAGAGGTGAATACTTAAGCCAAGAATTTCATGACTATCTAAAGGAGTGTGGGATAGTCCCACAACTCACTCCTCCGTATACTCCACAATGAAATGGTGTATCCGAGAGGAGAAATCGAACCTTGTTGGACATGGTTAGATCAATGATGAGTCATGCAGATCTTCCGATATCCTTTTGGGGACATGCTTTAGAAACAACAATATTCATACTGAACCGTGTTCCATCTAAATCAGTGGAAAAGACAACATATGAGATATGGACTGGGAAGCGTCCTAGTATGTCTTTTATGAAGATTTGGGGTTGTGAGGCTTTTGTGAGACATCACGTCTCTAACAAACTTGGACCCAAATCTGATAAGTGTTTATTTGTGGGGTATCCTATGGAAACGAAAGGATACTATTTCTATTATCCCACCGAGAACAAAGTAGTTGTTGCTCGGACTCGTGTCTTTCTTGAAAAAGAATTTATTTCTAGAAAAACCAGTGGGAGACAGATAGAACTTAGTGAAGTTCAACCACAAGAAAACATTGAACATGATATTGAGATGGAAACAGAGCAGACACCACAAGATGTTGTGGATAAAGTGCCTGCTCAAGAGACACAAACCCAGCGTAGGTCTGTAAGAGAACGCCAGGAGCCACAGAGATATGGATTTCTTGTGACTCAACAAGGTGACTTACTACTTATTGATGAGGATGAGCCGTCATCTTATCAACAAGCTATAATGGGCACTGATTCTGAGAAATGGCAAGAGGCCATTAAATCTGAGATAGAATCCATGTATGCAAACCAAGTATGGACTTTGGTTTATCCACCTGAAGGGGTACGACCCATAGGGTGCAAATGGATTTTCAAGAAAAAGACCGACATGGATGGTAATGTACAAACCTATAAAGGTCGACTGGTTGCAAAAGGTTTCAAACAAATTCATGGTATTGACTATGATGAAACTTTTTCACCAGTTGCCATGGTTAAATCCATTAGGATCTTACTTGCAATATCTGCATTTCATGATTATGAAATTTGGCAGATGGATGTCAAAACAGCTTTCCTTAATGGAAATCTGCTTGAGGATGTGTACATGACACAGCCAGAGGGTTTTGTCGATCCAAAGGATGCTGGAAAGATATGCAAGCTACAACGATCCATTTATGGATTGAAGCAAGCTTCTCGGAGTTGGAATCTTCGTTTTGATGATGCAATCAAAGAGTTTGGTTTTATCAAAAACGTAGATGAACCTTGTGTCTACAAGAAGGTCAGTGGGAGCATAATTATCTTCCTAGTGTTGTATGTAGATAACATACTTCTCATTGGGAATGATATCCCTGCCTTACAATCTGTAAAGATTTGGCTAAGGAATTGCTTTTCTATGAAAGACTTGGGTGAAGCAACCTATGTATTAGGAATCAAGATCTATAGAGATAGATCAAGAAGATTACTTGGCCTAAGTCAAAGTACATACATAGACAAAGTGCTAAAACGGTTTAGCATGCAAGAATCTAAGATTGGATTCGTGCCTATGACACATGGAATTTATCTCTCGAAGGAACAGTGTCCTTCGACACCAGATGAAAGACAACGCATGAGTAAGATCCCATATGCGTCAACTATTGGATCTATCATGTATGCCATGATATGTACTCGTCCCGATGTATCGTATGCTTTGAGCATGACGAGCAGATATCAAGTTGATCCAGGTGAAGGTCACTAGATTGCTGTCAAGAATATCCTGAAGTACTTGAGAAGAACCAAGGATACATTCTTGATTTATGGAGGTGAGGAAGAGCTAAATGTAATAGGTTACACTGATGCAAGCTTCCAAACCGACAAAGATGATTATCGATCGCAATCTGGATATGTGTATTGCCTAAATGGAGGTGCTGTGAGCTGGAAGAGTTCAAAGCAAGAGATAGTAGCCGATTCTACAACAGAAGCTGAGTATATTGCTGCCTCGGATGCAGCAAAGGAAGCTGTTTGGATTAGGAAGTTCATTTCTGAACTTGGAGTGGTGCCTAGCATTAAAGATCCGATAGAACTTTATTGTGACAACAATGGAGCGATCACATTGGCTAAGGAACCTAGATCTCACCAAAGATCCAAGCACATACTTCGGCGCTTTCATTTCATTCGAGAAATCGTTGAAAGGGGAGATGTTAAAATATGCAAAGTACCAACAGATGATAACGTATCTGACCCATTGACGAAGCCACTGTCACAGCAGAAGCATGATCGTCATACTAGATCTCTAGGCATTAGGTATATGTCTGAGTGGTCTTAGTGCAAGTGGGAGATTTGTTGGGATATGCCCTAAGACATGTCATTGGATGATTGTTTTGACATACAATGTTTATGATTTTATGAATGACAATTCATTATTATATATTATTCGTTTAACTGTGCAATGTGAATTAATATATATGTTAATGTCCTTAGATTAATATTATATTATTCTTAAACATTGTCCCTAGTCAAGTATTATCATGAATCGGGATAATGATGATACATAGAGACTAGTATGTGTTGATTGATGAATTGTTCATTGATATGAGATATCAAATCAACACATGGGTACATGTTAGAGAACGATGTACTGGACAGACCCACAATGAGAATGCTACATGGATAGTTATATGAGCGTCATAAGCAATTCTCATAGTGATAATAATGTATGTAATCCTTACGACTTGTGATTATCAGAGATCCCAACATAAGGAGTTATGTATCTTGATATTGTCAAACGTTACCTGTAACAGGGTATACTATAAAGGCAACTATTGGATACACTACGAACTATGTAGAGGGATGTTGATTGATCGAGATAGGATTTGTCCCTCCTATATAACAGGAGAAGTGTTTGGGCCCTTGATCAAGTAAGACTAAAATGCATGGTCATGCTCGAATGAGTCGATATGAGATATCGAGCTTATTCGTTTATTCTAGTTCTACTTGGGGATCAAGAACTAGAGATTGAATATACGAGTATGACTATTCCATGACTCGTGTTCAATCTAAATACAAAGGACAAAGGGATTAAGTTACATGATTAATATTATCACGGTTCCTAGGTTATGTCGAGTCATTGACATTCTTGTAATTTGGGTAGCATTGATGTGTTGCTAGATAACGCTCATTGCTTGCGACATAAAATGAGATTTTATGTCACTGCCAACATTACAAGATCCTATCGGGTCGCACAAAAGATTAAATCGAGAAGGGAAATTAAATTCATTGGATGAATTAATTAATTAAGAGGAGTCTTAATTGAATGATTAAAAGAACTTAATTAAATCATGGGTTTGGGCCCATAAGACTTTGAGAAAGTCTTGAACTTTATTAAGCCCTTTTAATAACTTTGATATAATTAATTATTAGACAATTTTGAAATCATTCCAACCTACATTCTTGAAGCTCACGGCCGCTATCACCACTTGAGCTCTAAGCTTCTTCATAGCCGTGTGGTTCTTGGTGAATTCCGGCATTCATTCGATTGTGAATCGAGTGTGCTTCTTGTTCCGGTTTAAGAACGAGTCTAGCAACTTGTTCTTAGACTATCCCTTCACCTGATTTGATCGTGTTGATACCGTTGAGGCAAAACTTGATAAGTTTTGCTAGTGACTTGAAGGAGGCGTTGGACGTGGTGGTGCTTCGTGGAATCTGCTCAAACACGCTACAAGGGTGAGAACTTTGATCCTTTATCCGATATGAACTCATTTGTATAGGTCCATGGTTAGGGAATCCATTTTTTTTTTAATTCCGCTGCGTTTATTGCTTGTTGGATTCCTTACACAACCACGTGCCCAAGCACGTTCACGACCTCCAATTATATCGTCAATCCATGACGATTAACCATTTTAAAAGACCCCGCGGAATCATGCATCGATTCTCCAACAACAAAATAATACAAACCACAAAACGGGGCATCTCGATCTCGACCAAATGTGCTTGATCGATCGAGAGCTCCAGCAAAATTATGCCCAAAAATCTTCTTTGCTCGGTCGATCGAGCAACCATCTCGATGGATCGCCCGACCTTCTCAATCGATCGGCAACTTTGGTCGATCGATCGAGCGTACTGTTCATCGTCGTCAAATTTTGTTAACATCGCGTGATCGATTGGCGAGTGCTGAAATGGCCCAAAATGGCGTTTTTGAGTTTAAAACCCCCAGAAAACAATCCCAACACCCATTATACCATTATTCCTCAACATAAACACCATAAAACTCCTTAAACATTCCAACCCAAAAATCTTTAAAAGTTCAAAACTTGAACCCAACACTACACATGCCCAAACTCTACAATACCACAATCAAAACGAAGGTAAATGCGAGGGGAAGAAGAATACCAAATTATCTTCAAGAATCCTTGCTCCGAGATCGAGCCTTGCTCGATTTTGCTCCAAGGAGAAAAGAGAGGGGAAAATGGTTGGGGGAGAGATGAAACGTGAGGGATAGAGAGAGAATGAAACGCCAACCCCTTGAACACCGAGTCCACTTGGTATATATATTACCAAGGCTCAAAATTCCAGAGTACTCAACAAATACATCATGACACATTAAAAATCTTTTGTGTTCTCAACATTCCATTACCAACCCCAATACCAAGCACCCCAAATCCAACCAAAAACCCAATTCCAAGGTTTAACACCACGATGATAATACAATCTCCTTGGATCCAACGATCACAAATACCGGATTTAAAATCCTCGGGAGACCCAGCACCGTGATTAATTCATAATTGCCACAATTAAAATCCATTAAGGATCATTACCACACCGAGATTTACACCATTAACTCCCGGGCATCACACAGAACCATTCTCCATCCAGTTGAGGATTGTCAGAACCAATCCGTGTAGGGGTAGAAAAAGACTCCGGCATAGCTACAAGAAAAACTAGTTAACTGATCGAAATACATCAACCTTGTTGAATGTAAGAAATCAGTTGAGTATTCAACTCAAATGATACAAACAAAAGATCAACTGATTCGAATAAGCTAAAGACTTGACCGGTTGAGTATCCAACTTGACTGAATAAAAGCAGACCATCAAAGTCATAGATAACAAAGTTGCAGAGAGTCTATTAGTCAAATATGAACGCTGGAAAAGTTAGAATAATGTACAGAGAAGTCGGAATCTTACAAGTATTCTCCAACTAATATATTTGAGTGTCTAACGGTTAAAACAAGATGAAGGCTATAAATGAACTCTCGAAGATCGATACAAACAAACGGAGAAAAGAATCCTCGAAGCAAACACATTTGGGATTCTAAATGGGGGATGAAGAAAAACATATATGCTCAATGAAGAGCAAAACAACGGATTTCAAACACCCCTCACATTGCTATATCAGATCCATTGTGGGATCATTTTGTATAAGACCACAAAGACCACAAACACACTCACCACACTAATACTCATAATTAGTGTATATTCCACATAAAATTTGACAAAAGTTCTTTTATGAGATGGACTAATTAATAACATGCCACATACTACAGCCCTTGTACTAAAAATAAACACCACCATTTTAACAATTTGACATGAACAAGTTATTAACACTTGGGCTTGTGTAAGACCCCGATGTTAATTAATTCGGATTAACGATGATTAAGCAAACGTGGATAATTAAAAGTACAGACTTTGCATTAAGGTGTTCCGGACTACGATGAGACAAGCAACTACTGGAACATGTTTTTAGTGCTTGTGCATGTGCATGATCACGTGACACTTGGAGAACACTTGACACTAATTAATTACTCATGTTTAATATATGATTTTGGACCATTAATCTTGCAAGACAGTGATGTATTGACATATGGATTCCATAATACATCAAATGAGTAAACAATTATCCACCAAGCCTTAAATTTTCAGCCACCTCATTTCAATGGAAGACCATTCATCTCTCTTCCCACTCACCTTAAAATTTCCTCCTCCATCTGTAAAGACCCTATTACCTTTAGTGCGGATTAAAGGCATAAGAAAAGCTAAACATACATCTATCAGAGTATAAAGTTCGTGTTGATGCCCCGAGCTATTAGGATTACAATACCAAAATAAAATTCCAAAAAGATTAATTACGTTCCCACTAATGAATGTTAATCCTATAGTTTTACACTACTCCTAGAGTAGAGACTATACAAAAGAATCCCATCATCCTATACCAATAGCGCTCCTCACAAGCTCACTGCATCAACCCGATCCATAGCCCTTCATGCCAAAAAGTACCTGCAGGAACAACCCCAAAACCATGAGCATGTAACAAACCATATTCACAATAATATGATTGTAATATAGAAATGCATAAACCGTAAATACGAATCACTTCCTGTATTTAATACATTTAAATGCTCCCTTTGGTTGTCACTGTACCACAATCATAATCAATATATAATACCGATAATGTATGTCATGACATGCATCAATTCCATGAATACCAATGGCCATTTCCACTCTTATTATATCAGTGGCATAATACCCCTCGCGTTAACATGACAGCGGCATCAATACCCCTCGCTTCGACATATTATGTGATGTCCCCGAAATGATTATGTGCAATTGAACATTAATTATGTTTATGTGAGGATTATGGTATTAATTCATTGGTGTGGGATTAATAATAATGGGAAATGCTTAGTCATACGATGGCCATGACCTAGTAATGCATTTTAGGGTGCATGTGATACATTTGGGTATTTGAGTTATGGCATGGTTATTTGGGGTGGGTGTTGATTGTTTGTGGTAAAGCATGTTTAATCAGAGATTTGATGCACTTTATTTGAGAAGATGCTATAAAATATCTTGTGAGGATATTTTAATACATCATGCTAAATACCGGGACAAAAACTTAACCTACTCATTAAACCCCACCACTCAACCCATACCCTTGCACCCATGCCTCTTTCACTCATTCAACACTCAACCTCGCACCACTCATTCTCTACCATTTTCTTCCCCATTTTTGTCCAACATCAGTCCAGCAATGAGGAGAGGAAGATTTACTTCCATATTGCTTCAAACCTTACAAAAAGTTGGAGCAAAAAGGGTGAGGAACCATATCATGTAATGGTATATGTTTTGGTTGAGTTTAAATAAATTGTTGAGTAGAAATGGCATGTGTAGTAGCTTTTTGTTGAGAATATTATTTTGTGTGGTGACATGGTAGTATAATGGAGTATTTTGTATGTTAAGTTGTTGGGGTATGATAGTTTGTGGTATGTTTTATGGTAGCCTGAGGATGGTTCTCGAAAATGGTGGCTTTTCGCGATTACAGACATTGGCGATCGATCGACGCATTTTCCATGATCGATCGCGAGCACCAGAGTGCGAGGCAAAAGCTTTCGGCGATCGATCACGAGTTCGCGCGATCGATCAGCGAAGTCAGCGATCGATCGGCATGTTTTCAGCAATCGATCGCGGAATGTTGAATTTTGGGCATTGAGGCAGTAGCATCCCGCGATCGATCGGGGCCCATTGGTGATCGATCGCGAGAAGCCAAATTTTGTGTTTTAATTATTTATTGTGGGATTTTAGGTATTGGGCTATTATTGGCTTCTAATATTGGTTTGTGTGATTGTGTAGAACCATCCCAGGTGGCAACACAGCCAAGGAAGTAAAGTACTACCACACCCTACGTTTGGAAAGGTACGTAGAAGACGTACAGGCACCCAACGGTACATGTATTTTTTGTACTTATTGGAACATGCATTGAGGATGCAAGTATATATGAAATTGTGCATTGTGAATGCAAATACATGTTGAATTATGCATTTTGATTGCATATGTGTATGTTGAACACTTGGTGCACATCCCATGAGTCATGGTTATATTGGAGTGATGATTTTAATGCTTTGCCGCTGTCACTTGAAGCGATGATATAATACTTGCCGCTGTCATATTATAGCGAGGAATGAATATTTGCCGCCAAATGGTGAAGCGAGGGTATTGCCGCATGTCGCATTTGAGCGAGGTTATTCAATGTCGCTAATTTGTCGAAGCGAGGGGTATTGGTGCCACTGTCATGACAAGCTAGGTGCATTAAAATACACTGTTATAACAGACTAGGGATTGGTAATTCGTGATATGTCATGACATTTGTGAAACCATTGAATAATCCATTGATTATACTCATGAGTTATTATACAGGGACAACCAAAAAGGGGGCGTTAAAATGCAAATGGTGAAACATGAAGTATTTTGTATTTACGGTTTCTGCATTTACGCTTTTTAATCATGCTACATTTAGTATTGATTATTATATGTTCATGATTTGGGGGGCTGTCCTTGTAGGTACATCTTGGCATAAAGGGGCTAAGGTCGGGTTGACGCAGTGAGCTAGCGAGGAGGGCTTCTGATATAGAAGTTGGGATCATTTTGTATAGTTTCTACTCTAGGAGTAGTGTAAATCTATGGGATTAACATTCATTTTGTTAGGAATGTAATTAATCCATTTGGAAGTAATTATCTTGGCATGCAACCCTTAAAGATCAAGGCCTCAACACGAACTATTTACACTCTGATAATACACTTTAGCTCTACTTATGTCCTTATTTCACAATTAAGGAACTAGGGTCCTTACATATTAGCGGCATAATATCCCTCGCAATAGTAATATGACAGCAGAATTATCCTTCGCTTCGACATATTTGCGGTAAATTCTTCATCGCTATAATATGACAGCGGCAAGTATTTTATCATCGCTTCGACATGAAGGCGGCAAGTATTCTTCATCATTGGAATATAACATCGACTCACAACACATGCACCAATGCATGCAATATACATATGCAACCGTAATGCATAACCAACCCATGTATGCAGAAATAATGCATAATCAAGACCATGTATGCAACCATCATGCATAATTAAATACATGTATGCAACCATAATGCATAACCAAATTCAATGCGTAAAAATACGTTTTACCGTCCGATGCCCGTACGTCTCACTACGTACCTTTGTTCCAAAAGTGGAGATGTCGTAGGACTTTATCTCCTTGGCGGTGTTGCCATCTGGGATGGTTCTACACATTCACACAAATCAATATTAGAAGCCAATAATAGTCCGATACCAAAAATCCCACAAAAATAACCAAAATATTCATATTTGACGTCTCGCGATCGATCGCCAATATGTCCCGATCGATCGCGAGAAGCCACTGCCTCATCGCCCAAAAATTCCCATTCCGCGATCGATCAGCCGAGTTTGTGCCGATCGATCGCGGCTTCGCCGATCGATCGCGCCAAACTCGCGATCGATCGCACAAGCCTACTGGAGCCTCCCTGGGGCTCGCGATCGATCGCGAAAGCCTGTACACACAATTTTTGGCCATTTTCCACATTTCATCTTCTCCAATCCATTTTCCTTCAAATCCATCCCCACCATTAACACCAAAACTTCAAAAACCACCAATAAAACCACCAATAAAACCACCAACCATCACAATACTACCGACAATCAACAAAATCCAACACATTTCTTACCATAAAACCATAACCCAACCAACAACACCATATACCCAAACAAACCCATTTTATTTCCCAAAAATACAAACCCATTTCAAACCAAACTTCATAAAATTAACAAGGAGGAATCTATACCTCTATTGGACTTCAAATCCTACCAAGAATCCAACAATGAAGATTTTGCAAGGATTTCTTCTCCTCCTCTAAGCAAGAAACGAGATGGGGTTTTTGGGGATAGGGTTGGGAGAGTTGTTTGATAAAGAGTGATGGGAGGAGTAAGGTAATGGGGTATAAGTGGGGTTTAAAATAACATGGTACAGTAATTAACATGATGTATAAAATATCCCCAACATGATATTTTAAAAGCATTTTCCAAGAATGCACCAAAACTCTAATTAAAAACATGCTTTACCCAAAATAATTAACACCCACTCCAAATAAATCATGCCATAACTCAATTTCCCAGCATGCATCACATGCACCCTGAAATGCATTACCAAGTCACGCCCACCGCATGACTAAGCATTTCACCATATCAATTAATTCAACACTAAATTAATTAACACCATAAATATCACATAAACATAATTAATGCCCAAATGCATATAATTATTTCGGGGATATAGCAATACTCCTTTACTTATAGTATTTCACCCTCGAAATCGCATGCACTTACCAATCCGAAACTAAACGTAAATCACATACCATAAAATTGTTTCGGGTAGTGCTGCACCATATGCCGCTCCGTCTCCCACGTGGCCTCCTCGACACCCCTGCAATCCCACTGAACCTTGACAATCAGTATCACCTTGTTCTGAAGTCTGCGATCAGCTCTATCCAGAATCCTGACTGGTCGTTCCACGTAAGACACATCAGAATCTAACTGCACCACAGAATGCTGCAACACGTGCGACGGATCGGCTCATACTTCCACAACAAAGATACATGGAACACGTCATGAATACCAGATAATGACGGTGGCAAAGCCAAACGGTAAGCCAAGGTACCGATGCGCTGTAAAATCTCAAACGGTCCCACATACCTCGGAGACAATTTACCGCGCATACCAAACCGCACTACACCACTAAAAGGTGAGATTTTCAAAAAGACCTTGTCTCCCAACTGAAATTCCAACGGTCTCCGCCGTTTATTTGCATAGGCTGCCTGTCTATCCTGGGCTACCTTCATTTTCTGTCGGATAATCTTTATCTTTTCCTCCATCTCCCGAATCAATTCGGGTCCTCCGACTGATTTGCTAGCCAAATCATCCCAGTACAATGGCGACTTGCAACGCCGACCATATAGAGCCTCGAATGGAGCCATCTGAATACTCGCCTGATAGCTATTGTTGTATGAGAACTCTACCAAGGCCAATGAATCTTACCACAAAGCATCAAAATCTAATACACATGCCCGTAACATGTCCTCGAGCTTCTGTATAGTACGCTCGGTCTGACCGTCCGTTTGGGGATGATATGCCGTGCTCAATCTTACTTCAGTACCCAAAGCTGACTGAAGACCTCCCCAAAAGTGAGATGTAAACCGTGGATCTCTATCGGACACAATAGAAACTGGAATCCCGTGCAACCTCACTACATCCCGAACATACAACTGAGCCATCCTCAAGTATGTGAATGCCATACTGTAGGGAATGAAGTGAGCTACTTTCGTCAACCTATCAACTATCACCCAAATCGCATCAAACCCCGAAGTAGTCCTCGGCAAGTGGGTCACAAAGTCCATGTATATGTGTTCCCACATCCATTCTTGTATCTCCAAGCTCCTCAACTCGCCACCAGGCCTTTGCCTTTCTGCCTTCACCTGTTGACACATCAAGCATCTCTTAACGAATTCTAACACATCTCGTTTCATCTTTTCAACCAAAATTGATCACATAGATCCTTGTACATATTCCTTCCGCCTGGGTGGATACTAAGCCTGCTGCTATGAGCTCGGTCTAAGATCCCTCTACGCAACTCCGGCGTACTTGGAACTACCTAACGGTTACCCAATCTCAAAGAACCATCCTCAGCCACTCTGAACTTTGATGGCTATCCAAGAAGTACCAATGTTAACCACCTCTGAATCTCCTCATTTGTCTTCTGAGCTCTCCTGATATTCTCATAAATATCTGGTTCTGCCAATAGAGTTGACGCACATACCGGTGATGTATCCACATAGAAATCATAGCCCAGATTACAGTAAGAAGTCATCATAGCCGATAAATGTATGACGTCCTCAGCAGTACTCTTTACCTTACGACTCAAAGCATCTGCTGTCAAGTTCGCCTTCCCAGGATGGTACTCAATCTTGAAATCATAATCCTTGAGTAACTCCATCCATCTCCTCTGTCTCATATTCAGGCGGAATTCAGCTCCGCCTGAGTAAATAGGAACTTCAGGCTCTTGTGATCCGTATAAATGGTAAACGACGTACCATATAAGTAATGCGCCAAATCTTCAAGGCAAAAATGATAGCCGCCAGCTCCAAGTCATGAATTGGATATCTTGTCTCATGCGGCTTCCACTGCCTCGATGCATAATCTATCATATGCTTATCCTGCATCAGTACACATCCCAAGCCCTGCAGTGATGCATCAGTGTATAGAACAAGCCTCTTGTTCTCCGTAGGAATCACTAACACAGGTGTTGTCGTCAACCGGTGCTTCAACTCTTGGAAGCTCTGCTCACAAGCCTCAGACCAATAGAATGGTACTCCCTTTTGAGCCAACTAGTGTCAAAGGCTTAGCAATCTTAGAAAATCCTTCGACAAAGCGTCGGTAATAACCAGCTAAACCAAGAAAGCTCCGTATCTCGGGCACAGAAGTGGGTGCAGACCACTCCATCACTGCCTCCACCTTCCTGGGATCCATTGATATCCCACTGCTAGAGATGACATGCCCCAAAAAAACAACACTGCTCAACCAGAACTCACACTTGCTGAGCTTGGCAAATAACTGATTATCTCTGAGGATCTGGAGCACTGTCCGTAAGTGTCTCACGTGCTCCTCCTCACTCCGAGAGTAGATAAGTATGTCGTCAATAAACACTATGACGAACTGGTCAAGATATGATTGGAACACCCAGTTCATCAAACTCATAAAGACAGTCGGGGCGTTCGTCACACCGAACGGCATAACAAAGAACTCATAGTGCCCATACCGAGTCCGGAATGCTGTCTTCTGAACATCCTCCTCTCTGACCCGAATATGATGGTACCCAGACCTCAAATCAATCTCGCTATACAACTTCGTACCCTGCAACTGATCAAATAAGTAGTCAATACTTGGGAGAGGATAATTGTTCTTCACCGTTGCCTTATTCAATTGCCTGTAATCGATGCACAACCGCATCAAACCATCCTTCTTCTTAACGAACAGAACCGGCCCTCCCCAAGGCGATACGCTAGGGCGTATGTAACCTTTGTCAAGGAGTTCCTGTAACTGCTCCTTCAATTCCCTTAACTCCGTCGGTGCCATCCTATAAGGGGCACGAGAAATAGCGGACATTCCCGGTAACAACTCAATCCCAAACTCGACCTCTCTAGTCGGTGGGAACCCTGGAATTTCCTCCGGAAACACATCAGCAAACTCTGCCACCACGGGTACATACTCAACCCTCAACTCTTTATTCTTTCCCGCCATGTCCATGGCATAGATAAGATAGCCTGTGTGTCCACGTTCCAATAATCGGTACATTTTGACCGCCGATATCAACGGAATCTTCGTACGAGAATCGTTCCCATAGAAAGTCCATTGAATCCCCATATCAGATCGGAACCGAACAGACTTCTGCCGGCAATCCACCACTGCCTGATATCTATTCAGCATCGATGCCCACAATGCAATCAAAATCCGACATACCCAACACAATAAATCTGCCTTCAACTCATTACCCTCAAAATAAATGAGGCAGTCAGCAAGAAACCGGTCAGTAATAACATTCTTCCCAGTGGGTGTTGAGACCAAAAAAGTCGTGGGTAATGGAGACGTGCACATAAGATGTCTCTCTACAAAATCCGCAGACACAAAGGAGTGCGAAGCACCTGTGTCTATCAAAATAAAAGCGCAATATGTAAATAAAAGGCACGTACCAGCTATCACCTCCTGTGAAGCTTCCTCGGCCTGCTCCCTATTCAGTGCATAAACCTGCCCTAGTGGTGGCCCCATTGCCTGACCTCCCATCTGTTGAGGCATCATCGGTCGCCTCTGCTGCACTGTCCCAATAGTAAATCTTCCTCTGCCTTCCCTCAGGTCTATTTGTCCTTCACGATTAGGACAACGTCGAGCAATGTGGCCTTGCTTGCCACATCCATAACATGCAGAACAACCATGCATCAAATGCGGCCCTCCACAGAAGTGACACTTTACTTCTCCAACTCTACTTGCTTGAGTTGGTCCTCCAAAGGTGGATGCACTGCCCCTCTGGTCCCCTTGTTTCCGACTATCCGACCGCTTCCCACTAAATCAGGAAGAAAATGAAGTCCCACGTGATTTAAAAGATCCTCCCCAAGGCCTCAAATTATCAGATGAAGATCTTTGCGATGGAAATTGTGGGGGTACAACATCAATATAAGCACCCACTCCAATCTCTGCCAGCTCTGCTCTAGTAAGAGCATCATCAAAAGAGCTGGGGTTATTGGAGATAACCCGGTCAAATAGTTCTGGCCTCAAACCCTTCAAGAAATGCCTCATCTTGGCATGCCCATTGGTAGCGATATGAGGGACATAACTCAACAGCGATGAATAATGCATGGCATAGTCCGAGACAGTCATGCTCCCCGCTTCAGATTCGTGAACTCATCTTCTTTCATCTGCCTAGTAGCAGTAGAAAAGTACCGGTTCAGAAACCGGAATAAAGACCAGTCTATCATCATCCCCTGAGCCCTCAATTCCATCACTGTTGTCATCCACCACATGGAAGACTTCTTAGCCAACTGAAACTCGGCTAGCCTTAATGAAGCAGTCCTAGCACAAGGTGCAGACACACATATCTGCTCAATCCTTTCTAGCAATTCCTCTGCTTCCTCCCCTGTCTCGGTTCCCTCAAAGCGGGGCGGATGAAAAGTCAGAAACTGTGTCAGGCTTAACTCACCAGGCAATAATGACTGTGCAATAGGCTCAACACCCACAGCTGGTGGTGGTAGGGGATTTGTCTTTGCGATACTAGCATTTACACTCCCCACTGTCATCCACCTCCTCATTAAGATTTTCCAAATTTCTGGCTGCTGTGATGCCCGGGGATTAATGGTGTTAATCTCGGTGTAGTAATAATCCTTAATGGATTTTAGTGGTGGCAATTACGAATTAATTGCGGTTTTGGGACTCCCGGGGGTTTTAAATCCTGTTTTTGGAGTCGTTGGATCCAAGGGATGAGATTATATTCTCATCGTGGTGATAACCTTGGAATTTGGTTTTTGGTGGTACCTGGGGTCCGGGGCACTTTGTATTGGGGCTGGTATTGTGAATTGAGATTGGAGAGATAATTTTTGAAAACAGATGATTTTTAATGAGTCATGATGTATTTGTGAAGGACTCGGGATTTCTGAACCTTGGTACTATATATACCAAATGGACTCGATGTTTGATCATTTTGGATCTCATCTCTCTCTCTCTCTCACCAGTGTCCCTTCCCCAAACCCTTTTCCCTTCCCTTTTCTCCTTGGAAGCAAAATAGATGGGGCTCATCTTGGAAGCCGGATTTCTCGAAGATAAGTTGGTAATCTCCTTCCCCTCGCTTTTATCTTCGTATTGATTGTAATTTGGAGGTGTATGGTTGAGTTTTGGGTTGGATTTGGGTTTTGGAAGATTTTTGTAAAATCTTGAAATCTTATGGGTTTTGTTTTAAAATGGATTTTAACCCTTGTTGAGTATATAGGGTGCTTGTATGTGGTTATTTTAGAGTTGGAGGAAGTTTGGGTATGAATGGTGGATGTTTTTTAAGCTTTTAAAAATGGTGATTTTCGGGTTCGCACAGCGATCGATCGATCCGTGCTAGTGCGTAATGTTGAGTGTTTAGTTCTGTCTTTAGCGATCGATCGGTATGAGCGACCGATCGATCGGTGGGGGCTAGCGATCGATCGGTGGGGGCTAGCGATCGATCGGTAGTTTGGACCGATCGATCGGTGCAAAGTCGTAGCTTAAATCAAATTTTTGAACAGTTACCGATCGATCGGTAATGGTGACAGATCGATCGGTAATGCGATTTTGGAAAATTGTATTTTGGGTTCTCCCTCGAGTTTTAGGGAGCATTTATCGACCATTTACTATTTAATCATCATGTTGGGATGATTGGGGTCGGATTTCATGTTTGTGCACATGAATTTGGGACTACTCATTTGTTAGGAATCAATCAAGCAATACGCAGCAGAAAATAAAACTTGTTTCCTACCACTGGACCTATACAAAGTTAATCATACCGAGATTGATTAAGAATCGTACCCTTGTAGCGTGTTTGTAGCAAAATCCTCGTTGCAAGACCACGAGTCACGAACAAAGATTTGCACCTTCGTCTCTACGTATCCACACGACCAAATCGAAAAGGTGTTCAAGAACAAGTTGCTAGACTCGTTCTTAAACCAAAACAAGACTCACGGTTCAAACCGATCAACGACGGCCGTTCAAAACTCCACTACACAACGGCGGCGGCGGCGGGGTGTAGGGGCGAGAAGGCGACGGCCGAGAGTGAGCTTGTGGAGGCTATTAGGTTTTCGAAGATTGATTAATTCTTAATTAACATTTTTCTCAAATTATAATATATGTTAGATTTAATTAAAGGCTTTCTCAAAGCCTCATTGGCCCATACCCAATCTATTAATTAAATCCATACATCTAATACTTATAATTAAGACTCTTCTTAATTAATTAATTCATCCAATGAATTATATCTCTTTTATCGATTTAATCTTTTGTGTGACCCGATAGGATCTTGCAATGTTGGCAGCGACATAAAATCTAATTTTATGTCACAAGCAATGAGCGGTATCTAGCAACACATCAAGGCTACCCAAATTACAAGAATGTCACTCGACATAACCTACGGACTGTGATAATATTAACCATGTACCTTAATCCCTTTGTCCATTGTGTTTAGATTGAACACGAGTCATGGAATAGTCATACTCATATATTCAATCTTTTATTTCTTGATCCCCAAGTAGAACTAGAATAAACGAATAAGCTCGATATCACATATTGACTCATTCGAGCACGGCCATGCATTTTAGTTTTACTTGATCAAGGGCCCTAACACTTCTCCTGTTATATAGGAGGGACAAATCCTTTCTCGATCAATCAACATCCCTCTACATAATTCGTGGTGTATCCAATGATTTATTTTATAGTTTACCCTGTTACAGGTAACGTTTGACAATATCAAGATACATGACTCCTTATGTTGTGATCTCTGGTGATCTCAAGTCGTAAGGATTACATACATTATTATCACTATGAGAATTGCTTATGACGTTCATATAACTATCCATGTACCATTCTCATGGTGGGTCTGTCCAGTACATCGTTCTCTAACATGTACCCATGTGTTGATTTGATATCTCATATCTATGAACAATTCATCAATCAAAACATACTAGTCTCAATGTATTATCATTATCCTTATTCATGATAATACTTGACTAAGGACAATCTTTAAGAACAATACAATATTATTCTAAGGACATTAACTTATATATTAATTCATATTACACAGATAATCGAATAATATATAATAATGAATTGCCATTAACAAAATCATAATACAGTGTATGTCATAAACAATCATCTAATGAATTGTCTTAGGGCATATCCCAACAAATCTCCCACTTGCACTAAGACCAATCAGACATATACTTAATGCCGAGAAATCTAGTATGACGATCATGCTTATGCTGTGATAGTGGCTTCGTCAGTGGGTCAGATACATTATCTTCAGTTGGTACTTTGCATATTTTTACATCTCCTATTTCAACGATTTCTCGAATGAAATGAAAGCGCCGAAGTATGTGCTTGGATCTTTGGTGAGATCTAGGTTCCTTAGCCAATGCGATGGCTCCATTGTTGTCACAATAGAGTTCAATCGGATCTAGTATGCTAGACATCACCCCAAGTTCAGAAACGAACTTCTTGATCCAAACAACTTCCTTTGCTGAATCTGAGGCTGCAATGTATTCAGCTTCAGTTGTAGAATCGGCTACTGTCTCTTGCTTTGAAATCTTCCAGCTTACAGCACCTCCATTTAGGCAAAACATATATCCTGATTGTGATCGGAAATCATCTTTGTCGGTTTGGAAGCTTGCATCAGTGTAACCTATTACATTGAGCTCTTCCTCACCTCCATAAATCAAGAATGTATCCTTAGTTCTTCTCAAATACTTCACGATATTCTTGACTGCAATCCAGTGACATTCACCTGGATCAACCTGATATATGCTCGTCATGCTCAAAGCATATGAGACATCGGGACGAGTACCTATCATGGCATACATGATAGATCCAATAGCTGACGCATATGGAATCTTACTCATGCGTTGTCTCTCATCTGGTGTTGAAGGACACTGATCCTTCGAGAGATGTATCCCATGTGTCATAGGGACGAATCCTTTCTTTGATTCTTGCATGCTAACCCGTTTTAGCACTTTGTCTATGTATGAACTTTGACTTAGGCCAAGCAATCTTCTTGATCTATCTCTATATCTCTTGATACATAATACGTAGGTGGCTTCACCTAAATCTTTCATAGAAAAACAATTCCCTAGCCAAATCTTTACAGATTGTAAGGCAGGGATATCATTCCCAATTAGAAGTATGTCATCTACCTACAATATTAGGAAGATAATTATGCTCCCTACTGACCTTCTTGTAGACACAAAGTTCATCTACGTTTTTGATGAAACCAAACTCTTTGACTGCATCATCAAAACGAAGATTCCAACTCCGAGAAGCTTGCTTCAATCCATAAATGGATCGTTGTAGCTTGCATATCTTTCCAGCATCCTTTGGATCGACAAAACCCTCAGGTTGTGTCATGTACACATTCTCAAGTAAATTTCCATTAAGGAAAGCTGTTTTGACATCCATCTGCCAGATTTCATAATCATGAAATGCAGCTATTGCAAGTAAGATCCTAATGGATTTAACCATGGCAACTGGTGAAAAAGTTTCATCATAGTCAATACCATGAATTTGTTTGAAACCTTAAGCAACCAGTCGACCTTTAAAGGTTTGTACATTACCATCCATGTCGGTCTTCTTCTTGAAAATCCAGTTGCACCCTATGGGTCTTACCCCTTCAGGCGGGTCAACCAAAGTCCATACTTTGTTTGCATACATGGATTCCATCTCAGATTTCATGGCTTCTTGCCATTTCTCAGAATCAGTGCCCATTATAGCTTCTTGATTAGATGACGGCTCATCCTCATCAATAAGTAGTAAGTCACCTTGCTGAGTCACAAGAAATCTATATCTCTGTGGCTCACGGTGTTCTCTTACAGACCTACGCTGGGTTTGTGTCTCTTGAGCAGGCATTTCATCCACAACAGCTTGTGGTGTCTGCTCTGTTTCCATCTGAATATCATGTTCAATGTTTTCTTGTGGTTGAACTCACTAAGTTCTATTTGTCTCCCACTGGTTCTTCTCGAAATAAATTCTCTTTCAAGAAAGACACCAGTCCGAGCAACAACTACTTTGTTCTCGGTGGGATAATAGTAATAGTATCCTTTCGTTTCCTTAGGATACACCACAAATAAACACTTATCAGATTTGGGTCCAAGTTATTGGAGATGTGACGTCTCACGTAAGCCTCACAACCCCAAATCTTCATAAAAGACATACTAGGACTCTTCTTAGTCCATATCTCATATGGTGTCATTTCTACTGATTTAGATGGAACACGGTTCAATATAAATATTGCTGTTTCTAAAGCATGTCCCCGAAAGAATGTCGGAAGATCTGCATGACTCATCATTGATCGAACCATGTCCAACAAAGTTCGATTCCTCCTTTCGGATACACCATTCCATTGTGGAGTATACGGAGGAGTGAGTTGTTTTTTTACTTCATTCTTGAAATCTTTGACTTTTCAAAGGTTTCATGTTTATGTTTCATCAGGCACACATACCCATATCTACTGAAGTCATCAGTAAATGTAACTAAGTATTGAAAACCACCTCTAGCTTGTGTGCTTATTGTTCCACATATATCACTATGTATGAGACTCAATAAATCATTTGTCCTTTCAACATGTCCCTTGAAAAGATCTCTAGTCATCTTGCCCATTAAACAAGATTCACATGTTTCATATGATTCAAAATCAAATGAATCTAATACTCCATCCTTATGAAGTTTTGATATGCAATTCTCGTTTATATGGCCCAAGCGACATTGCCATAGATAAGTTGGATTAGAAACATTATTCTTAATCCTTTTAGTATTTATGTTATAGATAGGCATATCTAGATTTAAAACATAACCACCATTAATCGATTGTGCACTAGCATAAAACATATCATTCAAATAAATGGAGCAACATTTGTCCTTTATAATAAATGAAAAACCAATCTTGTCCAAACAAGAAATTGAAATTATGTTTCTAGTAATAGATGGCACAAAATAACAGTCTTGTAAATCTAATAATAAACCAGAAGGTAAAGTTAATGAAAAATCTCCAATAGCTAATGCAGCAACTCTTGCTCCATTTCCCACTCGGAGATCAACCTCGCCTTTCGCCAACAACCTACTCCTTTTGAGATCCTGCACATTAACACAAATGTGAGAACCACATCCAGTAACTAATACCCATGATGAAGAAGTAGATAAATTGACTTCTATAACAAAAATACCTGAAGCAGAAGTCACACTTCCTTTTGTCTTCTTAAGATCTTCCAGATATAATTTGAAGTCCCTCTTCCAATGACCGGTCTCACCGCAATGGAAGCAGTTCCCTTCCTTAGCCACTCCTCCCTTTGGCTTGAGTGCAGAAGCATGAGGCTTAGACTTAACAAAGACTTTCTTGTTCTTCTTGTAGTCTTTTGCTTTAGTCTTTCCTTTGCTCTTATTCACAATAAGAACATTAGTAGGCTTAGACTTCTTTGAATTTCCTTCATATGTTCTCAACATACCAAGCAATTGCGGTAGCGTCTTTTCGATTTCAATCATATTGTAATTCAAGACAAATTGACGGTAGCTATCAGGCAACGATTGCAAGATTACGTCAGTGGCCAACTCTTGGTCCAACGGAAAACCCAGCTTCTCAAGATTCTCAATGTACCCAATCATCTTTAGTACATGAGTTCCAACAAGGGTTCCTTCTACCATTCTGAACTGGAATAACGCTCTAGAGACGTCATACCTCTCTTGTCTAGCTTGTTGTTGGTAGAGTTTCTTTAAGTGCTCGATCATATCGAACGCCTCCATTTCCTCATGTTGCTTCTGAAGCTCAGAGTTCATGGTGGCAAGCATAAGGCAACCAACATCAAGCGCGTCATTCTGATGCTTCTTGTAAGCATCCTTATCGGTTTTAGCAGCCGTTACGGGAGGTTCCTCAGCAGGTAAGGGTTCCTCTAGGACATATTGCTTTTTCTCTTGTTTGAGGACAATCCTCAAATTCCTATACCAGTCTAGGAAATTAGTCTCATTCAGTTTGTCCTTCTCAAGGAACGATCGCAATGATAGTGTGCTAGTTACGTTGTTTGATGCCATGGATATCTACAATATAAATATGCAAAATAAGTTTATGATTTTAATCATTTAATAAGGTCTTATATTAAATGATACTCCCACTATTTTTTGTTTAAAATATCAACCCTCGTAAACTTAGTGGGCCAAGATCCATATTTCACCTAATCCTGAGTTAGCTTTGGCTAATCACCCATGACTCGGTTATTTAGGTAGACAACACTTTGTCAATTACATCACATGTAATTCTTGGATGGTTGGACGAACAACACTTTGTTCTAATTCATCTAATGAATTATTATCCAACCCCATGCCTCTAGGTTCCCAATCCTAATGAGATAACCTAGTTAAGTCGGACCGATTTTTTAAAATAATCATGGATATCAACTTTATCCTTTCGCGCATTACTAAGATTGTCACGGTGCTTTGCTTTGGCAAACCCACACATGTTCAATCGAAGTCTTGACGTGTATTTTTAATTGGAAGGCATCTTGATTTGACTTAATATTATAAGATGGATTCATTGATCTCATGGTTTTATTAATATTGAAAATATGTCTGGTACATATATGAATATATACATATCTACATATATGTATATCAAGCATCAATATTAAATAAAAAAGTAAACATGCATCTCATACATCAACATAAAATAAACGTGACATGGTTATAGCCCCAACTAATGATTTTCTCAAGCCAATGAGAAAATACTATAAGGTCAACCTAAGGTAACTTCTCCAAGCACCTCTTTGGCTCCCTATTGTGAATGGCCTCCTCATCCCGGCACCTATGTCCATCTTCATTGATCTCCATCAACAAAATAAACTATACTATATAACAATTACATGATATAGAGAATTCCTCGAGTTACATTCGAGGGGAACGTAGGGGAGGGATAACATTTAGAAAAATAGAGAAGGCACGACTCACAGGCCATATTAAATTACAAACATTCACAAAATCCTATCTAATAGGTCATAGGGCTATAACCATGCACCATGCTCAAACAAACACATAAAACACGCTATAACAATTAATGAATTAAATTCTAAACATTTTAAAATTTAATTTCAATTAAAACTGTAAAATAAATTTTATGAAATTATCGTACGCTCGGCACATCACATGTCACGGATCCTTAGCCCAAACCCACGGCCAACCAACCACGCATGTGACTAAGGTTCGAAACCCTAACCATTTCGGTGCCGTCTTGGACCGAATGGGGCTAAGGGTTCGAAAACCTAGCCCTCTCGCATGTGGCGGCCGTCTCATGTAGCCAAGGGTTCGATAACTCTAGCCACAAGACGGCGGCGGCTGAGAGCCATGCAGCCTAGGGTTCGAAACCCTGGCCCAACGGCGGCGGCTTGGCCATGCACGAGCCAAGGGTGTAGGGTCTTCCTACCTTAACATCATATTATACACGTATTATGGACTAAACATGCCTTCATAACCTCTTAAGGGTTCCGGTTGTAGCTTTGAGCTAAGAAGATTATAGGCCAAAATAAAATTTCAAAAGCTAATTAATTACATTCTCAATAATGAATGTTAAAGCTATAGGTTTACACTACTCCTAGAGTAGAGACTCTCAAAATCCTGTATCCTATATTCATCTTACTCCTTTTAGCTCACTGCCTCAACCCGATCCTAGGCCCTTCGGTCCAAAGGTGTACCTACAGGAACAACCCAACGTGAGCATGTACATCATTACTGAACATCATAAGGTAATGACATATAAATAAATGCATGAAAAATAATCGTAACACATACTTCCTGGTTAATCGTATTAACACACTTAGTTGTCCCTGTTTTATAGTCATGCATATGGGCATCTTACCCTATCGTATGGCATCTTACCATATCATAACATCGTGTTGCATCTTACCACTAGGGCATCTTACCCTATCGTATGGCATCTTACCATATCATAACATCGTGTGGCATCTTACCACGAGGGCATCTCACCCTATCGTATGGCATCTTACCATATCATAACATCGTGTGGCATCTTACCACGAGGGCATCTTACCCTATCGTATGGCATCTTACCATATCATAACATCGTATCATCTTTACTTATCATGACATCATTATCATAAACTTACTTGTCATAATCATCATCATAAACATCATATCATCTTTACTTATCATAAACATCATCATCATAAATTTACTTATCAAATCATTATCATAAACATCATATCATCTTTACTCATCATAAACATCATCATCATAATACTTGTGCAATCATTGCATAATTATAGTATAGAAGTATGGTTTACCGTCCGATGCCCGTACGCTTCTTACGTACCTTAATTCCAAAAGTGGAGGAGTTGGAGAACTTTATCTCCTTGATGTTGTGGGTACCTGGGATGGTTCTACATAACCATATAAATCGATATTAGAAGCTAATCATAGTCCAATATCCAAAAATCCCACAAAGACATCAAAAATACACATTTTTATACCTCCCGATCGATCGCGAGATCATACTGGACGAGGCTCAAAAATTCACATCTTGGCGATCGATCGCCACTTTTAGCGCGATCGATCGCCAGCCTCGCCGATCGATCGCCCAAAGGTGGTGATCGATCGCCAAATGCTACTGGCGCCACTGCTGGCTGGCGATCGATCGCCACAAACGGGCGATCGATCGCCAGTCCCTGTACATCGAAAAATCGCCATTAATGAGCATTTTTCAAGCTCTACCTCAAGCTATCCGAACCCAAACTTTCCTACAATACTAACATCATCATAACCCACTAAAACCCACATAAAACACTTCAAAAATCATACCCCAAACATATATAACATATACCCAAAACAAACCCACATAAATCATTTCAAAATCACCCCATTTCAAATCCAAACATCATCAAAACTTTAGGAAGGGTTCCATACCTCTTGAAGACTCCAAATCTTGACAAAAATCACACAAACACAAGTTTTGTGGAACTTTCCTTCTCCTTCCTTGGAGGATTTCGAAAATGGGTAAAATGGTAGGGTTTGGGAGTGGTTTGGGGATTTAGAGTGTAAAAGGGTAAAGTGAGATAAAGTGTAGGAAAAAGGTGGGTATAATGGGGGTTAAAAGGGGTTGTGTAATTTAATTAAAATTTGTACCCCAAACTTAACATGATGTATAAAATACTCCAACATGGTATTTTAAAAGCGTTTTACAAAAATGCTACAAACATCCTCTAAAATCATGCTTTCTTCATAACTGGTAATTAAATATAATTAAATCATGTTAACACTTCATTACTCAACACATAAATCATTTACCACCTAATTCATCGTATAAACAGCATTAATGCCCAAATTGCATATAATTAATTTCGGGGCATCACAAAGGGTCCGAGACCCTAGCACCATGCGGCGGCCGTGATCTTCCATGTGAGCCAATGGCTCGGTTTTGATCACGAATACTTCGATCCGTCAATTATATCACATATAATTATTGCGATAATTCCCTCAAAATCGATTAATACCTATCATATATGAATTAAACAGTTTTAAAGCATGCAAAAGATTCAAAACATGATTAAAACAATTAATCATATAAATCCGATATGAGCTTTGTACACGGCTCTGATACCACTGTTAGGAATCAATCAAGCAATACGCAGCGGAAAATAAAACTTGATTCCTACAACTGGACCTATACAAAGTGAATCATACCGAGATTGATTAAGAATCGTACCCTTGTAGCGTGTTTGTAGCAGAATTCTCGTTGCAAGACCACGAGTCACGAACAAAGATTTGCACCTTCGTCTCTACGGTATCCATACGATCAAATCGAAAAGTTGTTCAAGAACAAGTTGCTAGACTCGTTCTTAAACCAAAAAAAAGACTCACGGTTCAAAATCGATCAACGACGGCCGTTCAAAACTCCACTACATCACGGCGGCGGTGGCGGTGTGTAGGGGCAAGAAGGCGACGGCCGAGAGTGAGCTTGTGGAGGCTATTAGGTTTTTGAAGATTGATTAATTCTTAATTAACCTTGTTCTCAAATTATAATATATGTTAGATTTAATTAAAGGCTTTCTCAAAGCCTCATTGGCATATACCCAATCTATTAATTAAATCCATACATCTAATACTTATAATTAAGACTCGTCTTAATTAATTAATTCATCCAATGAATTATATCTCCCTTTATCGATTTAATCTTTTGTGTGACCCGATAGGATCTTGCAATGTTGGCAGCGACATAAAATCTAATTTTATGTCACAAGCAATGAGCGGTATCTAGCAACACATCAAGGCTACCCAAATTACAAGAATATCATTGACTCGACATAACCTATGGACTGTGATAATATTAACCATGGAACTTAATCCCTTGTCCATTGTGTTTAGATTGAACACGAGTCATGGAATAGTCATACTCATATATTCAATCTTTTATTTCTTGATCCCCAAGTAGAAACTAGAATAAACGAATAAGCTCGATATCACATATCGACTCATTCAAGCACGACCATGCATTTTAGTCTTACTTGATCAAGGGCCCTAACACTTCTCCTGTTATATAGGAGGGAAAAATTCTTTCTTGATCAATCAACATCCCTCTACATAATTCGTGGTGTATCCAATGATTGTCTTTATAGTTTACCCTGTTACAGGTAACGTTTGACAATATCAAGATACATAACTCCTTATGTTGTGATCTCTGGTGATCTCAAGTTGTAAGGATTACATAAATTATTATCACTATGAGAATTGCTTCTGACGTTCATATAACTATCCATCTAGCATTCTCATGGTGGGTCTGTCCAGTACATCGTTCTCTAACATGTACCCATGTGTTGATTTGATATCTCATATCTATGAACAATTCATCAATCAAAACATACTAGTCTCAATGTATTATCATTATCCTTATTCATGATAATACTTGACTAGGGACAATCTTTATGAACAATACAATATTATTCTAAGGACATTAACTTATATATTAATTCATATTACACAGATAATCGAATAATATATAATAATGAATTGCCATTAACAAATCATAATACAGTGTATGTCATAAACAATCATCTAATAATTTGTCTTAGGGCATATCCCAACATTATTGATTATGAGTTATTGAATTGTGTTTAGCACATTTCTTCATCGGACCTCGGGATAGAGGCAGTGTTGGACTTGAACTTCGGAATTCTAAGGTACGTATAACGTACGAGCATAGCCTGTTATAATATTACAACTGTGAATTGCATGATATGTGATAATTGCAATGAATGAATGTTGAAATGCATGGTATATGGTGCTTGTAATAAATGGACAGTGAAGTGTATAGTAATTGGTAATTGCGATAAATGGAAATACGTTAGGAATTATATGGTGCATCTTTGAGCGAGCGACGATTGAGATCGCCATTGAGCGACCATCGGTTATGACGCCGCTATTGTTGAGCGTGCGTGGGGGTTAATATGCCGCTATTGTAGAGCGAGCTATGATATAAAACTATGGAATCATTGGTTAGATATATGTGATATCTACGGCCTATTACATAATGATTTTACCATGTTGATTTTGGAACTGGCGTAATAGAATGGTATTAGTTAATCTATGTGGCGATTAACTGGCTTTGGGAATTTGATGAGTTTGGTTATTTTGAGAATAGGGACAATATAAGGGATCCGGATGAGGATGATACCATCCAGGGAGTATCATTTAAATTCATGGCATTTACATTTGTAAATTATGAACTGTAATATTTTGATTAGTGGATTGCTGGTATTGGTATGCTCACCCCGTGTGGGGGTTGTCTCTGTTGGGGCAGGTGTTACAGGTGTAGCAGCAGCTTGGGAGTTGAGCTCGGGCTGTTGATTAGAGGTACTTCCAGGATCGAGGTACCAGAGCTGGTTGAATAAGTGCATAGATCCAGAGTTGAGATCGAGTTGTGCTTGGGAGGTGCTTCCAGGATTGAAGTACCAGTAACAGTATCTGGGAGTATGGTATTTTATACATTATGTACACATACGTTTATTTGGTGTTCGCTTGTGAGCAGTGTATATGTGTGCATGGGTTGTATAAAAGGCAAATGTCTTTTCCTTTTCATCTATATTGTGGTATGCAATTAATTGGGAACTGCTAGATGAATTGAGAATGTAATTAGTGTATCTCAGGGGAACATGATATGTCAAATGGTTTAGTTGGGAAACTGGAAATGACATGTAATGATTATGAGATTTTTGCATTAATTACGGATTAAGGGCACGGGGGTCCTTACAGCTGCCATGCTATAATACAAAGGTTCACAACAATACCTGTAACAATACATATGTTACACCGTTAGATAACATAAATAACAATAAACATGTTAGTATAACAATTATATACACCAATAAGCACCACATGCATAAACATGCTCATAAGTAAACACCTAGCCAACTTGTTGCTAAGGCTACCCTTCACTCATTCCCGGGTTCTCTAACCACTGCTCTGATACCACTAATGTAAGGACCCTATTACCTTTAGTGTGGATTAAAGGCATAAGATGTGATATCCCCGAAAGGATTATGTGTAAGCATGCTTTGATGTGTTAATTCTATTAACGGGTTAAGGGCGTGTTTTATGTGGGTGTGTCATATTTATTTTGATGATTTGGTTTAGGAGGCATGTTAGGTGTTTTTGATTGATGTATTGCTGTGGTAAGGTTATAAAATATCAAGGAGGGATATTTTATTACATCGTGCCAAATACCGGGATACAATTAAACACCACAAGGCCACCCAAACACACCACCCCCCCACCCAACTAGCCTGCAAACCCACGCCCCTACTCCCCTGTTTCCTGCAAAAATGTTTGGCCAAGCATGCTTTTGGTCATCAGATTTTAATCACTTTTCCTCCTCCAAAATATCTCCCCCTTCTCTCCTAAAACTCGACCCACATTCAGACAACATATAGGAAGAGGAAGATCACATTTTATTGCTCATTTTCTTGAAGGAAAGTCGAGCCAAAAATGGGTGAGCAATCATGCTGTAATGTTCTGAATTTGTGTTTGGGTTGAGTTAAAACTTAGGTGTTATTATGCATGGTGTTATTATGAAGCCCCTAACATGTTCCTTTGAGCATGATTTATGGTTTATGTATTAAATTTTCGGTTATGAAAGGTGGTCCTCGAAAATCTGGGCAAGTAAGATGCCCTGTTTTTGGTTAAGTAGGGGTTTATTCATGAGGATATGAAGCATGCTAGCTTAGGTTTTGATTAAACCTTTGATGTGAATACATGCATGGTAGTTTTGTGAAGTTCCTAGCATGTTTGTTCGAGCATGTTATATGTGTTATGTGGTAGATTTTGGCTTGAATATATGTGTTCGAAAATATGGGTAAAGAAATATGTTACCCTGTTTCCAGAAAGTTTTGGTGAACATTGATGTTGTTGGGTGATTTTCAAGCATGTGGGTTTTAAGTATGGGTATAACCTTGATTTGAATACACTCAGGGTATTATGTTGTAGCTCTTAACACATTTGTTCAAGCATGAAGTGTGCCTTATATGCTAGATTGGATGGTATGATTATGACGGTTGGAAAATTCTGGAAATCGCGAAGAACACAGAGCTACCGATCGATCGCCGCTGAAGGCGTGATCGATCGCTGAGGTCAAGTAGCATTTGGCGATCGATCGCCATTAAAGGGGTGATCGATCGCTGATTTAATTTTTTTGGTTAAAGAGGCAGTAGCATCTCGCGATCGATCGGGGCTGAGTGGCGATCGATCGCGAGATGACAAATTTTGGCAAATTGTTATATTTGATTTGTTTTTGGTATTGGATGGTATTGAAGCATCTAATATTGTGTTGTACACTTGTGTAGAGCCATCACAGGTAGCCACACAACACAGGGGATAGAGTCCTGCAATACACCATATTTTGGAAAGGTACGTAAGCGACGTACGAGCATCCCAACGGTAACATGTATTTTATGTTTGTCTATTTGACACATGATAGATGCAAAGTTGTGCATTAAGAGTATGATACATGTTGTTATGCATTGTTGTTGCATGTTTATGTTGTGGAATAAAGAGTGTGTATTCCACGAGTCAGGGTTATCCCAGTGATGATTTTAATGCTTACCGCTTAAAATATGGAGCGGGAGGGGGGAGGCTCGCTTGCACATGGAGGCGAGGTATGCCATACGAAGCGAGGAATAGATACCGCTTGTATGAAGAAGCGAGGAAGAAGTACGCTTGTTAAGAAAATTTCGAAGCGAGGGGCATTAAAATACACTGATGATAAACTGACTAAGAAAGATTTAAGATTAAGAAGTGAAGTTATGTCATGACATTTATTTAAAGAAGCCGTAATTTCATATAATGATTGATTATGAGTTATGGTATAGGGACAACCAATGGGCGTTTTAAATGCATTGGAAATACATGAAGTATTTTATATCTATGATTGTGCATTACGCTTTACATTCATATTATGTTAAGTATGAATTATGATGTGCTCATGTGTTGGGGGTTGTCTTTGTAGGTGCATTTAATACAGAGAACAAGGGTCCGGGTTGACACGTTGAGCTTTAAGGAGTGCTACAGGATTAGCAGAACAGGGTTTCATTTTGTATAGTTTCTACAAGGAGTGTAGTAGAACTATAGTCTTACACGTTGTTACTAAGAAATATAACTAATCCCTTTTGAAATTCTTTTGGTACTGTAATCTCAATAAGCTCAGGATATCAACACGGCCTAATACTCTGATTTATGAATGATTAGTTCTCTTAATTGCACCTTATGTTGTTGATTAGATAACGGGGTCTCACATTTAGTGGTATCAGAGCAGTGGTTAGATCACCAGGGAACGAGTAAAGGTTAGCCTTTAGAAACAAGTTGGCTAGGTATTCATTGGTGGGCATGTTTATGCATGTGGTGCATATTTTTGTATAAGTTGTTATACTAACATGCTTTTGAATATGATTACTCTTGTTATCTAACGGCTTATAATATGAACTACTTTTGGTATTGTTGTTAACCCCTGTGTTATAGCATGGCGGCTATTAATCCAGTGAACCCCAATGAAGAGGTGGGGGATATAGGCAGTATTAATGCCAGTATTGCTCAGTCAAATCCTCTACCGCCACCTGCTGTAGACGTGGAGCCTATTGCAAAGATACTGCTACCAGGGGAGATAAGTCTGACCCAGTTCTTGATCTATCATCCACCGCTATTTGAAGGAACTGAGACTGGGGAAGCAGCCGAGGAATGGCTTGAGAGACTAGAGCAGATATTCGTATCAGCGCCCTGTGCACGGACTGCCTGGCTGAGGTTGGCAGAGTTTCAGTTGGCTAAGAAGTCTTCCATGTGGTGGAAGACAACAGTTATGGAGCTGAGGGCTCAGGGTACGACGGTTGATTGGACTGTATTCAGGACCCGGTTCCTTAACCGATACTTTTCTGCAGCTGCCAGACAATTAAAGGAAGATGTGTTCACTAATTTGAAGCAGGGCGGCCTGTCAGTGTCAGATTATGCTATGCAGTATTCCTCACTATTGAGGTATGTACCTCATATCGCTGTGAGCAGTCATGCCAAGATGAGGCATTTCCTGAAGGGACTGAGGCCAGAGTTATTTGATCGGGTTGTCTCCAACAACCCCAACTCATTTGATGATGCCCTGACTAGGGCAGAGCTGGCAGAGATTGCAGTTGGTGCATACAAGGAAGATGTGTCCCCTTTCATACCACCTCAGAGACCAGCTGTTGACAGCCTGAGGCCACGAGGAGACCAGTTTAAGCCTCGTGGGGCCTCCTCATCTTCTAGATTCAGTGGGACAAAGTCTCAGAGTCAGAAGCAAAACAATTGGGGACCAACACAAGGGAATAAGACAGGGGGCAACAGGTGTGACCACTGTGGAGGATTTCATTTGTCACGTGACTGCCGAGGCTGTTATGTTTGTGGCAAGGTGGGCCACCTGGCTAGGGCTTGCCCCAATCAGGCAGGTCAGGCAGACTCAGGGCCGAATAGGCCAAGATTTGACGCTAGAATGGCACCACCGAGACAGCAGTTTGCACCTCGACCACAGGGAGGTCAGCGGCAGGACCGCCGCAGGGTCAAGTGTATGCACTGACTCGGGAGCAGGCTGAGGCAGCCACGGAGGAGGTTATTGCTGGTACGTGTCATTTACTTACGTACCCCGCATTTATTTTGATAGATACATGTGCTTCCCACTCTTTTGTATCTGCTGCTTTTGTGGAGAGACACCGCTTGTGCTCGTCTCTGTTACCCACGCCTCTCATGGTCTCGACACCCACGGGGAAGCATGTGATTGCAGACCGACTGTTATCTGATTGCCTCATTTATTTTGAGGGCAATGATCTGAGGGCTGATCTGATTCTATTGGGTATGGCAGACTTTGACTGCATTATGGGCATTGATGTGCTGAGCAGATACCAGGCTGTGGTAGACTGCCGACAGAAGATGGTACGTTTTATGTCTGATCAGGGGTTCCAGTGGACCTTTTATGGGGACGGCTCTCGTCCAAGGATTCCAGTGAGCTCAGCGGTTAAGATGTCTCGGTTATTGGAACGTGGTCATACAGGTTACATCATTTATGCCGTGGATGTATCTGAGGAAAAGGAAGAATTAAGGATCGGGGATATACCAGTGGTTGCAGAATTCATCGATGTGTTCCCGGATGAGATTCCAGGGTTTCCGCCGATCAGAGATGTTGAGTTTGAGATCGAGCTACTGCCAGGGACATCTGCTATTTCCCATGCTCCTTATAGGATGGCACCGGCAGAGCTGAGGGAGCTGAAGGTACAGTTACAGGAACTCCTCGATAAGGGATACATTCGTCCTAGTGTATCGCCTTGGGCTGCACCAGTCTTGTTCGTGAAGAAAAAGGACGGTTCGATGCGCCCGTGTATCGATTACCGTCAATTGAACAAAGTGACTATTAAGAACAAGTACCCCCTTCCGAGGATTGATGATTTATTTGATCAGCTTCAGGGCACAGAGATTTACTCAAAGATTGACTTGAGGTCAGGCTACCACCAGATACGGGTTAGAGCTGATGATATCCAAAAGACATCTTTTAGAACTCGGTATGGACACTACGAGTTCTTGGTGATGCCATTCGGGGTGATGAATGCCCTAGCTGTCTTTATGAGCCCGATGAACTGAGTATTTCAGGAGTACCTTGATCAGTTTGTGATCGTATTCATTGATGACATCCTTGTCTATTCAAGAAGTGAAGAGGAACATGCTATTCATTTGAGGGCAGTGCTACAGATCCTCAGAGATCACCAGTTGTATGCCAAACTCAGCAAGTGTGAGTGCTGGCTGAGCAGCATAGCATTCTTGGGCCACATTATCTCTCGAGAAGGGATCTCAGTAGACCCGAGGAAGGTAGAGGCAGTTATGGATTTGTCTGCCCCTACTACAGTATCTGAGATTCAGAGTTTTTTTGGTTTGGTAGGGTATTATCGACGCTTCGTTGAAGGATTTTCAAAGATTGCCAAACCACTGATGCAACTAACTCAGAAGGGAGTCCCATTCTGTTCGACAGAAGCTTGTGAATAGAGTTTCCGGGAGTTGAAGCACAGATTGACTTCAGCGCCAGTATTGGTGATTCCCAGGGAGAATAAGGGGTTCGTTCTCTATACTGACGAATCGCTTCAGGGCCTAGGATGCATACTGATGCAGGATAAACACGTTGTGGCATATGCTTCAAGACAATTGAAGCCACACGAGACGAGGTATCCAGTCCACAATTTGGAGCTAGCAGCTATAATGTTTGCCTTGAAGATATGACGACACTACTTATATGGTACCTCATTTTCCATCTTCACTGATCACAAGAGCCTGAAGTTCTTGTTTACACTGGCTGAGCTGAATATGAGGCAGAGGAGATGGATGGATTTGCTGAAGGATTATGATTGTGAAATCCTATACCATCCGGGGAAAGCAAATCTGACAGCCGACGCTTTGAGTCGGAAAGTGAAGAGTACAGCGGAGGAGGTTATGTGTTTATCAGCCGTGTTTGCCTCCTACTGTCAGCTGGGTTTCGACTATGATGTGTCTGCTTCACCAGTACAGGCATTGACCTTATTAGCTGAGCCGAGCATTTATGAACATATCCGGAAGGCTCAGAGGACCGATGAAGAGGTTCAGAGATGGTTGTCAGTTATTCGTTTGGGACAGTCGTCGAAGTTCAGGACGACTGAAGATGGTTCTTTGAGGATTGGGGACCGACGGGTAGTTCCAGATGCACCTGAGTTGCGTCGAGGAATACTACAGCGAGCTCATTGCAGCAGGATGAGAATCCACCCAGGCGGAAAGAAAATGTATAAGGATTTACGTATCCAGTTTTGGTGGAGGCGAGTGAAGCAAGATGTCACCACATTCGTCAAAAGGTGTTTGATTTGTCAGCAGGTGAAGGCTGAGAGGCAGAGGCCTGGAGGTGAGCTTAGGAGTTTGGAGATACCCAAGTGGAAGTGGCAGCACGTATCCGTGTATTTCATGACCCACTTACCGAGGACTATTTTGGGTTTTGATGCCATATGGGTAGTCGTGGACAGATTGACTAAAGTGGCTCACTTCATTCCCTACAGTATGACATTCTCGTACTTGAGGATGACACAGATATATGTCAGAGATGTGGTGAGACTGCACGGGATCCCTGTTTTGATTGTGTCTGATCGAGATCCGCGGTTCACATCTCACTTTTGGGAAGGTCTCCAGTCAGCCCTGGGTACAAAATTAAGGTTGAGCACAACATACCATCCCCAAACGGATGGACAGACCGAGCGTACCATACAGACGCTCGAAGATATGTTGAGGGCTTGTGTGTTGGAGTTCGATACTTCTTGGCAGGACTCAGTGGCCTTAGTAGAGTTCTCTTACAACAACAGCTACCAGGCAAGCATACAGATGGCTCAATTTGAGGCCCTCTATGGTAGACGTTGTAGGTCACCTTTGTGTTGGGACGACGTGGACCGTAAATCGGTCGGAGGACTTGAGATGGTTCAAGAAATGAAAGAAAAGGTAAAGGTGATCAGAAGGAAAATGAAAGCAGCTCAGGACAGACAAGCAGCGTATGCAAATCAGCGGCGAAGGCCGTTAGAGTTTCAGTTGGGCGACAGAGTCTTTCTGAAGATCTCACCTTTCAGAGGTGTAGTACGTTTTGGGATGCGGGGAAGTTATCCCCGAGATATGTTGGGCCGTACGAGATCTTGCAGCGTATTGGTACTCTGGCATACCGATTGGCTTTACCGCCCTCTCTGTCTGGTATACACGATGTATTCCATGTGTCTATGCTGAGGAAGTACGAACCAGATCCTTCGCATGTGTTGCAGCCCTCCGAGGTCCAGTTAGAGTCCGATGTTTCCTATGTGGAGCGGCCTGTCAGGATTCTGGATCAGGCAGACCGCAGGCTTCGGAACAAAGTTATACCTATGATCAAAGTTCAGTGGAATCGTAGGGGTGTCGAGGAGGCCACGTGGGAGACAGAGCGACACATGGTGCAGCACTCTCCAGAACTGTTTTCTGGTATGTGATTATGTTTTGTTTTATATTGTATTGGTAAGCATGTTTAATTTCGGGGACGAAATCTTATAAGTAGGGGAGTATTGTGATATCCCCGAAAGGATTATGTGTAAGCATGCTTTGATGTGTTAATTCTATTAACGGGTTAAGGGCGTGTTTCATGTGGGGGGTGTCATATTTATTTTGATGCTGTGGTTTAGGAGGCATGTTAGGTGTTTTTGATTGATGTATTGATGTGGTAAGGTTATAAAATATCAAGGAGGGATATTTTATTACATCGTGCCAAATACCGGGATACAATTAAACACCACAAGGCCACCCAAACACACCACCCCCCCCAACTAGCCTGCAAACCCACGCCCCTACTCCCCTGTTTCCTGCAAAAATGTTTGGCCAAGCATGCTTTTGGTCATCATATTTTAATCACTTTTCCTCCTCCAAAATATCTCCCCCTTCTCTCCTAAAACTCGACCCACATTCAGACAACAGATAGGAAGAGGAAGATCACATTTTATTGCTCATTTTCTTGAAGGAAAGTCGAGCCAAAAAGGGGTGAGCAATCATGTTGTAATGTTCTGAATTTGTGTTTGGGTTGAGTTAAAACATAGGTGTTATTATGCATGGTGTTATTATGAAGCCCCTAACATGTTCCTTTGAGAATGATTTATGTGTTAAATTTTCGGTTATGAAAGGTGGTCCTCGAAAATCTGGGCAAGTAAGATGCCCTGTTTTTGGTTAAGTAGGGGTTTATTCATGAGGATATGAAGCATGCTAGCTTAGGTTTTGATTAAACCTTTGATGTGAATACATGCATGGTAGTTTTGTGAAGTTCCTAGCATGTTTGTTCGAGCATGTTATATGTATTATGTGGTAGATTTGTTGGCTTGAATATATGTGTTCGAAAATCTGGGTAAAGAAATATGTTACCCTGTTTCCAGAATGTTTGGGTGAGCATTGATGTTGTTGGGTGATTTTCAAGCATGTGGGTTTTAAGTATGGGTATAACCTTATATGAATATACTCCGGGTATTATGTTGTAGCTCTTAACACATTTGTTCAAGCATGAAGTGTGCCTTATATGCTAGATTGGATGGTATGATTATGACTGTTGGAAAATTCTGTAAATCGCGAAGAACACAGAGCTACCGATCGATTGCCGCTGAAGGCGCGATCGATCGCTGAGGTCCAGTAGCCTTTGGCGATGGATCGCCATTAAAGGGGCGATCGATCGCTGATTTAAATTTTTTGGTTAAAGAAGCAGTAGCATCTCGAGATCGATCGGGCCTGAGTGGCGATCGATCGCGAGATGACAAATTTTGGCAAATTGTTATATTTGATTTGTTTTTGGTATTGTATGATATTGAAGCATCTAATATTGTGTTGTACATTTATGTAGAGCCATCACAGGTAGCCACACAACGTAGAGGATAGAGTCCTGCAATACACCATATTTTGGAAAGGTACGTAAGCGACGTACGGGCATCCCAACGGTAACATGTATTTTATGTTTGTCTATTTGACACATGATAGATGCAAAGTTAATGCGAGAAGAGACATGGACATGACAAGGACTCAAAGTTGATCAAGAAAAGGGCAAAAATGTAATTTTGAAGGAGGAGATCGATTGCCACGAAGAGGAGATCGATCGCCTATGGACAGAAACATTTTCATCAAATCTGAAGAGTCAGCAATCGATCGCGAAGAAGTGGCGATCGATCGCCAAAGTCTACTGGAGCTCGGCGATCGATCGCCACTTTATAGCGATCGATCGCCTCAAGGGTTTTTCCAGAAAAAATAATGCATCGATCGATCGCCACATTCAAGGAGATCGATCGCCGAAGAGTCCGAAAATTAGGAAATTAGGTCTTTTACCATGTTTAGAAGATTGTAACCTATTTTATCAATCACCAACCCCCATAACTCGAATTTAATCAGTTCTTAGGCATATTATTCCATACTTTTAGAATAATTAGAGATTTTAGATTAATTTGCTTTCAAGTTTTCTTCAAGAACAACGAAGAACAGAACCGGAATCGACAAGCCGGAATCGTGATTTATATTAGTAATTTCTTTTCCTTTATTTATTTAATGTTTTCCATTGAATTTTTATTGTTTTTAGATTTAATTATGCTAGGCTAAAACCCTTTGATTCTTGGTTGAAGGGATACCTACTTTTGGATTTAAATATTTTATGAGAATTTGGTTTGATTGTTGAATTAGATTTCAATTTCAATTTGTTTGTCAAATTTCGAATTCCATGATTGTTGTGTTTGTGTATTAGACCGATCACCTAATATTCAATTGCATAATCGATAGTTTGTTAAGAAACAACTAAGATCAATAATTAACCGGTTGTAGGTGTTATTTAATTCTTAGGAGAAACGGTTGAGTAATCAATTTTAACAGCTGTAGTTTTCATTGATTAGATTTATCGAACTCATTAGTTTTGAAAACTATCATTGATTTAATCATTAACGGCTGTAGTGGTGATTAGAGATTTGGTAAGGGTTGAATTGAATGCTGTTTTCTCTTTGACTACGAATAAGATGAGTAGGAATTGAATTTCCAATCGATAGATAATTGAAAGAATTCGAATGTTTTGATTTGATGACTAAAAGATAATTTTCCAAAAGTACGGTTACCTGGAAACCAAGAATCGCTTCACTCTCATAAGTTTAAATCATCTTAGTTAATCTCGTTAATTAGTTTAATTTTAGAATTTGCTTAGTAGTAATCTTTCATCCTAAAACCCCCTTGTTACTATTCGCTTTTGGCACAAAATAAATTTACCTTCCCTGTGAGATCGATCCCTACTTCCACTACTACATATTTTTGTCATTAACTGAAGAAGGGTTAATTTGGGCGTACACGATAAACGCTACCAAATTTTGGCGCCGTTGCCGGGGAAGGCAATATTTATTAGTGTCGATTTTTTGTTATTTCGTTTTTGATATTTGCTTTCCCGCATTACTACTGAGGTTTGTTGATGAGTAAAGGCGGATCGTTTGATTACAAGGATAATTCATATTACGATCCAGAAATCGAGAGGACGCTGCATCAAAGAAGGAGAGATACTCGGAGACAAGAAGCGGAGGAAAGGAACGATATGGCTGCAAACCAAAGTCTACGCCAACTGGCCAATCCAGATTTGGACCAACAACCTCTCTGCATAACTTTTCCTGCTTTCGCAACTAATGTAAGTTTTGAACTTAAATCGGGACTCATACATTTGTTGCCTTCTTTTCATGGACTCGCAGGAGAGGATCCCCACAAGCATCTGATGGAGTTTCATGTGGTTTGCACCACTATGAAACCGACGGGAATTACTGAAGATCAGATCAAGTTAAGGGCTTTCCCTTTTTCTCTAAAGGACGCGGCGAAAGACTGGCTCTTCTACCTACCACCAGGATCCATCACAACATGGACGGACCTCCAAAGAACATTTTTGGAGAAGTACTTTCCAGCATCAAGAGCGGCTAACATACGCAAGGAGATCTACTCCATTAGACAATTCAGTGGAGAAACATTGCATGAGTATTGGGAACGCTTAAAAAAGTTGTGTGCAAGTTGTCCACAACACCAGATAAGTGCACACTTACTCATTCAATACTGTTATGAAGGTTTATTGTCTAGTGACAGGAACTTAGTCGATGCTGCGAGTGGGGGAGCCTTTGTCGATAAAACACTGGATGATGTGCGGAGCTTGATAGCCAACATGGTGGCCAACTCACAGCAGTTTGGCAACTTTCGACAGGAACCAGCACAAAGGAAACAAGGGGAGGTAAATGTTTCCAGCCTTGAACAACAACTGATAGATTTGACGTTTCTTGTGCGTGGTATGTCAGGTGGCAATGTGGGAAAGGTAAAACCTTGTGGTATATGTTTGGTGATGAGTCATACCACTGATGCATGTCCATCACTTCAAGAGACATCAGCTGAGCAAGTGCATGCAGCAGGGGGATTTCCGGGACAACCCCAACGAAGACATGACCCTTACTCCAATACATACAATCCAGGATGGAGAGACCACCCTAACTTGAGTTATGGACCGCAATCGATAAATCAAGTTCCTCCTCAAGCGCCACAACAACACCCTCCGCCATACAGACCACCTTTTCAGAGGGCCCAACAACAACCCAATTATCCTTCTACTACTGACAGGTTAGAGGTTATAATTCAGGATCTTGCTCACAATGTTACTAAATTTCAACAGGAAACAAGATCGAGCATTCAAACCTTGAATACCCAAGTGGGTCAAATAGCCACTGCACTGAGTTGAAGCAACCGGATCAACCACTCTACCATCCCAAACAGTGGTTAATCCGAGAGAAAATGTCAATGCAATCACAACTAGGAGTGGGAAGGAATTGGAGGTGCCAGAGAAGATAGAGAAAGAACCAACAAAGGGTGAGGAAGAAAAGAAAGTTGGAGGAAAGACCGGGATCGAGCACGAGACACCAAAAGGTAAGCCTCCTTCTTTTTCTGAGTATAAAGTACCACCCCCTTTTCCCCAAGCTTTGAAAGATAACATGAAAGACGCTGGACTCAAAGGCTTGTATGAGACCTTCCGAAGATGTGAGGTAAACATCCCATTGCTGGACGCCATTCAACAAGTACCTCGCTATGCGAAGTTTCTCAAGGAATTGTGTACTGCCAAGAGGAGTCATAGATTGAAGGGACCCCAGAAGGTTGAACTGGGTGAAAACGTTTCAGCGGTGATACAGAGAAAAATCCCTACCAAGTGTAAGGATCCAGGTATGTTCTCTATTCCATGCACCATTGGTACCACTCGACTTGAAAAAGCCATGTTAGATCTAGGAGCATCAATTAATGTTATGCCATATTCCATATATGCTTCTTTACAACTTGGTCCCTTGAGTCCTACTGGAGTGGTAATTCAATTAGCGGATAGATCTAGTGCATATCCTAGGGGTTTGATTGAAGATGTGTTGGTGCAAGTAAATGAACTAGTCTTCCCTGCTGATTTTTATATCCTTGACATGGAAAATGGTGATAAGAGTAGTCCTATATTGTTAGGAAGACCGTTTCTCAAAACATCTAAGACTAAGATAGATGTGCATAGTGGTACCCTCACTATGGAATTTGATGGTGAGATTGTTACATTTAACATCTATGATGCCATGAAATATCCTTGCAATAATGATGATACTGTTTACTCTGTTGATGTTATTGATTACCTGTCCCAGGAAGTTTTTGAGAATACAGGGAAAGATGAACTGGAAAGCACTCTTACCACGGACATGGAGAAGGAAGACGAAGCACCACCCCTCATGGACAAAGTGAAGCACACCGTTGACGCACTGGATGATACACCTGAGCAATCTCAGTCAGGTACTGTTTCTTTTATATCATTACATGTTTCTAATACCAGGATTCCCCCATCTATTTTGCAGGCACCCAAAATCGAGCTTAAGCCGCTGCCAACTCATCTCAAGTACGTATTCCTCGGTGAAGGTAATACACTACCAGTGATCATCTCCAGCAAGTTGGGGGATGATCAAGAGAAGGACCTGATTCATGTGCTCAAGGAGCACAAGACTGCTATAGGTTGGACCATTGCAGACATAAAGGGAATCAGTCCCTCCACATGCATGTACCGGATTCTACTGGAGGACGGAGGAAGCCCCACACGTCAACCACAAAGGAAGCTGAACCCACCCATGATGGATGTGGTGAAGGAGGAGATTCTGAAGCTCTTATCAGTTGGCGTGATATATCCTATATCTGATAGCCAATGGGTTAGTCCGGTACAAGTGGTTCCTAAGAAGACCGGTATTACTGTGATCAAGAACAAAGACGATGAACTTATACCCACACGCATTCAAAATGGCTGGCGCGTGTGCATTGACTACCGTAAGCTCAACGCTGTGACTCGAAAGGACTACTTCCCTCTACCTTTTATTGATCAGATGCTTGAGAGGTTAGCATGCCATTCATTTTACTGTTTTCTTGACGGTTACTCGGGCTATTTTCAGATTGCAATCGCTCCGGAGGACCAAGAAAAGACAACCTTCACATGTCCGTTCGGCACATTCGCATACCGTCGCATGCCCTTTGGCCTCTGCAATGCCCCAGCTACTTTTCAACGGTGTATGGTCAGTATCTTTTCTGAGTTTATTGAACATATCTTAGAGGTATTCATGGATGATTTTACTGTTTACGGTAACTCATTCAAGGATTGCTTATCTAGCCTTACACTGGTTTTGAAAAAGTGCATCGATACTAACCTTGTTTTAAATTCTGAAAAATGTCATTTTATGGTCGAACAAAGTATAGTGCTAGGTCATGTTGTGTCTGCCAATGGTATAGAGGTCGATAAAGCAAAAAATTGATGTCATGCAATCTTTACCTTATCCTACTTGTGTTCGGGATGTGCTCTCGTTTCTTGGTCATGCAGGTTTTTACAGGAGGTACATCAAAGACTTTGCCAAGATCGCTACACCTTTGTGTAAGCTACTACAAAAGGATGTCCCGTTTGAGATGACTGACGAAGGCAAGAGCGCTTTTGATACACTGAAGAAGTCATTGACTTCTACCCCTATTATCCAACCACCCGACTGGAACAAGCCTTTCGAGATCATGTGCGATGCAAGTGATTATGCGGTTGGTGCTGTCTTGGGACAAAAAGAGGGCAATGCTTCACATGCCATCTACTACGCATCCAAAACCTTGAATGACGCCCAACGCAACTACTCTACTACTGAGAAGGAGCTATTAGCAGTTGTTTTTGCTCTTTGAAAAATTTAGATCTTATTTACTTGGTACTAAGGTGATTGTTTATTCTGATCATGCAGCTCTTCGCTATCTGATGACGAAGAAGGAGGCAAAACCAAGGCTCATAAGATGGATTTTGCTCTTGAGTGAATTCGACATCCAAATTAAGGATAAGAAGGGCAGCGAGAACAAAGTAGCGGACCACTTAAGCCGTCTACCACATTTGGACGATGAGCTATGTTTGAAGGAGGAGTTCCCGGATGAGCACCTATTCGCCATAACCGACAATTTGCCATGGTACGCTCATATTGTAAATTTTTTAGCTTCTAATGTGCTTCTCCATCAACTCTCTAGGTCCCAACGAGCCAAGATTCGTAGTGACGCCAAGTACTACGTATGGGATGACCCTTACTTATGGAAGAACTGTGCGGACCAAATCATTCGACGATGCATTCCCGAGACAGAGGTAAATGTCATTCTTAAATTCTGCCACTCATATGCGTGTGGTGGACATTTTGGAGCAAAGAGGACGTTGAGAAAGGTACTGGAATGTGGGTTCTTTTGGCCCACCCTATTTCGTGACTCACATCTTTTCTGCAAGAATTGTGCACAATGTCAACTGACAGGTAATCTCTCCCAAAGAAAGGAGATGCCCCAACAACCCATTCTCATTTCTGAAATTTTTGACATGTGGGGCATCGACTTTATGGGACCTTTTCCAATGTCTTTTGGCCATATCTATATACTGCTTGCTGTTGATTATGTATCGAAATGGGTGGAAGCTATAGCTACCCGGACTGACGATTCCAAGGTTGTTGCAGATTTTATCAAGCATAACCTTTTCTCTAGATTTGGATTCCCACGAGCCATCATCAGTGATCGAGGGGCACACTTCTGCAATCGGACAGTGGAAAGTCTATTCAAGAAATACCACGTAACTCACAAGGTCTCCACTGCCTATCATCCGCAAACAAATGGCCAAGTTGAGGTCTCCAACCGAGAAATCAAAGCCATATTGGAGAAAACCGTCAACCCGACACGGAAAGATTGGAGCTTGAGACTTGATGATGCACTATGGGCCTACAGGACCGCATCCAAGACCCCGATAGGTATGTCCCCTTATAGACTGATTTTTGGTAAACCGTGTCATCTTCCTGTAGAGTTGGAGCACAAAGCGTACTGGGCAGTGAAGAACTTCAACATGAACTATGATGAAAGTGGAGTGCATAGGAAGCTGCAATTGCAAGAGCTCGAGGAGATTCAAAATGACGCATATGAAAATGCCAGATGTTACAAGGAGAAGACAAAGGATTTTCACGACAAGATGATCTCTAGGAGGCATTTTGAAGTTGGTCAGAAAGTTCTCCTTTACCATTCCCGCCTTCGTCTATTTCCAGGTAAGCTTCGTTCCAGGTGGCATGGTCCTTATGTAGTTACTAATGTGTCTTCCTATGGTGCAGTTGAGATTCAGAGTTTGGACACCACGAAGACATTCACAGTGAATGGTCACCGATTGAAGCATTATGAAGGTGTCCAAGATGAAGACGGAGGACGAGTAGACATCAAGGTGTCTCTAGAAGACCCACCTACTTTCGACTGAGGCAGGGGATAGCGTCGGGCCACCGACGTTAAACAGAGGCGCTGCTTGGGAGGCAACCCAAGGGGAGTTAGTTTCCTTTCTCCCTTTTATTTTATTGCTTTAGTAGTTAGACTTTTCTCTTCTCTTGTATTTTTTGCCTTACATTGGGGACAATGTAAGATTTAAGTATGGGGGAGGGATTAGTAGCGTGTTATTGTTTTTCCTATTTCAAAAATACAAAAAAATATCGAAAAATTTAAAATTTTGAGCTCATAGTTAGTAATGAACAAATGCTTAGAATCACTAGCCCATGATGAAACCTGATTGATATCATGCATGCTTTTGAACATAGGTGAATTGTTAACCTTGGAACACTTTGAACTCTAATGCAAAGTGTACTTTGACTTAGTAAGTTGAATAATTTGAGCACATTATTGTCATGACTTGTGAAGTGTGCATAACTTAGTGAAGATTGTGTGAACTTTGTGATAGTCTTAAGAAGTCTCTAATACATGCTAGAACTTAACTACATGCTCTTTGAGGCGTATGTCTAGACTACTTGCAAGCATGAAAGTGATATAGGCAATCTTTGATGCGTTTGAGCCTTTCAAGCCTACCATGTAAACAAAATCATTCTCTAGTACCTATTTTGAGCCTTAAATGTAAAAGAATGGTAGTATGTTAAGCATACTAAAGACCCCCATTCAACATTTCTTGACTAGCTTATCATCCTACCCTTTAAGCCTAAATGTGATTTTAATCCATACCTTTTAAGGGAGTATGATGTATTTCATTCAAATGCACGTAGGAATCATTAAAGTATATTTGTGAGCTTAATTGTCAAAAGAATGGAATGCATGAACGAAAAAGGGATGCCTTGAAAAAAATAGATAAAAATATGACTCCAAGGGGAGCCAAGGCACAAAAGAAGAAAAGTGTTGAAATAAACCTTGTGAAAAAGAACGAAGTTGAAAAATTCATACAAGAAGAGAAGCGTTTAGTGTGCATTTCATCATACTCTCTTGTTTGAATATCCTTACCCTTTCTTTCATAAGCCAATACCTAGGCCAAGCTACAAGCTAATAAAGACCTACTTGATTTGTGTTTGCAAAGTAGCTAAGATAGTGGAGAAGAGTGTGCAAGTGAGCTTATACTTGTGTTAGTATATGACTTGAACTATTATGGCTTTGCATATTTTGGATCTATAATTTGTACGCAACACTTGTTTATGACCACACACACACGTTCACTACTTCGTTGGGTACGAAATGTTTAGGGATTGAACTTGTTCCACTGTTAACTTTTCACCGCCGTTCATTATTATGCATGTTAAAATTGTTGAGGCGTTAAAGTGAGGACAAGTTGCTTTTTTATGAATCTATGAGCCAACCAAAAATATTGTAGTTTTGTTTGTTTACTCGATGTCGACTAAAGAGTAAGTATGGGGGAGTTTGATGTTACTAGAAATAGACACATCTTTAGTGCTTAATTGTCTACGATTTGGTAGGTTTTGATGGATAAATTGATACGTATGCTACCTAATCGTATATTTGTGTAATTGTAGGTACAATCGAAGAAAACGAGCTAAAAATGATGTGTAAAGACCGAGAAGAGACATGGACATGACAAGGACTCAAAGTTGATCAAGAAAAGGGCAAAAATGTAATTTTGAAGGAGGAGATCGATTGCCACGAAGAGGAGATCGATCGCCTATGGACAGAAACATTTTCATCAAATTTGAAGAGTCAGCGATCGATCGCGAAGAAGTGGCGATCGATCGCCAAAGTCTACTGGAGCTCAGCGATCGATCGCCACTTTATAGCGATCGATCGCCTCAAGGGTTTTTCCGAAAAAAATAATGCAGCGATCGATCTCCACATTCAAGGAGATCGATCGCCGAAGAGTCCGAAAATTAGGAAATTAGGTCTTTTACCATGTTTAGAAGATTGTAACCTATTTTATCAATCACCAACCCCCATAACTTGAATTTAATCAGTTCTTAGGCATATTATTCCACACTTTTAGAATAATTAGAGATTTTAGATTAATTTGCTTTCAAGTTTTCTTCAAGAACAACGAAGAACGGAACCGGAATCGACAAGCCGGAATCGTGATTTATATTAGTAATTTCTTTTCCTTTATTTATTTAATGTTTTCCATTGAATTTTTATTGTTTTTAGATTTAATTATGCTAGGCTAAAACCCTTTGATTCTTGGTTGAAGGGATACCTACTTTTGGATTTAAATATTTTATGAGAATTTGGTTTGATTGTTGAATTAGATTTCAATTTCAATTTGTTTGTCAAATTTCGAATTCCATGATTGTTGTGTTTGTGTATTAGACCGATCACCTAATATTCAATTGCATAATCGATAGTTTGTTAAGAAACAACTAAGATCAATAATTAACCGGCTGTAGGTGTTATTGAATTCTTAGGAGAAACGGTTGAGTAATCAATTTTAACGGCTGTAGTTTTCATTGATTAGATTTATCAAACTCATTAGTTTTGAAAACTATCATTGATTTAATCATTAACGGCTGTAGTGGTGATTAGAGATTTGGTAAGGGTTGAATTGAATGCTGTTTTCTCTTTGAATACGAATAAGATGAGTAGGAATTGAATTTCCAATCGATAGATAATTGAAAGAATTCGAATGTTTTGATTTGATGAATAAAAGATAATTTTCCAAAAGTACGGTTACCTGGAAACCAAGAATCGCTTCACTCTCATAAGTTTAAATCATCTTAGTTAATCACGTTAATTAGTTTAATTTTAGAATTTGCTTAGTAGTAATCATTCATCCTAAAACCCCCTTGTTACTATTCGCTTTTGGCACAAAATAAATTTACCTTCCCTGTGAGATCGATCCCTACTTCCACTACTACATATTTTTGTCATTAACTGAAGAAGGGTTAATTTGGGCGTACACGATAAACGCTACCATGTATTCCATGAGTCAGGGTTATCCCAGTGATGATTTTAATGCTTACCGCTTAAAATGTGGAGCGGGAGCGGGGAGGCTCGCTTGCACATGGAGGCGAGGTATGCCATACGAAGCGAGGAATAGATACCGCTTGTATGAAGAAGCGAGGAAGAAGTACCGCTTGTTAAGAAAATTTCAAAGCGAGGGGCATTGAAATACACTGATGATAAACTGACTAAGAAAGATTTAAGATTAAGAAGTGAAGTTATGTCATGACATTTATTTAAAGAAGCCGTAATTTCATATAATGATTGATTATGAGTTATGGTATAGGGACAACCAATGGGCGTTTTAAATGCATTGGAAATACATGAAGTATTTTATATCTATGGTTGTCCCTGTACCATAACTCATAATAACACATTATATGAACATATGGTTTCATAAATGAATGCCATGACATATCTTTCCTTCTCAAATCCTTATTTCAATCCTGAGTCACTTATCATTAGTGCATTTCAATGCTTCTTATTTTTCCACGTAAGCGGAATTCTTCCTCGCTTCTTATGGAAATCCACGTAAGCGGAATTCTTCCTCGCTTCTTATGGACGTTAGCGTAAGCATTAAAATCCTCACTAGGATAACCTTGACTCGTGAAATACACATCTTATATTTCACAACATACATATGCAAAAACGAAGCATATCAACATGTATCATATCATCATGCATTATCTTATGCATATCTTACTTTGCCTTGTGTTAAATAAATAAACACATAATACATGTTACCGTTGGGATGCCCGTACGTCGCTTACGTACCTTTCCAAAATATAGTGTGTTGTGGGACTCTATCCCCTGCGCTGTGTAGCTGTCTGTGAAGGCTCTACACCAGTGTACAACACAATATTAGATGTCTCATTACAATCCAATATCAAAATTAAACAATTTCCACATTTTAAAAAAAATAGGCACTACCGATCGATCGGTCCTCATCACGATCGATCGGTGAACTGCTTGAATTTTGGAAAAATGCTACGGCTTTTGCCGATCGATCGGTGTCCTTCACCGATCGATAGGTCGATCTGTTTCAACCCAGGTTTTCCAGAATTCCCTAACACCGATATTCATACCCTTAGATCTAACATGTAAGACATACAACATGTCAAAACCAACATGCTATCAGTTGCCCTACACTACCCTGAGTGTATTCATATCAAATTTACACCCCAAACATAAGCCCACATGCATAAACGTCGACCATTCACACAAGTAGTCGATCAACTTTTCTGGAAACAGGGCAATATATTCATTTCCAGATTTCTTGAGCACCTCATTTCATGCTATTATAACTACAACATATAACATAAAGTATGCTCGAACAAACATGCCAAGGGCTTCACAAAACTACCATGCGTATTTTCACATCAAAGGTTTACCAAAAACCTAAGCTAACGTGCATGATAATGCCTTCATAAAAACACTCCCAACTCATATTTTTCCAGAAAACAGGGCACCACATTACCCAGATTTTCGAACACCGTACTTTACATGCTTATTTCCTCTACATAAAACATGTAATATACATAAGGAAAAATACTGAGAGCTTCATAACAACACCATGTAAGCATTTAAATCGAAGGTTTTAAGAAACCTAATCTAACATGCCGTTTTCACGCCACTTAAAAACATGTACTTAAACAAGTTTAAAGCAAAAACAGAGCATGGTTTCTCACCCTACTTTGCTCCGATTTTTGAAGGACTTCCAGGCGATGAAAAAGGGAAAGCTCCTCAGAATTTTGCTTAGCAGGTGCTGGTGAAGAAATGGGAGAGAAGGCTCGAGAATTGGAATGGCTGAGAGTGGTGAAATGATTGAGCCAAGTGGTGACTAAAGTCAGCATGTGTACAGGCTGATTGGCATGGGTTGGGGGGTGGTTGGGTGTTGGGTGGTTTGATGTGTTATGTTTTGGTCCCGGTATTTAGCACGATGTATTAAAATATCCTAACATGATATTTATAGTATTTTCTCAATAAAATACTTCAATTCCCATTAACATGCTTTACCAAAACAAACAACACACACCCCAAATAAACTGCCACGACCCCAAAATCCCAACATATATCACATGCACCCTGAAATGAATCTCCCCAATAATATTAATTCAATCCCATGAATTAACACCCAAATCATCATAATTTAAATTAAATGATTAAAATCACATAATCATTTCGGGGATATCACAATACTACCCTACTTATGAGATTTCGTCCCCGAAATCAAACATGCTCACCAACATGAAGTAAAACAATAAATAAACGCATACCAGAAAGCAGTTCTGGATAGTGCTGCACCATGTGTCGCTCTGTCTCCCACGTAGCCTCCTCGACACCCCTACGATCCCACTGAACCTTGATCATAGGAATAACTTTGTTCCGAAGCCTGCGGTCTGCTCTATCTAGAATCCTGATAGGCCGCTCCACGTAGGAAACATCGGACTCAATCTGCACCTCTGAAGGCTGCAACACATGTGAAGGATCCGGCTCATACTTCCTCAGCATAGACACATTGAATACATCGTGTATACCAGACAGAGAAGGCGGTAAGGCCAAACGGTACGCCAGAGTACCAACACGCTGTAAAATCTCATACGGCCCCACGTATCTAGGAGACAACTTCCCCCGCACACCAAACCGTACTACACCTCTGAAAGGCAAGATCTTCAGAAAGACTCTGTCGCCTAACTGAAACTCCAACGGTCTACGCCGCTGATTGGCATATGCTGCCTGTCTGTCCTGAGCTGCCTTCATCTTTCTTCTGATAACCTTAACTTTCTCTTCCATTTCCTGAACCAACTCTGGTCCTCCAACCGACTTACGGTCCATGTCATCCCAACACAAGGGTGACCTACAACGCCTACCATAGAGGGCCTCGAAAGGAGCCATCTGTATACTTGCCTGGTAGCTGTTGTTGTAAGAGAACTCCACCAAGGCTATCGAGTCCTGCCATGAAGTGTCGAACTCTAGCACACAAGCTCTCAACATATCTTCGAGCGTCTGTATCGTACGCTCAGTTTGTCCGTACTTCTGAGGGTGATAGGCTGTGCTCAGCCTCAACTCTGTACCTAGAGCTGTCTTCAGACCCTCCCAGAAGTGAGATGTGAACCGCGGATCTCGATCGGACACTATCGAGACAGGGATCCCGTGCAGTCTCACCACATCTCTGACATATAACTGTGCCATCCTCAAGTGCGTATATGTCATACAGTAGGGAATGAAGTGAGCCACTTTAGTCAATCTGTCCACGACTACCCAGATGGCATCAAAACCCGAAACAGTCCTCGGTAAGTGGGTCACGAAATCCATAGACACGTGCTACCACTTCCACTCGGGTATCTCCAAACTCCTTAGCTCACCTCCAGGCCTCTGCCTCTCAGCCTTTACCTGTTGACAAATCAAACAGCGCTTGACGAACGAAGTAACATCTCGTTTCATTCGCCTCCACCAGAACTGGCTGTATAAATCCTTATACATCTTCTTCCCGCCTGGGTGGATACTCATCCTGCTGCAATGAGCGCGCTGTAATAAACCCGGACGCAACTCGGGTTCATCTGGAACCACCCATCTGTCGCCAAGTGTCAGAGAACCGTCCTCAGCCACTCTGAATCTTGATGGCTGATCTGAATGAACCACTGACATCCATCTCTGAACCTCTGCATCGGTCCCCTGAGCCTTCCTGATGTGATAAGGTTCAGCTAACAAGGTCAAAACCTGTACCGGTGAAGCAGACACATCATAATCAAATCCCAAATGGCAGTAGGAGCCCAACATAGCTGATAGACACATGGCATCCTCTGCTGTGCTCCTCACCTTCCAACTCAAAGCGTCGGCTGTCAGATTTGCTTTCCCGGGATGGTATAGGATTTCACAATCATAATCCTTCAGCAGGTCCATCCATCTCCTCTGCCTCATGTTCAGCTCAGCCTGTGAAAACAAGAACTTCAGGCTCTTGTGATCAGTGAAGATGGTAAATGAGGTACCATATAAGTAGTGTCGCCATATCTTCAAGGCGAACACTATAGCTGCCAACTCCAGATCATGGACTGGATACCTCGTCTCGTGTGGCTTCAACTGTCTCGAAGCGTAAGCCACTACATGTCTGTCCTGCATCAGTACGCACCCTAAGCCCTGTAGCGATGCGTCGGTATAAAGAACAAATCCTTTGTTCTTCTTGGGAATCACTAGAACTGGTGCAGTAGTCAGTCTGTGCTTCAATTCCCTGAAACTCTGCTCACAAGTCTCTGTCCAATAGAATGAGACTCCCTTCTGAGTCAGCTGTGTAAGTGGCTTGGGGATCTTTGAGGAACCCTCGACGAAACGTCGATAATAGCCAGCAAGACCAAGAAAACTTCGAATCTCACTGACTGAAGTCGGGGCAGACCAATCCATAACTGCCTCTATCTTCCTCGGGTCTACTGATATTCCCTCTCGTGATATGATATGGCCCAAGAATGCAACACTGCTCAGCCAAAACTCACACTTGCTGAGTTTGGCGTACAACTGATGATCTCTGAGGATCTGGAGCACTATCCTCAAATGATCGGCATGATCCTCCTCACTCCTTGAATAGACCAAGATGTCATCAATAAACACGATCACAAACTGATCGAGGTACTCCTGAAATACTCTGTTCATCAGGCTCATAAATGTAGCAGGGGCATTCGTCACCCCGAATGGCATCACTAAGAACTCGTAATGTCCATACCGAGTTCTAAAGGCCGTCTTTTGGACATCATCAGCTCTAACCCGCACCTGGTGATAGCCTGACCTTAAGTCTATCTTTGAGTACACCTCTGTACCCTGAAGCTGATCGAACAGATCATCTATCCTCGGAAGTGGATATCAGTTCTTCACTGTGGCCTTGTTCAGTTGCCTATAGTCAATGCACAGACGCATTGAACCATCCTTCTTTTTCACGGACAAGACCGGTGCACCCCAAGGCGATACACTAGGACGGATGTATCCCTTGTCGAGGAGCTCCTGTAACTGTACCTTCAGCTCTCTCAGCTCTGCCGGTGCCATCCTGTATGGGGCACGGGAAATAGCAGGAGTCCCCGGCAGTAGCTCAATGGCAAACTCAACGTCTCTAACAGGCGGAAACCCTGGAATCTCATCTGGGACCACATCAATGAACTCTGCCACAACCGGTATGTCTTCGGCTCTCACTTCCTTTTCCTCAGATACATCCACGGCATAAATGATGTAACCTGTGTGGCCGCGCTCCAATAATCGCACCATCTTAACCGCTGATATTACCGTAATCTTTGGACGAGAGTCGTCCCCATAGAAAGTCCACTGGAACCCCTGATCAGACAGAAAACGTACTATCCTCTGTCGGCAGTCTACCACAGCTCGGTATCTGCTCAACACATCAATGCCGATAATACAGTCAAAGTCTGCCATCTCTAACTGAATTAGATTGGCCCTCAGATCATTGCCCTCAAAATAAATGAGGCAGTCAGATAACAGTCGGTCTGCAATCACATGCTTTCCCGTGGGTGTCGAGACCATGAGAGGCGTGGGTAACAGAGATGAGCACAAACGGTGTCTCTCCACAAAAGCAGTAGATACAAAGATAAGTGCAGGGTACGTAAATAAATGGCACGTACCAGCAATGACCTCCTCCGGGGCTGCCTCAGCCTGCTCCCTAGTCAGTGCATACACTTGACACTGCGGCGGTCCTGCCGTCTGACCTCCCGGTGGTCATGGTGCAAACAGCTGTCTCTGTGGTGCCCTCCCAGCATCAAACCTTGGCCTATTCGGCCCAGAGTCTGCCTGACCTGCCCGATTGGGGCAACCTCGAGCCAAGTGGCCCATCTTGCCACAGACAAAGCAACCCTGACAGTCACGTAACAAGTGCCATCCTCCACAGTTGTTACACCTGCTTCCCCCTGTCTTGCTCCCCTGTGTGGGTCCCCGATTGTTCTGCTTCTGACCCTGAGACTTCTTCCCACCAAATCTGGAAGATGATGAGGCCCCACGAGCCTTGAAATGATCCCTTCGTGGCCTCAAACTATCAGCAACATGCCTCGGTGGTGGTACTGAAGGGGGTACTTCATCCTTATACGCGCCCACCGCAATCTCCGCCAACTCTGTCCGTGTCAGGGCGTCATCAAATGAGCTGGGGTTGTTGGAGATAACCCAATCAAATAGCTCTGGCCTCAATCCCTTCAGAAAGGTCCTCATCTTTGCATGCCTGCTCACAGCGATATGAGGTACATACCTCAGCAGTGAGGAATACTGCATAGCGTAGTTTGACACTGACATGCTACCCTGCTTTAAAGCATTGAACTCGTCTTCCTTTAATTGTCTGGCAGCTGCAGAGAAATACCGGTTAAGGAACCGGGTCCGGAATACAGTCCAGTCAACTGCCATACCTAGAGCTCTCAGCTCCATCACGGTGGTCTTCCACCACATAGCAGGCTTCTTAGCCATCTGAAACTCGGCTAACCTCAGCCATGCCGTGCGTGCACAGGGTGCAGTCACAAGTATTTGCTCTATACGCTCCAACCACTCCTCGGCTACTTCACCAGACTCAATCCCCTCAAACATGGGCGGATGGAAACTCAGAAACTGCTTCAAACTGAGCTCCCGTGGCAGTAACATCTGTACACTGAGCTCCACACCCACAGCAGGTGGTGGTAAAGGATTCAGCTGAGCGATACTGGCATTCCTACTGTCCATATCCCCTACCTCCTCATTGGGGTTCTCCGGGTTAATCTCAGCCACGCTGTAACACAAGAGTTAACAACAATACCAAAAGCAGTTCATAATATAAGCCGTTAGATAACAAGAGTATCATATTCAAAGCATGTTAGTATAACACTTATACAACCATATGCATCACATGCATAAGCATGCCCAAATGAATACCTAGCCAACTTGTTTCTAAAGGCTACCCTTCACTCTTCCCTGGTTATCTAACCACTGCTCTAATACCACTAAAATGTGAGACCCCGTGATCTCAAACATAATATTAGGTGCAAATAAGAGAACTAAACATTCATATGTATAAATCAGAGTAGTAAGTCGTGTTGATTAACCTGAGCTTAAGAGATTACAGTACCAAAATTCAAAAGGAATTTCACGTATTCCTACAAAAAGGTACTACATTAGTTCTACTCTACATCTTGTAGAAGCTACCAAGTAATTCTCTAACATGCTATCCTGTAGCACTCCTTACAGCTCACCATATCAACCCCGACCCTGGTTCTCATCATCAAAAGCATCTACAAAGACAACCCCCAAACACATGAGCATAACATAATTCATATTCAACATAATATGAATGTAAAGCGTAAATGCGAAATCATAAATAGAAAGCACTTCTTGTATTTCCAAGCATTTACAACGCCCATTGGTTGTCCCTGTACCATAACTCATAATAACACATTATATGAACATATGGTTTCATAAATGAATGCCATGACATATCTTTCCTTCTCAAATCCTTATTTCAATCCTGAGTCACTTATCATTAGTGCATTTCAATGCTTCTTACTTTTCCACGTAAGCGGAATTCTTCCTCGCTTCTTATGGAAATCCACGTAAGCGGAATTCTTCCTCGCTTCTTATGGACGTTAGCGTAAGCATTAAAATCCTCACTAGGATAACCTTGACTCGTGAAATACACATCTTATATTTCACAACATACATATGCAAAAACGAAGCATATCAACATGTATCATATCATCATGCACTATCTTATGCATATCTTACTTTGCCTTGTGTTAAATAAATAAACACATAATGCATGTTACCGTTGGGATGCCCGTACGTCGCTTCCGTACCTTTCCAAAATGTAGTGTGTTGTGGGACTCTATCCCCTGCGCTGTGTAGCTGTCTATGAAGGCTCTACACCAGTGTACAACACAATATTAGATGTCTCATTACAATCCAATATCAAAATTAAACAATTTCCACATTTTAAAAAAAATAGGCACTACCGATCGATCGGTCCTCATCACCGATCGATCGGTGAACTGTTTGAATTTTGGAAAAATGCTACGGCTTTTGCCGATCGATCGGTGTTCTTCACCGATCGATCGGTCGATCTGTTTCAACCCAGGTTTTTCCAGAATTCCCTAACACCGATATTCATACCCTTAGATCTAACATGTAAGACATACAACATGTCAAAACCAACATGCTATCAGTTGCACTACACTACCCTGAGTGTATTCATATCATATTTACACCCCAAACATAAGCCCACATGCATAAACGTCGACCATTCACACAAGTACTCGATCAACTTTTCAGGAAACAGGGCAACATATTCATTTCCAGATTTCTTGAGCACCTCATTTCATGCTATTATAACTACAACATATAACATAAAGCATGCTCGAACAAACATGCCAAGGGCCTCACAAAACTACCATGCATATTTTGACATCAAAGGTTTACCAAAAACCTAAGCTAACGTGCATGATAATGCCTTCATAAAAACACTCCCAACTCATATTTTTCCAGAAAACAGGGCACAACATTACCCAGATTTTCGAACACCATACTTTACATGCTTATTTCCTCTACATAAAACATGTAATATACATAAGGAAAAATACTGAGAGCTTCATAGCAACACCATGTAAGCATTTAAATCGAAGGTTTTAAGAAACCTAATCTAACATGCCGTTTTCACGCCACTTAAAAACATGTACTTAAACAAGTTTAAAGCAAAAACAGAGCATGGTTTCTCACCCTACTTTGCTCCGATTTTTGAAGGACTTCCAGGCGATGAAAAAGGGAAAGCTCCTCAGAATTTTGCTTAGCAGGTGCTGGTGAAGAAATGGGAGAGAAGGCTCGAGAATTGGAATGGCTGAGAGTGGTGAAATGATTGAGCCAAGTGGTGACTAAAGTCAGCATGTGTACAGGCTGATTGGCATGGGTTGGGGGGTGGTTGGGTGTTGGGTGGTTTGATGTGTTATGTTTTGGTCCCGGCATTTAGCACGATGTATTAAAATATCCTAACATGATATTTATAGTATTTTCTCAATAAAATACTTCAATTCCCATTAACATGCTTTACCAAAACAAACAACACACACCCCAAATAAACATGCCACGACCCCAAAATCCCAACATATATCACATGCACCCTGAAATGAATCTCCCCAATAATATTAATTCAATCCCATGAATTAACACCCAAATCATCATAATTTAAATTAAATGATTAAAATCACATAATCATTTCGGGGATATCACACCTTCCCTCTTTGGGATCCTGCTCACCTGTAATACTTGTCATTGCCCACACACAAAGACAACAACAGCCCCTACGGGGTGAGCCAAAGCCCAATATGAAACTATCAAGTAAATACAACATGCATCTATAAAATGTGATATACGATGTCATGCAATGCAATGTAATGCGATGCATGAAGGGTACAAATCATCTCGGGTTAGCAAAAGTCCGGAATCCAAGGAATAGCTATCAAATATCTCAAGATACCAGAGGATCAGAGTACAAAGAAAGGTATCATCAATCAAATATCATGCTCGAGCAAGGCGTCGACTCGCTCGTCGCTACGACATCTCTCTCAGTCGAGCCATCGGCGGTCCATCCTCCCTCGTGTCTGGGCGACGTCGGCACACTCGTTGCTACGGCATCTCCCAGCTCACTCTCTCCGCCGAGCCATCGGCGTGGCCATCATCCCCAGACACGCATCACAGATACCAATGAAAATGGATAAGAGTATCAACGAAGGAATCGGTAGAATCAACATGACATGCTCAATGTCCATGCGTGTCAATGCATCATGCCAATATCATAATCCAATATGATGCAACTCAATATATTCAACGTGAAAGCCATATATCGATGTACATTTATTGAAAAAGATGTGTGTTAACAAAACATTTATTTGCATACATCGATATATCAACTCTTGTAAGGACCCCCGTGCCCTTAACCCTTTATTAGTGTATTTATCCATGCCATTTGTGCATACAATCATATTAACATGGGGAAAAACCATATGCAAGTATAGCATCATATGTCATCCAGAAAATTTCTTGCATTACAACCACATAATATCCAAATTCCCCAACCAAGACCACTTACATAGCATGCACCCCCCATAATACACTAACATGCTCTCAATTCATTTAGCGATTCCGTATTTAATTGCATGCAAATAATAAATGAAGAGAGAAAAATCATGCCCTTTTATACATTCCATATACACATAAAACGTGCTCACATGAGAGCATCTAATGAATGAGCGTGTATCTAATGTATAAGATACTCTACCAAATACCGTTACTGGTACTTCGATCCTAGAAGCACCTCCCATGCACAGCTCGATCTCAACTCTAGATCCACCGTTATACTTATTCAACCAGCTCTGTACTTCAATCCTGGAAGTACCTCGAATCAACAGCCCAAGCTCAACTCCAAAGCCGTTGCTGCACCTGTACCACCTGCCCCAACAGAGAGAGCCCCCACATGGGGTGAGCATACCAATACCAACATTCCGATAATCAGAGTACATAATTTACAGAATATGAAACTGTAATGTAAAAGGATACTTCCTGTATAGTATCGTTACCATGTAGGATTTCCCGTACTATCCCTGTTCTCAAAATAACCAAAACCATAAAATTCCCAAAGCCAGTTAATCACCACATTGATGAACTAAAACCATTTCTATAGCAGCTCCATAATCAAATATGATTAAATAATTAAATGAAGTACCACAGATATCACATATATCTAGCCAATGATTCCATAGCTCGCTCCACAATAGCGGCATTTTAACCCCCCGCACGCTCAACAACAGCGGCGTCATAATCGATGTTCGCTCAATAGCGACAACATCCTTATCATTGCTCGCTCAAAAGCGGCACCATATAATTCCCAATGTATATCCATTTATCGCAATTACCATATACCATGCATTTCAATATCCATTTATTGCAGGTACCATATACCAAGCATTTCACTATCCATTTATTGCAAATACCATATACTATGCATTTCACAGTTGCAACATTATAACAGGCTATGCTCGTACGTTATACGTACCTTATAATTCCGTAGTTCGAATCCAACCTTGCCTTGGTCCCGTGACTGATGAATTATGTGCTAAACACAATTAATAATCCACAATTAAATTCAAGCAAGCAACCACGTGTCCAAGCACGTTCACAACCCCAATTATATCATCATCCGTGACGATTACTCCTTTTAAAAGACCCCGGGCGAAGCATGATCCTCACAAAACGGCACTGGCGATCGATCGCTTCATCCCAGGCGATCGATCGCCTCTCAAAAATAGGCACAGGTGATCGATCACTCCATTTCAGGCGATCAATCGCCTCTCAGTGTATTTGGTTACTGCCTCATGGCGATCGATCGCTTCATTTGAGGCAGTCGATCGCCTCACTGTTCATCTTCCTCGAAATTCCACCAACTTCGATCGTCGCGGCGATCGATCGCCCCGCCCTAGGGATCGATCTCCTCAACCTGTATCAGCCAAAAATGGCGTTTTTCTTGCAAAATTTTCCCCAACAACAATCCTCACACCCCATACGACATAAATCCTTAACAAGGTGCTATAAATCAACCCCAAAACACAACAACCCAAAAATCTTTTAAAACCAATTTCTTAAACCCAACTCAAATCCTTCCCAAACACCACAATACCATAATCAAATCGAAGTCAAATACGAGGGGATGGATAATACCTTATTATCTTCGAGAAATCCGGCTCTCGAGCCAAGCTACCAACGATTTCTCCTCCAAGGGAGAAAAGAGGGAAATCGGGGAAGGGTTGGGCGTAGAGAGAGGGGGAGAGAGAGGAAATCCGTGCAATGACGGAATACCGAGTCTACTGGGTATATATAGTACCAAAACTCCAAAATACCAATCCCTCCACAAATACATTATGACTCATTAAAAATCATATGTTTTCAATAATTACCTCACAATATCTATTTCCATTACAAGCCCAGTTCAAAGTACTCCAGACCCCAGATCCCACCAAAAATCACATTCCAAGGTTATCACCACGATGAGAATACAATCTCATCCCTTGGATCCAACGACTCCGGATTTAAAATCCCCGGGACTCCCAAAACCGCAATTAATTTATAATTGCCACAATTAAAATCCAATGAGGATTAGTACCACACTGGGATTAACACCATTAAGCCCCGGGCATCACAATTATCCCTCACTAATAAAATTTCATCCCCGAAATTTGCACATGCGTATTCCACGTATCGCCGAGACCACGCAATCCAAATGGATCCACATTGTCAAATCATGAACATAACATGAAAGACACACCAACCGCGAGGATACCGACCTCGCACCATGTGATGCCCGAGGATTAATAGAGTTAATCACGGTGTGGTAATAATCCTTAATGGATTTTATTCGTGGCAATTATGAATTAATTGTGGTTTTGGGACTCCCGAGGATTTTAAATCCTGTTTTTGGAGTTGTTGGATCCAATGGATGAGATTGTATTCTCATCGTGGTGATAACCTTGGAATTTGGTCCTTGGTGGGATTTGGGGTCCGGAGTACTTAGTACTGGGGTTGTTTATGGAAATAGAGTTTGGGAGGTAATTATTGAAAACAGATGATTATTAATGAGTCATGATGTATTTGTGAGTGGATTGGTAATTTGGAGTTTTGGTACTATATATACCAAGTGGACTCAATGTTCCGTCATTTTGGACGAATTCCCTCTCTCTCTCTCCCTCTCTCTCTATGCGCCCAAACCCTCCCCATTTTTCCCTCTTTTCTCCCTTGGAGAAGAAATCGTTGGTGGCTTGGCTCGGGAGCCGGATTTCTCAAAGATAATCAGGTATTGATCTTCCCCTCATTCTTATCTTCGATTTGATAGTGGTATGGTGAGTTTTGGTTGAGTATTTTGTTGGGTTTGGTAATTGGGGGTTCTTGATAAAAATCTAAAGTGGAGTTTTTAGTGTTTTCATTGGTTTCAAATGGTGTATTGGATGTGTTGTGGAAGTTAGGGGTGTTGGTTTTGAGTTTGGGTGTCAAAAACACCATGGAAGCTCAAATTTCTCGAAAAATCGCAGGTCGCGATCGATCGCCGAGGAGGGCCGATCGATCGTGACGAGCAGCTGAAATTGGAGACGATGCACAGTGCTGCCGATCGATCGCCAAGTCTCGGCGATCGATTGCTAGGCGATTAGCGATCGATCGCGAGATCATTTTGTTTGGCAGCAGGTGCGCGCGATCGATCGCGATAGAGCGGCGATCGATCGCGACAGAAGCGGCGATCGATCGTGGCCCGAAGTGTTGTGTTTTTTTTCAAAATTTTGGAAAATGTCGGGATTTTGGAACCGAGGTTTAAAGGGGCCGTTTCCGGGGCAAGGTCTACATTCCAATGGGAATGCTATGCTTTTAAAAGGATTGGTTGGAGCCAAAGTTTATTGAAACGGAATTCTCGGTTGGATTTTTGGCTCTCTTTTAAACTTGTAAAATGGTATATTTTGGGTATTATACATGCTTTGCCCGGGGCCTTTATTTTGGTAATCGTCATGGATAGACGATAGGTTTGGAAGTTTTGAACGTGCTTGGGCACGTGGTTGCATGCTTGTGTTTAATTACGACTATTTATGTGTTAGCACATAATTCATCGGGTCGTGGGACTCAGGGGAGGTTGGACTCGAACTACGGAAGTATAAGGTATGTATGACGTACGAGCATAGCCTATTACAATGTTGCAACTGTAAATGTATGGTATGTGGTAATTGCAATAAATGGACATTGAAATGCATGGTATATGGTGCTTGCTATAAATGGATAGTGAAATGCATGGTATATGGTAATTGTGATAAATGGAAATACGTTGGGAATTATATGGTGCCGCTTTGAGCGAGCAACGATTGAGATGTTGTCGCCGTTGAGCGACCATCGGTTATGACGCCGCTATTGTTGAGCGTGCGTGTGGTTTAACTGGCTTTGGGAATTTGATGAGTTTGATTATTTTGAGAGCAAGGAGAATACAGGGGATCCCGGATGAGGATGATACCATCCAGGGAGTATCATTTAAATTCATGGCATTTACATTCTGTAAATTATGAACTGCAATATTATGATTATTGGATTTGGGGTATTGGTATGCTCACCCCGTGTGGGGGCTGTCTCTGTTGGGGCAGGTGATACAGGTGTAGCAGCAACTTTGGAGTTGAGCTCGGGCTGTTGATTGGAGGTACTTCCAGGATCGAGGTACCAGAGCTGGTTGAATAAGTGCACAGATCCAGAGTTGAGATCGAGTTGTGGTTGGGAGGTGCTTCCAGGATTGAAGTACCAGTAACGGTATCTGGTAGAGTATTTTATACATTAGATACACGCTTATTCATTGGGTGCTCTCATGTGAGTACGTGTTACGTGTATATGGAATGTATAAATGGCCATGGTTTTCTCTCTTCATTCATGGTTTGCATGCAATTAAATACGGATTTACAAAATAAACTGAGAGTTTGTTAGTGTATCATTACCGTGCATACTATGAAAGTGGCTTTAGTTTGGGAAGTTGATTATTATGAGGTTCTAATACAAGAAATTTTATATATGGTAAATGATGTTATTCTTGTATATGGTTTCCTTCCCATGATCATATGATTGTATGCACTTAATGGCATAGATTAATACACTAATAACGGGTTAAGGGCACGGGGGTCCCTACATTAGTGGTATCAGAGCAGTGGTTAGCTCTTTGGGGCTGTTGAGGGCCTAGGAAAATGTTAATCGGAATGAGAAGCACATATGTATGCATGATGGTAGTTAGTGTTGCGTGGCACAACTATAATGCTTATGTGCGTTTATGATATGTGTTCATAATTGGAGTATGTTGTGGCTAACCATGATGGTTGCAGGTGTATGGAAATATCGATGAGATTATGCGGAATGGGAATCACCTATCGAGTCCAAAGGACAATGTGCACATGTGCGGGGTCACCTCTTGCGCCTACGGGGCATGTGGCACGTGCATGGGAGTACCTCTTGGGCCTGCGGAACAAAGTGATACATTCCTGCTGATGCCGCTGTCATGTCAAAGCGATGATGCCGCTGTCGTGTCGAAGCGATGGTAAATGCCGCTGTCACGTCTAAGCGATGATGCCGCTGTCATGTCGAAGCAATGATACCGTTGTCATGTCGAAGCGATGATACCGCTGTCGTGTATAAGCGATGGTAAATGCCGTTGTCACGTCGAAGCGATGATGCCGATGTCATGTCAAAGCGATGATACCACTGTATTGTTGAAGCGATGATGCCGCTGTCGTGTCTAAGCGATGATACATGCCACTGTCACGTCAAAGCGATGATACCGCTGTCATGACGTAGCGATGCGATCGGGAACAAAGTGCTGCATTTAATGTGAGCCACCTCTTGAGTCCGAAAGGAACAAAGTGCTACATGAATGTGAGTACCTCTTGAGTCCAAGATTATACCGCTGATTTTATGGCGATGGTTCTTGCCGCTGATTGTATAGCGATGGTTTATTCCGCTATTTTATTGGCGATGATGCCGCCGGGTATTCATAACGATGGTTTATTCCGCTATTCTATTGGCGATGGTTTATGCTGCCGGGTATTCATAGCGATGGTTATTCCGCTATTCTATTGGCGATGGTTTATGCCGCCAGGTATTCATAGCGATGTATATTCCGCTATTCTATCGGCGATGGTTTATGCCGCCGGGTATTCATAGCGATGGTTTATTCCGCTATTCTATTGGCGATGGTTTATGCCGCCGGGTATTCATAGCGATGGTTTATTCCGCTATTCTATTGGCGATGGTTTATGCCGTCGGGTGTTCACAGCTATGGTTTACTCCGCTATTCTATTGGCGATGGTTTATGCCACCGGGTATTCATAGCGATGGTTTATTCCGCTATTCTATTGGCGATGGTTTATGCCGCCGGGTGTTCATAGCGATGGTTTATTCCGTTATTCTATTGGCGATGGTTTATGCCGCCGGGTATTCATAGCGATGGGTTACTCTGCTATTCTGTTGGCGATGGTTCATGCCGCCGTGTATAAATAGCGACGGGTCATTCCGCTACATCTATTGGCGATGGTTCATACCGCCAGGTATTATATAGCGATGGGTCATTCCGCTACATCTATGGCGATGGTTCATACCACCGGATATCTATGACGGTGTTTTATGCCGCTGACTCTATGGCGAGGGATCATTCCGCCGATTCCATAGCGATGGATTATACCGCTATGTGCGTAGCACTGAATTACGCTGCCTACGAGCGATGGGTGCTGCTTGTGTACCACTGGTGGACGATGGATTCAGGTATGCCGCTATCTTGATAGCGATGAGGTATGGTATATTACTGTTTTGTTAGCATTATTATGGATACCATGTGTTATTATATATAGTCATGTGTTTGACGATGAGATTATGGATGTCAGGTGTTGACATGTACCGTCACGAGTTGACGATGTCACTTGGGATGTCATTTGTTGACATATACCGTCATGGGGTGACGATGACATAGTGGATGTTCTATGTAGACGTGTAGCGTCGTTTAGATGAATAATACGTCTGGGTGTATGTATTTAATCATATGGTTTGAGTGCCGATGGTGAGCACATGGTAGAGTCTGGGTCACTAGTTGATGAGACCATTATGCCGAGCAGGTTTGCTCGATGGAGTATTGGATGCATTGTACCGGTGAGTGTACCACATCATGTTAGAGGTAAATATTTGTCAAGCTGTGATACCCTTGGGTATGCTCGCTGGGATGGCTAAGGACAAGTGATTGGTGGTAAGAGTAGTCGTTGAGGAAACTACTCGCTTGTTGTTGTGATATGGGGTAGGCATGGTTACACCCACCCTGAGGGTGTGGAATAAGTCCTAATGGATTAGGATTGCATAGTAGTTGAGCAAGGACACCTGGATGTCCATTATGCTTTGGTGTTTTAGAGATAGGTTGGGTGATGACCCACAACTCTAATGGTTTGTACGGTATGGTATACCAGGATGAGGCGTGTATCACGTTGATAGGTTGGTATAAGCTATGGGACCGGCGAATCGCTAGCCAGGTATGGTTGCGGTGCTTTAGCGTGCTAGTGTTAGCCATTATACTACTCGTTGGATTCGAGTTCGGTGAGTCGTATGATGATACGATGAAGACTTATGGTAGACTCTTGCAGTCTCTATGTGGCATGTTGTTTGAGGCAGGGACTACCTCACGGGGATGTTTATACTTCTTATGTTTCGAGGGACTTGTATCGGGACAACTCAGTTCTGTTGGGAGTACCAACGTGAGTGTCGACAAGTCGTTGTTAGCTCTGATTGAACATCTTTGCATGTAGGATGCAACGAGAATCACAATTGGATCTGTGAGATATAGCTAGTGGAGTAACACTACTATATTGATTTTATCTCTTTGGGAGATTTGGATTGCACTGTCATGGAGACAACTGGCATTGATTGAGTGTTGATTGTGAATCAACCGGGGTAAGCCCTACTAGTGTTGGACTAGGCGATGGCTTCGTACTTCCGGTGAGACGTTCGAGGAGAAGTCTCCGGAGAAATGCTCGAGATTGTGTAGTACTATGGTATTAGTACAGAGCATTATTAGGTTAAGTATACATGGCATATACGTTTCAATTTGGTAATAGTGGCTTCGATGCACTATTCTGAACCAGTTGCATGTTTTTGGTTCCGAGATATATTTCGATATACATATATACAGTTTCCGAACAGTGGTTCGAGGTTGGAAGGTCATGAGTTCATGACATTTTCCTTGTGAGAATGCGGTATTGTTATACCTACCGATTGGAAATCTTTGGGAGATTCGATGAGTCGGTTTGTGTGGTGTTGATGTTGGGGTCACACCATTGGTCGTTGGTCTGTCAATCATTGTTCTCCATGAGGTGAGAATGGCAGGGGATTGACAGTTGGTTTTGGGACTTTGGGTATGTTTGGAGATACCCGAGTCTATTGCATTGTGTATGCATGTTGCATTAGTACTTAGGCATGTATGCCGCGTGTGTATTCGAATGCCAACTCTATTTTGTTCCTTATTAAACGTCGGATTAGTATACTTGGTTTGGCGAATCTCCGGTGAGAGATTGTGGAACTTTGAGATTGGTAATCTTGATGGCACGATGTATCTGAGGATTAATCATGAGGTCCGGTTGACTTCCCCTGAGGAGGGATTGTCGTGTTTAGGACCATGGAAATTCTTGCTGGTTAGTTCGATAGCCTCCCTTTTTTTAGGATTGTCGAATCCCAGGATAAACGAGGGATGGCCAGGATTTGGATTTGTTTAGTATCTTGGTTGACACGTGGGACGGAACGCGATTGATTGCTTTGCATGACCTTTCGGAAATTTGATGTATGATTAACATTGTAGGCTAAATCGCGGAGATATCATCGAGATGATAACTATTTTTTTTTTTTAGAATCACGAATGATTCGTTTAATTTATAGTTACGTTTGGTTGACTGCCTTTGAGATGGTTAGCATCGGGGAATACTGATGTCTTCCATGAAATTTTGTCGGTTGGAGATGTTACTCCATTCCAGGTTTGGTGCGAGGTCGGTATCCTCGTGGTTGGTGTGTCGTTCATGTTATGTTCATGATTCGATATCGTAGATCCGTTTGGATTGCGTGATCTCGGCGTTTGTGGAGTGTGCCTGTACAATTTCGGGGACGAAATTTTATTAGTGGGGGATAATTGTGATGCCCGGGGATTAATAGAGTTAATCTCGGTGTGGTAATATTCCTTAATTGATTTTATTCGTGGCAATTATGAATTAATTGTGGTTTTGGGACTCCCGGGGATTTTAAATCCTATTTTTGGAGTTGTTGGATCCAATGGATGAGATTGTATTCTCATCGTGGTGATAACCTTGGAATTTGGTCCTTGGTGGGATTTGGGATCCGGAGTACTTAGTACTGGGGATGTTTATGGAAATAGAGTTTGGGAGGTAATTATTGAAAACAGATGATTTTTAATGAGTCGTGATGTATTTGTGAGGGGATTGGTAATTTGGAGTTTTGGTACTATATATACCAAGTGGACTCAATGTTCCGTCATTTTGGACGAATTCCCTCTCTCTCTCTCCCTCTCTCTCTATGCGCCCAAACCCTCCCCCTTTTTCCCTCTTTTCTCCCTTGGAGGAGAAATCGTTGGTGGCTTGGCTCGGGAGCCGAATTTCTCGAAGATAATCAGGTATTGATCTTCCCCTCGTTCCTATCTTCGATTTGATAGTGTTATTGTGAGTTTTGGTTGAATATTTTGTTGGGTTTGGTAATTGGGGGTTCTTGATAAAAATCTAAAGTGGAGTTTTTAGTGTTTTCATTGGTTTCAAATGGTGTATTGGATGTGTTGTGGAAGTTAGGGGTGTTGGTTTTGAGTTTGGGTGTCAAAAACACCATGGAAGCTCAAATTTCTCGAAAAATCGCAGGTCGCGATCGATCGCCGAGGAGGGCCGATCGATCGCGACGAGCAGCTGAAAATTGGAGACGATGTACAGTGCTAACGATCGATCGCCAAGTGTCGGCGATCGATCGCGAGGAAATTAGCGATCGATCGCGGGGACGCGCGATCGATCGCGACAGAAGCGGCGATGGATCGCGGCCCGAAGTGTGGTCTTTTTTTTCAAAATTTTGGAAAATGTCGGGATTTTGAAACCGAGGTTTAAAGGGGCCGTTTCCGAGGCAAGGTCTACATTCCGATGTGAATGCTATGCTTTTAAAATGGATTGGTTGGAGCCAAAGTTTATTGAAACGGAATTCTCGGTTGGATTTTTGGCTATCTTTTAAACTTGTAAAATGGTATATTTTGGGTATTATACATGCTTAGCCGGGGGGCCTTTATTTTGGTAATCGTCATGGATAGACGATAGGTTTGGAAGTTTTGAACGTGCTTGGGCACGTGGTTGCATGCTTGTGTTTAATTGTGACTATTTATGTGTTAGCACATAATTCATCGGGTCGTAGGACTCAGGCGAGGTCGGACTCGAACTACGGAAGTATAAGGTACGTATGACGTACGAGCATAGCCTATTATATTGTTGCAACTGTAAAATGTATGGTATGTGGTAATTGCAATAAATGGACATTGAAATGCATGGTATATGGTGCTTGCTATAAATGGATAGTGAAATGCATGGTATATGGTAATTGTGATAAATGGAAATACGTTGGGAATTATATGGTACCGCTTTGAGCGAGCAACGATTGAGATGTTGTCGCCGTTGAGTGACCATCGGTTATGACGCCGCTATTGTTGAGCGTGCGTGGGGTTTAAAATGCCGCTAATGTGGAGCGAGCAATGCAATAGGAACATGGAATCATTGGTTAGATATATGTGATATCTACGGCCTTTTATATAAGAATTTTACCATATTGATTATGGTACTGACATAATTGAAATGATATTAGTTAATCTATGTGGCGATTAACTGTAAGGACCCCGTATACTTAACCCTTGATTAGCGTATTAATCATTATGTGTGGCACATGCTTTCAGTAAAATCATTCGGGAAACTCAGATGATACTTTACCATTGAATGGCAATTACAAAATTTTCTTTAACATGCAATGTTATAAGTTCATCATCCTAACAACAATAGACTCATAGAGTTCGCCCATTACCATCCCATTACACCACTTTTTACATTGTGGACTTCTATAAAAATTTGGGCAGAGTCTCCCCATAAATAGAGCTATCCCGAAATAAAAGCACAACACATAACATAATTCCCGGCCAGGGAAAACATAATACTCATCAGAATACAGCAATATCAAGTAAATTCCAAGCCAGGGAAGACACCACACATATGACAACAAAAGTGGGTTTCAACACCCACAATACACCAATGACTCTCTTATCATTTAGCAATTCTACCTCTAATTGCATGCAACATAGAATGAAAGAGAGAAAGGCTCATGCCTTTATATACAACCCATATACAAGTATAATCTTGCTCACATGCGAGCATCATGAATATGTATATAACCCTCATGGGCATATAAGTACTCTATACGATACCGTGCTCCATCAAGCCCTGGTACCACGATCCTGGGAGTACTTCCAATCAACAGCTCGAGCTCATCTCTAAAGCCATCGATGTATCTGTTCACTTGCCCCAACAGAGACAGTCCCCAACGGGGTGAGCATACCGATTCCACAATTTCATAATCATAATGACATAATACATAATTTACGAAAATGTAAATATTGTGGAACATATGTGACACTTCCTGGATGGTATCATCCTCATCCTAGCGTACCCCTGTAATAACCCTGTTCTCAAAACAGATAAATCATCAAATCCTGAATATGCAGTTAATCATCATATTGGTTAACTCTAACCAGTTTCAAATTAACAACATTTCATAACATCTTTCTTTATCTAGCAATTATCATAATTCTAGATATCATATTGAGATTTCCTTAACTTCCGATACTAGTTAATCACTTCTCTGATTAACTACATCTCTGTTCCTATTCATTACCAATAGGGAATAAAATACAGATATCCTAGATATCTAATCGAATACCACATTTTCATTTCTTACTTCAAAGTAGCGTCATACTACCGGTGTTCGCTCCGTAGCAACCACACCCATCATTTGCTCGCTTCATAGCGGCACCAAGCATTTCACCATGTGAATCAAAATAACGTAACCAAGTCCCGGTGCCATCATAGTAAAACATTTCATGTATTTTAAATCATGCATCGTACTTATAAAACATCATTTAAGCTATGCTCGTAAGCTAAACGTACCTTAAATCCTCGAAGTCCGAGCCAAACCTTGCTCGAGTTCCATGCCCCGTGGAACGATGTGCCAATCGAAAATCGGAAGTAAAATCGACCGAAATCGAAGAACCCTAGAATTTGGGGATCGGCGCTCATCTGCAAAATCCGACTTCAAACTCGACGAAACTTCGAATTGCCGGAGGGGATAGCTGCGCCTGGACGAGACGAAGCCGATGGCGGGTCGCACGCACCGAACAGCGGCCGGACGGCGGCGGGCGCACCGCTTTTGTGCGCGGGGGCTGGGGAAAAATCGGGGCTGACGGGGAGAGAAGGTGACGGGTTGGAGGAGGAGGAGAGAAATGATTTTTCCAATTAAAATCTCGGGCTCAACTGGTATTTATAGCAAAAATACCCCGAAATACTAATAGCCCCACAAATACATCATGATTCATTAAAAATCATCTGTTTTCAAAAATTCTCTCTCTAACTCCAAAACCCCCTACCGGTGCTCACACAAGCACCCGAGATCTCGAGACACAACAAAAACCCAACACTTAGGTTTTACACCCAAATAAGAATACAATCTCAACCTCTGGATCCAACGATCCCAACTACCCAAATAAACGAGCCCAGAAGGCCCAACACCGCGATTAAACTCCAAATCGCCACGTAAAACAACTTTAGGGGTTATTAACACTCCGGGATTAACATCTATAATCCCTGGTCATCACATTAACTGGCTTTGGGAATTTGATGAGTTTGATTATTTTGAGAGTAGGGACAATATAGGGGATCCCGGATGAGGATGATACCATCCAGGGAGTATCATTTAAATTCATGGCATTTACATTCTGTAAATTATGAACAGCAATATTATGATTATTGGATATTCACCAAGTATTTCATCCATACCTGCATCACAAAGCATAATCCATATACCAACATACATCATCATGAGTGTATTTTAATGCACCTCGCTCAAATGCGACATGCGGTACTCCCACCCCTCGCTTCAACATTTGGCGGCAAAGCATTAAAATCATCACTACATGTATACATGCAACCACAATGCATAATTCCAGGATGTATATAAAATGCAGGTTACCGTTTCGTGTCTTTTCAACCATGGCCTTAGCCTTTCCACGTCATAGTGTCCCTACAGGAACAATTCCAAACCATGAGCATACGATAATCCATATTCCACACAATATGATTATAATGAGTAAATGCATAAACTATGAGTACAAAGTACTTCCTGTATCCCAATGCATTTCAAAATGCTCCACTTGGTTGTCCCTGTGTCACAACTCACAATCATAATCAACAAGTTATATTATGATTCTATAGATGTCATGACATATAATCGTTTCACTATGATCACATATCACACATGCACATAAGTAAAATAGTTGTGTCACACCACACTAACTACTATCATGCATAAATATGTGCTACTCATCCCTATCAGCATGTTCCAGGCCCTCAACAGCCCCAAAGAGCTAACCACTGCTCTGATACCACTAATGTAAGGGCCCCCAAGCCCTTAACCCTTAATTAGTGTATTAACCATTATGTGTGGCACATGCTCTCAATAAAAAGTCAATCGGGAAGCTCAAATGATGCTTACAAAATTCTCTACTAACATATAGACTCATAGAGTTGCCCATTACCATCCCCATTTTGCCACTTTTCACATTGTGGACTTTTATAAAAATTTGGGCAGAGTCTCCCCGTAAATTGAGCTATCCCAAAACAAAAGCACATCATATAATATAATTCCCGGCCAAGGAATACACAATACCCAACAGAATACTGAACACAAAGTAAATTCCCAGCCAGGGAAGACACCACACATAAGACGACAAAAGTGGGTTTCAACACCCACATAATACACTAACGACTCTCATATCATTAGCAATTCTACCACAATTGCATGCAACATATAATGAAAGAGAGAAAGGCTCATGCCTTTATATACAACCCATATACAAGAATATCCATGCTCACAAGCGAGCATCATAAATGTGTATATAAACCTCAGGTGTATATAAGTACTCTATACGATACCGTGCTCCATCAAGCCCTGGTACCACGATCCTGTGAGTGCATCCAATCAACAGCTCGAGCCCAGCTCCATAGCCATCGATGCACCTGTTCACCTGCCCCAACAGAGACAGCCCCCAACGGGGTGAGCATACCAATACACAAAATCTGATAATCACAATAATGAAATTCATAATTTACAACACAAGTAAATATTAATGAATTTTAAATGATACTCCCTGGATGGCAACATCCTCATCCGGGATTCCGTGTACTGTCCCTGTTCTCACAATCATCAAACTCATCAAATCTCATAAATCAGTAAATCAACACATTGATTTAACTCATAGCATGCCTGATTCTCAAGTATCAATAATCAATGATTCCAAGTTCATTATACATACAAATATAGATATCTCAATATCTAGTACTGATTTCTCAATTTCGCTATCAATCATATATAGCTCAAATGCCTAGCATTAATTTTACCAATTTTCCATTATACCTAGACATCTCACATGTCTTATAATGAGTACATGATCCCACGATCATTCTCAGGCATCTCAAATGCCGCACAATAGTCATATAGGCCCAGTACCCCATATATATCAACACATAAATATAGCCATGCGCACAACCATCGATGAAGTCAATATACATTATGCATTTCACAAATGCTCTCATATAAAGTAATGCTCGTACGTCGCACGTACCTTAAACCTTGCTCGTGTTCCATGCTCCGAGGAACGATGTGCTAACACGATAAATTAATTCACAATTAATTACGAACATGCAACCCATGCTCAAGCACACCCATAACCCTTATATAGAAAATTATTGTCAACCCACGACAATTAACCATTATCGAAAATTGCTCAAGAACACCCCACAAATTTTCGAACCTTCTCAACACAAATCGAACCCAAACTAAACATCATAATACATCTAAAACATGCAATAAATCTATCAATAGCAAGGACCATCACCCCTTGCCAAAAACCCCCAAAAATTCGAACTCAAGCCCCTCAAACAGCAAGAAATTCGAACCAAAAGCCAAGCAATTTTCGAACCAAAACCTCACTCAAACAGCATGAAAATCGAACCAATTGGCAACCAATTTCTTTGAACCACAAAGCAAGAAATTTTCGACCCAAACTAAGCACCAAAACGCCCCAAAAACACTGAAAGAAAAGCCCCAAAAATCGTACCAAAATCGAGCCACAAAATCGGACAGAAATCCAGTTCGAACCCTAGCGCTTTTCTGGCAAATCCGAACGCGATTCTCAACGAAACTTCAAATTGTTGGTATGGGGAGGAGCGCCTGGAAGAGACAAAGCCACCGGTAGGTCGGACACGGCGGATGGCGGCCGGACGGCGGCGGGCGCACGGCCTGAAGCCGCGTGGGTCAACTGGATCGGGAAGGCGTACGCGGGGGAAGAGAGAGAGTGACGGGAAAAGTGGGGAAAAATGGTTCCGATAATTAAAATCTCGGGTTCAATTGGTATTTATAGCAAAAATACCCCAAAATACTAATAGCCCCACAAATACATCATGATTCATTAAAAATCATCTGTTTTCAAAAATTCTCTCTCTAACTCAAAAACCCCCTACCGGTGCCCACACCAAGCACCCGAGATTCTGAGTCACACTAAAAACCCAACTCACAGGTTTTCACCGAAATGAGAATACGATCTCAACCTCGGGATCCAACAATCCCAACTACCCAAATAAACGAGCCCAGAAGGCCCAACACCGCGATTAAACTCCAAATCGCCACGTAAAACAACTTTACGGGTTATTAACACTCCGGGATTAACATCCCTAATCTCTGGTCATCACACACCAGCACCTGAAACGGAGTAGCCTCCAAACCAACACAAATTCAAGAAACACGTCAGCATTCCCCGATGCTAACCATCTCAAAAGCACTCAGCCAACAATAACTGCAAATCAAACGAATCATTCGTGATTCCAAAATAGATATCGCCTCGATGATATCTCTACGATTTAGCCTACGATGTTAAACATACATCGTTACCGAAGGAAACCACCAGTACACAACAGTGTATCTAAACTACATCCGGCTTCCGCTTTCCAAATCCATCTCCATCAAAGGAGTAGTTGCACCACATTGCAACACGGATTGGGCAACAACACGGCCACCGATCAACAATAAACACAACTCCAAAGATGTCTACATCCGTGTATTCCAAGAATCATATCTTGGTCCAAATACACCATCGAGACTCCACAAGGTCTCAAGTTCTCGAAAGGACATGCAAGAACAATCAATTGCATTCCCGCCACACGTGTCAACCACGACACTTAACCAATCCGAATTCGGGCCATCCCTCGTTTACCTTATGATTCAACAATCCTAACATAGGGAGGCTATCGAATTAACCAGCAAGAATTACCATGACCCTTAAACACGACAATTCCCTCCTCAGAGGGAGTCAATCGGACCTCACGATCATTCCTCAGAATACATCGTGCCATCGAGATCACCAATCTCAAGGTGCCACAATCTCCCACCGGAGATTTATTCCTCCAAGCATACTAACCCGATGCTCGGGGAGTACTAAGAAAATGCTGGCATTCGTATACCCACACTGGTATACATGCCTAAGTACCAAAACAACATGCATACTCAATGCAATCCACTCGGGTATCACCAATCATACCCAAAGTCCCCAAAAACAACTGTCAATCCCCAATTATTCTCACTCAACGGAGAATGATGATTGACGAACCAACGACCAATAGTGTGATTCCGACATCAACACCGCACAAACCGACTCAACGAATCTCCCAAAGATTCCCAACCGGTAGGTATATCAATACCGCTTTCCTCATAAGGAAAGTGTCATGAATCCATAACCCTCCAACCTAGAACCACCGTTCGGAAACTGGATATATTTATTGTAAGGACCCTAATCCTTAAGTACGGATCAAAGGCATAAATAGAGCTAATATAAAAGATCAGAGTGAATTAATCGTGTTGAGTCTATGAGCTTTAAGAATTACATGCCAAAATGAGGACCATTAATGGATTAATTACATTCCCCATCAAAAGAATGTTATCAACTATAGTTTTACACTACTCCTAGAGTAGACACTATACAAAAATTTAATCCTGTCCTGCCTGGGTCAAAAGAATTCTCCACAAGCTCACCACCTCAACCCGTTTAGCCCTTCTATCATGCCAAAAGTGTACCTACAAGGACAACCCCCAAACATGAGCAATAATATCATCCATATTCAAAACAATATGAATATAAAGCGTAAATGCATAAAACACAATTAAAACACTTCATGTTTTCCCATGCATTTCAAAACGCTTCCAGTTTGGTTGTCCCTGTACCATAACTCATGAGTATAATCAATAGATTATTTTTAATGGTCTAGACATGTCATGACACAATACCATCTCATCAATATCAAATATCGGTCACCATTCCCTAGTCTGTCCATCACAATGTATTTTAATGCCCCTCGCTTATTTACATATAGGCGGCATAGAATAACCTCGCTTCAATGGACAAGCGGTACTCCCACCCCTCGCCTCACATTGAGCGGCCTAATATCATTTCCTCGCCCTATATGTCAACCACGCTCAAATGTGACATGCGGCGCTCCCACCCCTCGCTTCACATTTAGCGGAACCAAAACAAATAGCGGCAAGCATTAAAATCATCAAGGGATGACCACGACTCATGGGATGTGCACCAATAATCATATGCATCTACAATCATCATGCATAAATCAACATGTATTTGCATCCACAATGCATAGTCACATATATACTCGCATCCACAATGCATAAACAATGAGTATATTAGATACATGTACCGTTGGGTGCCCGTTCGTCCTCTACGTACCTTTCCAAAATGTAGGATATGGTAGGACTTCAATTCCTTGGCTGTGTTGCCACCTGGGATGGTTCTACACATTCACACAAATCAATATTAGAACCAAATAATAGTCCAATACCAAAAATCCTACAAAAAAAATCCAAAAACACCATTTTTGGTGTCTCGCGATCGATCGCCATAAAGCCCCGATCGATCGCGAGACCTCTCTGCCTCGCCCAGCAAAAATATTCAACCCGCGATCGATCGCTGAGTTGGCGCCGATCGATCGTGACCTCGCCGATCGATCGCGCAAAACTCGCGATCGATCGCTGAAGTCCACTGCCTTCAGCACTGCAGCTCGCGGTCGATCGCGGAAGGCGCCGATCGATCGCCGAGTCCTACATACCCGATTTTCGGGCACTATTCACCCATCTTCAACCCCAACTCAAATAAACTCAAATAATCCAACATCAACCATACAAAACCACTACAAATCTTCAATAACAACATCATATAACCATAAATCTAACACTCACCCAAAAATAACACCAACTCACACAAACCCATTTTGAAACCCTTCTAAATCATACCAAACTTAAACAAAACCTTACAAATCAACAATGAGGTATCCATACCTCTTGGGGATCTCAAATCTCCCAATAAACTCCACACAACAAGATTTTTGGAAGGGTTTCTCTCCACCCTTGAGCACCAACTCGAAAATAAGGGAAATGAGGGTTTGGGAGGTGCTATTTGGTAAAGTGAAAAGTAAGAATGAGTGTTGAGGGGGTTTGGGGTAATAAAGTGGGTTGGGTTAATTAAAAAGCATCCCACAAACCCATGGTGTATAAAACACTCCAACATGATATTTTTAAAAGCATTAATCCAAAATGCACCAAATATCAAATAAACTCATGATTTCCAATTAATTGCTAGCCATGGCAAATAAATCATGCTAATAACCATTTTTCAAACATGCACATCATGCACCCTGAAATGCCCTCCCGGGTCACTCTATCATGTGACTAAGCATTTCCATAAGATTAATAAATCCAACACATAATTAATTACCACCATAATTAATCATATAAACACAATTAATGCCTAAATTGCAATTAATCATTTCGGGGATATCACATTTATACCTAAATATATCCCGGAACCAACAAATTCATAACTGGTTCAGCATAGTGCCTCAATGCCACTATTACCAAATTGAAATTCGTATACACAACGTATACACATCTAACGATGCTCTGTACTAATGCCATAGTACTCCAGAAACCTTGAGCATCTCCCCAGAGACGCCTCCTCGAACGCCTCGCCAGAAATGTAAAGCCCTCACCTAGTCCAACACTAGTTGATTCACAATCAACCCTCGACCAATATTAATTGTCTCCATGACAATATAATCCAAATCTCTCGAAGAGATAAAATCAATATAGTAGTGTCACCCCACTAACTATATCTCACAATCCAATTGTGTCCCCCATTGCATGCCATATGCAAGATGCTCAACCAGAGCCAAAAATGGCTTGTCGACACTCACGTTGGTATTCCCAACAAAATTGAGATGTCCCAGTACAAGTCCCTTAACATTTGACGTATAAACGTCCCCGTGAGGTATTCCCTGCCTCAAACCTCATGCGACATAGTGACTACTAAAGTCCACTATTACTCTCATCGTATCCTCATACGATTCACCCAGCGAGCAGTATAATGGCTACAACAAGCACACTATATCACTGCAACAATACATGGCTAGCAATTCGCTGCCCCCATAGGCTCATACCAACCTACCAAAGTGACATACGTTCCATCCCGGTATGCCATACCATACAAACCATTAGAGTAGTGGGTCATCACCCAATATTTCTCTAAAACACCTAAGCATAATGGACATCTCGGTGTCCTTACTCAACCCCAATGCAACCCTATCCATTTGAATTTTTTTCCACACCCGTAGGGTGGGTGTGTGTGTAAGTAACCCCATGAGCATACAACGCAGCGGAATACAATTTTGGGATTACAAACCAGCGATCTATACATAGGGATTCATATCGGATTAGAGAATTACAAGTGTCTTACCCTTGTAGCGCGTTTGAAGCAGAATCCACGGAGCTGCACCACGTCCTACGCCTTCTCCGAGTCAATAGCAAAACTCGATTGGTTTTGCCTCAACGGTATCCACACGATCAAATCGAATGAAGGGACGGATTAATAACACGTTGCTAGACAAGTTATTAATCCGATACATGAAGCTAACTCGATTCACAATCGAAGATGGCACGAAAAACCACCAATAACCACACGGCTATGATAGAGCCGAGAGTTCAACTTGGTGCGGCCGAGAGCTTCCTTTGGGTGGCTAGGTTTTGTTCTTTTGATCTTGTCTTGTCTTTAAAAACCTTGCAATCATATTAAATATGATTAATTAAAGGCTTTCTTAAAGCTTCATGGGCTTAAGCCCATGATTTAATTAATCCTTATGATTATTAATTAAGACTCCTCTTAATTATTTAATTCATCCCATGAATTTAATTTCCCTTCTCGATTTAATCTTTTGTGCGACCCGATAGGATCTCGTAATGTTGGCAGTGACATAAAATCTCATTTTATGTCGCAAGCATCGAGCGGTATCTAGCAACACATCGATGCTACCCAAATTACGAGAATGTCAATGACTCGACATAACCTTTAGAACTTGTGATAATATTAATCATGTAACTTAATCCCTTTGTCCTTTGTGTTTAGATTGAACACGAGTCATGGAATAGTCATACTCGTATATTCAATCTCTATTTCTTGATCCCCAAGTAGAACTAGAATAAACGAATAAGCTCGATATCTCATATCGACTCATTCGAGCATGGCCATGCATTTTAGTTCTCACTTGATCAAGGGCCAAACACATCTCCTGTTATATAGGAGGGACAAATCCTATCTCGATCAGTCAACATCCCTCTACATAATTCGTAGTGTATCCAATAGTCGCCTTTATAGTATACCCTGTTACGGGTAACGTTTGACGATATCAAGATACATAACTCCTTATGTTGGGATCTCTGATGATCACAAGTCGTAAGGATTACATACATTATTATCACTATGAGAATTGCATATGACGATCATATAACTATCCATGTTGCATTCTCATGGTGGGTCTGTCCAGTACATCGTTCTCTAACATGTACCCATATGTTGATTTGATATCTCATATCAATGAACAATTCATCGATCAACATATACTAGTCTCTACGTATTATCATTATCCCTATTCATGATAATACTTGACTAGGGACATCTTTAAGAATAATACAATATTATTCTAAGGACATTAACATATATATTAATTCACAATGCACAGTTAAAAGAATAATATATAATAATGAATTGCCATTCATAAATCCATAAACATTGTATGTCTTAAACAATCATCTAATGACTTGTCTTAGGGCATATCCCAACAAATCTCCCACTTGCACTAAGACCACTCAGACATATACCTAATGCCTAGAGATCTAGTATGACGATCATGCTTCTGCTGTGACAGCGGCTTCGTCAATGGGTCAGATACATTATCATCTGTTGGTACTTTGCATATTTTAACATCTCCCGTTTCAACGATTTCTCGAATGAAATGGAAACGCCTAAGTATGTGTTTGGATCTTTCGTGAGATCTTGGTTCCTTAGCCAATGCGATCGCTCCATTGTTGTCACAATAGAGTTCTATCGGATCTTTAATGCTAGGCACCACTCCAAGTTCAGAAATGAACTTCCTCATCCAAACAGCTTCCTTTGCTGCATCCGAGGCAGCAATATACTCAGCTTCCGTTGTAGAATCGGCTACTGTTTCTTGCTTTGAACTCTTCCAGCTAACAGCACCTCCATTTAGGCAATACACATATCCAGATTGCGATCGAAAATCATCTTTGTCGGTTTGGAAGCTAGCATCAGTGTAACCCATTACATTGAGCTCTTCCTCACCTCCATAAATCAAGAATGTATCCTTAGTCCTTCTCAAGTACTTCAGGATGTTCTTGACAGCAATCCAGTGACCTTCACCTGGATCAAATTGATATCTGCTCGTCATGCTCAAAGCATACGATACATCGGACGAGTACATATCATGGCATACATGATAGATCCAATAGCTGACGCGTATGGAATCTTACTTATGCGTTGTCTCTCATCTGGTGTTGAAGGACACTGTTCCTTCGAGAGATAAATACCATGTGTCATAGGCACGAATCCTTTCTTGGATTCTTGCATGCTAAACCTTTTAAGCACCTTGTCTATGTATGTACTTTGACTTAGACCAAGAAGCCTTCTCGATCTATCTCTATAGATCTTGATTCCTAACACATAGGTGGCTTCTCCTAAGTCTTTCATCGAAAAGCAATTCCCTAGCCAAATCTTTACAGATTGCAAGGCAGGGATATCATTTCCAATAAGAAGTATGTCATCTACATACAACACTAGGAAAATGATTACGCTCCCACTGACCTTCTTGTAGACACAAGGTTCATCTTCATTTTTGATAAAACCAAACTCTTTGATTGCATCATCAAAACGAAGATTCCAACTCCGAGAAGCTTGCTTCAATCCATAAATGGATCGTTGTAGCTTGCATATCTTTCCAGCATCCTTTGGATCGACAAAACCCTCGGGCTGTGTCATGTACACATCCTCGAGCAGATTTCCATTAAGGAAAGCTGTTTTGACATCCATCTGCCAGATTTCATAATCATGAAATGCAGCTATTGCAAGTAAGATCCTTATGGATTTAACCATGGCCACTGGTGAAAAGGTTTCATCATAGTCAATACCATGAATTTGTTTGAATCCTTTTGCAACCAGTCGACCTTTATAGGTTTGTACATTACCATCCATATCGGTCTTTTTCTTGAAAATCCATTTGCACCCTATGGGTCGTACCCCTTCAGGTGGATCAACCAAAGTCCATACTTGGTTTGCATACATGGATTCCATCTCAGATTTCATGGCCTCTTGCCATTTCTCATAATCATTGCCCATAATAGCTTGTTGATAAGATGACGGCTCATCCTCATCAATAAGTAGTAAGTCACCTTGTTGAGTCACAAGAAATCCATATCTCTGTGGCTCCCGGTGTTCTCTTACAGACCTACGCTGGGCTTGTGTCTCTTGAGCAGGTACTTCTTCCACAACAGCTTGTGGTGCCTGCTCTGCTTCCATCTCAATCTCAGGTTCAGTGTTTTCTTGTGGTTGAACTTCACTAAGTTCTATTTTTCTCCCACTGGTTTTTCTAGAAATAAATTCTCTTTCAAGAAATACACCAGTCCGAGCAACAACTACTTTGTTCTCGGTGGGATAATAGAAATAGTACCCTTTCGTTTCCTTAGGATACCCCACAAATAAACACTTATCAGATTTGGGTCCAAGTTTGTTAGTGGCGTGACGTCTAACGAAAGCCTCACAACCCCAAATCTTCATAAAAGACATACTAGGACGCTTCCCAGTCCATATCTCATATGGTGTCTTTTCCACTGATTTAGATGGAACACGGTTCAGTAAGAAAATCGCTGTTTCTAGAGCGTGTCCCCAAAACGATATCGGAAGATCTGCATGACTCATCATTGATCTAACCATGTCTAACAAGGTTCGATTTCTCCTCTCGGATACACCATTCCATTGTGGAGTATACGGAGGAGTGAGTTGTGGGACTATCCCACACTCCTTTAGATAGTCATGAAACTCTTGGCTTAAGTATTCTCCTCCTCGATCTGATCGAAGGATTTTGATACTTTTGCCAAGTTGGTTTTGTACTTCATTCTTGAAATCTTTGAACTTTTCAAAGGTTTCATGTTTATGTTTCATTAGGTACACATACCCATATCTACTGAGGTCATCAGTAAATGTAACGAAGTATTGAAAACCACCTCTAGCTTGCGTACTTATTGGTCCACATACATCACTATGTATTAGTCCCAATAAAACATTTGCCCTTTCAACATGTCCCTTGAAATGGGCTTTAGTCATCTTGCCCATTAAACAAGATTCGCATGTTTCATATGATTCAAAATCAAATGAATCTAATACTCCATCCTTATGAAGTTTAGATATGCGGTTCTCGTTTATGTGGCCCAAGCGACAGTGCCAGAGATAAGTCGGATTACAATCATTATTTTTAATCCTTTTAGTATTTATGTTATAGATAGGCATATCAAGATTCAATACATAAAGACCATTCACCATTTGTGCACTAGCATAAAACATATCATTTAAATAAATAGAACAACAATTGTCCTTTATTATAAATGAAAAACCATACTTGTCTAAACAAGAAATAGAAATAATGTTTTTAGTAATTGAAGGCACAAAATAACAGTCTTTTAAAATCAGTGATAAACCAGAAGGTAAAGCTAAATGATAATCTCCTATAGCTAATGCAGCAACTCTTGCTCCATTTCCAACTCGGAGATCAACTTCACCTTTTGCCAATGTCCTACTCCTTTTGAGATCCTGCACATTTACACAAATGTGAGATCCACATCCAGTATCTAATACCCATGATGAAGAAGTAGGTAAATTGACTACTATAACAAAAATACCTGAAGCGGAAGTCACACTTCCTTTCTTTAGATCCTCCAGATATACTTTGCCGTTCCTTTTCCAATGGCCGGTCTCACCGCAATGGAAACAGTTCCCTTCCTTTGCTATCCCTCCCTTTGGTTTCAGTGCATGAGACTTTGGCTTAGATTTAGCAAAGACCTTCTTTGCTTTCTTGTTGCCTTTAGCTTTGGCCCTTCCTTTGCCCTTATTCACAATAAGGACATTTGTGGCCTTAGTCTTCTTAGTATTTGCTTCATATGTTCTCAACATACCAAGCAATTGTGGTAAAGTCTTTTCCATGTCAGTCATATTGTAATTTACTACAAATTGACTGAAGCTTTCAGGCAACGATTGCAAGATTACATCGGTGGCCAACTCTTGGTCCAATGGAAAACCCAGCTTGTCCAGATTCTCAATGTACCCAATCATCTTGAGTACATGAGTTCCAACCAAGCTTCCTTCTACCATCCTGCACTGGAATAACGCTTTAGAGACGTCATACCTCTCTTGTCTAGCTTGCTGTTGGTACAACTGCTTTAAGTGTTCGATCATATCGAACGCCTCCATTTCCTCATGTTGCTTCTGAATCTCAGAGTTCATGGTGGCAAGCATGAGGCACCCAACATCAAGTGCGTCACTCTGATGCTTCTTGTAAGCATCTTTTTCGGTTCTTGTAGCCGTTAGGGGAGGTTCCTCAGCGGGTAAGGGTTCCTCTAGGACATATTGTTTCTTTTCTTGTTTGAGGACTATCCTCAAGTTCCTATGCCAGTCTAGGAAATTCGTCCCATTTAGTTTGTCCTTCTCAAGGACCGATCGCAGTGATAAAGTGCTAGTAACGTTGTTAGTTGCCATGGATATCTACAATATAAATATGCAAAATAAGTTTATGATTTAAATCATTTAACATGGTCTTATATTAAATGATACTCCCACTATTTTGTTTGAAAAATATCAACCCTCGAAACTTTTAGTGGGCCAAGATCCATATTTCGCCTAATCTTGAGTTAGCTTTGGCTAATCGCCCAAGACTCGGTTATTTAGGTAGACAACACTTTGTCAATTATATCACATATAATTCTTGGATAGTTAGACGAACAACACTTTGTTCAATTCATCAAATGAATTATAATCCAACCCATGCCTCTAGGTTCCCAATCCTATTGAGATAACCTAGTTAAGTCGTACCCAATTAAAGTATGACGGATATCACTTTTATCCTTTCGCGCCTTACTAAGATTGCCACGGTGCTTTGCTTTGGCAAACCCACACATGTACAATCGAAGTTATTGACGAGTACTTTTATTTGGAAGGCATCTAAAACTTAATATTTTAGAGGGATTTATTGATCTCATGATTAATTTGATAATTTAAAATATGTCCACTACATATAGTTGTATACATATCTACATATATGTGTAATACTATTATCAAACTAAAACATAAGATAAATCATGCATCAACATACATAATTAAAACGTGACATGGTTATAGCCCCTACTAATGAGTTTCTCAAGCCAATGAGAAACTCCTATGAGTCAACCTAAGGTAACTTCATAAGCTCCTTCCTTTGGCTCCAATTTGTGAATGGCCTCCTCATCCCGGCACGATGCTCCATCTTCATTGATCACCATCAATAAAATAAACTATACTATTTACAAGATATAGAATTCCTCGATTCACATTCGAGGGGAACATAGGGGAGGGATTACATTTAGAATAAAATAGAGAAAGGCACGACTCGCAGGTCGTATTATAAATTACAATCATTCACAAATCCTATCTAATAGGTCAAAGGGCTATAACCACGCACCATGCTCAAACAACACATAAATCATGCATTAACATTTAATTAATTAAATTCTAAACATTTTAAATTTAATTTTAATTAAAACTGTAATATAATTTTTGAAAAATTATCGTACGCTCGGGACATCACATGCCACGAACTAAAGCGACTAAAACACGAACCACCATGGTTCGAACCAAAACCCACGGCTGGACCAATAGTGGGCCTAGGGTTCGAAACCCTAGCCCATGGCCGAGCCATGGTCCATGCGGCGGCTTGGGTGCGGCGCTGCTAGGGTTCCAAACCCTAGCCGCCTTGCACCATGTTGATTCTATCGAGCCAACTAGCACCTTTTCAATACTTTATCGAGCCAATAGAGTTCAAAACCCTAGATAGTGCGACGGCTTGACCCATGCTCGAGCCAGGGTCCGAACCCTAGCCCTTAAGCGGCGGCCGAGAGGCTTATGTGACTAGGGTTCAAAACCCTAGCCTATTGGAAGCGGCGGCCGAGCCATGGTGACTAGGGTTCGAAACCCTAGCACCTAGGTGGCGTCGGCCGTGAGCCATACTCGAGTTAATGTTCCGGGTTTTTGATCACGAATTATCATATATTTCGATCCGTCAATTATATCATATATATTATCATACGATGATTTTCACAAAATCGATTTTTCCATATCATATATGAAAATACAGTTTTAAATAGCATGCAATATAAATTCTAACATGATTAAACTATTTAACCACATAAATCCGATATGAGCCTTGTACACGGCTCTGATACCACTGTAAGTAACCCCATGAGCATACAACGCAGCGGAATAAAATTTTGGGATTACAAACCAGCGATCTATACATAGGGATTCATATCGGATTAAAGAATTACAAGTGTCTTACCCTTGTAGCGCGTTTGAAGTAGAATCCACGGAGCTGCACCACGTCCTACACCTTCTCCTAGTCAATAGCAAAACTCGATTGGTTTTGCCTCAACGGTATCCACACGATCAAATCGAATGAAGGGACGGATTAATAACACGTTGCTAGACAAGTTATTAATCCGATACACGAAGCTAACTCGATTCACAATCGAAGATGGCACGAAAAACCACCAATAACCACACGGCTATGATAGAGCCGAGAGTTCAACTTGGTGCGGCCGAGAGCTTCCTTTGGGTGGCTAGGTCTTGTCTTTAAAAACCTTGCAATCATATTAAATATGATTAATTAAAGGCTTTCTTAAAGCTTCATGGGCTTAAGCCCATGATTTAATTAATCCTTATGATTATTAATTAAGACTCCTCTTAATTATTTAATTCATCCCATGAATTTAATTTCCCTTCTCGATTTAATCTTTTGTGCGACCCGATAGGATCTCGTAATGTTGGCAGTGACATAAAATCTCATTTTATGTCGCAAGCATCGAGCGGTATCTAGCAACACATCGATGCTACCCAAATTACGAGAATGTCAATGACTCGACATAACCTTTAGAACTTGTGATAATATTAATCATGTAACTTAATCCCTTTGTCCTTTGTGTTTAGATTGAACACGAGTCATGGAATAGTCATACTCGTATATTCAATCTCTATTTCTTGATCCCCAAGTAGAACTAGAATAAACGAATAAGCTCGATATCTCATATCGACTCATTCGAGCATGGCCATGCATTTTAGTTCTCACTTGATCAAGGGCCAAACACATCTCCTGTTATATAGGAGGGACAAATCCTATCTCGATCAGTCAACATCCCTCTACATAATTCGTAGTGTATCCAATAGTCGCCTTTATAGTATACCCTGTTACGGGTAACGTTTGACGATATCAAGATACATAACTCCTTATGTTGGGATCTCTGATGATCACAAGTCGTAAGGATTACATACATTATTATCACTATGAGAATTGCATATGACGATCATATAACTATCCATGTTGCATTCTCATGGTGGGTCTGTCCAGTACATCGTTCTCTAACATGTACCCATATGTTGATTTGATATCTCATATCAATGAACAATTCATCGATCAACATATACTAGTCTCTACGTATTATCATTATCCCTATTCATGATAATACTTGACTAGGGACATCTTTAAGAATAATACAATATTATTCTAAGGACATTAACATATATATTAATTCACAATGCACAGTTAAAAGAATAATATATAATAATGAATTGCCATTCATAAATCCATAAACATTGTATGTCTTAAACAATCATCTAATGACTTGTCTTAGGGCATATCCCAACAGTGTGACCATGTCTACCACACGTCACAACGACAGAAGCGAGTAGTTTCCTCAATGACTACTCTTACCATTAATCGTTTGGCCTTAGCCTTCCCAGCGAGTATACCCAAAGGTACCGCTACTCATCAAATATTTACCTCTAATGCATGCTGCATACACTCACCGGTACAATGCATCCAATTATTCATCGAGCAAACTTGCCCTGCGTAATGGTCTCGTCAACCGGTGACGTAGACATCACCTTGTGCTCATCATCGGCACTCAAACCATATGACCAAATACATACACCCAGACTTATTATTCACCAAATACCATATGTCAACATGTGACATCCAAAATAACATCGTCAACTCGTGACGGTACAAGTCAACACCTGACGTTCAAAATCTCATCGTCAAACACGTGACGGTATATGTTGATACACGACAACCATAATAATGCTAATAAAACAGTAATATACCATACATCATCGCTAACAAGATAGCGGAATACCTGTATCCATCGCCCAACAGTGGTACGCAAGCAGCATCCATCGCTCGTAGGTGGCGTAATCCAGTGCTACGTACATAGCGGTATAACCCATCGCTATAGAATCAACGGCATAAAACATCGCTATAGATATCCGACGGTATGAACCATCGCCATAGATGTAGCGAAATGACCCATTGCTATATAATACCTGGCGGCATGAACCATCGCCAACAGATTTAGCGGAATGACCCATCGCTATATAATACCTGGCGGCATGAAGCATCGCCAATAAAATAGCGGAATAAACCATTGCTATGAATACCCGGCGGCATAAATCATTGCCAATATAATAGCGGAATAAACCATCGCTATGAATACCCGGCGGCATAAACCATCGCCAATAGAATAGCGGAATAAACCATCGCTATGAATACCCGGCGGCATAAACCATCGCCAATAGAATAGCGGAATAAACCATCGCTATGAATACCTGGCGGCATAAACCATTGCCAATAGAATAACGGAATAAACCATCGTTATGAATACCCGGCGGCATAAACCATCGCCAATAGAATAGCGGAATAAACCATCGCTATGAATACCCGATGGCATAAACCATCGCCAATAGAATAGCGGAATAAACCATCGCTATGAATACCCGGTGGCATAAACCATCGCCAATAGAATAGCGAAATAAACCATCGCTATGAATACCCGCCTGAATACCCGGTGGCAGAAACCATCGCCAATAGAATATCGTCATGATATCCCTCGCTATACAGCGGCAAATATCCCTCTTCGCTACATCGCTACACCATTTTAGCGGCATAATATCCCTCGCTTAAGCGGCAAATATTCTTCATCACGATGGTATGACAGCGGCGTCACTACTCCTCGTTTTATCATGACAGCGGAAATACCCCTCACTTCGACATATTAGCGGCATAATATCCATCGCAATAGTAATATGACAGCGGAATTGTCCTTCGCTTCGACATATTTGCGGCAACTATGCTTCATCGCTATAATATGACAGCGGCAATTATTCACATCGCCACGCCATGTATGTAACCGCAATGCATAATCCATAACCTAATAAACATCGCTATGAGTGTATTTTAATGCACCTCGCTTCAAATGTGATATGCGGAATTTACCATCGCTTCAACATTTAGCCGCAAAGCATTAAAATCATCACTCCAATATATATGCAACCGCAATGCATAATACATGTCCCATATGACCCTGCAACCACCATGGTTAGCGACAACATATTCCAATCATGAACACATATCATAAACGCACATAAGCAATATAGTTGTTCCACACAACACTAATTACCATCATGCATAAGTATGTGCTTCCCATTTCTATCAACATATTCCTAGGCCCTCAACAACCCCAATGAGCAAACCACTGCTCTGATACCACTAATATAAGGACCCCCGTGCCCTTAACCATTTATTAGTGTATTTATCCATGCCATGTGTGCATACAATCATATTAACATTGGGAAAAACCATATGCAAGTATAGCATCATATGCCATCCAGAAAATTTCTTGCATTACAACCACATAATATCCAAATTCCCCAACCAAGACCACTTACATAGCATGAACCCCCCATAATACACTAACATGCTCTCATTTCATTTAGCAATTCCGTATTTAATTGCATGCAAATAATAAATGAAGAGAGAAAAACCATGCCCTTTTATACATTCCATATACATATAAAACGTGCTCACATGAGAGCATCCAATGAATGAGCGTGTATCTAATGTATAAGATACTCTACCAAACTTACTGGTACTTCGATCCTGGAAGCACCTCCCATGCACAGCTCAATCTCAACTCTAGATCCAGCTTTATACCTATTCAACCAGCTCTGTACTTCAATTCTGGAAGTACCACGAATCAACAGCCCGAGGTCAACTCCAAAGCCATTGCTGCACCTATACCACCTGCCCCAATAGAGACAGCCACCACACGTGGTGAGCATACCAATACCAACATTCCAATAATCACAGTACATAATTTACAGAATATGAAACTGTAATGTAAAAGGATACTCCCTGTATAGTATCGTTACCACGTAGGATTTCCCGTACTGTCCCTGTTCTCAAAATAACCAAAACCATCAAATTTCCAAAGCCAGTTAATCACCACATTGATTAACTAAAACCATTCCTGCCATAGCATTTCCATAATCAAATATGATTAAATCATTAAATGAAGTACCACAGATATCACATATATCTAGCCAATGATTCCATAGCTCTATTTCATAGCTCGCTCCACAATAGCGGCATTTTAACCACACACACGTTCAACAACAGCGGCGTCATAACCGATGTTCACTCAATAGCGACAACATCCTTATCATTGCTCGCTCAAAAGAGGCACCATATAATTCCCAATGTATATCGATTTATCGCAATTACCATCTACCATGCATTTCAATATCCATTTATTGCAAGTACCATATACCAAGCATTTCACTATCCATTTATTGCAAATATCATATACTATGCATTTCACAGTTGCAACATTATAACAGGCTATTCTCGTACGTTATACGTACCTTATAATTCCGTAGTTCGAATCCAACCTTGCCTTGGTCCTGTGACCGATGAATTATGTGCTAAACACAATTAATAATCCACAATTAAATTCAAGCATGCAACCACGTGTCCAAGCACGTTCACAACCCCAATTATATAGTCATCCATGACGATTAATCCTTTTAAAAGACCCCGGGCAAAGCATGCATCAAAAACTCAACACGAAAATAATCCTCACAAAACGGCACTGGCGATCGATCGCTTCATCCCAGGCGATCGATCGCCTCTAAAAAATAGGCACAGGCGATCGATCTCTCCATTCCAGGAGATCGGTCCCCTCTCAGTGTATTTGGCTACTTCCTAATGGCGATCGATCGCTTCATTTGAGGCGCTCGATCGCCTCACTGTTCATCTTCCTCGAAATTCCACCAACGTCGATCGCCCCGCCCTAGGGATCGATCATCTCGACCTATATCAGCCAAAAATGGCTTTTTTCTTGCAAAATTTTCCCCAACAACAATCCTCATACCCCATACAACATAAATCCTTAACAAGGGGCTATAAATCAACCCCAAAACACAACAACACAAAAATCTTTAAAAACCAATTTCTTAAACCCAACTCAAATCCTTCCCAAACACCACAATACCATAATCAAATCGAAGACAAATACGAGGGGATGGATAATACCTTATATCTTCGAGAAATCCGGCTCCCGAGCCAAGCTACCAACGATTTCTCCTCCAAGGGAGAAAAGAGGGAAATGGGGGAAGGGTTGGGCGCAGAGAGAGGGGGAGAGAGAGAGAGAGAGAGGAAATCCGTGCAATGACGGAATACCGAGTCTACTTGGTATATTTAGTACCAAAACTCAAAAATACCAATCCCTCCACAAATACATCATGACTCATTAAAAATCATCTGTTTTCAATAATTACCTCCCATTCTCTATATCCATTACCAGCCACAGTACAAAGTAGTCCAGACCCCAGATCCCACCAAAAACCACATTCCAAGGTTATCACCACGATGAGAATTCAATCTCATCCTTTGGATCCAACGACTCCAAATACCGGATTTAAAATCCCCGGGAGTCCCAAAACCGCAATTAATTTATAATTGCCACAATTAAAATCCATTATGGATTATTACCACACAGGGATTAACACCATTAATCCCCGGGCATCACAACTCTGAATGCTCATAATTCAACTAAATTCAAATAGCCAAGTAATTTCACCTAAGTCACGTAAGTTCAGCAAATCATATATCAAATAATATAGATACCTGTCGTATGTTACCGATCGCAACATACCTATTCTTTTCTTTCTAAAGGATGAATATCGTCCTTGGAGCTCGTGGAGCTCCAGTGTCATACGTTAATCTATCAATTTCATACACCATTTCATTACTTTTTTTATCACTTAGGTTACCTCAACATACATAAAAGCTATCTTTAACTCGAGGCGTCTAATTAGATCTAAATTATGTAAGATAGAAGTATTTTGATTCTCGTATACTCATTCTTAGAATTTCTTCAATTCTAGAGTTATTAAGATGTTTATCATCATTAAAGTTCTAATAATACCTTTTATTTCATCATTGATTCACAATTCACATGCTTTCTCTCTTTGAATAGCTAAAACTTGAACCAAACTCAAAATAGCAATGAGATTTCATAAAATTCTCTCAAACATGTTCTCAGTGGAGTTAAAATCGACCAATAATAGAATTGAAGCAGTTTCACCCTCAATCACTGTAATGCTTCATCCACCCCCCATCAGCAGCTCCAAAAATCGAAACATAATGCTACTGAACAATTCATGAAATCCTCATATACTTGATTCAATCAATCTAAAACAGGATTTCAGTTAGTTAATAATTGACTAACCCAACATTTCAAACATTTATCCTCAAAATCTGAAATTGATTGCCATATTTTAACATGCATGAACATCGTCGTTATCCCCTCAACAAGTTACAAGAAATCAATCCAACCAACAATAAGACAAACTTGAAAGAAATCTGTAAAATCTCATAAACATGCATCAACTACAATCAACACAGCAGCAACAAAATCGAACCAGTTAATTAAAACCTTGGAAATTTACATGCAAGCCTCTTATACAAGATTCATCAGCTTAAACATGATTTAAATGGGTTCAAAGTCGATTAGGAACGAAATTTAAGCATTAACATATCCAAACTCTGAAAATCAATCGGTTACTCTACACATGCAACGAAAATTCGGACCCAAAATCCACCAAACTTGCAGGGAAGAACAAATAAGGAGCAAGGGAGGATTACCTAAGGAAAAACCGAAGAAATCGCATGAAAATCGGATGAACCACAGTTTTCGAACTTTTCACTTCTTGGCAAAATCCGATGAAATCAGCTACCCAAACCTCCAATTCGTGGTATGGAAACGTCCCCCTGAGAGAGGGGAAGGTGGTGGTGGGTCGGCCTCGTCGGGAATGGGACGAAACAACGACGAGCGCTAGCGATTTCCGGCGAGAATCATGCGCGAGCATGAGAGAAGCAGAGAAGCGAGGATCGGCTTTTTGGTGCGTGAGTTAACACATGTTTAGTATGTGAAATTAAGCTGAATCATTTTAATATATATGTATCTCCAATCCAGTATTGTACATCGGAGTGTCGTCGGTGTACTGATATATCAATTTTCAGTCTACAACTGGGATTTATATCCACTAACATACTCACAAAATTTAATTCTTCATTTTAGTAAAATATTTTAAAAAAAATACTATCGGAGTTATTTTACCATTTAAAAAATGTGTCATGTTCCAATTAAATTGTCAGTTGACATCCATCTGGTCAATTTCACTTCTGCTTAATTAATTACAAATTAATTATTATAAAATTCCCAAATTATATTTAATTAACCTTAATCCAAACTCGGGGTCTTACATGGACTGTAGACACCGCCGCGAACATCTACCAAGCAAACCCCAATTCCAAAATCCCAACTTTTAACCAAAGTTGAAAAAAACTCAAGTCTTCGAGCCGCGATCGATCACCGTTTCTCGCGATCGATCGCGCAAACCTACTGCCAAGATAATCATCCTCGCGAGCCGAGACTTCGCACCAGACCCTCGCGATCGATCACCGAGACTTCACGATCGATCGCCAGACCCATCACGATCGAATTCCAACACTGTACATCTTCCCCAATTTCTAGCGTGATGTCGCGATCGATCGGCACCAAGCCGCGATCGACCGCGACCTGCGATTTTCCAAAAAATACTTTGCTTCAATGGTGTTTTTCACCCCAAATTCAAAACCAACACCCCCAACACTTCCACAACGTCAAATCCACCAATAAAACTCAATAAAAACACAAATAACAAACTTTAACAAATTTACCAAAAATCCCCAAAACCCAAATCAAATACTATATCTAATCAAATACCACTAAACCACATTCAAAACGAAGATAAAGGCGAGGGGAAGAACATTACCAAATTATCTTCAAGAAATCACGCTCCCAAGCAGAGCCTTGCTCGATATCTCTTCCAAGAGAAAAAGGGGAAATGGGGAAATGGGGGGGGGGGGGGGGGGGGGGTAACGTGGGAGAGGAGAGAGAGGAAGGAGGGAGAAACAACTGAACACCGAGCCCACTTGGTATATATATACTGCCAAGGCTCCAAAAATCCGAGTCTCATACACTCGCACCCTGACCTATTAAAAATCATATGTGTTTAATAATTATATCCCACTCACTATTTTCATTACCAACCTCAATCCAAAGCACCCCAGACTCGAGATCCCACTACCAACACAAATTTCAAGGTTTACACCTTAATGAGAATAAATCTCAACCCTTGAGCCCAACAACCCCAATACCGAATAAAAATCCCCGGGAGCCTCAACACTGTAATTACTCGTGATTACTACAATTAAAATCCATTTTCGGTTATAATCACTCCGGGATCAACACAATTAATTTATGGATATCAAATTTACCCCCCACTAATAAAATTTCGCCCTCGAAATTTGCACATACGTACTCCACGTACCACCGAGACCACACAACCCGATTCGGGTCCCCAACATCGAATACATCACGATCGGAACACCAACCGTGAGGATATCTTTGATATCTGGAAATTAATTGTATTAATCCCGGAGTGATTATGATCCTTAATGGATTTTAATTGTTGTAGTTATGTGTGATATCCCTGAAATTAATCATGTTCTTTATGGTTTCTAATAATAATTATGGTGTTATGATTATTATTATGGTTGGGAAATGTATAGTTATGCGGTGGGCATGAACTGGTAATATATTTCAAGGTGCATGTGATGCATAGTGGGGAAATAGTGATTTAACATGATTTATCGGGCTTTGTTATAGTGATGCAGAAAAAGCAGGTTAATATTGTTGTTGTAAGGACCCCGTACCCTTATTCCTCTATTATGTATTAACCCATGTGTTTAGTTCATACAACCATGTAATCAGGGGGGAAAACCACATGCTACCATAGCGAAATATACCAAAAATAAAATTCTCACATTATTCCACATAATGTCCAGTTTCCCCCAACCATGTCCACATACATGTCATGCACCCTTATAATACACCAGCATATCCTCAATTCATTTAGCAATTCCTTATTTAATTGCATGCAACCAATAAATGAAAAGAGAAAGGCCCATGCCCTTTATACAACCTATATACAAATATAACAGTGCTCACATGAGAGCATCAAAAGTGTGAATGTGTATTTAATGTATAAAGTACCCAACACAATACCGGCACAGGCACTTCAGTCCTGGAAGCACTTCCAATCCATATCTCGATCTCAACTCCGGAGCTACCGCTATACCTGTTCCATCTGCTCCGACAGAGACAACCCCCACACTGGGTGAGCATACCAGTACCACCGATCCAATAATCACAATATCACATTACATAAGAATGTAAAGGGATGAATTTAAAAGACACTCCCTGAATAGTGTCATCCTCATACGGGATCCCTTATGATGTTCCTGTTCTCAAAATAACAAAAACCATCAATTCTCCAAAAGCCAGTTAATCATTTACATTGATTAACCCATATGTTTCCCAATAACAATACCAAAATCAATAAACCAATTCATTAAACAATGTTTACAGATATTCCATATATCTAACCACTAATTCCACAGTCTCATTACCTCGCACACCCAATAGTGGCGACATCATAACCGATGTTCGCTCCATAGCGACAACATTTCAACCGTTGCTCGCTCCATAGCGGCACCATATAATTTGCAATACTTACCATTTTATCGCATTAACAATATATCATGCATTTCACAATTGCAATAATATAAAAGATTATGCTCGTACGATATACGTACCTTCTAATTCCGTAGTCCAAACCAAACCTTGCCTTAGTCCCGTGATCAAATGAATCATGTGCTAAAACAGAAAATAACTCACAATTATTAATGAGCATGCAACCACGTGCCCAAGCACGTTCACAATTCCCAATTATATCGTCAATCCATGACAATTAACCATTTTAGAGACCCCGGGTGAAGCATGCACCGACACCACAACACAAAAATAATTTACCAAAATCCCCGACCTACCGATCGATCGGTAAAAACCCAAAATTACATTTTTGGCTACGGCATTGCACCGATCGAACGGTAACCTCTACCGATCGATCACTCGACTCTACCGATAGATCGCTCGCCTCTACCGATAGATCGCTAAGTGCCACCGATCGATCGGTAAAACGTCGGAATTTAACCCATCGCTACGTACTTGCACCGATCGATCGATAAGATGCTACCGATCGATTGGTCACTGCACAAACCCGACAACCACCATTTTTAAAAGCTTAAAAACCTCAAAAAACCACACCCAACTCATTCCAACTCAAACCAAAAACAATTAAAACACCCTAGGACATCCAATAAGGGTTAAAACACGTTTTAAATCAAGAATAACAAGAATCCATGATTCTTCAAAATCTCCCAAAATCCAAACCCAACTCTAAACATGCCCAAATTTAGCAATACCACAATCAAAACAAAGATAAATGCGAGGGGAAAGAGATTACCAAGTTATCTTTGAGAAATTTCGCTCCGAGATCGAGCCTTGCTCGATTCTTGCTCCAAGGGAAAAAGGGAAGGGGAATGGGGTGAGAGAGAGAGAGAGAAGGAAAAATGATTGAACACCGAGTCCATCTGGTATATATAGTACCAGGACTCCAAAATCCCAAGTCCTTCACAAATACATCACGACTCATTAAAAATCATCTATGTTCAATAATTACCTCTCAGTCTCAATTTCCATTACCAGCCCCAACTCAAAGTACCCCATACTCCAGATCCCACCAAAAACCAAATTCCAAGAATTATCGCCACGATGAGAATACAATCTCAACCCTCGGATCTGACGACCCCAAATACCGGATTAAAAAATCCTCGGGAGTCCCAACACAGCAATTATATAAGACCCCGTTTCAATTAAATCAGTTAATTAGAGATTTAGCAAACCCGGGTGATTTTAAGCTGGGTTTTCGAGTTGAGGTGTTCCGGATCACAACACCTATTTATAATCAAGATAAAATACATCAAATTATCTATTTTGGCATGTTAATTTTCGGCCAAAACCATGTCCAATTTACCATTGACACATCATGGTGGACACTTGGACTTAGAGGAGTAGGATATTGTTAAAATATGCAATGTCAAGCCTTGTTTCTCACGCCCCTTTTCATTATTTATGCCTTGGGATTGCTTGTTATGATCAATCTGATATTACTCCATCATCTTCCTCATTCCAACAAGCAACCATCTTCTCTCCCTTCCCTCCATTAAAAATCGAAAGCTTCAACTTCTTTCCTTCACCAACTTTTGCTCAAATCTTGCATGCAAGCTTGGTTTTGGATAGGAATTGAGAAGAGCTTCAAGGTTTTGGGTGTTTTTAAAAGCTTGGGAGGTATATCATTCCCTTTATATTGTTATCTTCGATTTTATGCTGGTTGGGTCGATTTTTAGAGTTTTAAATTGAAATAAGAAGTGAAACTCATGCTGTCATAAGATTCAGCATAAATGATGTTGCATGCAGTAACTAGTTTTGCATTTTCGGTTTTCTTAACGACTGAATCTGACTTAGAGTTCTATACAAAAGTTGTAGATATATGATGTGATGCCCCGAAATTAATTATATGCAATTTGGGCATTAATGATGTTTATATGATTAATTATGGAGATAATTGATTTATGTGTTGAGATTAATTATCTTATTGAAATGCTTAGTCATATGGTAGGCGCGACCCAGGGTTGCATTTCAGGGTGCATGTTATGCATGTTAGAAAATGGGGTGTTAACATGATTTAATTGTTTTGGTTGTTAATTATGAGGAAGATATGAATTTAGTGGACGTTTGTTGCATTTTTGTAAAATGCTTTTAAAATACCATGTTGGGGTATTTTATACATCATGTTAATTGTTGGGGTACAATTTTAATTAATCTTCATAACCCCTTTTAACCCCACTATACCCTTCTTTTTACCTCACTTTTCCCCATCACTCTAAAATCCCCAAATTCACTCTCAAACCCTACCACTTCCCATTTTTCGAAATTTGGCAAAGGAGGAAGGAGGAATCTTCACAAAACTTTTGTTTGTGGGATTTTGTTAAGATTTGGAGTCCTCAAGAGGTATAAAACCCTTCCTAAAGTTATAATGATGTTTGGTTTTGAAATGGGATGATTTTTGAAGTGTTTTATGTGGGTTTGTTTTGAGTATGTGTTGTATGTTGTTAGGGTATGATTTTTGAAGTGTTTTATGTGGGTTTTAGTGAGTTATGATGATATTTGTTATGATGGAAAGTTTGGGTTTGAAGGTTATGAGATTGAGCTTGGAAAATGCTCAAAAATGGTGAAGAATCTCGCACCAGCAGGTGGCGATCGATCGCCATATATAAGGCGATCGATCGCCGAAGGCCAGTAGCAATTTGCACAGTAGGCGATCGATCGCCATATATGAAGCGATCGGTCGCCGCGAGGCAAAAAGTCAGGCGATCGATCGCCTCGATGCAGCGATCGATCGCCAGCTGCTTAAAAATGGCAAATGATGTTTTTTGTTGAATTTTTGGTATTTGGCTATTATTTAGCTTCTAATATTGATTTGTATGGTTGTGTAGAACTATCCCAGGTACCAACAACATCAAGGAGATAAAGTTCTCCAACTTCTCCACTTTTGGGAATTAAGGTACGTAAGAAACGTACGGGCATCAGACGGTAAAACACATTCCTATACTATGACTACGCAATGATTGCATAAGTATTTACGATGTCTATGATGATGATTTTGATAAGATGATGATGTTTATAAGATGATGATGTTTATAAGATGATGATGTTTACAAGATGATGATGTTTATAAGATGATAATGTTTATGATATGATGATGATGATGTATGTTTAACTATGTTATTGAGAATGGTAGAGTGTTCTGGTGGTTGTTATGGGAAAGCGAAGAAGGTACTTACCGCTGACATAGCTAGCGAGGAGATACATCCGCTATCAAGGTGTAGCGAGGGGTATCACAGTACCGCTATATGTCGAAGCGAGGGGGCCAATTGTTCCGCTGACATAACAAGGCCAGAAACATCCCCATTTCTAAATAACATTGTTGATTATGAATATATGTGAAGTATGATTTTAATCATTTATGTCAAGAACTAATGATTATATGCATGACTATGAAACAGGGACAACCAAAGTGGGTTAATGCGATTAAACAGGAAGTATATGTTACGATTATTTTCATGCATTTATTTATATGCCATTACCTTTGATGTTAAGTAATGATGTACATGCTCATGATGGGTTGTTCCTGTAGGTACACTTTTGGACTGAAGGGCTAAGGGTCGGGTTGAGGCAGTGAGCTAAAAGGAGCATGAAAGAATATAGGATACAGGATTTTGGATAGTCTCTACTCTAGGAGTAGTGTAAACCTATAATGTTAGCATTCATTTTTGGGAATGTAATTATTAAGTTTTGAAATTTTATTTTGGCCTGTAATCTCATTAGCTCAAAGCTACAACCGGTACCCTAAGACGTTATTAATGCATGTTTAGTCCATAATACGTTATTATGATGATGTTAAGGTAGGAAGACCCTACATTAGTGGTATCAGAGCAGTGGTTAGAGAACCCGGGAATGAGTGAAGGGTAGCCTTAGCAATAAGTTGGCTAGGTGCTTCTTTTTAAACATGTTTGGTGCATGTGTTGCATATGAAGCATATGACTATTGTACTAACATGTTATGGTTTCTAACGATGCATTATATGAACTGCTTTTGGGTATTGTTGTTAACCCTTGTCTTGCAGCATGGCAGCAAATATCAATATAGGAGATGCAGTGAGTGTTAATGCAAGTGCTGGGCGTACAAATTCCCCTACCACCGCCAGCCTTGGGCGAAGAACCCTCTCAGCAACAGTTACTACCTAGGGAGCTAAGTTTGTCTCAGTTTCTGACATACCGACCCCTGATATTCGAAGGAACTGAGACAGGAGAAATGGCCGAGGAATGGTTAGAGAGGATAGAACAGATATTTGTGGCAGCTCCTTGTGCTAAGACAACCTGGATAAGGCTAGATGAGTTCCAATTGGCCAAGAAGGCGCTGATGTGGTGGAAGACCACAGTGATAGAACAAGAGGCTCAGGGACAGGAAATAAACTGGAAACTGTTCAGAACTCGGTTTCTGACCCGCTACTTCTCAGCTGCTGCAAGACAGGCAAAGGAAGATGAGTTTACTAACCTCAAGCAAGGTAACATGCCCGTGTCAGATTATGCTCTTCATTACTGTTCTTTGCTCAGATATGTACCTCATATCGCCGCAAGTACTCAAGCAAAGATGAGGAACTTCATGAAAGGCTTGAGGCCTGAACTGTATGACAGGGTGGTCACTTATGGCCCTACTTACTTTGATGACGCCCTTTCACGGGCTGAGCTAGCCGAACTGGGAGTTGGTGCATATCCTGGTGCCCTGCCACCTCCAGCACCCCCTCAGAAATCTACTTCTGATAATTTGAAGCCGAGGGGTGATCAGTTCAAGCCAAGGGGGAACACATCAGCTTCGAGGTTCAGTGGTAAAAGGTCCGAAAATTGTTGGAAAGGAAGCCGTAGGAATGATGCCCCGTCAGATAGAGGACAGTCTCAGGGAGGCAGATTTGTGAAGGTCCAGTGCTCTCTTTCTGGGCAACCACATTCGACGAAAGACTGCGTCAGTTGTTATGTATGTGGCAATAAGGGCCACTTTGCTCGGCAATGTCCCAATCGGAAGGGAAAACAGAACTCTAAAGGGAGGCCTGCGTACAGAGCAGTGCAGCACAGGCCACCGTTTGTACCGAGGCAGTATGGAGGTCAGCCTATGGGGCCACCTCAGGGGCAAGTTTATGCTTTGACAAGGGAGCAGGCTACAGCAGCTCTGAAGGAAGTGATAGCCGGTACGTGTCTTTTATTTACGCACCCTGCTTTTATATTGATAGACACAGGTGCGTCACACTCTTTTGTGTCGACAAGTTTGTGGAAAGGCACCACATATGCACTTCTCCATCGCCCATGCCTCTTGTAGTCTCGACACCCGCTGGAAGAAGTTTGATTACTGATCAGATTGTCTATGACAGCCTCATTTATTTTGAGGATAACGAGCTAAGGTCAGATTTGATTGTTCTGGGAATGTTAGACTTTGACTGCATTGTAGGCATTGATGTACTGAACAGGTATCAGGCAGTTGTGAACTGCAGGCAGAGGACTGTCCGGTTCAGATCTGATTTTGGAGTCCAGTGGACATTCTATGGGGATGGTTCCCGTTCAAAGATCTCGTTGATATCTGCTGTCAAGATGGCACAGTTATTGGAACGAGGCCATACTGGATATTTCATCTATGCTATCGATGTTACGAAAAAGAAAGAAGACTTAAAGGTCGAAGATGTGCCCGTAGTGGTGGAATTTGCTGATGTTTTCCCGGAGGAGATTCCCGGATTCCCACCGACGAGAGAGGTCGAGTTTGGGATTGAGTTACTACCATGGACGTCTGCCATTTCTCGTGCCCCATATAGGATGGCACTAGCAGAGCTAAGGGAGTTAAAGATTCAGTTGCAAGAGCTCCTTGACAAGGGCTATATACGTCCTAGCGTATCGCCCTGGGGTGCACCAGTTCTATTTGTCAAAAAGAAAGATGGTTCGATGCGTCTGTGCATCGATTACAGGCAACTGAACAAAGCCACAGTAAAGAATAAGTATCCACTCCAAGGATCGATGATTTGTTTGACCAATTGAAGGGTACGAGGCTCTACAGTAAGATCGATCTGAGATCAGGGTATCATCAGATTCGAGTTCGAGAGGATGATGTGCAGAAGACAACTTTCAGGACTAGATATGGGCACTATGAATTCCTAGTCATGCCTTTTGGGGTGACGAATGCCCCAGCTATTTTTATGAGCCTGATGAACAGGGTGTTCCAACCGTATTTGGATCAGTTCGTCATTGTTTTCATTGACGATATACTCATTTACTCGCGAACTGAAGAAGAACATGTAAGGCACTTGCGGACGGTACTCCAGATCCTTAGGGATCATCAGTTATATGCAAAGCTTAGCAAGTAAGAGTTCTGGTTGAGCAGTGTGGTGGTCTTGGGTCATGTTATATCTAGCAGTGGGATATCTGTAGATCCCATGAAGGTTGAAGCTGTGATGGAGTGGGTTGCACCCACTTCTGTACCCGAGATACGGAGCTTCCTTGGTTTAGCGGGTTATTACCGACTTTTCGTCGAGGGATTTTCTAAGATCGCTAAGCCGTTGACACAGCTGACTCAGAAAGGAGTCCCGTTCTATTGGTCCGAAGCTTGTGAGGAAAGCTTCCAAGAATTGAAGCGTCGTTTGACTACGGCACCTGTATTGGTGATTCCTTCTGAGAATAAGAGGTTTGCCTTGTACACGGATGCATCATTGCAGGGTTTGGGTTGTGTATTGATGCAGGATAAGCACGTGGTGGCCTATGCTTCGAGGCAGTTGAAGTCTCATGAGACCAGATACCCAGTTCATGATATGGAACTGGCGGCCATCATTTTCGCCTTGAAGATTTGGCGGCATTATCTATATGGTACTTCATTTACCATTTATATGGACCATAAGAGCTTGAAGTTCTTATTCACCTAATCGGAACTGAATATGAGGCAAAGAAGATGGATGAATTTACTCAAGGATTATGATTGTGAAATTGAGTACCATCCTGGTAAAGCAAACTTGATAGTAGACGCCTTAAGTCGGAAGGTGAAGAGTACTGCTGAGGATACCATGAGTTTATCAGCTATGATGATTTCTTATTGCCATCTGGGCTATGATTTTGATGTGGACACGTCGCCGGTGCAAGTGTCGACCTTATTGGCTGAGCCAGATATATTTGAGGCTATCAGAAAAGCCCAGAGGTCGGATGATGAGGTTCAGAGATGGTCATCGATAGTACTTCAGGGTCAGTTATCAAAGTTCAGAGTGGCAGAGGATGGTTCCTTGAGGCTTGGTAACCGATGGGTAGTGCCGAGGGCACCAGAATTGCGCCAAGGGATCTTGCACCGTGCTCATAGCAGCAGGTTTAGCATACATCCAGGTGGGACAAAAGATGTACAAGGACTTATGCGCCCAGTTCTGGTGGAGACGCATGAAGCGTGATGTTATAACTTTTGTCAAAAGATGTTTGATCTGGCAGCAGGTAAAGGCAGAAAGGCAGAGGTCTGGTGGCGAACTGAAGAGTTTAGAAGTACCAGAATGGAAGTGGGAGCACATATCTATGGACTTTGTGACCCACTTGCCAAGGACGGCCTCTGGATTTGATGCGATCTGGGTGATCGTGGATAGGCTGACGAAGGTAGCTCATTTCATCCCTTACTGTATGACTTTCTGTAAGGACCCCAAGCCCTTATCCCTTAATTAGTGTATTAACCATTATGTGTGGCACATGCTTTCAATAAAAATCAATCGGGAAACTCAGATGATACTTTACCATTGAATGGCAGTTACAAAATTTTCTTTAATACTCAATGTTATAAGATCATCATCCTAACAACATATAGACTCATAAAGTTCGCCCATTACCATCCCTTTTTCGCCACTTTTTACATTGTGGACTTTTATAAAAATTTTGGGCAGAGTCTCCCCATAAATTGAGCTATCCCGAAACAAAAGCACATCACATAACATAAATCCCGACCAGGGAAAACTCAATACTCAACAGAATACAGCAACACTAAGTAAATTCCCAACCAGGGAAGACACCACACATAAGACAACAAAAGTGGGCTTCAACACCCACATAATACACCAATGACTCTCATATCATTAGCAATTCTACCCTTAATTGCATGCAACATAGAATGAAAGAGAGAAAGGCTCATGCCTTTATATACAACCCATATACAAGTATAACCGTGCTCACATGCGAGCATCATAAATGTGTATATAACTCTCGGGTGTATATAAGTACTCTATACGATACCGTGCTCCATCAAGCCCTGGTACCACGATCCTGGGAGTACATCCAATCAACAGCTCGAGCTCAGCACCACAGCCATCGATGTACCTGTTCACCTGCCCCAACAGAGACAGCCCCCAACGGGGTGAGCATACCAATACACAAAATCTCATAATCACAATAATGAAATTCGTAATTTACAACAAAAGTAAATACGAATGAATTTAAATGATACTCCCTGGTTGGCAACGTCCTCATCCGGGATTCCGTGTACTATCCATGTTCTCACAATCATCAAACTCATCAAATCTCAAAAATCAGTAAATCAACACATTGATTAACTCATCGCATGCCTAATTCTCGAATATCAACAGATAGTGATTACAAATTCATTAAACATGCAAATATAGACATCTCAATATCAATACTGATTTCTCAACTTCGCTATCAATCACAGATAGCTCAAATGCCTCGCATTTATTTTACCAATTCCCCTTTATACTCAGACATCTCAAATGTCTTATGATGATTACACGATTCTACGGTCATTCTCAGGCATCTCAATGCCCTACAATGGTCATATAAAACCAGTATTCCATATATCATGTAAGGTTATACTACTCTAGTATTACGCACGCTTGTGGCAGCGATGTCAAGGTTAGGTCGTTCCATAGTTATATCAACACATATATATATAACCATGCCCACAACCATCTAATGAAATTAAAATGCATTATGCATTTCACAAATGCTCTCATATAAAGTAATGCTCGTACGTCGCACGTACCTTAAATCTCCGAAGTTCGAGCCAGACTTTGTTCGAGTTCCATGCCCCGAGGAACGATGTGCTAACACGATAAATAATTCACATTACGAACATGCAACCCATCTCAAGCACACCCATAACCCTTATACAAAAATATTGTCAACACACGACAATTCACCATTTAAAAGACCCAGGGCAGGGTACATGCAGGGAGGGAAACAAATGAGACATCAACGAAAAATGCTCAAGAACTCCCCTAAAATTTTCGAACCCTCACTCCACAATTCGAACCCAATTAAGCACCATAAATCATCTAGAACATGAATTAATCGATCACTAACAAGAATCACCGCAACCTAGCCAAAACCCCCAAAATTCGAACTCAAACCCTACGAAATTAGGGAAATATTTCGAACCAACATCACCAAAAAGGCAGGGAATTACATGAGAAGCATGAAAAAGGGGTAAGGAAGGTTACCCATACGAAGATCGGAAGGAAATCGGTCGAAAATTGAAGAACCCTAGAATTTGGGTCTGTGCGCTTTCTGCAAAAATCCGAACGCAACTCGCGACTAAACTTCAAATTGTTGGTGTGGGAAGCTGCGCCTGGACGAGACGAAGCCAACGGTGGGTCGGACGCGCCGAACGGCGGCAGGCGCAGCGCTTTTGTGCGCGGGGGTTGGGGCAGACGGGAAATGGGCGCGGGGAGAGAGAGACGGGCTGGAGGAGGAAAAAGGTTCTAATAATTAAAATCTTGGGTTTAACTGGTATTTATAGCAAAAATACCCCGAAATACTAATAGCCCCACAAATACATCATGATTCATTAAAAATCATCTGTTTTCAAAAATTCTCTCTCTAACTTTAAAACCCCCTAGCGGTGCCCACACAAAGCACCCCAGATCCCGAGTCACACTAAAAACCCAACTCTTAGATTTTACACCGTAATGAGAATACAAACTCAACCTCGGGATCCAACGATCCCAACTACCCAAATAAACGAGCCCAGAAGCCCAACACCGCGATAAAACTCCAAATCGCCACGTAAAACAACTTTAGGGGTTATTAACACTCCGGGATTACCATCTATAATCCCTGGTCATCACAATATCCCCCACTAAAAGAATTTCATCCTCGAAATTAGCACCGGTGTAAGACGTAACACCCAGACTACACAACAACATGAAGCCATAACCTCGATTCTTGACCATATCAGAATCGTCCTAATAAACGTGAGGATACTTATCTCACATCAAACTCTGAAATAGAGTGACATACCAAAACCAACATATCACCCAAGAGGCAGAAACGTACCTCGATGCGGGTCATCCCAAAAGTTAGTCTCTCCTGACTGCAAAACAACCAATACTTACGACTGTAGATCGGACAGTCATCCTTAGTTCTAATACAACTAGTAAGAATGCATCATGAATGACACATGAACCGTGAGAACGTTGACCTCGTGTCAAACTCTGGAGTGGAATAGACTTCCAAATCCATCAAAAACGAAAGAGCGTCTGCACAACATAACGCTAACAATCCAAAAGCAGTTAGTCAACTGAAACTGCGAGGATTTGAATCGCTCCCGATTCCATCGTAGATATCATTCAATGATGTCTCTATCATGACTCACGATGTCTAACATACATCGTTACGAGGAAAACATTAGTATACCACGGTGTACACATACCAAACCTGGTTTCCACTTTCAAACCTCCTCCATCGAATGAGCAGTCGCATCATTGCAACTCAATTTGGGCAACTCACGGCCACAGATTCACACAAAAGACATCTCACAAGATGTCCACCTCCGGATATCCCAAGAACCACATCCTGGCCATAAATAAACAATCGAAACTCCACAGAGTTTCAAATTCTGAAAGGACATGCAATAAACCCATTGCATCCTCAACGCTTGTGTCGACAGCGACACCCAGCCAATCCGAATTCCTGCCATCCCTTGATAATCCTAGGATTTAACAATCCAAACTTGGGAAGGCTATCGCATAACTCGGAGGAAAACACCAACAAGGAAATACCTTAACCCACACAAGATAATCCCTCCTCAAGGGAAGTCAACTAACTTCACGATTATTCCTCATAATCATCGTGCCATGGAGATTCCCAATCTCAAGGTGTTCCATATCTCTCATCAGAGATTTAACCATCCAAAAATAGCATAACTCTATGCTTGACAAAAGGAAATCAACAACCGGCATCCGTATACTCATCGGTATACCTGCCTAAGCACGAACACCACATGCATACTCAATGCACTTGGCTCAGGTATCTACAACATACCCCTAAGTCCCAAACACAACCGTCAATTCTGAGTCATTCCCATCCAGTGGAGAATGATAATCGACGATCGACAACACGGCGTGATTCCCAAAATCAACACCACATGCACCAACTTACCGAATCTTTCAAAGATTCCCAAATAGGTATAATACTACCTCCTTCCCCACAAGGGAAGTGCCATCGAACTCGAGATCCACAAGTCTCGAACCACCGTTCGGAAAAAAACTGGATACAATAACACCCATTGTATCCCAAATACACGGGTTCCCTCAGATCGAGTCAATAACGACCTGATGACTCTCTTGTTGGTACTCCAACATCATGAGCTGTCCCAGACAAGTCTCACCAAGATTAAACATAAACGTACACACGTTTCAGTGAGGCATGCACAACCTCAACCTCAAATGACGTGGTGACTACTAGAGTCCACCATAATCCACATCGTATCACCTTACGATTTGCCAAACTTGGTTCCAACGAGTAGTATAACGGCTCTAGCAAGCCCCTCATGGTACTGCACACACGCGACAGACAAACTAGTCTCTGCCTCTTTAGGTTTACCTCAAACCTACCAACAAGACGGACGTTTCCGCATGGAATATCATACTATGGGAAGAAAACTCAATAGAGTAGTGGGTCTTTACCCAACAATCCTCTAATGCCGATACACTCTGGACACTCCAATGTCCCCATGTACTTAACATAACCTGATCCTACTCCTTTAGGACCCATTTTACACCCTCAAGGGTGGTGTGACCATGTCTACCACATGTCACATCGACAGAAAGCAAGTAATTTCCTCCATGATTACTCCTGTCGTCAAAAACATGGCCAAAAAGCCATTCCAACGAGCATACCTCAAGGGTATCACCACTCAAAATATGATCACCTCAAACATATGCTGCGGTACAATCACATGTACAGCGCGTCCATCCATTTCTCGAGCAACCCGCTCGGTATAAGGGTTACGTCAATCGGTGACGTAGACACCACCTTGTGCTCGGCACTGGTACCCAAAGCATACAACTGAATACGTATACTCAACGCATTATTCATCGTAACAATGATGCATGTCTAATAAGACATCTCCTACACCATCGTCATCGTCATCCCGTGACGACACATGCCCACTCATGGCATCTAAGGCATCGTCATCTAGTGACGATTCATGTCAACAATGACATCTAAATCACCTAGTCAACTCGTGACGGTCCATGTACATCAACGTATGTCATCCATCATCATGCTAGTAAAATAGTCAAAATAAAACATGCATATCAACGCATGCCAGCTATAATAATGCTAATAGAATAGCAATATCCCATACCTCATCGCTAACAAGATAGCGGCTTACCTATCTCCGTCGCTCGATAATAGTGTGTAATCAGCACTCATCGCTCGAAGGCGGCATAATCCTGTGCTGAGTACATAGCGGCACAATCCATCGCTATAGAATCGACGGCATGATACCTCATCATAAAATAAGTGGCATGAAACCTCGCTATACACCTGAGCATGAATCATCGTCCACATAATAGCGGAACGAGGCATCGCTATCAACATATCCGGCGGCACGAATCATCGCCAATCCTCATAAAAGAATGAGTCATCGTAAATCCACATAATAGCGGAATGAGGCATCGCTATCAACATATCCGGCGGTATAAACCATCGCCAATAATCACAAAGAGATGAATCATCATCATCGACACAGCGGAATACATCACCGCTATCATCCGTGTCCTCAAAAAGAAATGAATATAAATCGACACAGCGGAATACATCACCGCTATCATCCGTGTCCTCATAAAGAAATGAATATAAATCGACACAGCGGAATACATCACCGCTATCATCCGTGTCCTCATAAAGAATGAATATAAATCGACACAGCAGAATACATCACCGCTATCATCTGTGTCCTCATAAAGAATGAATATAAATCGACACAGCGGAATACATCACTGCTATCATCCGTGTCATCACAAAGAAAGAATATAAATCGACATAGCGGAATACATCACCGCTATCATCCGTGTCATCACAAAGAATGAATATAAATCGACACAGCGGAATACATCACCGCTATCATCCGTGTCATCACAAAGAATGAATATAAATCGACACAGCGGAATACATCACCGCTATCATCTGTGTCATCACAAAGGAATGAATCATCATCCTCGACACAGCGGAATACATCACCGCTATCATCCGTGTCATCACAAAGGAATGAATCATCATCCTAACAAGCGGCATCTCATCCTCGCTTCTTCATACAAGCGGTATCTCATCCTCGCTTCGTATGGCATACCCCGCCTCCATGCGCGAGCGAGCCTCCCCCCTCCCGCTCCACATTTTTAGCGGTACAAGCATAAGCTTCTTCATACAAGCGGTATCTCATCCTCGCTTAGTATGGAATACCACGCCTCCATGTGCAAGCGAGCCTCCCGCCTCCCGCTCCACATTTTTAGCGGTAAAACGTAAGTATAAAAATTCTCACTATGATAAAAAAGACTCCTGGAATGTATAATCATCATTCCTTTTTATACTCCATATTTCCTGTAACCTGCAACCATCATGGTTAGCAACAATAGCCATATACGCTATGCATCAAACGTTCAATGCATATATGCAACAACTTGCAAGTCAACACGTATACCAAGACATGTTACCTCGGAAATATCCCTTTACCTGATTCTCTTACAAAATCAGATTCCTTGGCACGTAACACACGGAGTGCCAGACATCACTATTAATGCCATCCTATCGTGTTCCACACGATTCCTGCAACCACAATGGTTAGCAATACCACTTTTCATATCATAAAAGCACACAAACAATTAGTTAGTCGTACAACATTAATGCCATCATGCATAAATATGTGCTATCAATAACTTCCTAGGCCCTTAACAGCCCCAATGAGCAACCACTGCTCTGATACAACTAATGTAAGGACCCCAAGCCCTTATCCCTTAATTAGTGTATTAACCACTATGTGTGGCACATGCTTTCAATAAAAATCAATCGGGAAACTGAGATGATACTTTACCATTGAATGACAGTTACAAAATTTTCTTTAATACTCAATGTTATAAGATCATCATCCTAACAACATATAGACTCATAAAGTTCGGCCATTACCATCCCCTTTTCGCCACTTTTTACATTGTGGACTTTTATAAAAAATTTGGGCAGAGTCTCCCCATAAATTGAGCTATCCCGAAACAAAAGCACATCACATAACATAAATCCCGGCCAGGGAAAACACAATACTCAACAGAATACAGCAACACTAAGTAAATTCCCAGCCAGGGAAGACACCACACATAAGACAACAAAAGTTGGCTTCAACACCCACATAATACACCAATGACACTCATATCATTAGCAATTCTACTTGCATGCAACATAGAATGAAAGAGAGAAAGGCTCATGCCTTTATATACAACCCATATACAAGTATAACCGTGCTCACATGCGAGCATCATAAATGTGTATATAACTCTCGGGTGTATATAAGTACTCTATGCGATACCGTGCTCCATCAAGCCCTGGTACCACGATCCTGGGAGTACATCCAATCAACAGCTCGAGCTCAGCTCCACAGCCATCGATTTACCTGTTCACCTGCCCCAACAGAGACAGTCCCCAACGGGGTAAGCATACCAATACACAAAAGATCATAATCACAATAATGAAATTCATAATTTACAACAAAAGTAAATACTAATGAATTTAAATGATACTCCATGGATGGCAACGTCCTCATCCGGGATTCCGTGTACTGTCCCTGTTCTCACAATCATCAAACTCATCAAATCTCAAAAATCAGTAAATCAACACATTGATTAACTCATCGCATGCCTAATTCTCAAATATCAACAGATAGTGATTACAAATTCATTAAACATGCAAATATAGATATCTCAATATCAATACTGATTTCTCAACTTCGCTATCAATCACAGATAGCTCAAATGCCTCGCATTTATTTTACCAATTCCCCTTTATACTTAGACATCTCAAATGTCTTATGATGATTACACGATTCTACGGTCATTCTCAGGCATCTCAATGCCCTACAATGGTCATATAAAACCATTATTCCATATATCATGTAAGGTTATACTACTCTAGTATTACGCACGCTTGTGGCAGCGATGTCAAGGTTAGGTCGTTCCATAGTTATATCAACACATATATATATAACCATGCCCACAACCATCTAATGAAATTAAAATGCATTATGCATTTCACAAATGCTCTCATATAAAGTAATGCTCGTACGTCGCATGTGATGACCAGGGATTATTATAGGTGTTAATCCCGTAGTGTTAATAATCCCTAAAGTGGTTTTACGTGGCGATTTGGGATTTAATCGAGGTGTTGGGCCTTCTGGGCTCGTTTATTTGGGCAGTTGGGATCGTTGGATCCAGAGGTTGAGATTGTATTCACATTACGGTGTAAAACCTAAGAGTTGGGTTTTTTGGTGTGTCTCGGGATCTCGGGTGCTGGGTGAGCACCGGTAGGGGTATTATTTCGTGCAATTGATCGATTATTGCATGTTTTAGGAGTATTGTGATGCTTGATTGAGATCGAATTGAGAAACTTTTGGTTCGAATTTGAAGGATTTTTAAGGGTTCGAATTTAAGGGCTTGTTTGGATTCGAAATTATGGGTGTTAAGTTCGAAAATTGGAGGTTTTTGTCAAGGGATGTTGATTCTTGCTTGGATAGCTTAATTGACATTTTAGATGAATTATGGTATTTTATTGGGTTCGAAATTGTGAGATTAAGGTTCGATTTTTGTAGGGCATTCTTGAACAAATTTCGATATTGTCTCATTTATTTCCTTCCCTGCATGTACCCTGCCCCGGGTCTTTTAAGAGGATAATTGTCGTGTGTTGACAATATTTTGAGGGATATGGGTGTGCTTGAGCATAGGTTACATGTTCGTAAATAATTGTGAATTATTTATCGTGTTAGCACATCATTCCTCGGGGCATGGAACTCGAGCAAGGTTTGGCTCGGACTTCGGAGATTTAAGGTACGTGCGACGTACGAGCATTTCCATATTTTAAGGCATATGTGAATGCATAATGAAAATTTGATTTCATTGAATAATCGCGCATGAGGATTATATATATATATGTTGATATAGCCAAGGAATGACCCAAATCTTGATATCGCCGCTTGTAGCGTGCGTGACACTAGAGTAGGATGACTCTTGCATGATATATGGGGTACTGGGTTTATTTGACTATATTAGGGCATTTGAGATGCCTGGGAATGATCGTAAAATCATGTATTCTTCGTAAGACATTTGAGATGTCTAAGTTCGTAGAATCGTGTATTCATTATAAGACATTTGAGATGTCTAGGTTTGTAGACTCATGTATTCATTATAAGACACTTGAGATGTCTAAGTATAATGAAGGATTGGTAAAATAAATGCTAAGGCATTTGAGCTATCTGTGATTGATAGCAAGGTTGTGAAATCAGTATTAGATATTGTGATATCTGTAATTGCATGTTTAATGAATTTGTAATCACTATATGTTGATATTCGAGGATTAGGCATGCGATGAGTTAATCAATGCGTTGATTTACTGATTTATGAGATTTGATGAGTTTGATGTTGTGAGAACAGGGACAGTACACGGAATCCCGGATGAGGATGTTGCCATCCAGGGAGTATCATTTAAATTCATTAGTATTTACTTGTGTTGTAAATTATGAATTTCATTATTATGATTATGGGATTTTGTGTATTGGTATGCTCACCCCGTTGGGGGCTGTCTCTGTTGGGACAGGTGGACAGGTACATCGATGGCTATGGAGCTGAGCTCGAGCTGTTGATTTGAGGTACTCCCAGGATCGTGGTACCAGGGCTTGATGGAGCACGGTATCGTATAGAGTACCTATATATACACCTGAGGATTTATACATATTCATGATGCTCGCATGTGAGCACGATTATACTTGTATATGGATTGTATATAAAGGCATGAGCCTTTCTCTCTTTCATTTAAGGTTGCATGCAATTAGGTTGAATTGCTAGAATGATATGAGAGTCATTGGTGTATTATGTGGGTGTTGGAACCCGCTTTTGTTGACATATGTGTGGTGTCTTCCCTGGCTGGGAATCTACTTGTATTACTGCTTTCTGTTGAGTATTATGTGTTCCCTGGCCGGGAATTTTGTTATGTGTTGTACTCTTTTTTTTGGGATAGCTCTATTTATGGGGAGACTCTGCCCAAATTTTTATAAAAGTTTACAATGTGAAAAGTGGCACCAAGGGGTTGGTAAAGGGCAAACATATGAGTCTTTCATTGACAGGCAATGATTAAGTATCATCAGAGCTTCCCGATTGACATTTTATAGAAAGCATGTACCACACATAGTGGTTAATACACTAATCAAGGTTTAAGGGCTTGGGGTCCTTACATTAGTGGTATCAGAGCCAGGTTGCTCATTGGGGCTGTTAAGGGCCTAGGAAGTTATTGATAGCACATATTTATGCATGACGGCATTAATGTTGTATGACATAGCAAATTGTTTATGTGCTCTTATGATATGAAAAGTGGTATTGCTAACCATTGTGGTTGCAGGAATCGTGTGGAACACGATAGGATGACATTTGTGGGGATGTCTGGCACTCCGTGTGTTATGTGCCAAGGAAGCTGGTTTTAAGAAAATCAGATAAAGGGATATTTCCGAGGTAACATGTATTTTACGTTGTCTTGTTGACACATGATGAATGCAAAGTGGTGCATTGAGGTTATGGTATATGTTATTGTGCATTGTTTTTGCATATGCATGTTATGAAATATAAGAGGTGTATTTCTTGAGTCAAAGTTATCTTAGTAAGGATTTTAATGGCTTACGCTAAGGTCCATTGGAAGCGAGGAAGAATTCCGCTTACATGGAGTAGCAAGAAGCATTAAAATGTACTAATGATAAGGGCTCGGGATTGAAATAAGGATTTAAAGAAGGATATCATGACATTTATTTGTGAAACCATACATTCTCATAATGTGTTTTTATTATGAATTGAATGTGGATGCATAGCGTATATGGCTATTGTTGTTAACCCTGATGGTTGCAGGTTACAGGAAATATGGAGTATAAAAAGGAATGATGATTATACATTCCAGGAGTCCTGCTTATGACAGTGAGAATTTTTATACTTACGCTTGACCGCTAAAATGTGGAGCGGGAGGGGGGAGGCTCGCTTGCACATGGAGGCGGGGTATTCCATACGAAGCGAGGATGAGATACCGCTTGTATGAAGAAGCTTATGCTTGTACCGCTAAAAATGTGGAGCGGGAGGGGATGCTCGCTTGCACATGGAGGCGGGGTATGCCATACGAAGCGAGGATGAGATACCGCTTGTATGAAGAAGCGAGGATGAGATGCCGCTTGTTAGGATGATGATTCATTCCTTTGTGATGACACGGATGATAGCGGTGATGTGTCCCGCTGTGTCGATTTATATTCATTTCTCTATGAGGACACGGTTTATAGCGATGGTTCATTCCGCTATATCTATTGGCGATGGTTCATTCCGCCAGGTGTATTTATAGCGATGGTTCATTCCGCTATATCTATTGGCGATGGTTCATTCCGCCAGGTGTATTTATAGCGATGGTTCATTCCGCTATATCTATTGGCGATGGTTCATTCCGCCAGGTGTATTTATAGCGATGGTTCATTCCGCTATATCTATTGGCGATGGTTCATTCCGCCAAGTGTATTTATAGCGACGGTTCATTCCGCTATATTGATTGGCGATGGTTCATTCCGCCAGGTGTATTTATAGCGATGGTTCATTCCGCTATATCTATTGGCGATGGTTCATTCCGCCAGGTGTATTGATAGCGATGCCTCTTTCCGCTACTTTGTGGACGATGATTCATGCTCAGGAGTATAGCGAGGTTTCATGCCACTTATTATATGACGAGGTGTCATGCCGTCGATTCTATAGCGAGGGATTTTGCCGCTATGTACTCAGCACAGGATTTTGCCGCCTTCGAGCGATGGGTGCTGATTACGCACTATTATTGAGCGACGGAGACAGGTATGACGCTATATTGCTAGCGATGAGGTATGAGATATTGCTATTTTATTAGCTTTATTGTAGCTGGCATGCATTGATATACATGTTTTATTATGCCTTTTTTACTAGCATGATAGTGGATGACATACGCTGATGTACATGTATCGTCACTAGTGGGCAATGTTTTAGATGCCATGAGTTGGCATGTGTCGTCACGGGATGACGATGACGATGGTGTAGGAGATGTCTTATTAGACCTGCATCATCGTTACGATGATCGATGCGTTGAGTATACGTATTCTGTGGTATGCCTTGGGTGCCAGTACCGAGCACAAGGTGGTGTGTGCGGCACCGATTGACGTGACCCTTATACCGAGCGGGTTGCTCGAGGAATGGTTGGATGCGCTGTACATGTGATTGTACCGCAGCTTACGATTGGGGGATCATTTTACGAGTGGTGATACCCTTGAGGTATGCTCGTTGGAATGGCTTTTGGCCATGTGATTTGACGACAGGAGTAATCATGGAGGAAAGTACTCGCTTTCTGTCGATGTGACATGTGGTGGACATGGTCACACCACCCTTGAGGGTGTAGGATGGGTCCTAAGGGAGTAGGATCAGGTTATGTTAAGTACATAGGGACATTGGAGTGTCCAGGGTATATCGGCATTGAGGAATGTTGGATAAAGACCCGCTACTCTATTGAGTTTTCTTCCCATAGTATGTTATACCATGTGGAAACGTCCGTCTTGTTGGTAGGTTTGAGGTGAACCTAGAGAGGCAGCGACTGGTTGTCTGCCGCGTGTGTGTAGCACCATGATGGGCTTGCTAGAGCCGTTACACTGCTCGTTGGAACCAAGTTTGGCAAATCGTAAGGTGATACGATGTGGATTGTGGTGGACTCTAGTAGTCACCATGTCATTGAGGTTAAGGTTGTTCATGCCTCACTGAAACGTGTATACGTTTATGTTTAATCTTGGAGACTTGTCTGGGACAGCTCAGGATGTTGGAGTACCAACAAGAGAGTCATCAGGTCGTTATTGACTCAATCTAAAGGAACCCGTGTATTGGGATACAATGGGTGTTATTGTATCCAGTTTTTCCGAACGATGGTTCGAGACTTGTGGATCTCGAGTTCGATGGCACTTCCCTTGCGAGGAAGGAGGTAGTATTATACCTATTTGGGAATCTTTGAAAGATTCGGTAAGTTGGTGCAAGTGGTGTTGATTTTGGGAATCACACCGTGTATTGTTAATCGTCGATTATCATCCTCCACTGAGTAAGGAATGACTCAGAATTGACGGTTGTGTTTGGGGCTTAGGGATATGTGGTAGATACCCGAGCCGAGTGCATTGAGTATGCATGCGATATCAGTGCTTAGGCAGGTATACCGGTGAGTATACGGATGCCAGTTATTGATTTCCTCTCTGTTAAGCATAGAGTTATGCTATTTTTGGATGGTTAAATCTCTGATGTGAGATATGGAACACCTTGAGATTGGGAATCTCCATGGCACGGTGATTATGAGGAATGATCGTGAAGTTAGTTGACTCCCTTGAGGAGGGATTTTCTTGTGAGGGTTAAGGTATTTCCATTGTTGGTGTTTTCTTTCGAGTTATGCGACAGCCTTCCCAAGTTTGGATTGTTAAATCCGAGGATTTTCAAGGGATGGCAGGATTTCGGATTGGTTGAGTGTCGCTGACGACACAAGCGTTGAGGATGCAATGGGTTTATTGCATGCCCCTTAAGAATTTTAAACTCTGCGGAGTCTCGGTTGTTATTTATGATCAGGACGTGATTCTTGGAACATCCGGAGGTGGACATCTTGTGAGATGTCTTTTGTTTGAATTTGTGGCCGTGAGTTGCCCAAATTAAGTTGCAATGAGGCGACTACTCCTTCGATGAAGGAAGTTTGAAAGTGGAAACCAGGTTTGATATGTGTACACCGTGGTTGTACTAGTGTTTCCCTCGTAACGATGTATGTTAGACATCGTAAGTCATAGTAAAATATCATTGGATGATATCTACGATAGAATCAAGAGCGATTCGAATCCTTGCAGTTTCAGTTGACTAACTGCTTTTGGACTGTTAGCGTTGAGTTGTACTGACGCTCTTTGACGTTATGATGGATTTGGAAGTCTATTCCACTCCAGAGTTTGACACGAGGTCAACGTTTTTACGGTTGAGGTGTCATTCAGGATGTATTCGTACTGTTGTATTAGATCGAAGGATGACTGTCCGATCTACAGTCGTAAGTATAGGTTGATTTGCAGTCATGAGAGGCTGACTTCTGGGATGACCCGCATCGAGGTACGTTTTACCTCTTGGGTGATATGTTGGTTTTGGTATGTCGCTCTGTTTCAGAGTTAGATGAGAGGTAAGTATCCTCGCGTTTATTAATACGATTCTGATATGGTCAGGAATCGAGGTTATGGCTTCATGTTGTTGTGTAGCCTGGGTGTTACGTGATACACCAGTGCTAATTTCGAGGACGAAATTCTTTTAGTGGGGGATATTGTGATGACCAGGGATTATTATAGGTGTTAATCCCGTAGTGTTAATAATCCCTAAAGTGGTTTTACGTGGCGATTTGGGATTTAATCGAGGTGTTGGGCCTTCTGGGCTCGTTTATTTGGGCAGTTGGGATCGTTGGATCCAGAGGTTGAGATTGTATTCACATTACGGTGTAAAACCTAAGAGTTGGGTTTTTTGGTGTGTCTCGGGATCTCGGGTGCTGGGTGAGCACCGGTAGGGGTATTATTTCGTGCAATTGATCGATTATTGCATGTTTTAGGAGTATTGTGATGCTTGATTGAGATCGAATTGAGAAACTTTTGGTTCGAATTTGAAGGATTTTTAAGGGTTCGAATTTAAGGGCTTGTTTGGATTCGAAATTATGGGTGTTAAGTTCGAAAATTGGAGGTTTTTGTCAAGGGATGTTGATTCTTGCTTGGATAGCTTAATTGACATTTTAGATGAATTATGGTATTTTATTGGGTTCGAAATTGTGAGATTAAGGTTCGATTTTTGTAGGGCATTCTTGAACAAATTTCGATATTGTCTCATTTATTTCCTTCCCTGCATGTACCCTGCCCCGGGTCTTTTAAGAGGATAATTGTCGTGTGTTGACAATATTTTGAGGGATATGGGTGTGCTTGAGCATAGGTTACATGTTCGTAAATAATTGTGAATTATTTATCGTGTTAGCACATCATTCCTCGGGGCATGGAACTCGAGCAAGGTTTGGCTCGGACTTCGGAGATTTAAGGTACGTGCGACGTACGAGCATTTCCATATTTTAAGGCATATGTGAATGCATAATGAAAATTTGATTTCATTGAATAATCGCGCATGAGGATTATATATATATATGTTGATATAGCCAAGGAATGACCCAAATCTTGATATCACCGCTTGTAGCGTGCGTGACACTATAGTAGGATGACTCTTGCATGATATATGGGGTACTGGGTTTATTTGACTATATTAGGGCATTTGAGATGCCTGGGAATGATCGTAAAATCATGTATTCTTCGTAAGACATTTGAGATGTCTAAGTTCGTAGAATCGTGTATTCATTATAAGACATTTGAGATGTCTAGGTTTGTAGACTCATGTATTCATTATAAGACACTTGAGATGTCTAAGTATAATGAAGGATTGGTAAAATAAATGCTAAGGCATTTGAGCTATCTGTGATTGATAGCAAGGTTGTGAAATCAGTATTAGATATTGTGATATCTGTAATTGCATGTTTAATGAATTTGTAATCACTATATGTTGATATTCGAGGATTAGGCATGCGATGAGTTAATCAATGCGTTGATTTACTGATTTATGAGATTTGATGAGTTTGATGTTGTGAGAACAGGGACAGTACACGGAATCCCGGATGAGGATGTTGCCATCCAGGGAGTATCATTTAAATTCATTAGTATTTACTTGTGTTGTAAATTATGAATTTCATTATTATGATTATGGGATTTTGTGTATTGGTATGCTCACCCCGTTGGGGGCTGTCTCTGTTGGGACAGGTGGACAGGTACATCGATGGCTATGGAGCTGAGCTCGAGCTGTTGATTTGAGGTACTCCCAGGATCGTGGTACCAGGGCTTGATGGAGCACTGTATCGTATAGAGTACCTATATATACACCTGAGGATTTATACATATTCATGATGCTCGCATGTGAGCACGATTATACTTGTATATGGATTGTATATAAAGGCATGAGCCTTTCTCTCTTTCATTTAAGGTTGCATGCAATTAGGTTGAATTGCTAGAATGATATGAGAGTCATTGGTGTATTATGTGGGTGTTGGAACCCGCTTTTGTTGACATATGTGTGGTATCTTCCCTGGCTGGGAATCTACTTGTATTACTGCTTTCTGTTGAGTATTATGTGTTCCCTGGCCGGGAATTTTGTTATGTGTTGTACTCTTTTTTTTGGGATAGCTCTATTTATGGGGAGACTCTGCCCAAATTTTTATAAAAGTTTACAATGTGAAAAGTGGCACCAAGGGGTTGGTAAAGGGCAAACATATGAGTCTTTCATTGACAGGCAATGATTAAGTATCATCAGAGCTTCCCGATTGACATTTTATAGAAAGCATGTACCACACATAGTGGTTAATACACTAATCAAGGTTTAAGGGCTTGGGGTCCTTACATCGCACGTACCTTAAATCTTCGAAGTTCGAGCCAGACTTTGTTCGAGTTCCATGCCCCGAGGAACGATGTGCTAACACGATCAATAATTCACAATTATTTACAAACATGCAACCCATGCTCAAGCACACCCATAACCCTTATACAAAAATATTGTCAACACACGACAATTCACCATTTAAAAGACCCGGGGCAGGGTACATGCAGGGAGGGAAACAAATGAGACATCAACGAAAAATCCTCAAGAACTCTCCTAAAATTTTCGAACCCTCACTCCACAATTCGAACCCAATTAAGCACCATAAATCATCTAAAACATGAATTAATCGATCACTAACAAGGATCACCGCCCCCTAGCCAAAACCCCCCAAAATTCGAACTCAAACCCTACAAAATTAGGGAAATATTTCGAACCAATATCACCAAAAAGGCAGGGAATTACATGAGAAGCATGAAAAAGGGGTAAGGAAGGTTACCCATACGAAGATCGGAAGGAAATCGGTCGAAAATCGAAGAACCCTAGAATTTGGGTCTGTGCGCTTTCTGCAAAAATCCGAACGCAACTCGCGACTAAACTTCGAATTGTTGGTGTGGGAAGCTGCGCCTGGATGAGACCAAGCCAACGGTGGGTCGGACGCGCCGAACGGCGGCGGGCGCAACGCTTTTGTGCGCGGGGGTTGGGGCAGACGGGAAATGGGCGCGGGGAGAGAGAGACGGGCTGGAGGAGGAAAAAGGTTCTAATAATTAAAATCTCGGGTTCAACTGGTATTTATAGCAAAATACCCCGAAATACTAATAGCCCCACAAATACATCATGATTCATTAAAAATCATCTGTTTTCAAAAATTCTCTCTCTAACTTTAAAACCCCCTACCGGTGCCCACGCAAAGCACCCCAGATCCCGAGTCACACTAAAAACCCAACTCTTAGATTTTACACCGTAATGAGAATACAAACTCAACCTCGGGATCCGACGATCCCAACTACCCAAATAAACGAGCCCAGAAGGCCCAACACCGCGATTAAACTCCAAATCGCCACGTAAAACAACTTTAGGGGTTATTAACACTCCGGGATTACCATCTATAATCCCTGGTCATCACACTTTCACATATCTAAAGATGGCCCAGTTATATGTATGGGATGTGGTGAGTTTGCATGGGGTTCCAGTCTCGATTGTGTCTGACAGAGATCCAAGGTTTACTTCACATTTCTGGGAGGGTCTCCAGACAACTTTGGGCACAGAGGTGAGACTGAGTACAACTTATCACCCTCAGATAGACGGCCAGACGGAGCGTACTATACAGACGCTCGAAGATATGTTGAGGGCATGTGTATTGGAGTTTGATACTCCGTGGCAAGATTCATTGCCACTAGTAGAGTTCTCGTATAATAACAGCTATCAGGCGAGCATTCATGTAATACCCCCGAAATGTTATATGATTATGTGCTATGATGACGATTTATGTTATGTTTAAGGGTTGTGGTGTGTTTAAATTGGGGAGTATAATTATGATATGATGATATGATTTAGGGGGCATGTTGAGTGTTTTAAAGGATGTATTAATTAAATGAAGTTAGAAATATCGAGTGAGGATATTTTAATACATCGTACTAAATACCGGGACACAATTAAACACCAATGGCACCCCAACCACACCACCCCACCCCCACCACTCGGTCACCCCCCCATTTCCCCCCACTTGGCAACCCACTTGGCAACCCATCCCTCCTCAACCCATGCTCCACTCATTGGCTTGCAATCAACTCCACCTCCTTCTCCCTCTCTTTCCCTCTCAAAATCGGTGGAGTAAGCTGCTTGTAGGAGGAGGAATAAGCTTGTGATTTTGTGTGCAAAAGCCTACCAAAGAAGAGGGGTAAAGTTTAATACTCTGTTTTTTTTCAGAGTTTTGTTTGGGGTTTGGTTTTGGTGGGAGGTTTTATCGCATGATAGGTATAAGTTTGGGCGGAACCTTGGTAGGGATGCTTACATGGTAGTATTATGTAACTACTAGCATGGTTGTTCGAGCTTTTTACATGATTTATGTGATAGATTTCTTGTTATGAAACTATATGCTCGAAAATCTGGGAAAAGATAAGCATGCTCTGTTTCTGTTTAAGGTTGGTTGAGGATGAAGATTATGATGATGTTATGAAGCATGTTAACTTAGGTTTTGTTAAACCTTCGATTTAAATACATGCATGGTAGTTTTATGAAGCTTGTAACATCTTTGCTCAGGCATGTTTTACGCCTTATGAAGTAGAAATGATGGTAGGAAATGAGGTGCTCAAAAATCTGGGGAAGTCCCGATTTTTCAGAGCTCTCGATCGATCGAGATTTGGTCCCGATCGATCGAGCGAGACAGAATGTTTAAAGCATGTTTTGAATTTCAGGTGCCGATCGATCGATGGGTTTCTCGATCGATCGGTGAAGCTCCTCGATCGATCGGTAAAATGTCTCGATCGATCGATCGAGGCAGAAGGGTTGAGCACTGTTGTGCACAGTTTCTCGATCGATCGAGACCTCGGGGCCGATCGATCGAGAGAGGCAGAATGTTGAAAAATAAAATGATGTTTTATTTTGTTAAGTTTATGATGTGAGATGGTATTGAGGCATCTCATATGGTATTGTGTGGTCTTGTAGAGCCATCCCAGGTACCGGCACCATCAAGGAGATAAAGTCTGTTGACTCCTCCTCTTTTTGAAAAGGTACGTAAGAGACGTACGGGCATCGGACGGTAAAACACATCTTTACACTATGACTATGCTTTTATTGCATGAGTATACATGATGAGTTGATGATGTTTATAAGATGTTTACGGTGTTTATAAGATGTCTATGATGTTATATGTGGTAAGATGCCACGGGGTAAGATGCCCCACATGGTAAGAGGCCATGCGATACTATTTGTGGTAAGATGCCACGGGGTAAGATGCCCCACATGGCAAGAGGCCATGCGATACTATTTGTGGTAAGATGCCACGGGGTAAGATGCCCCACATGGTAAGAATCCATGCGATGTCTATAATGTGGTAAGATGCCACAGGGTAAGATGCCCATATGCATGATTATGAATCAGGGACAACGATAAGAAGTTAATGAATAACCAGCATATCTACTTAACTAATGTTTCATGCATTTACTATGATGTTTTACGATGTTAAATGAAATTGTATATGCTTATGATGTGTTTCCCTGTAGGTACGCTTTTGGACTAAAGGACTAAGGGGTCGGGTTGAGGCCGTGAGCTACGAAGAACACAGGAATGTATAGGAATCAAGTCTTGATTAGTATCTACTCTAGGAGTAGTATAAATCTAAACATGAACATTCTTTTGGAAGTGTAATGAATTTATTTTTGAAGTCCTTTATTTTGGCCTGTAATTCTGATAGCTCATGTAACAACCAGAACCTTAGAATGTTATTAATGCATGATTAGTCCTTCTTTGTCTATTAATCACTGTTAAGGTGGGAAGACCCCACAATTCAAATGGCCCCTTTTGAAGCTCTTTACGGTCGACGTTGTAGGTCACCGTTGTATTGGGAGGACTTGACTAGTAAAGCGGTCGGAGGACCGGATATGATAAAGGATGTGGAAGAAAAGATTAAGTTGATACGCCAGAAGATGAAAGCGGCCCAGGATAGGCAAGCAACCTATGCCAATAAGCAACGACGACCGCTAGAATTCCAAGTAGGTGACAAGGTCTTCTTGAAAATCTCACCCTTCAGGGGTGTGGTTCATTTTGGTATGCGGGGGAAGTTATCTCCGAGGTATGTTGGGTCGTATGAAGTATTGCAGCGTATCGGTACTTTGGCCTACCGTTTGGCTCTACCGCCGTCTTTATCTGGTATTCATGATGTCTTTCATGTCTCTATGTTACAGAAGTATGAGCCGGACCCGTCTCATGTATTACAGCCTACTGAAGTGCAGTTGGACTCAGATGTATCCTACGTAGAACGACCGGTCAGAATTCTGGATCGAGAGGATCGCAGATTACGAAGCAAGATTATACTGATGGTCAAAGTTCAGTGGGATTGTCGGGATGTCGAATAGGCTACGTGGGAGACGGAGCGGCATATGATGCAGCATTACCCGGAACTATTTTCTGGTATGTTATTTTTGTTTAGTTTCATTTGGGGTAAGTGCATGCGATTTTGAGGACGAAATCTTATAAGTAGGGGAGTATTGTGATGCCCCGATATTAATTATATGCAATTTGGGCATTAATGATGTTTATATGATTAATTATGGAGATAATTGATTTATGTGTTGAGATTAATTATCTTGTTGAAATGCTTAGTCATATGGTAGGCGTGACCCGGGGTTGCATTTCAGGGTGCATGTTATGCATGTTAGAAAATGGGGTGTTAATATGATTTAATTGTTTTGGTTGTTAATTATGAGGAAGATATGAATTTAGTGGAAGTTTGTTGCATTTTTGTAAAATGCTTTTAAAATACCATGTTGGGGTATTTTATACATCATGTTAATTGTTGGGGTACAATTTTAATTAATCTTCATAACCCCTTTTAACCCCACTATACCCTTCTTTTTACCTCACTTTTCCCCTTTGATGTCCCTGAAATGATTAATTGCAATTAAAGCATTAATTATGTTTATATGATGAATTATTACGATGATTAAGTTGTACGTGGAAAAAATGAAGTGTTAGCATGATTTAATTGTGTTGATTTTAATTATGAGGAAAGTATGGATTTAATGAAGTTGGTTGCATTTTTGTAAAAATGCTTTTAAAATACCAAGTTGGGATGTTTTATACATCATGTTAAGTTTGTGGTATGATTTTAAATTAGTCCACAACCCCGTTTTAACCCATCACTCATCACTTAAACCCCCACTTTACCTTTACTCTTTTTTAAAACCCCCCAACTCATCCTCAACCCTAAACCTTACCACATTTTCGAAATCCTTCAAAGGAGGAAGGAGGAAGCTCCACAAAACTTGAGTTTGTGTGATTTGTACCAAGATTTGGAGTCTTCAAGAGGTATGGAACTCTTCCTAAAGTTTTGATGATGTTTGGATTTGAAATGGGGTGATTTTTGAAGTGATTATGTGTTGTTTTGATGTATGTGTTGTATGGGTTCTGGGTATGGTTTTATGAGGTTTTTGTGGTGGTAAGTTGTTGGGATGTATTTCGTTTAAGATGTATTGGTTTATTTGGTTGTTTTGTACCAAAAAGATGGAGTTTACTCGAAAAATCGCAGCGACCGATCGATCGGTAGCAGGGCAACGATCGATCGGTGCATGTGCGAAGCGAGGGCTGAAGTTTCTTTATTTACCGATCGATCGGTGGAAGCGACCAACGATCGATCGGTGGCTTGGACCGATCGATCGGTGAAATGCTGTAGCTTAAATTTTTATTTATGAACAGTTACCGATCGATCGGTAAGGGTGACCGATCGATCGGTAAAGCAATTTTGCTGAAGATGATTTTCTTGGCTTAATTGATGGAATTTTTGGTATTAGGCTATTATTTAGCTTCTAATATTGATTTGTATGGTTGTGTGGAACCATCCCAGGTGCCAACAACATCGAGAAGATAGAGCTCTTCAATTTCTCCACTTTTGGAATTAAGGTACGTAAGAAGCGTACGGGCATCGGACGATAACGCACTCCTAACTCTGACTATGCATTGATTGCATAAGTATTTATGATGATGATGTTTATAATGATGATTGTGATAAATAAGTTTAAAGATGATGATGTTTGTGAAGATGATATGATAAGTAAGTTTATGATGATAATGTTTATGATAAGTAAGTTTATGATGGTGATGTTATGATGATGATGTTTATGATAAGTAAGTTTATGATGATGATGTTATGATGATGATGTTTATGATAAGTAAGTTTATGATGATGTGATACAATGTTTATTATGTGGTAAGATGTCACAGGGTAAGATGCACATATGGTAAGAGGCTATGCGATTTTATTATGTGGTAAGATGCCACAAGGTAAGATGCCCATATGGTAAGATGTCATACAATGTTATTATGTGGTAAGATGCCACGGGGTAAGATGCCCATATGGTAAGAGGCCATACGATGTTATTACGTGGTAAGATGCCACACGATATTATGATATGGCAAGATGCCATACGATAGGGTAAGATGCCCACGTGGTAAGATGCCACACGATGTTATGATACGGTAAGATGCCATACGATGGGGTAAGATGCCCATATGCACGAATATGAATTAGGGTCAACAAAAAGAAACTGACGAATAAACCGCATGTTTACTTAACTATGATTTTATACATTACTGTTATATTTATAAGATGACGATGCTCATATGATGATGATGATATACGATGATGATGCTATATGATGATAATGCTATAAGATGATGATGATATATGATGATGCTATAAGATGATGATGTTATATGATGATGATGTTATAAGATGATGATGTTATAAGATGATGATGCTATAAGATGATGATGTTATTAGATGATGATGCTATAAGATGGTGATGTTTATAAGATGATGATGCTATAAGATGATGATGCTTATAAGATGATGATGCTATAAGATGATGATGCTTATATGATGATGATATTATAAGATGATGATTTTAATCATTCATGTCAAGAATTAATGATTATATGCATGGCTATGAAACAGGGACAACCAAAGAGGGTTAATGCAATTAACCAGGAAGTATATGTTACCAATTATTTTCATGCATTTATTTATATGCCATTGCCTTATGATGTTAAGTAACGATATACATGCTCATGGTGGGTTGTTCCTGTAGGTACACTTTTGGACCAAAGGGCTAAGGGTCGGGTTGAGGCAGTGAGCTAAAAGGAGCATGAAAGAAGATAGGATACAGGACTTTTTGGATAGTCTCTACTCTAGGAGTAGTATAATTCTATCGCTTTAACATTCATTATTGAGAATGTAATTAGTTAAGTCTTAAAATTTCATTGTTGGCCTGTAATCTTTTTAGCTCAAAGCTACAATCGGAACCCTAAGACGTTATTAATGCTTGTTTAGTCCATAAATTGTGTGTTCAGATGATGTTAAGGTAGGAAGACCCTACATTAGTGGTATCAGAGCAGTGGTTAGATAACCCGGGAATGAGCGAAGGGTAGCCTTAGCAATAAGTTGGCTAGGTGCTTACTTTTAAACATGTTTTATGCATATGAAGTATATGATGTCGTACTAACATGTTTTGTTTCCCTAACGATGTATTATATGAACTGCTTTTGGGTATTGTTGTTAACCCTTGTATTGCAGCCTAGCAGCAAATGCTGAAGCAGATGATGCGATTTCATATGCGCTTCTCCGTCGCCCATGCCTCTTGTAGTCTCGACACCCGCTGGAAGAAGTTTGATAACTGATCAGATGGTTTATGACGGCCTCATTTTTTTGAGGGTAACGAGCTGAGGACAGACTTGATTGTTCTGGGAATGTCAAACTTCGAATGCATTGTGGGCATCTGTAAGGACCCTAATCCTTAAGTGCGTAATTAAGGCATAATAGAGCTAATATAAACAAATCAGAGTCGAAAAGAACATGTTGAGTCTATGAGCTTAAGCATTACATGCCAAAAAAATAAGGACTACCCAATGGATTAATTACATTCCAATCAAAAGAATGTGTGCAACTATAGTTTTATACTACTCCTAGAGTAGATACTATCCAAAATAAACCTGTCCTTTCATCCTCAATAGAATGCTCGTCAAGCTCACCACCTCAACCCGTTCAAGCCCTTCTATCATGCCAAACGTGTACCTACAAGGACAACCCCCAAACGTGAGCAATAATAATCATTCATATTCAACACAATATGAAGATAAAGCGTAAATGCAAAATCATAATAAAACACTTCCTGTTTCCCCATGCATTTCAAACGCTTCCCGTTTGGTTGTCCCTGTACCATAACTCATGAGTATAATCAATAGATTATTTTAAACGGTCTAAACATGTCATGAACATATACCATTTCATCAATACCAAATACTGATCACCCATCCCTAGTCTGTCCATCACAATGTATTTTAATGCCCCTCGCTTATTTACATATAGACGGCATAGGATAACCTCGCTTCAATGGACTGCGGGACTCCCACCCCTCGCCTCTCATTGAGCGGCAAATACCCTTTCCTCGTCCTATATGATAACCACGCTCAAATGTGACATGCGGCGCTCCCACCCCTCGCTTCACATTTAGCGGAACCAAACCAAATAGCGGCAAGAATTAAAATCATCAAGGGATGACCACGACTCATGGGATATGCACCAATAATCATATGCATCTATAAACATCATGCATAACATGTATTTGCATCCACTATGCAATACCATGTATATACTTGCATCCACAATGCATAAACAATAAGTATATAAGATACATGTACCGTTGGGGTGCCCGTACGTCCACTACGTACCTTTCCAAAAGTGGATTTGATATGGCTTCAATTCCTCGGTTGCGTTGCTACCTGGGATGGTTCTACACAATCACACAACTCTATATTAGAAGCCAAATAATAGCCAAATACCAAAAATTGACAAAATAAACCATTTCTCAAAAATCCACTGGCGGCGATCGATCGCTTCACCCAGGCGATCGGTCGCCTCAAAATTTACACTGCGGCGATCGGTCGCCTCAAACATGGCGATCGATCGCCATCCCTTTGATTTGGCCACTGCCTCTCGGCGATCGGTCGCCCCATTTTAGGCGATCGATCGCCTAACCCGTAAAAATGCCACTGTCTCTTGGCGATCGGTCGCCTCTATTCAGGCGATCGATCGCCTCGCGCAGACATGCGTTTTTCACCATTTTTGTTCCCAAAATTTCTTCCAACCCATTCCAACACTTAACCAAACAACCAACAACAAAAATAACAACTTAAACCACCAAAATATACCTTAAAACAACCATAAATCCAACCCTTAACCAAAACCACAACAACCCAACAAAACCCATTTCAAAATCATTAAAAACCCTTCCAAAACTAAACCAAACACAATAAAAATGATAATGAGGTATCCATACCTCTTGGGGACCTCAAATCACCCAATAAACTTCACAAATCAAGACTTTTGGAAGGTTTTCTCCCCACCTCTTTGCTCCAACTCGAAAATGGAAAGGGGGAAAGGGTTTGGGTCGTGATTTTGGTAAAGTAAGAGTGAGAGTGTATTGAGTGGGGTTGGGGTAAAAAGGGTGTTGGTTTTAATTAATTAAAAGCATACCAAAATATTCCATGGTGTATAAAACACCCCAACATGATATTCTTTCAAAGCATTTACTCATAATGCACCAAATATCAATGAAACACATGATTTCTAATAAATTGCTACCAAAGGCAAATAAATCATGCTTCCAACAATATTTACCCAACATGCACCACATGCACCCTGAAATGCAACCCCGGGTCACCCTATCCACATGACCATGCATTTCCATAAGGTAAATAAATTCCAACACATAATTAATTACCACATAATTAATCATAATAATCGTAATTAATGCCCAAATGCAATTAACCATTTCGGGGATATCACAATACTCCCCTACTTATAAGATTTCGTCCTCGAAATCACATGCACTTACCCCAAAAAGAAACTAAACATAAACACATACCAGAGAATAGTTCCGGGTAGTGCTGCACCATATGCCGCTCCGTCTCATACGTAGCCTCCTCGACACCCCTGCGATCCCACTGAACCTTGATCATCGGTATCACTTTGTTCCGAAGTCTACGGTCTGCTCTGTCCAGAATTCTAACAGGCCGTTCCACATAAGATACATCTGATTCTAACTGAAATTCGGAAGGCTGTAACACATGCGACGGATCCGGCTCATACTTCCGGAGCATCGATACATGAAACACATCATGTATCCCAGATAAAGAAGGCGGCAAAGCCAGTCGGTAAGCTAAGGTGCCAATGCGCTGCAAAATCTCGTACGGTCCAACATACCTCGGAGACAGTTTCCCGCGCATCCCAAATCGCACAACGCCTCTGACCTTATCTCCCAACTGAAATTCCAACGGTCTCCGCCGTTTATTCGCATAAGCTGCCTGTCTGTCCTGAGCCGCTTTCATTTTCTGCCTTATCGACTTTATCTTTTCCTCCATTTCCCGAATCAACTCCGGTCCTCCGACCGATTTGCGGTCCAAATCATCCCAACACAAGGGTGATCTACACCGTCTCCATAAAGAGCTTCAAACGGAGCCATCTGAATACTCGCCTGGTAGCTATTGTTATACGAAAACTCTACCAAAGGCACTGAATCCTGCCAAGAGGCATCGAACTCCAAAACACAAGCTCTCAACATGTCCTCGAGCGTCTGAATAGTGCGCTCGGTCTGGCCATCCGTCTGAGGATGATAAGCAGTACTCAATCTGACTTCAGTTCCCAAGGCTGACTGAAGGCCTTCCCAGAAATGAGATGTGAATCGCGGATCTCGATCTGACACTATGGAAACGGGGATCCCATGCAATCTCACCACATCTCTAATATACAACTGCGCCATCCTCAAAAAGGTGAACGTCATGCTATAGGGGATAAAATGAGCTACCTTGGTCAATCTGTCCACAATCACCCAAATAGCATCGAAGCCTGAAGCACTCCTCGGCAAATGAGTCACGAAGTCCATGGAAATGTGCTCCCACTTCCACTTTGGTATCTCCAAGCTTCTCAACTCGCCGCCAGGTCTCTGTCTCTCTGCCTTAACCTGCTGGCAGATCAAACATCTCTTTACAAAAGCGACGACATCAGATTTCATCCTTTTCCACCAAAACTGACCACGCAGATCTCTGTACATCTTCTTCCCGCCTGGGTGGATGCTAAGTCTGCTACTGTGAGCTCGCTCTAAGATCCCTTTACGCAACTCCGGCGTACTTGGAACCACCCATCGGTCACCCAATCTCAAAGACCCGTCATCGGCCACTCTGAACTTCGTTGGATGACCAAGATGTACTAAAGATAACCACCTCTGAACCTCATCGTCTGACCTCTGAGCTCTCCTGATATCCTCATAGATATTTGGCTCGGCTAGCAAAGTCGATACATACACAGGCGATGCATCTATGTCAAAGTCATAGCCCAAATGACAATAGGAGGTCATCATAGCCGACAGATGAATGACGTCCTCAGCAGAACTCCTCACCTTCCGGCTCAAAGCGTCTGCGGTCAAATTAGCTTTCCCCGGATGGTACTCTATCTCGCAATCATAGTCCTTGAGTGGATCCATCCATCTCCTCTGCCTCATGTTCAGCTCTGCCTGAGTGAATAAAAACTTGAGGCTCTTGTGATCCGTGTAAATGGTAAACGAAGTACCATATAAATAATGCCTCCAAATCTTCAGGGCAAAGATGATTGCCGCCAATTCCAAGTCATGAACTGGATATCTGGTCTCATGCGGCTTCAACTGCCTCGATGCATAAGCTACCACATGCTTATCTTGCATCAGAACACATCCAAGGCCCTGCAGTGATGCATCAGTATACAGAGCAAATCTGGAGTTCTCCGTAGGGATCACTAACACTGGCGCCGTCGTCAAACGATGCTTCAACTCCTGGAAGCTCTCCTCACAAGCTTCTGACCAAAAGAAAGGCACTCCTTTCTGAGTCAACTGAGTCAGCGGCTTGGCAATCTTTGAAAAGCCCTCGACAAAGCGCCGATAATACCCGGCCAAACCCAGAAAACTCCGGATCTCAGGCACAGAAGTGGGGGCAGCCCACTCCATCACAGCCTCAATCTTCTTGGGATCTACAGATATCCCGCTGCTCGATATGACATGCCCCAGAAACACTACACTGCTCAGCCAAAATTCACACTTACTGAGCTTAGCATATAACTGATGCTCTCTGAGAATCTGAAGCACTGTCCTCAAGTGTTTCACATGCTCTTCCTCACTTCGGGAGTAGATAAGAATATCGTCAATAAACACAATGACGAACTGATCAAGATACTGCTGAAACACTCTGTTCATCAGACTCATGAAGACTGCTGGAGCATTCGTCACGCCGAACGGCATCACTAGGAACTCATAATGTCCATATCAGGTCCGGAACGCTGTCTTCTGCACATCTTCCTCTCTGACCCGAATCTGATGATACCCGGATCTCAAATCAATCTTGCTATACACCCTGGTACCTTGCAACTGATCAAACAAGTCATCTATCCTTGGGAGAGGATACTTGTTCTTCACTGTAGCCTTATTCAGTTGCCGGTAATTGATGCACAACCGCATCGAACCGTCCTTCTTTTTCACAAAGAGAACTGGTGCGCCCCATGGCGACACGCTCGGGCGTATATATCCCTTGTCCAGGAGATCCTGCAACTGCTCTTTCAACTCTCTCAACTCAGTCGGTGCCATCCTATAAGGTGCACGAGAAATAGCGGATGTCCCTGGCAACAGCTCGATCCCAAACTCAACTTCCCTAGCCGGTGGGAATCCTGGGATCTCTTCTGGGAATACATCAGCAAACTCTACTACTACCGGTACATCCTCAACTCTGAGTTCTTTACTCTTCCCAGACGTGTCCACGGCATAAATGAGATAACCCGTGTGGCCACGTTCCAATAACTGAGTCATCTTGATCGCTGAAATCAACGGAATCTTCGCACGAGAACCGTTGCCATAGAAAGTCCACTGTCTGCCCAACTCAGGTCTGAACTTCACTGTCCTCTGCCGGCAATCTACCACTGCCTGATATCTGTTCAGAACATCAATACCCAAGATGCAGTCAAAGTCTGACATACCCAATACGATCAAGTCTGCCTTCAACTCGTTGCCCTCAAAATAAATGAGGCAGTCTTCCATAAACTGATTAGCGACGACATTTCTTCCAGTGGGTGTCGAGACAAGGAGAGGCGTGGGTAAAGAAGACGTGCGCATATGGTGTCTTTCTACAAAACCCACCGATACAAAAGAATGGGAGGCACCTGTATCGATCAAAATAAAAGCAGGGTACGTAAATAAATGACACGTACCGGCAATCACCTCCTCTGGGGCTGCCTGAGCCTGCTCCCTGGTCAGTGCATACACCTGTCCCTGGGGTGGTCCTACTGTCTGACCTCCCGATGGTCGAGGCCCAAACTGCTGCCTCTGCTGCACTGTCCTATCCTCAAACCTCGGCCTGCTGCCCTGATACTCTGACTGTCCTCCCCGTGTGGGGCAATACCGAGCGATGTGGCCCATCTTGCCACAAACATAACATGCAGGACACTTGTTTGAAGAATCTGGCCCTCCACAATTGTTGCACCTCGGCTCTCCCGGCCTATCCCCTTGTGAAGATCCTCTATTGGCCGACCAATTACCCTTCTTGCCATCCTGTTTCTGACCAAAGTGTTTCTTTCCACCATACCGTGAAGATGAAGAGGCACCACGGGGTTTAAATGGTTCTCCCCGAGGCCTCAAACTATCATTGGTCTGCATCTGTTGCGGCACTGGTGGTGGCATTGCGTAAGCTCCCACTCCTAGCTCAGCAAGCTCCGCTCTTGTGAGAGCATCATCAAAAGAAGTTGGGTTATTAGTGATAACCCGGTCATAGAGCTCCGGTCGCAACCCTTTCATAAAGTTCCTCATCTTAGCGTGCCCACTGGTGGCAATGTGGGGAACGTACCTCAGCAATGAAGAGTACCGTGTGGCATAGTCTGCCACTGTCATGTTCCCCTGCTTCAAACTTGTAAATTCATCCTCCTTTGTCTGTCTTGCTGCAGCGGAGAAATACCGGTTCAAAAACCTAGTCCTGAAGAGTGTCCAGTCAATCACAGCACCCAGTGCTCTCATTTCCATTACTGTGCTCCTCCACCACATCAGAGGTTTCTTGGCTAATTGAAACTCCGCCAGTCGCAGCCAAGCTGTCACAGCACAAGGAGCCGATACAAAGATCTGCTCAAGTCTTTCCAACCACTCTTCAGCCTCTTCTCCGGACTCTGTCCCCTCAAACCGGGGCGGATGATAAGACAGAAATTGCGTCAAGCTAATCTCACCCGGTAGCAATAACTGAACCACTGGTTCCATTCCCACAGCCGGTGGAGGTAGAGGGTTTGTCTGTCCAACACTAGCATTCATGCTCCCCATATCACCGACTTCCTCATTAGCAGCCATGCTGTAACACAAATGTTAACAACAATTCCAAAGCAATACATGTTATACCGTTAGATAACAGGAGTGATATAAGCATGTTAGTATAACAGGATATACATTAATATGCACCACATGCATAAACATGCTTCAAATGTAAGCACCTAGCCTATCATGCTAAGGCTACCCTTCACTCGTTCCCGGGTTCTCTAACCACTGCTCTGATACCACTAATGTAAGGACCCTAATCCTTAAGTGCGGAATTAAGGCATAATAGAGCTAATATAAACAAATCAGAGTCTAAAAGAACATGTTGAGTCTATGAGCTTAAGCATTACATGCCAAAAAAATAAGGACTACCCAATGGATTAATTACATTCCAATCAAAAGAATGTGTGCAACTATAGTTTTATACTACTCCTAGAGTAGATACTATCCAAAATAATCATGTCCTTTCATCCTCAATAGAATGCTCGTCAAGCTCACCACCTCAACCCGTTCAAGCCCTTCTATCATGCCAAACGTGTACCTACAAGGACAACCCCCAAACGTGAGCAATAATAATCATTCATATTCAACACAATATGAAGATAAAGCGTAAATGCAAAATCATAATAAAACACTTCCTGTTTCCCCATGCATTTCAAACGCTTCCCGTTTGGTTGTACAGGCCTGTACCATAACTCATGAGTATAATCAATAGATTATTTTAAATGGTCTAAACATGTCATGAACATATACCATTTCATCAATACCAAATACTGATCACCCATCCCTAGTCTGTCCATCACAATGTATTTTAATGCCCCTCGCTTATTTACATATAGACGGCATAGGATAACCTCGCTTCAATGGACTGCGGGACTCCCACCCCTCGCCTCTCATTGAGCGGCAAATACCCTTTCCTAGTCCTATATGATAACCACGCTCAAATGTGACATGCGGCGCTCCCACCCCTCGCTTCACATTTAGCGGAACCAAACCAAATAGCGGCAAGAATTAAAATCATCAAGGGATGACCACGACTCATGGGATATGCACCAATAATCATATGCATCTATAAACATCATGCATAACATGTATTTGCATCCACTATGAAATACCATGTATATACTTGCATCCACAATGCATAAACAATAAGTATATAAGATACATGTACCGTTGGGGTGCCCGTACGTCCACTACGTACCTTTCCAAAAGTGGATTTGATATGGCTTCAATTCCTCGGTTGCGTTGCTACCTGGGATGGTTCTACACAATCACACAACCCTATATTAGAAGCCAAATAATAGCCAAATACCAAAAATTGACAAAATAAACCATTCTCAAAAATCCACTGGCGGCGATCGATCGCTTCACCCAGGCGATCGGTCGCCTCAAAATTTACACTGCGGCGATCGGCCGCCTCAAACATGGCGATCGATCGCCATCCCTTTGATTTGGCCACTGCCTCTCGGCGATCGGTCGCCCCATTTTAGGCTATCGATCGCCTAACCCGTAAAAATGCCACTGTCTCTTGGCGATCGGTCGCCTCTATTCAGGCGATCGATCGCCTCGCGCAGACATGCGTTTTTCACCATTTTTGTTCCCAAAATTTCTTCCAACCCATTCCAACACTTAACCAAACAACCAACAACAATAATAACAACTTAAACCACCAAAATATACCTTAAAACAACCATAAATCCAACCCTTAACCAAAACCACAACAACCCAACAAAACCCATTTCAAAATCATTAAAAACCCTTCCAAAACTAAACCAAACACAATAAAAATGATAATGAGGTATCCATACCTCTTGGGGACCTCAAATCACCCAATAAACTTCACAAATCAAGACTTTTGGAAGGTTTTCTCCCCACCTCTTTGCTCCAACTCGAAAATGGAAAGGGGGAAAGGGTTTGGGTCGTGATTTTGGTAAAGTAAGAGTGAGAGTGTATTGAGTGGGGTTGGGGTAAAAAGGGTGTTGGTTTTAATTAATTAAAAGCATACCAAAATATTCCATGGTGTATAAAACACCCCAACATGATATTCTTTCTGTAAGGACCCCGTATACTTAACCCTTGATTAGTGTATTAACCACTATGTGTGGTACATGCTTTCTATAAAATGTCAATCGGGAAGCTCTGATGATACTTAATCATTGCCTGTCAATGATTGACTCATATGTTTGCCCTTTACCAACCCCTTGGTGCCACTTTTCACATTGTAAACTTTTATAAAAATTTGGGCAGAGTCTCCCCATAAATAGAGCTATCCCGAAAAAAAGAGCACAGCATATAACATAATTCCCGGCCAGGGAACACATAATACTCAGCAGAAAGCAGTAATGCAAGTAAATTCCCAGCCAGGGAAGACACCACACATATGACGACAAAGGTGGGTTTCAACACCCACATAATACACCAATGACTCTCTTATCATTTAGCAATTCTACCTCTAATTGCATGCAACATAGAATGAAAGAGAGAAAGGCTCATGCCTTTACATACAACCCATATACAAGTATAATCGTGCTCACATGCGAGCATCATGAATATGTATAAAACCATCATGGGTATATGGGTACTCTATACGATACCGTGCTCCATCAAGCCCTGGTACCGCAATCCTGGGAGTACCTCCAATCAACAGCTCGAGCTCATCTCCAAAGCCATCGATGTACCTGTTCACCTGTCCCAACAGAGACAGCCCCCAACGGGGTGAGCATACCAATTCCACAATTGCATAATCATAATGACATAGTACATAATTTACGAAAATGTAAATATTGTGGAACATATATGATACTTCCTGGATGGTATCATCCTCATCATAGCGTACCCCTGTAATAACCCTGTTCTCAAAACAGATAAATCATCAAATCTTGAATATGCAGTTAATCATCATATTGGTTAACCCTAGCCAGTCTCAAATCAGTAACCTTTCATAACATCTTACTTTATTTGGCAATGACTGGTAACATTTCATAACATCATTTCATAACATCGTTTCATAACATCGTTTCATAACATCTTTTCATGACATCTTTTCATAACATCTTACTTAATTTAGCAATAATTAGCAACATTTCATAACATCATTTCATAACATCTTTCATAACATCTTTTCATAACATCTTACTTAATTTAGCAATAATTAGCAACATTTCATAACATCATTTCATAACATCGTTTCATAACATCTTTTCATAACATCTTACTTAATCTAGCAATAATCAGCAACATTTCATAACATCATTTCATAACATCGTTTCATAACATCTTTTCATAACATCTTACTTAATTTAGCAATTATCATAATTCTAGATATCATATTGAGATTTCCTTAACTTCCGATACTGGTTAATCACTTCTCTGATTAACTACGTCTCTGTTCCTATTATTACCCATAGGGAAATAAAATACAGATATCCTAGATATCTAATCAAATACCACATTCTCATTTCTTACTTCAAGGTAACGTCATACTATGGGTGTTTGCTCCGTAGCAACCACACCTCATCATTGGCTCGCTTCATAGCGGCACTGAGCATTCCACCATGTGAAACAGCATATCGTAACCAAGTCCAGATACCATCATAGTAAAACATATCATATATCTTAAATCATGCATCATACTTGTAAAACATCATTTAAACTATGCTCGTACGCTAAACGTACCTTAAATCCTCGAAGTCCGAACCAAACCTTGCTCGAGTTCCATGCCCCGAGGAACGATGTGCTAAAACGATAAATAATTCACAATTATTTACGAACATGTAACACATGCTCAAGCACATTCATAACCCTCAAAATATTGTCAACACACGACAATAAATCATTTAAAAGACCCGGGGCAGGGTACATGCAGGGAGGGAAAACGAATGCGATAATATCGAAAATTGTTCAAGAACATCCTACAAAATTCGAACCCTAAACTCACAATTCGAACCCAACCAGCATCATAATACACCTAAGATGTGAATTAAACCATCAATGGCAAGAATCATCACCTTTGCCAAAAAACCCCCAATAATTCGAAAATTAGACCCTACGAAATTGGGGAAATTCGAACCATAACATCTTAATTCGATCCCACTTAAGCATCATAATTCATTTAAGCATGAATAAATCGAATCCTAACAAGAATTATCATCCTCATGCCAACAATCCCCAAAATCGAACATAAATCCCCCACACATCATGAAATTCGAACCAACCTCCACAAATTCGAACTCAATCCTCAAAATTCGAACATAATAATTCACAATAGGTAGGGAAAATACATCATAAGCATGGAAAAGGGGTAAGGAACGTTACCCAACGAAATCGGAAGCAAAATCGGACGAAATCCGATGAACCCTAGAAATTGGGGATCGCCGCTCTTTCTCAAAATTCGACCTCAAATCGCGATGAAACTTTCAATTGCCGGAGGGGAAATGAGCGCCTGGACGAGACGAAGCCGTGGGTAGGTCGGACGCGCCGATCGGCGGCGGGACGGCGGCGGCCGAAGCGCTTTTGCGCGCGGGCAGGGGCTGGCAGCGGGAGATCGCGCGCGGGGGAGGAGAAGAAGATTTGGGGCTGAAAATGAAATAAATTCTAAAATTTTGGGTTTAAATGGTATTTATAGCAAAAATACCCCGAAAAATTAATAGCCCCACAAATACATCATGATTCCTTAAAAATCATCTGTTTTCAAAACTTCTCTCTCTAACTCCAAAACCCCCTACCGGTGCTCACATAGCACCCGAGATTCCGAGACACATCAAAAACCCAACTCTTAGGTTTTTCACCGTAATGTGAATACAATCTCAACCGCTGGATCCAACGATCCCAACTACCCAATTAAACGAGCCCAGAAGGCCCAACATCGCGATTAAACTCCAAATCGCCACGTAAAACCACTTTAGGGAGTATTAACACTACGGGATTAACGCCTATAATCCCTGGTCATCACAATATCCCCCACTAAAAGAATTTCGTCCTCGAAATTAGCACTGGTGTATCACGTAACACCCAGGCCACCCAACAACATGAAGCCACAACCTCGATTCTTGACCATATCAGAATTGTCTTAATAAACGTGAGGATACTTACCTCTCATCAAACTCTGAATCAGAGCGACATACCAAAACCAACATATCACCCAAGAGGCAAAACGTACCTCGATGCGGGTCGTCCCAAAAGTCAGTCTCTCATGACTGCAAAACAACCAATACTTACGGCTGTAGACCGGACAGTCATCCTTAGTTCTAATACAACTAGTAAGAACGCATCCTGACTGACACCTCAACCGTGAGAATGTTGACCTCGTGTCAAACTCTGGGGTGGAATAAACTTCCAAATCCATCATAACGTCAAAGAGCGTCAGCACAGCTCAACGCTAATAATCCAAAGGCAGTTAGTCAACTGAAACTGTAAGGATTCGAATCGTTCCTGATTCCATCGTAGATTTCATTCCTTGACATCTCTTATCATGACTCACGATGTCCAACATACATCGTTACGAGGGAAACACTAGTATTCCACGGTGTACACATAACAAACCTGGTTTCCACTTTCAAACCTCCTCTATCGAAGGAGCAGTCGCATCATTGCAACTCAAATACATGGATTCTCAGATCGAATCAACGACGACTTGACGACTCTCTCGTTGGTACTTCACGTCATGAGCTGTCCCAGACAAGTCTCCCCAAGATTTAAACATAAACATATATACGTTTCTGTGAGGCATACTCAACCTCAACTTCAAATGACGTGGTGACTACCAGAGTTCACCACAATCCACTTTGTATCACCTTACGATTTGCCAAACTTGGTTCCAACGAGCAGTATAACGGCTCTAGCAAGCCCATCATGGTGCTGCACACACGCGGCAGACAAACTAATCGCTGTCTCACTAGGTTCACCTCAAACCTACCAATCAGATGGACGTTTCCACACGGCATACCATACCATGGGAAGAACAATCAATAGAGTAGTGGGTCTTTACCCAACATTCCTCCAATGCTGATATACCCTGGACACTTCAATGTCCCCATGTACTTAACATAACCTGATCCTACTCCCTTAGGACCCATCTTACATCCTCATGGGTGGTGTGACCATGTCTACCACATGTCATATCAATAGAAAGCGAGTAATTCCTCCACGATTACTCCTATCGTCAAAAACATGGCCAAAAAGCCAATCCAACGAGCATACCTCAAGGGTATCACCACTCGTAATATGATTGCCTCAAACAATGTCTGCGGTACAATCACATGTACAACGTGTCCATCCATTCTTCGAGCAACCCGCTCGGTATAAGGGTCACGTCAATCGGTGACGCACACGTCTCCTTGTGCCCGACACAGGCACCCAAGGCATACAACTGAAAACGTATACTTAACGCATTGCTCATCGTAACGATGATGCATGTCTAATAAGACATCTCCTGCACTAACGTCATCGCCATCCCGTGACGACACATGCCCACTCATGGCATCTAAGGTATCGTCAACTAGTGACGGTACAAGTCAACAATGATATCTAAATGACCCAGTCAACTCGTGACGGTCCATGTACATCAACATATATCATTCATCATCATGCTAGTAAAATAGTCACAATAAAACATGTATAACAACGCATGCCAGCTATAATAATGCTAAATAGAATAGCAATATCTCATACCTCATCGCTAACAAGATAGCGGCATACCTATCTCCGTCGCTCCATAATAATACGTAATCAGCACCCATCGCTCGAAGGCGGCCAAAATCATGTGCTGAATATATAGCGGTACAGTCCATCGCTATAGAATCGACGGCATGATACCTCGTCATATAATAGGTGGCATGAAACCTCGCTATACACCTGAGCATGAATCATCGTCCACATAATAGCGGAAAGAGGCATCGCTATCAATACATCTGGCGGAAAGAACCATCGCCAATCAATATAGCGGAATGAGGCATCGCTATCATACATCTGGCGGAAAGAACCATCGCCAATCAGTATAGCGGAATGAGGCATCGCTATCGTACATCTGGCGGAAGAACCATCGCCAATCAATATAGCGGAATGAAGCATCGCTATCATACATCTGGCGGAAAGAACCATCGCCAGTCCTCATAAAAGAATGAGTCATCGTAAATCCTCATAATAATATCGTATGGCCTCTTACCATATGGGGCACCTTACCCCGTGGCACCTTACCACAATAACATCGCATGGCTACTTACCATGTGGGGCACCTTACCCCGTGGCACCTTACCACAATAACATCGCATGGCTACTTACCATGTGGGGCACCTTACCCCGTGGCACCTTACCACAATATCGTATAATCATCATCATATATAAACATCGTATGCACATCATCATATAAACATCGTATGCACATCATCATATAAACATCATATAAACATCATCATTATAATCTTATTCCTCATAATCATCATCATAATCATTATCATAAACATCATATCATCTTTACTTGTCATAAGCATTATCATAACTTACTTATCATTATCATCATCATAAACATCTTATCATCTTTACTCATCGTAAACATCATCATAACTTACTTATCATTATCATCATCATAGACATCTTATCATCTTTACTTATCGTAAACATTATCATAACTTACTTATCATTATCATCATCATAAACATCTTATCATGTAAACATCGTATAAGCCTCATTGTATAAACATCGTATAACATCATCGTATACACATCATCATCTCATCGTGAATACTCATGTAATAAAAGCACAGTTGTAGTATAAGGATGTGTGTTACCGTCCGATGCCCGTACGTCTCTTACGTACATTCCTTGCTTGAACATTACATGAACAAAGGCATTAGTATATTCAATACTAATTGAGACCATACCGAAGTATTCCACTGTCGGTGGTCTACTTAGTCTGTCCTCGGACAATACGTCATATCTTTCTTTTCCCTGATTTTCTTCCAAAATCAGATTCCTTGGCACGTAGCATATAGAGTGTTAGACATCGCTATTAATGCCATCCTATCGTGTTCCACACGATTCCTGCAACCACAATGGTTAGCAATACCACTTTCATATCATATAAGCACATAAACAATTAGTCATGTCGTATAACATTAATGCCATCATGCATAAATATGTGCTATCAATAACTTCCTAGGCCCTTAACAGCCCCAATGAGCAACCACTGCTCTGATACCACTAATGTAAGGACCCCGTATACTTAACCCTTGATTAGTGTATTAACCACTATGTGTGGTACATGCTTTCTATAAAATGTCAATCGGGAAGCTCTGATGATACTTAATCATTGCCTGTCAATGATTGACTCATATGTTTGCCCTTTACCAACCCCTTGGTGCCACTTTCACATTGTAAACTTTTATAAAAATTTGGGCAGAGTCTCCCCATAAATAGAGCTATCCCAAAAAAAAGAGCACAGCATATAACATAATTCCCGGCCAGGGAACACATAATACTCAGCAGAAAGCAGTAATGCAAGTAAATTCCCAGCCAGGGAAGACACCACACATATGACGACAAAGGTGGGTTTCAACACCCACATAATACACCAATGACTCTCTTATCATTTAGCAATTCTACCTCTAATTGCATGCAACATAGAATGAAAGAGAGAAAGGCTCATGCCTTTACATACAACCCATATACAAGTATAATCGTGCTCACATGCGAGCATCATGAATATGTATAAAACCATCATGGGTATATGGGTACTCTATACGATACCGTGCTCCATCAAGCTCTGGTACCGCAATCCTGGGAGTACCTCCAATCAACAGCTCGAGCTCATCTCCAAAGCCATCGATGTACCTGTTCACCTGTCCCAACAGAGACAGCCCCCAACGGGGTGAGCATACCAATTCCACAATTGCATAATCATAATGACATAGTACATAATTTACGAAAATGTAAATATTGTGGAACATATATGATACTTCCTGGATGGTATCATCCTCATCATAGCGTACCCCTGTAATAACCCTGTTCTCAAAACAGATAAATCATCAAATCTTGAATATGCAGTTAATCATCATATTGGTTAACCCTAGCCAGTCTCAAATCAGTAACCTTTCATAACATCTTACTTTATTTGGCAATGATTGGTAACATTTCATAACATCATTTCATAACATCGTTTCATAACATCGTTTCATAACATCTTTTCATAACATCTTTTCATAACATCTTACTTAATTTAGCAATAATTAGCAACATTTCATAACATCATTTCATAACATCTTTTCATAACATCTTTTCATAACATCTTACTTAATTTAGCAATAATTAGCAACATTTCATAACATCATTTCATAACATCGTTTCATAACATCTTTTCATAACATCTTACTTAATCTAGCAATAATTAGCAACATTTCATAACATCATTTCATAACATCGTTTCATAACATCTTTTCATAACATCTTACTTAATTTAGCAATTATCATAATTCTAGATATCATATTGAGATTTCCTTAACTTCCGATACTGGTTAATCACTTCTCTGATTAACTACGTCTCTGTTCCTATTATTACCCATAGGGAAATAAAATACAGATATCCTAGATATCTAATCAAATACCACATTCTCATTTCTTACTTCAAGGTAACGTCATACTATGGGTGTTTGCTCCGTAGCAACCACACCTCATCATTGGCTCGCTTCATAGCGGCACTGAGCATTCCACCATGTGAAACAGCATATCGTAACCAAGTCCAGATACCATCATAGTAAAACATATCATATATCTTAAATCATGCATCATACTTGTAAAACATCATTTAAACTATGCTCGTACGCTAAACGTACCTTAAATCCTCGAAGTCTGAACCAAACCTTGCTCGAGTTCCATGCCCCGAGGAACGATGTGCTAAAACGATAAATAATTCACAATTATTTACGAACATGTAACACATGCTCAAGCACATTCATAACCCTCAAAATATTGTCAACACACGACAATAAATCATTTAAAAGACCCGGGGCAGGGTACATGCAGGGAGGGAAAACGAATGCGATAATATCGAAAATTGTTCAAGAACATCCTACAAAATTCGAACCCTAAACTCACAATTCGAACCCAACCAGCATCATAATACACCTAAGATGTGAATTAAACCATCAATGGCAAGAATCATCACCTTTGCCAAAAAACCCCCAATAATTCGAAAATTAGACCCTACGAAATTGGGGAAATTCGAACCATAACATCTTAATTCGATCCCACTTAAGCATCATAATTCATTTAAGCATGAATAAATCGAATCCTAACAAGAATTATCATCCTCATGCCAACAATCCCCAAAATCGAACATAAATCCCCCACACATCATGAAATTCGAACCAACCTCCACAAATTCGAACTCAATCCTCAAAATTCGAACATAATAATTCACAATAGGTAGGGAAAATACATCATAAGCATGGAAAAGGGGTAAGGAACGTTACCCAACGAAATCGGAAGCAAAATCGGACGAAATCCGATGAACCCTAGAAATTGGGGATCGCCGCTCTTTCTCAAAATTCGACCTCAAATCGCGATGAAACTTTCAATTGCCGGAGGGGAAATGAGCGCCTGGACGAGACGAAGCCGTGGGTAGGTCGGACGCGCCGATCGGCGGCGGGACGGCGGCGGCCGAAGCGCTTTTGCGCGCGGGCAGGGGCTGGCAGCGGGAGATCGCGCGCGGGGGAGGAGAAGAAGATTTGGGGCTGAAAATGAAATAAATTCTAAAATTTTGGGTTTAAATGGTATTTATAGCAAAAATACCCCGAAAAATTAATAGCCCCACAAATACATCATGATTCCTTAAAAATCATCTGTTTTCAAAACTTCTCTCTCTAACTCCAAAACCCCCTACCGGTGCTCACATAGCACCCGAGATTCCGAGACACATCAAAAACCCAACTCTTAGGTTTTTCACCGTAATGTGAATACAATCTCAACCTCTGGATCCAACGATCCCAACTACCCAATTAAACGAGCCCAGAAGGCCCAACATCGCGATTAAACTCCAAATCGCCACGTAAAACCACTTTAGGGAGTATTAACACTACGGGATTAACGCCTATAATCCCTGGTCATCACACTTTCAAAGCATTTACTCATAATGCACCAAATATCAATGAAACACATGATTTCTAATAAATTGCTACCAAAGGCAAATAAATCATGCTTCCAACAATATTTACCCAACATGCACCACATGCACCCTGAAATGCAACCCCGGGTCACCCTATCCACATGACCATGCATTTCCATAAGGTAAATAAATTCCAACACATAATTAATTACCACATAATTAATCATAATAATCGTAATTAATGCCCAAATGCAATTAACCATTTCGGGGATATCACAGCATCGATGTGCTGAACAAGTATCAGGCAGTTATGGACTGCAGACAAGGACTGTCCGATTTAGGTCTAATATGGAAGTCCAATGGACATTCTATGGGGATGGTTCCCGTTCAAGGATTCCGTTAATATCTGCTGTCAAGATGGCACAGTTATTGGAATGAGACCACAAAGGATATCTCAGCTATGCTGTTGTTATTACTCAAAAGAGGAAAGAGTTAAGGGTTGAAGATGTGCCCGTAGTGGCGGTGTTTCCTGATGTATTTCCGGAAGAGATTCCCGGATTCCCACCGACGAGAGTGGTCGGGTTTGGGATTAAGTTACTACCAGGGACGTCTACCATTTCTCGTGCCCCGTATAGGATGGCACCAGCGGAGCTAAGGGAGTTAAATGTTCAGTTGCAGGAGCTCCTTGACAAGGGCTATATACGCCCTAGCGTATCGCCCTGGGGTGCACCAGTTTTATTTGTTAAGAAGAAAGATGGTTCAATGCGGCTATGCATCGATTTTAGACAACTGAACAAAGCAATGATGAAGAATAAGTATCCGCTTCAGGGAATTGATGATTTGTTTGATCAGTTGCAGAGTACGAGGCTCTACAGTAAGATCGACCTGAGGTCGGAGTATCATCAGATTCGAGTTCGAGAGGATGACGTACAGAAGACAGCTTCCAGGATTAGATATGGGCACTACGGATTCTTAGTCATGCCTTTTAGGGTGACAAATGCCCCAGCTGTTTTATGAGCCTGATGAACAGGGTGCTCCAACCATATTTAGATCAGTTCGTCATAAGTTTTCATTGACGATATGCTTATTTACTCTCGAACTAAAGAGGAACACGTGGAACACTTGAGAACAGTACTCCAGATCCTTAGGGATTGTCAGACCCCTGACACAGCTGACTCAGAAAGGAGTGCCGTTCTATTGGTCCGAAGCTTGTGAGGAAACCTTCCAAGAATTGAAGCGTTGTTTGACTACGACACCTATATTGGTGATTCCTTCTGAGGAAAGAAGTTTGCTATGTACACGACTGCATCACTGTAGGGTTTGGACTGTGTGTTGATGCAAGATAAGCATGTAGTGGCTTATACATCGAGACGGTTGAACCACATGAGGCTAGGTACACAGTCCCTGATGTGGAGCTGGAAACCATTATATTGCCTTGAAGATTTGGAGGCATTACTTGCATGGTACGTCGTTTGCCATCTACACGGACCATAAGAGCCTGAAGTTTTGTTCACACAGGCTGAGCTGAATAGGCGACAAAGAAGATGGATGTACTTACTCAAGGATTTTGATTGTAAAATTGAGTACCATCCAGGTAAAGCAAATTTGATAGCAGACGCCCTAAGTCGGAAGTGAAAAGTACTGCTGAGAACACTATGTGTTTATCAGCGATGATGACTTCTTATTGCCATCTGGGCTATGATTTTGATGTGGACGCGTCGTCGGTGCGAGTGTCAACCTTGTTGGCTGAGCCAGACATATTCAAGATTACCAGGAAAGCCCAGAGGTCAGATAATGAGGTTCCGAGGTGGTCATTATTGGTACTTCGGGGTCAGCCATCAAAGTTAGAGTGGCTGAGGACGATTCCTTGAGATTGGACAACCGTTGGGTAGTCCCAGATACACCGGAGTTACGTAAAGAAATCTAGGATCGAGCTCTCAGTAGCCGGTTCAGTATCCTCCAGGAAGAAGAAAAATGTATAAGGACCTAAGTGGTCAGATCTGGGGGAGACGCATGAAGCGTAATGTTATGACCTTTGTCAAGATGTTTAATCTACCAGCAGGTTAAGGCAGAAAGACAGAGGTCTGGTGGCGAGCTGAAGAGCTCGAAAGTACCCCAATGGACTTTGTAACCCACTTGCCAAGAGCGGCCTCTGGATTTGATACGATATGGGTGATCGTGGTAGGCTGACGAAAGTAGCTCACTTCATGCTTTGTCATATGTCTTTCACATACCTAAAGATGGCCCGATTATATGTGTGGGATGTGGTGAGGTAGCATGGGGTTCCAGTCTCGATTGTGTCTGACAGAGACCCAAGGTTTACTTCACATTTCGGGGAGGGTCTCCAGACAACTTTGGGCACCGAGGTGAGACTGAGTACATCTTATCACCCTCAGTCAGACGGCCAGACAGAGCGTACCCTTCAGACGCTCGAGGACATGTCGAGGGCATGTGTTTAGGAGTTTGATACTCCGTGGCAGAGTTCAGTGCCAATGATGGAGTTCTCCTATATTAACAGCTATCAGACGAACATTCAAATAACTCCTTTTGAAGCTCTTTACGGACGACGATTTAGGTCACCGCTGTATTGGGAGGACTTGACTAGTGAAGCGGTCGGAGGACCGGATATGATTAAGGATATGTAAGACAAGATAAAGTTGATACGCCAAAAGATGAAAGCGGCCCAGGATAGGCAAGCGGCCTATGCCAATAAGCGGCGACGACCGCTGGAATTCCAAGTAGGAGACAAGGTCTTCTTGAAAATCTCACCCTTCAGGGGTGTAGTTCGTTTTGGTATGCGGGGGAAGTTATCCCCGAGGAATATGAGCCAGATCCATCTCATGTTTTACAGCCTACTGAAGTGCAGTTGGACTCAGATGTATCCTACGTAGAACGACCGGTCAGGATTCTGGATCGTGAGGATGGCAGATTACGAAGTAAAGTTATACCGATGATTAAAGTTCAGTGGGATCGTCGGGGTGTCGAGGAGGCTTTGTGGGAGACGGAGCGGCATATGGCACAGCACTACCCGGAACTATTATCTGGTATGTGACTTATGTTTAGTTTCTTTTGGGGTAAGTGCATGCGATTTCGAGGACGAAATCTTATAAGTAGGGGAGTAATGTGATGTCCCTGAAATGATTAATTGCAATTAAAGCATTAATTATGTTTATATGATGAATTATTACGATGATTAAGTTGTACGTGGAAAAAATGAAGTGTTAGCATGATTTAATTGTGTTGATTTTAATTATGAGGAAAGTATGGATTTAATGAAGTTGGTTGCATTTTTGTAAAAATGCTTTTAAAATACCAAGTTGGGATGTTTTATACATCATGTTAAGTTTGGGGTATGATTTTAAATTAGTCCACAACCCTTTTTAACCCATCACTCATCACTTAAACCCCCACTTTACCTTTACTCTTTTTTAAAACCCCCCAACTCATCCTCAACCCTAAACCTTACCACATTTTCGAAATCCTTCAAAGGAGGAAGGAGGAAGCTCCACAAAACTTGAGTTTAATGTGATTTTTACCAAGATTTGGAGTCTTCAAGAGGTATGGAACTCTTCCTAAAGTTTTGATGATGTTTGGATTTGAAATGGGGTGATTTTTGAAGTGATTATGTGGGTTGTTTTGATGTATGTGTTGTATGGGTTTGGGGTATGGTTTTATGAGGTTTTTGTGGTGGTAAGTTGTTGGGATGTATTTGGTTTAAGATGTATTGGTTTATTTGGTAGTTTTGTACCAAAAAGATGGAGTTTACTCGAAAAATCGCAGCGACCGATCGATCGGTAGCAGGGCAACGATCGATCGGTGCATGTGCGAAGCGAGGGCTGAAGTTTCTTTATTTACCGATCGATCGGTGGAAGCGACCAACGATCGATCGGTGGCTTGGACCGATCGATCGGTGAAATGCCGTAGCTTAAATTTTTAATTATGAACAGTTACAGATCGATCGGTAAAGCAATTTTGCTGAAGATGATTTTCTTGGCTTAATTGATGGAATTTTTGGTATTAGGCTATTATTTAGCTTCTAATATTGATTTGTATGGTTGTGTGGAACCATCCCAGGTGCCAACAACATCGAGAAGATAGAGCTCTTCAATTTCTCCACTTTTGGAATTAAGGTACGTAAGAAGCGTACGGGCATCGGACGGTAACGCACTCCTAACTCTGACTATGCATTGATTGCATAAGTATTTATGATGATGATGTTTATAATGATGATTGTGATAAATAAGTTTAAAGATGATGATGTTTGTGAAGATGATATGATAAGTAAGTTTATGATGATGATGTTATGACGATAATGTTTATGATAAGTAAGTTTATGATGATGATGTTATGATGATGATGTTTATGATAAGTAAGTTTATGATGATGATGTTATGATGATGATGTTTATGATAAGTAAGTTTATGATGATGTGATACGATGTTTATTATGTGGTAAGATGTCACAGGTTAAGATGCCCATATGGTAAGAGGCCATGCGATTTTATTATGTGGTAAGATGCCATGGGGTAAGATGCCCATATGGTAAGATGCCATACAATGTTATTATGTGGTAAGATGCCACGGGGTAAGATGCCCATATGGTAAGAGGCCATACGATGTTATTACGTGGTAAGATGCCACACGATATTATGATATGGCAAGATGCCATACGATAGGGTAAGATGCCCACGTGGTAAGATGCCACACGATGTTATGATACGGTAAGATGCCATACGATAGGGTAAGATGCCCATATGCACGAATGTGAATTAGGGTCAACAAAAAGAAACTGACGAATAAACCGCATGTTTACTTAACTATGATTTTGTACATTACTGTTATATTTATAAGATGGCGATGCTCATATGATGATGTTGCTATACGATGATGATGCTATATGATGATAATGTTATAAGATGATGATGCTATAAGATGATGATGCTATAAGATGATGATGTTATATGATGATGATGTTATAAGATGATGATGTTATAAGATGATGATGTTATAAGATGATGATGTTATTAGATGATGATGCTATAAGATGGTGATGTTTATAAGATGATGATGCTATAAGATGATGATGCTATAAGATGATGATGCTTATATGATGATGATATTATAAGATTATGATTTTAATCATTCATGTCAAGAATTAATGATTATATGCATGGCTATGAAACAGGGACAACCAAAGAGGGTTAATGCAATTAACCAGGAAGTATATGTTACCAATTATTTTCATGCATTTATTTATATGCCATTGCCTTATGATGTTAAGTAACGATATACATGCTCATGATGGGTTGTTCCTGTAGGTACACTTTTGGACCAAAGGGCTAAGGGTCGGGTTGAGGCAGTGAGCTAAAAGGAGCATGAAAGAAGATAGGATACATGACTTTTTGGATAGTCTCTACTCTAGGAGTAGTATAATTCTATCGCTTTAACATTCATTATTGAGAATGTAATTAGTTAAGTCTTAAAATTTCATTGTTGGCCTGTAATCTTTTTAGCTCAAAGCTACAATCGGAACCCTAAGACGTTATTAATGCTTGTTTAGTCCATAAATTGTGTGTTCAGATGATGTTAAGGTAGGAAGACCCTACATCCCCATCACTCTAAATCCCCAAATTCACTCTCAAACCCTACCACTTCCCATTTTTTGAAATATGGCGAAGGAGGAAGGAGGAGTCTTCACAATTTGTTTGTGGGATTTTTGTTAAGATTTGGAGTCCTCGAGAGGTATAAAACCCTTCCTAAAGTTATAATGATGCTTGGTTTTGAAATGGGATGATTTTTGAAGTGTTTTATGTGGGTTTGTTTTGAGTATGTGTTGTATGTTGTTGGGGTATGATTTTTGAAGTGTTTTATGTGGGTTTTAGTGAGTTATGATGTTATGATGATATTTGTTATGTTGGAAAGTTTGGGTTTGTAGGGTATGAGATTGAGCTTGGCAAATGCTCAAAAATGGTGAAGAATCGCGCACCAGCAGGTGGCGATCGATCGCCATATATGAGGCGATCGATCGCCGAAGGCCAGTAGCGATTTGCACAGCAGGCGATCGATCGCCGCGAGGCAAAAAGTCAGGCGATCGATCGCCTCGATGCAGCGATCGATCACCAGCTGGTTAAAAATGGCAAATGATGTTTTTTGTTGAATTTTTGGTATTTGGCTATTATTTAGCTTCTAATATTGATTTGTATGGTTGTGTAGAACCATCCCAGGTACCAACAACATCAAGGAGATAAAGTTCTCCAACTTCTCCACTTTTGGGAATTAAGGTACGTAAGAAACGTACGGGCATCGGACGGTAAAACACATTCCTATACTATGACTACGCAATGATTGCATAAGTATTTACGATGTTTATGATGATGATTTTGATAAGATGGTGATGTTTATAAGATGATGATGTTTACAAGATGATGATGTTTATGATATGATGATGATGATGATGTATGTTTAACTATGTTATTGAGAATGGTAGAGTGTTCTGGTGGATGTTATGGGAAAACGAGGAAGGTACTTACCGCTGACATAGCTAGCGAGGAGATACATCCGCTATCAAGGTGTAGCGAGGGGTATCACTGTGATATCCCCGAAATAATTACATGCAATTCGGGCATTAATTATGTTTATGTGATTTTTATGGTGATAATTAATATATGTGTTGGAATTAATTATCTGGGTATAATGCATAGTCACATGGTATGCGTGACCTGGTGGTGCATTTCTGGGTGTATGTTATGCATGTTGGGAAATTAGGGGTTATTATGGTTTGTTTAGGGTATTTGATAATTATTTGGTCAAGCATGATTTTAATTGGGATTTTGATGCATTTTGGTAAATGCTTGTAAAATATCATGTTGGGGTGTTTTCCATGGCAATTGTGGGAGTGGAATTTAATTAAAACAATTTCCACTTAATACGCCCCAACCCCCACTATACCCATCACTTTTACTACTTTCCCCAAATCACCCACCCAAACCCTCATTCTCCACTATTTTCGTTTTTGGCATAAAAGTGGAAAGGAAATCTTGACAAAAGTCTCATTTGTGGGATTTGGTGTGAGATTTGGAGTCCCCAAGAGGTATGGATATCTCCCTATTGTTTTTATTGTGTTTGGATTGGGTTTATTATGGTTTTGAAATGGGTTATTTTGGGTTGGTATTATTTTGGTTGGGTGTTGGATTTATGGTTGTTTTAAGGTGTATTTTGGAGATTTATGATGTTATTTATGTTGGTGGTTTGATGGTTTAAGTGTTGGTATGGTTTGGGTTGAAAATGGTGTGCAAAAATGGTGGAATTCGATGTACAGGGGTCAAGCCAACAGTAGGCTCCAGGGGCAATTGGCGATCGATCGCCACATCTTGGCGATCGATCGGCGAGGCTGGCGATTGATCGCGCCAAATGTGGCGATCGATCGCCAAAGCCAAAATTTTTGAGAAACGGGCAGAGAGATCTCGCGATCGATCGGCCCCTCGCGGCGATCGATCGCGAGATATAAAATGTGGTGTTTTTGTATATTTTTGTGGAATTTTTGATATTGGACTATTACTGGCTCCTAATGTTGATTTGTGTGAATGTGTAGAACCATCCCAGGTGGCCACACAGCTTAGGAGATAAAGTCCACGACACATCACATTTTGGGACTAAGGTACGTAGTGAGACGTACGGGCATCGGACGGTAAAACGTACTATTACGTATTAAATTGGTTACGCACAATGGTTACATACATGGAATTTATTATGCATTGTGGTTGCATACGTGGTCTTGTTTATGCATCATGGATTGCATACATGGTTTGGTCATGCATTTTGGGTTGCATGTGTATATGGAATGCATTTGTGCATGTGATTGTTAGTCGGAGTTATATTCCAGTGATGGAGAATACTTGCCGCTAGTGGCGTAGCGATGTGAATACTTGCCGCTGTCATACCATAGGGATGAGAGAATATTTGCCGCTAATATGAAGCGAAGAACACGGCCGCTGTCATATTTATAGCGAGGGATATTAGTGCCGCTGGTATTGTCTAAGCGAGGGGTATTTCCGCTGTCATGTTAACGCGAGGGGTATTATGCCACTGATATAATAAGACTCGGGAATTGAACACGGTATACATGGAAATCGGTACATGTCATGACATGCATTATTGGTAATATAATCTACTGATTATGATTGTGATACAGGGACAACCAATGGATCTTTTAAATGTATTAAATACAGGGAGTGAATCGTATTTACGGTCTATGCATTTAAATTACAATCATATTATTGTGAATATGATTTATATACATGCTCATGGTTTTGGGGTTGTGTCCTGTAGGTACTTTGGGCGGACGGGCCAAGGCGAGTTGATGTGGTGAGCTAGTGAGGTGTGCTCTTGGTAGCAGACATATTCTTTTGTATAGTATCTACTCTAGGAGTAGTGTAAAGCTATAGGATGACATTCATTGGTTGGAAATGTAACTAATCACTTTTGGAACTTTATTTTGGCACTGTAATCTAATAGCTCAAGGCATCAACACGATTTTTATACTCCGTTTATGCATGAAAATTTTATTTACGCCTTTAATCCGCATTTAAGGAACTAGGGTCCTTACAATCACAGTACCGCTATATGTCAAAGCGATGGGGCCAATTGTTCCGCTGACATAACAAGGCCAGAAACATCCCCATTTCTAAATAACATTGTTGATTATGAATATATGTGAAGTATGATTTTAATCATTTATGTCAAGAACTAATGATTATATGCATGACTATGAAACAGGGACAACCAAAGTGGGTTAATGCGATTAAACAGGAAGTATATGTTACGATTATTTTCATGCATTTATTTATATGCCATTACCTTATGATGTTAAGTAATGATGTACATGCTCATGATGGGTTGTTTATGTAGGTACACTTATGGACTGAAGGGGTATGGGTCGGGTTGAGGCAGTGAGCTAAAAGGAGCATGAAAGAATATAGGATACATGATTTTGGATAGTCTCTACTCTAGGAGTAGTGTAAATCTATAATGTTAGCATTCATTTTTGGGAATGTAATTATTATGTTTTGAAATTTTATTTTTGGCCTGTATTCTCATTAGCTCAAAGCTACAACCGGTACCCTAAGACGTTATTAATGCATGTTTAGTCCATAATACGTTATTATGATGATGTTAAGGTAGGAAGACCCTACATATGAGTTGTCATCATGTGGTTAAATTTGAGACCATTTGGACTTGAATTCAGTGAGATACTCTCATTTTACTAAAGTATGCCAGATTCAACTCTGCATGTGCTGGAAATGCACATGCAGTGTAGAATTTCGAACTTTTCACAACGGTTATTTTTGATTTTGTTGTCGGTTTTTATATGAACGTGTAGATCTATTCATTCTCTTGAATTTAAAAAAAAAACATATGACTTAATTTGGACTCATTTTCAATTAATTATGAATTTTATACTTTAAGTGTGAAAACCATGTTCTGCATGTGGGCGAAAATGCCATGCAGTGTGTTTTCCGAGTTCCTGAGCATTTTGGGCTACGAATTTCGAAACCTCTCCAGAAATAAGTATTTTAGTACTTTTAGTTTTCTATCTTTGCCACTGGAATTACCCATTTTGGATTAAAAATGAAAAAGTTATGGTAATTTTACAAAAACTGCTCGAGCTGGAAAACAAAATTTCAAAAGCTACGTATTTAGTGTTTAAACTACTTTTAATGGAAGAATTAGCTCGACATCATTAGACAAGAAAATGAAGTCCTTTGAGTTTTTGAAGTTTGAGCACTGGAATCGGGTCATTTGGAAGTTATATGATTTTATTATGAAATTTCTACTAAAATTGGTCAGTCTGAAATTGAGGAAAAATCAGTAGGAACCACCCTTAAAAACTTGTATTAGCTATTGTGCCTACTTAAGCACTTATTGATAATTTTGTAGTATATATGACCAGGTTTAATAATTCCGGGACTATTGAGGAGCACTCGGTAAAATTATTACTGGTCCGAGGTACGTAGAAAACGGGTTTTATCACAATGTATGGCAAAGACATGTGATGTTCCCGGGGTATGATTTACTTGTCATTACTTGATCCTTATGTGACTATATGATATGTTGATTTGCAGTATGTGAATTACATGATACGTTGACTGCATGATATATGATGACATGATATTTGAGATGCATCACATGAGATTATGATATTGCATGATGCATTGACACGCATGGACATTGAGCATGTCATGTTGATCCTATCGATTCGTTTCTTGGTACCTATATCTTTTCTTTGGTATCTGTGATGCGTTTCTGGGGATGATGGGCACGCCGATGGCTCGGCGGAGAGAGTGAGCTGAGTGGTTCCGTAGCGACGAGGGTGCCGACGTTGCCCAGACACGAGGATGATGGACCGCCGATGGCTCTACTGAGAGATAGATCGGAGCGACGAGCGTGTCGACATCCTGCTCGAGCATTGATGATTTGATTGATGATCTTCCTTTGGACTCCGGAGATATGGATATTTGAGATTTGATACCCTTCATATGCATTTGCATTCATGCACGACATGCATCGCATGTTATTTGTCATACACTGTGATTTTATCTGTTTCTCGTACTGGGGTTCTGACACCCTTCGCGGGGGGCTGTCATGTCTTTGTTGGATGGACATGGCAGGTGTTGCAGGTGGACTAATGCGGATGCTCAAGAGGAAGCATCCAGGAGTGCTAGGGCTCCGTGAGCACGAGTTCTTGTCCTTATTGTTGAGTCCTTTTCCCAGTATGCCCCGAGTATTTTTGTATGCTAACGTATTTTCGTACTTTCTAAACTTTATCGATGGTTGTGTGTGAGATGCGAACTAGAAATACATATTTTGAGCCACGTTTTGATAACTTAAATAATCTTCCGCTGTGTACATAAAACTAATCCTTGTGTGATAATTAAACGTGTGATTAGGATTGGGCCCTCACAAATTAATTCCTAATTGCCACAATTAAAATCAATTAAGGATCATTACCACACCGAGATTATCACCATTAATTTCCGAACATCACAATTATCCCCCACTAATAAAATTTCGTCCTGGAAATTTGCACAGGCCTACACCACGTACTGTAAAAGACCACACAGTCCAAACTAATCCACATCGTCGAATCATGAACACATCATGAACGACACACCAATTGCGAGGACACCGACCTCGTACCAATCTCTGGAATGGAGTAAACCTCCCAAACCATCACAATCTCACAAGGACGTCAGCATGCCTCGATGCTAACTACCCAACGCAGTAAGTCAATCGTAACTGCTATCCAAACGAATCATTCGTGATTCCAACACAGATATTGTCTCTATGATATCTCTACGACTTAGCCTACGATGTTAAACATACATCGTTACCAAGGAGACCACCAATACACAACAGTACACACTCTAAACCCAGTTTCTGCTCTCCAAATCCATCTCCATCAAAGGAGAAATTGTACCACTTTGCAATTCTGATCGGCCAACTCACGGCCACCGATCAACACAAAACACCTCTCCACAGATATCAACATCTGTGTGTTCCAAGAAATCATATCTTGGTCCAAATACACCATCGAGACTCCACAAGGTCTCAAATTCCATAGAGAACATGCAAGAAAATCAATTGCGTTCCCACCATACGTGTCAACAACGACACCCAACAGACTAAACCCCAAACATCCCACGTTTACCCTAGGATTCTACAATCCTAACACAGGGATGCTATCAAATTACCGAGTAATGAATTACCATGAACACAATACACGACAATCCCTCCTCAAGGGAGTCAACCGGACCTCGCGATCATTCTTCAGAATATGTCGTGTCGTAGAGATTACCAATCTCAAGGTGCCATAATCTCTCACCAGAGATTCATCCATCCAAGCATACTAATCCAATGCTCGACGAGCACCAAAATGCTGGCATTCGTACACACACCGGTATACATGCCTAGGCATCAGTACCACATGCATACTCAATGCACTTGGCTCGGGTGTCTCCAATCATACACACTAGCCCCATATACAACTGTCAGTCCTCAGTTATTTTCACCCAGCGGACCAATGACCAATGGTTTGATTCCAACATCAATACCACACAAACCGACTCATCGAATCTGCCAAAGATTCCCAATAGGTATATGAATATCGTCTTCCTCATAAGGAAAGTGTCATGAACCCATGACCCTCCAACCTCGAAGTGTAAGTAATCCATCAAGCATCTAACGCAGCGGAATATAAAAATTTATGGATTACAAGACACCGCATCTAATACATAAGGGTTCATATCGGATAAAGGAACAAAAGTCTCACCCTTGTAGCGTGTTTGAGAAGATTCCACGAAGCACTACGTCCAACGAATTCCGAGTCACGAGCAACACCTCCAAGGTCTTGCCTCTACGGTATCCACACAATCAAATCGAAAGGGATGTTCAAGAACAAGTTGCTAGACTTATTCTTGAACCAAAACTGAACTCCCGGTTCAAAAACGATCAACGACTACCAATCTCTCCTCCCTAAAAGTCGACGGTGGCCGTGAGCCTTTGAGAGAAAAGAGGCGGCCGATTCTTTGGAGTGGAAGGCTAGGTTATGTTATGAAAACTTAATCAATTATTAACCTTGCTATTTAATTATATATGATTTAATAAAGGCTTTCACAAAGCCTTATGGGCTCAAACCCATGATATAATTAAATCCTTATAATTATTTAATTAAGACTCTTCTTAATTAATTAATTCATCCAATGAATTTAATCCCCTTTATCGCTTTAATCTTTTGTGCGACCCGATAGGATCTTGTAATGTTGGCAGTGACATAAAATCTCATTTTACGTTACAAGCAAAGAGCGGTGTCTAGCAACACATCAAGGCTACCCAAATTACAAGAATGTCTTTGACTCGACATAACCTTTAGAACTTGTGATAATATTAATCATGTAACTTAATCATTTGTCCTTTGTGTTTAGATTGAACACGAGTCATGGAATAGTCATACTCGTATATTCAATCTTTATTTCTTGATCCCCAAGTAGAACTAGAATAAACGAATAAGCTCGATATCTCATATCGACTCATTCGAGCATGGCCATGCATTTTAATTCTCACTTGATTAAGGGCCAAACATATCTCCTGTTATATAGGAGCGACAAAACCTATCTCGATCAGTCAACATCCCTCTACATAATTCGTAGTGTATCCAATAGTCGCCTTTATAGTTTACCCTGTTACGGGTAACGTTTGACAATATCAAGATACATAACTCCTTATGTTGGGATCTCTGATGATCACAAGTCGTAAGGATTACATACATTATTATCACTATGAGAATTGCATATGACAATCATATAACTATCCATGTTGCATTCTCATGGTGGGTCTGTCCAGTATGTCGTTCTCTAACATGTACCCATGTATTGATTTGATATCTCATATCAAAGAACAATTCATCAATCAATACATATTAGTCTCTATGTATTATCATTATCCTGATTCATGATAATACTTGACTAGGGACAATGTTTAAGAATAATACAATATTATTCTAAGGACATTAACATATATATTAATTCACATTGCACAGTTAAAAGAATCATATATAATAATGAATTGCCATTCATAAAATCATAAACATTGTATGTCAAAACAATCATCTAATGACTTGTCTTAGGGCATATCCCAACAAATCTCCCACTTGCACTAAGACCACTCAGACATATACCTAATGCCTAGAGATCTAGTATGACGATCATTCTTCTGCTGTGACAGTGGCTTCGTCAATGGGTCAGATACATTATCATCTGTTGGTACTTTGCATATTTTAACATCTCCCCTTTCAACGATTTCTCGAATGAAATGAAAGCGCCGAAGTATGTGCTTGGATCTTTGGTGAGATCTAGGTTCCTTAGCCAATGCGATCGCTCCATTGTTGTCACAATAGAGTTCTATCGGATCTTTAATGCTAGGCACCACTCCAAGTTCAGAAATGAACTTCCTGATCCAAACAGCTTCCTTTGCTGCATCCGAGGCAGCAATATACTCAGTTTCCGTTGTAGAATCGGGTACTGTCTCTTGCTTTGAACTCTTCCAGCTCACAACACCTCCATTTAGGCAATACACATATCCAGATTGCGATCGATAATCATCTTTGTCGGTTTGGAAGCTTGCATCAGTGTAACCCACTACATTGAGCTCTTCCTCACCTCCATAAATCAAGAATGTATCCTTAGTTCTTCTCAATTACTTCAGGATATTCTTGACAGCAATCCAGTGACCTTCACCTGGATCAACTTGATATCTGCTCGTCATGCTCAAAGCATACGATACATCGGGACGAGTACATATCATGGCATACATGATAGATCCAATAGCTGACGCATATGGAATCTTACTCATGCGTTATCTCTCATCTGGTGTTGAAGGACACTGTTCCTTCGAGAGATATATACCATGTGTCATAGGCACGAATCCTTTCTTTGATTCTTGCATGCTAAACCTTTTAAGCACTTTGTCTATATATGTACTTTGACTTAGGCCAAGAAGCATTCTTGATCTATCTCTATAGATCTTGATTTCTAATACATAGGTGGCTTCTCCCAAGTCTTTCATCGAAAAGCAGTTCCCTAGCCAAATCTTTACAGATTGTAAGGCAGGGATATCATTCCCAATGAGAAGTATGTCATCTACATACAACACTAGGAAAATGATTATGCTCCCACTGACCTTCTTGTAGACACAAGGTTCATCTACGTTTTTGATAAAACCAAACTCTTTGATTGCATCATCAAAACGAAGATTCAAACTCCGAGAAGCTTGCTTCAATCCATAAATGGATCGTTGTAGCTTGCATATCTTTACAGCATCCTTTGGATCGACAAAACCCTCGGGCTGTGTCATGTACACATCCTCGAGCAGATTTCCATTAAGGAAAGCTGTTTTGACATCCATCTGCCAGATTTCATAATCATGAAATGCAGCTATTGCAAGTAAGATCGTTATGGATTTAACCATGGCCACTGGTGAAAAGGTTTCATCATAGTCAATACCATGAATTTGTTTGAATCCTTTTGCAACCAGCCGACCTTTATAGGTTTGTACATTACCATCCATATCAGTCTTTCTTGAAAATCCATTTGCACCCTATGGGTCGTACCCCTTCAGGTGGATCAACCAAAGTCCATACATGGTTTGCATACATGGATTCCATCTCAGATTTCATGGCCTCTTGCCATTTCTCAGAATCAGTGCCCATTATAGCTTGTTGATAAGATGACGGCTCATCCTCATCAATAAGTAGTAAGTCACCTTGTTGAGTCACAAGAAATCCATATCTCTGTGGCTCCCGGTGTTCTCTTACAGACCTACGCTGGCTTGTGTCTCTTGAGCAGGTACTTCTTCCACAACAGCTTGCGGTGCCTGCTCTGTTTCCATCTCAATCTCAGGTTCAGTGTTTTCTTGTGGTTGAACTTCACTAAGTTCTATTTTTCTCCCACTGGTTTTTCTAGAAATAAAGTCTCTTTCAAGAAATACACCAGTCCGAGCAACAACTACTTTGTTCTCGGTGGGATAATAGAAATAGTATCCTTTCGTTTCCTTAGGATACCCCACAAATAAACACTTATCAGATTTGGGTCCAAGTTTGTTAGTGGCGTGACGTCTAACGAAAGCCTCACAACCCCAAATCTTCATAAAAGACATACTAGGATGCTTCCCAGTCCATATCTCATGTGGTGTATTTTCCACTGATTTAGATGGAACACGGTTCAGTAAGAAAATCACTGTTTCTAGAGCGTGTCCCCAAAACGATATCGGAAGATCTGCATGACTCATCATTGATCTAACCATGTCCAAAAGGGTTCGATTTCTCCTCTCGGATAAACCATTCCATTGTGGAGTATACGGAGGAGTGAGTTGTGGGACTATCCCACACTCCTTTAGATAGTCATGAAACTCTTGGCTTAAGTATTCACCTCCTCGATCTGATCGAAGGATTTTGATACTTTTGCCAAGTTGGTTTTGTACTTCATTCTTGAAATCTTGAACTTTTCAAAGGTTTCATGCTTATGTTTCATTAGGTACACATACCCATATCTACTGAGGTCATCAGTAAATGTAACGAAGTATTGAAAACCACCTCTAGCTTGTGTACTTATTGGCCCACATACATCACTATGTATTAGTCCCAATAAAACATTTGCCCTTTCAACATGTCCCTTGAAAGGGGTTTTAGTCATCTTGCCCTTTAAACAAGACTCGCATGTTTCATATGATTCAAAATCAAATGAATCTAATACTCCATCCTTATGAAGTTTAGATATGCGGTTCTCGTTTATGTGGCCCAAGCGACAATGCCAGAGATAAGTCGGATTACAATCATTATTTTTAATCCTTTTAGTATTTATGTTATAGACAGGCATATCAAGATTTAATAAATAAAGACCATTCACCATTTGTGCACTAGCATAAAACATATCATTTAAATAAATGGAACAACAGTTGTCCTTTATAATAAATGAGAATCCATACTTGTCCAAACAAGAGATAGAAATAATGTTTTTGGTAATTGAAGGCACAAAATAACAATCTTTTAAAATCAACGATAAACCAGAAGGTAAAGATAAATAATAATCCCCTATAGCTAATGCAGCAACTCTTGCTCCATTTCCAACTCGGAGATCAACTTCGCCTTTCGCCAACAATCTACTCTTTTTGAGGTCCTGCACATTTACACAAATGTGAGATCCACATCCAGTATCTAATACCCATGATGAAGAAGTAGATAAATTTACTTCTATAACAAAAATACCTGAAGTGGAAGTCACACTTCCTTTCTTGAGATCCTCCAGATATACTTTGCAGTTCCTTTTCCAATGACCGGTCTCACCGCAATGGAAACAGTTCCCTTCCTTTGCTATCCCTCCCTTTGGCTTCAGTGCATAAGACTTTGGCTTAGATTTAACAAAGACCTTCTTTGCTTTCTTATTGCCTTTAGCTTTAGCCTTTCCTTTGCCCTTATTCACAATAAGAACATTTGTGGCCTTAGTCTTCTTTGTATTTACTTCATATGTTCTCAACATACCAAGCAATTGTGGTAGAGTCTTTTCCATGTCAGTCATATTGTAATCTACTACAAATTGACTGAAGCTCTCAGGCAACGATTGCAAGATTACATCGGTGGCCAACTCTTGGTCAATGGAAAACCCAGCTTCTCCAGATTCTCAATATGCCCAATCATCTTGAGTACATGAGTTCCAACTATGCTTCCCTCTACCATCCTGCACTGGAACAACGCTTTAGAGACGTCATACCTCTCTTGTCTAGCTTGCTGTTGGTACAATTGCTATAAGTGTTCGATCATATCGAACGCCTCCATTTCCTCATGTTGCTTCTGAAGCTCAGAGTTCATGGTGGCAAGCATAAGGCAGCCAACATCAAGTGCGTCATTCTGATGCTTCTTGTAAGCATCCTTATCGGCTCTCGTAGCCGTCAGGGGAGGTTCCTCAACAGGTAAGGGTTCCTCTAGGACATATTGTTTCTTTTCTTGTTTGAGGACTATCCTCAGATTCCTATACCAGTCTAGGAAGTTTGCCCCATTTAATTTGTCCTTCTCAAGGACCGATCGCAGTGATAATGTGCTTGTTGTAATGTTGGTTGCCATGGATATCTACAATATAAAAATGCAAAATTAGTTTATGATTTAATCATTTAACATGGTCTTATATTAAATGATACTCCCACTATTTTGTTTAAAAAAAAATATTGTAGGGTCTTCCCACCTTAACAGTGATTAATAGACAAAGGAAGGACTAATCATGCATTAAGGTAACATCTTAAAGTTTCGGTTGTTACACGAGCTAACAGGATTACAGGCCAAAATACAAAGCTTCAAAAAAATAGTTCATTACATTCCAAAAGAATGTCATTTAGATTTACACTACTCCTAGAGTAGATACTAATCATAACTTGAATCCTATACATTCCTGTGTCCCTCGTAGCTCACTGCCTCAACCCGACCCTTAGTCCTTTCGTCCAAAAGCGTACCTACAGGGACAACACATCATGAGCATATACAATTTCACTTAACAACATAAAAACATTTTAATAAATGCATGAAATCTTGGTTAAGTAAATATGCTGGTTATTCATTAACTTCTTATTGTTGTCCCTGATTCAAAATCATGCATATGGGGCACCTTACCCCGTGGCACCTTACCACAATATCATCGCATGGCTACATACCATGTGGGGCACCTTACCCCGTGGCACCTTACCACAATAACATCGCATGGCTACTTACCATGTGGGGCACCTTACCACAATAACATCGCATGGCTACTTACCATGTGGGCCACCTAACCCCGTGGCACCTTACCACAATATCATCATGTAAACATTATCATATAAGCATCGTATAAACATCATCGTATAAACATCGTATAAACCTCATCGTATAAACATCACCATTTCATCATGAATACTCATGCAATAAAAGCATAGTTGTAGTATAAAGATGTGTGTTACCGTCCGATGCCCGTACGCCTCTTACGTACCTTTTCAAAAAGAGGAGGAGTCAACAGACTTTATCTCCTTGATGGTGCCGGTACCTGGGATGGTTCTACAAGACCACATAATACCATTTTAGATGCCTCAAAACCATCTCACATCATAAACTTAACAAAATAAAACATCATTAAATTTTTCAACTTTCTGCCTGTCTCGATCGATCGGCCCAAGGTCTCGATCGATCGAGACACTGTGCACTAACAGTGCCTTAGCTTCCTGCCTCGCTCGATCGATCGAAGTATTTTACCGATCTATCAAGAAGCTTCACCGATCGATCGAGAAATCCTTCGATCGATCGGCATCACAATTTTAAAACATACATTAGACCCACTGTCTAGCTCGATCGATCAGAACCAAATCTCGATCGATCGAGAGCTCTGAAAAATCGGGATTTTCCCCAGATTTTTTAGCACTACTTTTCACACCATCTTTTCTACTTCACAACACATCTTTCATGCTGAAACTATCATGTGAATAACTTCATAAAATATCCATGTAAGTACTTAAATCAAAGGTTTAACAAAACCTAAGCTAACATGCATCGTAACATCATCATAAACTTAGAGCTCAACCAACTTACAGAAAGCAGGGCATCATGGCATTACCCAGATTTTCGAGTACTCCATTTCATGCCATAAAAACTATACCATAATTCATAAAACATGCTTGAACAAAAATATCCTGGGCTTTACCAACTTATCATTCGTGTACCCAAATCGAAGGTTCACCCAAAGACCCATCTAACATGCATAATATAACCTCCTCAATACCACTCTCAATCCACATTTTTCCAGAAAACAGGGGAAACATCTTCCCAGATTTTCGAACACCATAGTTCACATGCTTTAATCCTTCATATAAAACACATAACATGCTCAAGGAAAAATACTGAGAGCTTCATAATAACACCATTTAATCATTTAAATCGAAGGTTTCAAGAAACCTAAGCTATCATGCCATTTTTACCATACATAAAAGCAAGAACCTAATAAGCTTAAAAAAACAAAGACAGAGCATGGTTTCTTACCCTACTTTGCTCCGATTTTGAGAGACTTCCCAGGGATGAAAATGGCAAGGCTCCTCAAGTTTTTACTCAGCAAGTGCTGGTGTTTCTTTGGGAGAGAAGGGTCGAGATTTGGGATGGAAGGATGAGGCTGAATGATTGAGCCAAGTGGGGTGAGAAGTCAGCCTATCAACAGTTTGATTGGCATGGGTTAGGGGGGGTGGTTGCATGTAGGGTGGTTTGTGGTGTTTAAATGTGTCCCGGTATTTCATACGATGTATAAAAATATCTTCCCTTGATACTTTATAATTGTACTACATCAATACAACAATTAAAAACACGTAATATGCCCCATAAACCACATCATCATATCATAAATATAATCCCCCACTTAAAATACCACAACCCTCTTAAATACATCGTAGCACATAATCATATAACATTTCGGGGGTATTACATTACTCCCCTACTTATAAGATTTCGTCCTCGAAATCCACATGCATCATCATAACGGAACTAAACATAAATACATACCAGAGAATAGCTCCGGATAGTGCTGCACCATATGCCATTCCGTCTCCCATGTAGCCTCCTCGACACCCCGACGATCCCACTGAACTTTGACCATCGGTATAACTTTGCTCCGTAGTCTGCGATCCTCTCGATCCAGAATTCTGATTGGTCGTTCTTCGTAGGACATATCTGAGTCTAACTGAACTTCTGTAGGCTGTAAGACATGAGACGGGTCTGGCTCATATTTCCGTAACATAGAGACATGGAAAACATCATGTATGCCAGACAAGGATGGCGGTAGAGCCAAACGATATGCCAAAGTACCGATACGCTGCAAAACTTCATATGGCCCAACATACCTCGGAGATAACTTTCCCCGCATCCCAAAACGAACCACGCCCCTGAAGGGCGAGATCTTTAAGAAGACCCTGTCTCCTAACTGGAATTCTAGCGGTCGTCGCCGCTTATTGGCATAGGCCGCTTGCCTATCCTGGGCCGCTTTCATCTTCAGGCGTATCAACTTTATCTTACCCTCCATATCTCTGATCATATCCGGTCCTCCGACCGCTTTGCTAGTCAAGTCCTCCCAATACAATGGTGATCTACATCGTCGTCCATACAGAGCTTCAAAAGGGGCCATTTGAATGCTCGCCTGATAACTGTTATTATAGGAGAACTCCACCAGCGACACTGAATCCTGCCACGGAGTATCAAACTCCAAAACACATGCCCTCAACATGTCCTCGAGCGTCTGAATGGTACGCTCTGTTTGGCCGTCTGTCTGAGGGTGATAGGCCGTACTCAGTCTCACCTCTGTGCCCAAAGCTGCCTGGAGACCCTCCCAGAAATGTGAAGTGAACCTCGGGTCCCTGTCAGACACTATTGAGACTGGAATACCATGCAATCTCACCACATCCCGTATATATATCTGGGCCATCTTCAAGTATGTATATGACATACTGTAAGGGATGAAATGAGCCGTCTTCGTCAGCCTATCTACGATCACCCAGACCGCATCAAATCCTGAGGCCGTCCTTGACAAGTGGGTCACGAAGTCCATAGATATATGCTCCCACTTCCATTCAGGCACTTCTAAGCTTTTCAGCTCTCCACCAGGCCTCTGCCTCTCTGATTTTACCTGCTGGCAGATCAAACATCTTTTAACAAAAATGATTACTTCTCGCTTCATGCGTCTCCACCAGAATTGATCGCATAGATCTTTGTACATCTTCTTTCCCCCTGGGTGGATACTGAAGCGACTACTGTGGGCTCGCTCCAATATCCCTCTACGCAGTTTTGTGTATTTGGGACTACCCATCGGTTGCCCAGTCTCAAAGAATCATCCTCAGCCACTCTGAACTTGGATGGCTGACCCTGAAGTACCAATGATGTCCACCTCTGAACCTCACTATCCGACTTCTGGGCCTTCCTGATCGCCCAAATATGTCTGGCTCCGCCAATAGGGTCGACACTCGTACAGGCGACGTGTCTACATCGAAATCATAGCCCAGTTGGCAATAAGACGTCATCAAGGCCGACAAACACATAACATCCTCTGCAGTACTCTTCACCTTCCGACTTAAGGCGTCTGCTATCAAGTTTGCTTTACCCGGATGGTACTCAATTTCACAATCATAATCTTTGAGCAAATCCATCCACCTTCTTTGTCTCATATTCAACTCCGCCTGAGTGAATAAGAACTTCAGGCTCTTATGGTCCGTATATATAGTGAAAGACGTGCCATACAAGTAATGCCTCCAGATCTTCAAGGCGAATATGATGGCCGCCAATTCTAAATCATGCACTGGATACCTAGCCTCGTGTGGCTTCAGCTGCCTCGATGCATAAGCCACCACATGCTTATCTTGCATCAACACACAGCCCAAGCCCTGTAATGACGCATCCGTATACAAGGCGAACCTCTTATCCTCAGACGGAATCACCAGCACAGGCGCTGTAGTCAAACGACGCTTCAGCTCTTGGAAGCTTTCCTCACAAGCCTCAGACCAAAAGAAGGGGACTCCTTTCTGAGTCAGCTGTGTCAGGGGTTTGGCAATCTTCGAGAAACCTTCGACGAAACGTCGGTAATAACCTGCCAAACCGAGGAAACTCCGTATTTCTGGTACAGAAGTGGGTGCAGCCCACTCCATCACCGCCTCAATCTTCCTGGGATCCACAGATATCCCATGGCTAGATATGACATGGCCTAAGAATACCACGATGTCCAACCAGAACTCGCACTTGCTAAGCTTTGCATATAACTGATGATCCCTAAGGATCTGAAGCACTGTCCTCAAGTGCCTTACATGCTCTTCTTCAGTCTGAGAGTAAATAAGTATGTCGTCAATGAAAACTATGACGAACTGATCCAAATACGGTTGGAATACCTTGTTCATCAAACTCATGAAGACAGCTGGGGCATTCGTCACTCCAAAAGGCATAACCAGGAATTCATAGTGCCCATATCTTGTCCTGAAAGCCGTCTTCTGAACATCATTTTCTCTTACTCGAATCTGATGGTACCCCGACCTCAGATCGATTTTATTGTAGAGCTTCGTACCCTGCAACTGATCGGACAAGTCATCGATCCTCGGAAGTGGATACTTGTTCTTTACTGTAGCTTTGTTTAACTGCCTATAGTCAATGCATAGACGCATCGATCCATCTTTCTTCTTAACAAATAAGACAGGCGCACCCCATGGCGATACGCTAGGGCGTATGTAGCCCTTATCAAGGAGTTCCTGCAACTGTATCTTTAACTCCCTTAACTCTGCTGGTGCCATCCTATACGGGGCACGAGAAATAGCAGACGTCCCTGGTAGCAGCTCAATCCCAAACTCGACCTCTCTCGTTGGGGGGAATCCGGGAATCTCCTCCGGAAAAACATCAGGAAACTCCGCCACTACGGGCACATCCTCAACCTTTAATTCCTTCCTCTTTTCCGTCATATCAACAGCATAGATAAGATATCCTGTATGACCTCGTTCCAATAACTGCGCCATCTTGACAGCAGATATTAACGGAATCTTCGGACGGTAACCATCCCCATAAATGTCCACTGGACTCCCAATACGGATCTAAATCGGACAGTCCTCTGCCTACAGTCTACCACTGCCTGATACTTATTCAGGACATCGATGCCCACAATGCAATCGAAGTCTGTCATTCCCAGCACAATCAAATCTGATCTTAACTCATTATCCTCAAAATAAATGAGGCCATCATAAACAATCTGATCCGTAGTCAAACTTCTTCCAGCGGGGGTCGAGACCATAAGAGGCATGGGGGACGGAGAAGTGCATATGTGGTGCCTTTCAACAAAACTCGTCGACACAAAAGAGTGTGACGCACATGTGTCTATCAATATAAGAGCAGGGTGCGTAAATAAAAGACACGTACCCGCTATAACTTCCTCCGGAGCCGCTGTATCCTGCTCCCTCGTCAAAGCATACACCTGACCCTGAGGTGGCCCCGTGGGCTGACCTCCATACTGCCTCGGTGCAAAAGGTGGTATGTGCGGTGTCGCTCTATCCGCAGGCCTCCCCGCAGGGTTCTGCTGTCTCCCCCTGTTGGGACACTGTCGAGCGAAGTGGCCTCTGTCGCCACAGACATAGCAGCCAACACAGTCCTTTGCCAAGTGTGATAGTCCACATATAGTGCACTGAGCTCTTCCAGATCTATCTCCCTGAGGCTGTCCTCTCCCAGATGGAGTATCATTCCTACCTTTTCCTTTCCATCGATTCTCGGGTCTCTTGCCACTGAATCTCGATGCTGAAGTGTTCCCCCTAGGCTTAAAGTGATCACCCCTGGGCTTCAAGTGGTCAGAAGTAGATTTATGAGGGGGTGCTGGAGGTGGCACTGCATCAGGATATGCATCAACTCCCAGTTCAGCTAGCTCAGCTCGTGAGAGTGCATCATCAAAACAGGCAGGGCCATAAGTGATCACCCTGTCATACAGTTCAGGCCTCAAGCCCTTCATGAAATTCCGCATCTTCGCTTGAGTGCTTGCAGCTATGTGTGGCACATATCGTAGTAAGGAACAATAATGTAGAGCATAGTCAGATACAGGCATGGTACCTTGTCTTAAACTGGTAAACTCGTCCTCCTTGGCCTGTCTTGCAGCGGCTGAGAAATAGCGGTTCAGAAACCGCGTTCGGAACATCTTCCAATTTACCTCTTGTCCCTGAGCCTCTTGCTCAATCACTGTGGTTTTCCACCACATTAGGGCCTTCTTGGACAGCTAAAATTCTGCTAATCTGATCCAGGCCGTCTTTGCACAAGGCGCTGCCACAAATATCTGTTCGATCCTCTCTAACCATTCCTCAGCTTTCTCTCCTGATTCAGTTCCCTCGAACATCGGAGGTCGATACATCATAAACTGAGCCAAGCTCAATTCCCCAGGTAGCAACTGCTGTTCAGAGGGTTCTTCGCCCAAGGCTGGTGGTGGCAATGGATTCGTACGCCCAGCACTTGCATTTACACTAATGGCGTCACCCACTTCTATGTTTGCTGCCATGCTGCAACGCAAGGGTTAATAACAATACCAAAAGCAGTTCATAAAACTCATCGTTAGATAATTGAACATGTTAGCATAACATCTTCTTCTTTATGAAATAACATACATATAAACATGTTCAAAAGTAAGCACCTAGCTAACTTATTGCTAAGGCTACCCTTCGCTCATTCCCGAGTTATCTAACCACTGCTCTGATACCACTAATGTGGGGTCTTCCCACCTTAACAGTGATTAATAGACAAAGGAAGGACTAATCATGCATTAAGGTAACATCTTAAAGTTTCGGTTGTTACACGAGCTAACAGGATTACAGGCCAAAATACAAAGCTTCAAAAAAATAGTTCATTACATTCCAAAAGAATGTCATTTAGATTTACACTACTCCTAAAGTAGATACTAATCATAACTTGAATCCTATACATTCCTGTGTCCCTCGTAGCTCACTGCTCAACCCGACCCTTAGTCCTTTCGTCCAAAAGCGTACCTACAGGGACAACACATCATGAGCATATACAATTTCACTTAACAACATAAAAACATTTTAATAAATGCATGAAATCTTGGTTAAGTAAATATGCTGGTTATTCATTAACTTCTTATTGTTGTCCCTGATTCAAAATCATGCATATGGGGCACCTTACCCCGTGGCACCTTACCACAATAACATCGCATGGCTACTTACCATGTGGGGCACCTTACCCCGTGGCACCTTACCACAATATCATCATGTAAACATTATCATATAAGCATCGTATAAACATCATCGTATAAACATCGTATAAACCTCATCGTATAAACATCACCATTTCATCATGAATACTCATGCAATAAAAGCATAGTTGAAGTATAAAGATGTGTGTTACCGTCCGATGCCCGTACGCCTCTTACGTACCTTTTTCAAAAAGAGGAGGAGTCAACAGACTTTATCTCCTTGATGGTGCCGGTACCTGGGATGGTTCTGCAAGACCACATAATACCATTTTAGATGCCTCAAAACCATCTCACATCATAAACTTAACAAAATAAAACATCATTAAATTTTTCAACTTTCTGCCTGTCTCGATCGATCGGCCCAAGGTCTCGACCGATCGAGACACTGTGCACTAACAGTGCCTTAGCTTCCTGCCTCGCTCGATCGATCGAAGTATTTTACCGATCGATCGAGAAGCTTCACCGATCGATCGAGAAATCCTTTGATCGATCGGCATCACAATCTTAAAACATACATTAGACCCACTGTCTAGCTCGATCGATCGGAACCAAATCTCGATCGATCGAGAGCTCTGAAAAATCGGGATTTTCCCCATATTTTTTAGCACTACTTTTCACACCATCTTTTCTACTTCACAACACATCTTTCATGCTGAAACTATCATGTGAATAACTTCATAAAATATCCATGTAAGTACTTAAATCAAAGGTTTAACAAAACCTAAGCTAACATGCATCATAACATCATCATAAACTTAGAGCTCAACCAACTTACAGAAAGCAGGGCATCATGGCATTACCCAGATTTTCGAGTACTCCATTTCATGCCATAAAAACTATACCATAATTCATAAAACATGCTTGAACAAAAATATCCTGGGCTTTACCAACTTATCATTCGTGTACCCAAATCGAAGGTTCACCCAAAGACCCATCTAACATGCATAATATAACCTCCTCAATACCACTCTCAATCCACATTTTTCCAGAAAACAGGGGAAACATCTTCCCAGATTTTCGAACACCCTAGTTCACATGCTTTAATCCTTCATATAAAACACAAAACATGCTCAAGGAAAAATACTGAGAGCTTCATAATAACACCATTTAATCATTTAAATCGAAGGTTTCAAGAAACCTAAGCTATCATGCCATTTTTACCATACATAAAAGCAAGAACCTAATAAGCTTAAAAAAACAAAGACAGAGCATGGTTTCTTACCCTACTTTGCTCCGATTTTGAGAGACTTGGCAAGGCTCCTCAAGTTTTTACTCAGCAAGTGCTGGTGTTTCTTTGGGAGAGAAGGGTCGAGATTTGGGATGGAAGGATGAGGCTGAATGATTGAGCCAAGTGGGGTGAGAAGTCAGCCTATCAACAGTTTGATTGGCATGGGTTAGGGGGGGTGGTTGCATGTAGGGTGGTTTGTGGTGTTTAAATGTGTCCCGGTATTTCATACGATGTATAAAAATATCTTCCCTTGATACTTTATAATTGTACTACATCAATACAACAATTAAAAACACGTAATATGCCCCATAAACCACATCATCATATCATAAATATAATCCCCCACTTAAAATACCACAACCCTCTTAAATACATCGTAGCACATAATCATATAACATTTCGGGGGTATTACAAATATCAACCCTCGAAACCTTTAGTGGGCCAAGATCCATATTTCGCCTAATCTTGAGTTAGCTTTGGCTAATCGCCCAAGACTCGGTTATTTAGGTAGACAACACTTTGTCAATTACATCACATGTAATTCTTGGATATTTGGACGAACAACGTTTTATTCAATTCATCAAATGAATTATTATCCAACCCATGCCTCTAGGTTCCCAATCCTATTGAGATAACCTAGTTAAGTCGTACCCAATTTAAAGTATAACGGATATCACTTTTATCCTTTCGCGCCTTACTAAGATTGCCACGGTGCTTTGCTTTGGCAAACCCACACATGTACAATCAAAGTTTTTTGACGAGTACTTTTAATTTTGGAAACTTAATATTTTAGAGGGATTTATTGGTCTCATGATTAGTTTGATAATTTAAAATATGTCCACTACATATAGGTGTATACATATCTACATATATGTGTAATACAATTATCAATCTAAAACATAAGATAAATCATGCATCAACATACATAATTAAAACGTGACATGGTTATAGCCCCTACTAGCGATTTTCTCAAGCCAATGAGAAAACCCTAAGAGTCAACCTAAGGTAACTTCACAAGCACCTTCATTTGGCTCCAATTTGTGAATGGCCTCTTCATCCCGGCACGATGCTCCATCTTAATTGATCACCATCAACAAATAAACTACACTATTTACAAGATATAGAATTCCTCGATTCACATTCGAGGGGAACATAGGGGAGGGATAACATTTAGAATAAAATAGAGAAGGCACGACTCGCAGGTCGTATTATAAATTACAAACATTCACAAATCCTATCTAATAGGTCAAAGCGCTATAACCATGCACCATGCTCCAACAACACATAAAACATGCTTTAACATTTAATTAATTAAATTCTAAACAATTTAAAATTTAATTCTAATTAAAACTGTAAAATATTTTTTCTGAAAAATTATCGTACGCTCGGGACATCACATGCCACGAACTTAAGCGACTAAGCCACTAACCACCATGGTTCGAACCAACCAAACACCACGGCTGGACCAATTATGGGCCTAGGGTTCGAAATCCTAGCCCATGGCCGAACCATTGAGCGAGTGGCGGCGGCGCTAGGGTCTAACCCTAGCCGCCTTGCTCCTTGTTTGTGTTTCCTTCGAGCCAACTTGATCGAAACATTGGAATTTGTTAGCCACGAGTCACGGTCAGGCTATGCACGGTGGTGGCTCAACCATCTCGATCCAAAGGTTCGAAAACCCTAGCTCTCACGTGGTGAAGCCACTTATCCATGCATGCGTGAACCATTATCGAGCCAAAGAGTTCAAAACTCATCCACGTCTCGAAACCTCCATGCACGAACATGAGCCACAACGACTAGGCCATCTCGAGCCAAGGGTTCGAAAACCCTAGCCCTCACATGGCTAAGCCGTGGGTCAAGTGTACTAGGTGGTGGCCGAAACATTACTCAATTAATTTGATTATTCGCTTCGTGTATCGTATACATCAAACATCAATTATATCAAATATAATTTCATGATAATTTCACAAACTTAATATTAACATATCACATATGTTCATACAGTTTTAAATAGCATGCAATATTAATTCTAATATGATTAAAACAATTTAACCACATAAATCCGATATGAGCCTTGTACACGGCTCTGATACCACTGTAAGTAATCCATCAAGCATCTAACACAGCGGAATATAAAAATTTATGGATTACAAGACACCGGATCTAATACATAGGGGTTCATATCGGATAAAGGAACAAAAGTCTCACCCTTGTAGCTTGTTTGAGCAGATTCCACGAAGCACTACGTCCAACAAATTCCGAGTCACGAGCAACACCTCCAAGGTCTTGCCTCTACGGTATCCACACGATCAAATCGGAAGGGATGTTCAAGAACAAGTTGGTAGACTTATTCTTGAACCAAAACTGAACTCCCGGTTCAAAACCGATCAACGACTACCAATCTCTCCTCCCTAAAAGTCGACGGCGGCCGTGAGCCTTTGTGAGAAAAGAGGCGGCCGATTCTTTGGAGTGGAAGGATAGGTTATGTTATGAAAACTTAATCAATTATTAACCTTGCTATTTAATTATATATGATTTAATTAAAGGCTTTCACAAAGCCTTATGGGCTCAAACCCATGATAAATTAAATCCTTATAATAATTTAATTAAGACTCTTCTTAATTAATTAATTCATCCAATGAATTTAATCCCCTTTATCGATTTAATCTTTTGTGCGACCCGATAGGATCTTGTAATGTTGGCAGTGACATAAAATCTCATTTTACGTTACAAGCAAAGAGCGGTGTCTAGCAACACATCGAGGCTACCCAAATTACAAGAATGTCTTTGACTCGACATAACCTTTAGAACTTGTGATAATATTAATCATGTAACTTAATCCCTTTGTCCTTTGTGTTTAGATTGAACACGAGTCATGGAATAGTCATACTCGTATATTCAATCTTTATTTCTTGATCCCCAAGTAGAACTAGAATAAACGAATAAGCTCGATATCTCATATCGACTCATTCGAGCATGGCCATGCATTTTAGTTCTCACTTGATCAAGGGCCAAACACATCTCCTGTTATATAGGAGGGACAAATCCTATCTCGATCAGTCAACATCCCTCTACATAATTCGTAGTGTATCCAATAGTCGCCTTTATAGTTTACCCTGTTACGGGTAACGTTTGACAATATCAAGATACATAACTCCTTATGTTGGGATCTCTGATGATCACAAGTCGTAAGGATTACATACATTATTATCACTATGAGAATTGCATATGACAATCATATAACTATCCATGTTGCATTCTCATGGTGGGTCTGTCCAGTACATCGTTCTCTAACATGTACCCATGTATTGATTTGATATCTCATATCAATGAACAATTCATCAATCAATACATATTAGTCTCTATGTATTATCATTATCCTGATTCATGATAATACTTGACTAGGGACAATGTTTAAGAATAATACAATATTATTCTAAGGACATTAACATATATATTAATTCACATTGCACAGTTAAAAGAATAATATATACTAATGAATTGTCATTCATAAAATCATAAACATTGTATGTCAAAACAATCATCTAATGACTTGTCTTAGGGCATATCCCAACACGAAGCACTGTTCGGAAAACCTAGATATATTTATACCAAAATATATCCTGAAACCAATAAATACACAACCTGTTCAGAATAGTGCATCATTGCTACTATTACCAAATCGAAATCCATATACACAACGTACACCCATTCTAATGATGCTCTGTACTAATACCATAGTACTCAAGAATCTCGAGCATCTACCCAGAGACGTCTCCTCGTACGTCTCACAGAAAATATAAAGCCATTACCTAGTCCAACACCAGTAATGCTTACCGTGGCTGATTCACAATCAACCATCGACCAGTGCCAACTGTCTCCATGACAGTATGATCCAAATCTCTCCAAGAGATACAATCAATATAGTAGTGTCACCCCACTGACTATATCCCACAATTCCGATCGTGACCCCCATTGCATTCCATATGCAAGGATTCTCAACCAGAGCTAACAAATGACTTGTTGACACTCACGTTGGTATTCCCAAAAAAATTGAACTGTCCCAGTACAAGTCTCTCAAAACATACAACGTGTAAACGCTCTGGTGAGGTATTCCCTGCCTCAATCCTCATGCCACATAGTGACTACAATGTTGGGATATGCCCTAAGACAAGTCATTAGATGATTGTTTTGACATACAATGTTTATGATTTTATGAAATGGCAATTCATTATTATATATTATTCGATTAACTGTGCAATGTGAATTAATATATATGTTAATGTCCTTAGAATAATATTGTATTATTCTTAAAGATGTCCCTAGTCAAGTATTATCATGAATAGGGATAATGATAATACGTAGAGACTAGTATGTGTTGATTGATGAATTATTCATTGATATTAGATATCAAATCAACACATTGGTACATGTTAGAGAACGATGTACTGGACATACCCACCATGAGAATGCAACATGGATAGTTATATGATCGTCATATGCAATTCTCATAGTGATAATAATGTATGTGATCATCAGAGATCCCAACATAAAGAGTTATGTATCTTGATATTGTCAAACGTTACCCGTAACAGGGTAAACTATAAAGGCGACTATTGGATACACTACGAATTATGTAGAGGGATGTTGACTGATCGAGATAGGATTTGTCCCTCCTATATAACAAGAGATGTGTTTGGCCCTTGATCAAGTGAGAACTAAAATACATGGCCATGCTCGAATGAGTCGATATGAGATATCGAGCTTATTCGTTTATTCTAGTTCTACTTGGGGATCAAGAAATAAAGATTGAATATACGAGTATGACTATTCCATGACTCGTGTTCAATCTAAACACAAAGGACAAAGGGATTAAGTTACATGGTTAATATTATCACAAGTTCTAAAGGTTATGTCGAGTCATTGACATTCTTGTAATTTGGGTAGCCTCGATGTGTTGCTAGACACCGCTCCTTGCTTGTAACGTAAAATAAGATTTTATGTCACTGCCAACATTACAAGATCTTATCGGGTCGCACAAAAGATTAAATCGAGAAGGGAAATTAAATTCATTGGATGAATTAATTAACTAAGAAGAGTCTTAATTAAGTGATTAAAAGGTTTTAATTAAATAATGGGTTTGGGCCCATAAGACTTTGAGAAAGTCTTGAACTTAATTAAGCCCTTTTAATTACATGGTATAATTAATTGTAGGAGACAATTTTTATAATCATTCCAACCTACACAAAAGCAAAAGACAATCGGCCGCCTCACTCTTCTCTCTCGGTTTAGTGATAGCCGAAGGGAGATTGGTGTTTTTCGTGCCATCCATTCGATTGTGAATCGAGTGTGATTCGTGTATTGGTTTAAGAACTTGTCTAGCAACTTGTTCTTAAACTATCCCTTCACCCGATTTGATCGTGTGGATACCGTTGAGGCAAAACTTGACAAGTTTTGCTAGTGACTCGAAGGAGACGTTGGACGTGGTGCTGCTCCGTGGAATCTGCTCAAACACGCTACAAGGGTGAGACTTTTGTAAACCTTTATCCGATATGAAGCCCTATGTATAGATCCGCGGTTTAGTAATCCATAAATTTTATTATTCCGCTGTGTTCCATGCTTGATGTCTTACTTACAGTGGTATCAGAGCCGTGTACAAGGCTCATATCGGATTTATGTGGTTAAATAGTTTAATCATATTTAGATTAGTATTGCATGCTTTAAAACTGTATATAATCATATATGATATGATTAAATTGAATTTGTAAAATTGTCATGAAATTATATTTGATATAAATTGGTGAATTATTGTATATGATACAAGAAGGCTAATATCAAACCATATATCACGTGGGTTCGGCCATCACCATCACAAATGACACACGGCTAGCCACATGAGGGCTAGGGTTTTCGAACCCTTGGCTCGAGATGGTTTAGCCGTTGTGGCTAATAATTGTGCATGGAAGTGTCGAAACTTGATTAGGGTTTAGAACCCATTGGCTCGTGACTGCTAGCTCATGACGGCTAGGGTTTCGAACCCTAGTAGCCGTGCATGGGCTCGGCCATCGTCCCCTTTTGCTAGGGTTTAGAACCCATTGGCTCGTGACGGCTAGGGTTTCGAACCCTAGCAGCCGTGCATGGACTCGACCGTCGTCGCCTTTTTGCTAGGGTTTTTCGAAAACCATCTTGATTCCTTTTAAGTTGCATTAAGTTCGTGGCATGTGATGTCCCGAGCGTACGATAATTTTTCAAAATTCTATTTTACAGTTTTAATTAGAATTAAATTTAAAATGTTTAGAATTTAATTAATTAAATGTTAAAGCATGCTTTATGTGTTGTTTGAGCATGATGCATGGTTATAGCGCTTTGACCTATTAGATAGGATTTGTGAATGTTTGTAATTTATAATACGACCTGCGTGTTGTGCCTTCTCTATTTTATTCTAAATGTTATCCCTCCCCTATGTTCCCCTCGAATGTGAATCGAGGAATTCAATATCTTGTAAATAGTATAGTTTAATTGTTGATGGTGATCAATGAAGATGGAGCATCGTGTCGGGATGAGGAGGCCATTCACAAATTGGAGCCAAAGGAAGGTGCTTGTGAAGTTACCTTCGGTTGACTCTTAGGATTTTCTCATTGGCTTGAGAAAATCGTTAGTAGGGGCTATAACCATGTCACGTTTAATTATGTATGTTGATGCATGATTTATCTTATGTTTTAGATTGATAATTGTATTACACATATATGTAGATATGTATACAACTATATGTAATGGACATATTTTAAATTATCAAACTAATCATGAGATCAATAAATCCCTCTAAAATATTAAGTTTTAGATGCCTTCCAAAATTAAAAGTACTCGTCAAAAACTTCGATTGTACATGTGTGGGTTTGCCAAAGCAAAGCACCGTGGCAATCTTAGTAAGGCGCGAAAGGATAAAAGTGATATCCGTTATACTTTACATTGGGTACGACTTAACTAGGTTATCACAATAGGATTGGGAACCTAGAGGCATGGGTTGGATAATAATTCATTTGATGAATTGAACAAAGCGTTGTTCGTCCAACTATCCAAGAATTACATGTGATGTAATTGACAAAGTGTTGTCTACCTAAATAACCGAGTCTTGGGCGATTAGCCAAAGCTAACTCAAGATTAGGCGAAATATGGATCTTGGCCCACTAAAGGTTTCGAGGGTTGATATTTTTTTAACAAAATAGTGGGAGTATCATTTAATATAAGACCATGTTAAATGATTAAATCATAAACTTATTTTGCATATTTATATTGTAGATATCCATGGCAACTTACAACGTAACAAGCACTTTATCACTGCGATCGGTCGTTGAAGGACAAATTAAATGGGACAAATTTCGTAGACTAGCATAGGAACTTGAGGATAGTCCTCAAACAAGAAAAGAAACAATATGTCCTAGAGGAACCCTTACCTGCTGAGGAACCTCCCCTAACGGCTACAAGAGTCGATAATGATGCTTACAAGAAGCATCAAAGTGACGCACTTGATGTTGGATGCCTTATGCTTGCCACCATGAATTCTGAGCTTCAGAAGCAACATAAGGAAATGGAGGAGTTTGATATGATCGAGCACCTTAAGCAACTGTACCAACAACAAGCAAGACAAGAGAGGTATGACGTCTCTAAGGCATTATTCCAGTGTAGAATGATAGAAGGAAGTCTGGTTGGAACTCATGTACTCAAGATGATTGGGTATATTGAGAATCTGGAGAAGCTGGGTTTTCCTTTGGACCAAGAGTTGGCCACTGACGTGATCTTGCAATCGTTGCCTGAAAGCTTCAGTCAATTTGTCTTAAATTACAATATGATTGAAATAGAAAAGACACTACCACAGTTACTTGGCATGCTTAGAAATTTTGAAGCAAATAGCAAGAAGTCTAAACCTACAAATGTTCTTATTGTGAATAAGAGCAAAGGAAAAACTAAAGCTAAGAGCTTCAAGAAGAACAAGAAGGTCTTTGTCAAATCTAAGCCAAAGTCTTCTACACTGAAACCAAAGGGAGGGATAGCGAAGGAAGGGAACTGTTTCCATTGAGGTGAGACCGGCCATTGGAAAAGAAACTGCAAAGTATATCTGGAGGATCTAAAGAAAGGAAGTGTGACTTCCACTTCAGGTATTTTGTTATAGAAGTCAATTTATCTACTTCTTCATCATGGGTATTAGATACTGGATGTGGATCTCACATTTTTGTAAATGTGCAGGACCTCAAAAAGAGTAGATTGTTGGCGAAAGGCGAAGTTGATCTCCGAGTTGGAAATGGAGCAAGAGTTGCTGCATTAGCTATAGGAGATTATTATTTATCTTTGCCTTCTGGTTTATCGTTGATTTTAAAAGACTGTTATTTTGTGCCATCCATTACCAAAAACATAATTTCTATTTCTTGTTTAGACAAGTGTGGGTTTTCATTTATGATAAAGGACAACTGTTGTTCTATTTATTTAAATGATATGTTTTATGCTAGTGCACAAATGGTGAATGGTCTTTATTTATTAAATCTTGATATGCCTATCTATAACATAAATACTAAAAGGATTAAAAATAATGATTGTAATCCGACTTATCTCTGGCATTGTCTCTTGGGCCACATAAACGAGAACCGCATATCTAAACTTCATAAGGATTGAGTATTAGATTCATTTGATTTTGAATCATATGAAACATGCGAGTCTTGTTTAATGGGCAAGATGACTAAAGCCCCTTTCAAGGGACAAGGTGAAAGGGCAAATGTTTTATTGGGACTAATACATAGTGATGTATGTGGACCAATAAGTACACAAGCTAGAGGTGGTTTTCAATACTTCATTACATTTACTGATGACCTCAGTAGATATGGGTATGTGTACCTAATGAAGCATAAGCATGAAACCTTTGAAAAGTTCAAAGATTTCAAGAATGAAGTACAAAACCAACTTGGCAAAAGTATCAAAATCCTTCGATCAGATCGAGGAGGTGAATACTTAAGCCAAGAGTTTCATGACTATCTAACGGAGTGTGGGATAGTCCCATAACTCACTCCTCCGTATACTCCACAATGGAATGGTGTATCCGAGAGGAGAAATCGAACCTTGTTAGACATGGTTAGATCAATGATGAGTCATGCAGATCTTCCGATATCGTTTTGGGGACACGCTCTAGAAACAACGATTTTCTTACTGAAGCGTGTTCCATCTAAATCAGTGGAAAATACACCATATGAGATATGGACTGGGAAGCGTCCTAGTATGTCTTTTATGAAGATTTGGGGTTGTGAGGCTTTCGTTAGACGTCACACCACTAACAAACTTGGACCCAAATCTGATAAGTGTTTATTTGTGGGGTATCCTAAGGAAACGAAAGGATACTATTTCTATTATCCCACAGAGAACAAAGTAGTTGTTGCTCGGACTGGTGTATTTCTTGAAAGAGAATGTTGTAAGGACCCCAAGCCCTTAACCCTTGATTAGTGTATTAATCAATATGTGTGGTACATGCTTTCAATAAAAATCGATCGGGAAACTCAGATGATACTTTATCATTGAATGGCAAATACAAAATTTTCTTTAATACACAATGTTATAAGATCATCATCCTAACAACAAATAGACTCATAAAGTTCGCCCATTACCATCCCCTTTACACCATTTTTTACATTGTGGACTTTTATAAAAATTTGGGTAGAGTCTCCCCGTAAATTGGGCTATCCCGAAACAAAAGCACATCACATAATATAATTCCCGGCCAGGGAATACACAATACTCAACAGAATACAGAACACAGAACACGGAGTAAATTCCCAGCCAGGGAAGACACCACACAGTAAGACAACTAAAGTGGGTTTCAACACCCACATAATACACCAATGACTCTCGTATCATTAGCAATTCTACCCTTAATTGCATGCATATGGTATGAAAGAGAGGAAGGCTCATGCCTTTATATACAACCCTTATACAAGTGTAATCGTGCTCACATGCGAGCATCATGAATGTGTATATAATCCTCAGGTGTATATAAGTACACTATACGATACCGTGCTCCATCAAGCCCTGGTACCACGATCCTAGGAGTACTTCCAATCAACAGCTCGAGCTCAGCTCCAAAACCATTGATGTACCTGTTCACCTGTCCCAACAGAGACAGCCCCCAACGGGGTGAGCATACCAATACACAAAATCCCATAATCACAATAATGAAATTCATAATTTACAACAAAAGTAAATACTAATGAATTTTAAATGATACTCCCTGGATGGCAACGTCCTCATCCGGGATTCCGTGTACTGTCCCTGTTCTCACAATCATCAAACTCATCAAATCTCAAAAATCAGTAAATCAACACATTGATTTAACTCATCGCATGCCTGATTCTCAAATATCAATAATTATTGATTCCAAATTCATTATACATACAAATATAGATATCTCAATATCTAATACTGATTTTCAACTTTGCTACCAATCACAGATAGCTCAAATGTCTAGCATATATTTTACCCATTTTCCATTATACTTAGACATCTCAAATGTCTTATAATGAATACATGATCCCACGATCATTCTCAGGCATCTCAATGCCCTACAATGGTCATATACATCCGGTACCCCATATATCTTATGAGAGTTATACTGCTCTAGAGTCACGCACGCTCGTGGCGGCGATATCAAGATTAGGTCGCTCCATAGTTTCTCAACACATATATATAACCTCATGCACAATTATTCAATGCAATCAAAATACATTATGCATTTCACAAATGCTCTAATATATAGTAATGCTCGTACGTCGCACGTACCTTAAATCTCCGAAGTCCGAGCCAAACCTTGCTCGAGTTCCAAGCCCCGAGTAACGATGTGCTAACACGATAAATAATTCACAATTATTTACGAACATGCAACCCATGCTCAAGCACACCCATAATCCTCATACAGAAAATTATTGTCAACACACGACAATTTACCATTTAAAAGACCCGGGGAGAGAGAGAGTGGCGGGGAAGGTGAGGAAAAATGGTTCCAATAATTAAAATCTCGGGTTCAACTGGTATTTATAGCAAAAATACCCCGAAATACTAATAGCCCCACAAATACATCATGATTCATTAAAAATCATCTGTTTTCAAAAACTCTCTCTCTAACTCCAAAACCCCCTACCGGTGCCCACACAAAGCACCCCAGATCCCGAGTCACACTAAAAACCCAACTCTTAGGTTTTTCACCGAAATGATAATACAATTTCAACCTCGGGATCCAACGATCCCAACTACCCAAATAAACGAGCCCAGAAGGCCCAACACCGCGATTAAACTCCAATTGCCACGTAAAACAACTTTAGGGGTTATTAACACTCCGGGATTAACATCTATAATCCCTAGTCATCACAATATCCCCCACTAAAAGAATTTCGTCCTCGATTCTATACTCCCTGGTCATCACGTAACACCCAGGCTACACAACAACCTGAAGCCATAACCTCGATTCTTGACCATATCAGAATCGTCTAAAAAAAACGCGAGGATACCTACCTCACATCAAACTCTGAAACAGAGCGACTTACCAAAACCAACATATCACCCAAGAGGCAAAACGTACCTCGATGCGGTTTATCCCAAAAGTCAGTCTCTCATGACTGCAAAACAACCAATACTTACGACTGTAGATCGGACAGTCATCCTTAGTTCTAATACAACTAGTAAGAACGCATCCTGAATGACACCTCAACCGTGAGAACGTTGACCTCGTGTCAAACTCTGGAGTGGAATAGACTTCCAAATCCATCATAATGTCAAGGAGAGTCAGCACAGCTCAACGCTAATAATCCGAAAACAGTTAGTCAACTGAAACTGCAAGGATTCGAATCGCTCCCGATTCCATCGTAGATATCATTCAAAGACATCTCTATCATGACTCACGATGTCTAACATACATCATTACGAGGGAACCACTAGTATACCACGGTGTACACATACCAAACCTGGTTTCCACTTTCAAACCTCCTCCATCGAATGAGCAGTCGCATCCTTGCAACTCAATTTGGGCGATTCACGGCCACAGATTCATACAAAAGACATCTCACAAGATGTCCACCTCCGGATGTTCCAAAAACCACATCCTGATCATAAATAAACAATTGAGACTCCACAGAGTTTCAAATTCTAAAAGGACATGCAATAAACTCATTGCATCCTCAACGCTTGTGTCGACAGCGACACCCAACCAATCCGAATTCCTGCCATCCCTTGATAATCCTAGGATTTTAACAATCCAAACTTGGGAAGGCTATCGCATAACTCGGAGGAAAACACCAACAAGGAAATACCTTAACCCACACAAGATAATTCCTTCCTCAAAGGGAGTCAACTAACTTCACGATTAATCCTCATAATTATCGTGCCATGGAGATTCCCAATCTCAAGGTGTTCCATATCTCTCATCAGAGATTTAACCATCCAAAAATAGCATAACTCTATGCTTGACAAAGGAAATCAATAACTGACATCCGTATACTCATCGATATACCTGCCTAAGCACGGACACCACATGCGTACTCAATGCACTTGGCTCGGGTATCTACAACATACCCCTATGCCCCAAACACAACCGTCAATTCTGAGTCATTCCCATCCAGTGGAGAATGATAATCGACGATCAACAATACGGCGTGATTCCCAAAATCAACACCACATGCACCAACTTACCGAATCTTTCAGAGATTCCTAAATAGGTATAATACTACCTCCTTCCCCACAAGGGAAGTGCCATCGAACTCGAGATCCACTAGTCTCGAACCACCGTTCGGAAAAACTGGATACAATAACACCCATTGCATCCCAAATACACGGATTCCCCAGATCAAGTCAACGACGACTTGATGACTCTCTTGTTGGTACTCCAACATTATGAGCTGTCCCTGACAAGTCTCACCAAGATTAAACATAAACGTATACACGTTTCAGTGAGGCATGCACAACTCAACCTCAAATGACGTGGTGACTACTAGAGTCCACCACAATCCACATCGTATCACCTTACGATTTGCTAAACTTGGTTCCAACGAGCAGTATAACGGCTCTAGCAAGCCCATCATGGTGCTGCACACACGCGGTAGGCAAACTAGTCGCTGCCTCTCTAGGTTCACCTCAAACCTACCAACAAGACGGACGTTTCCGTACGGCACACCATACCGTGGGAAGAAAATCAATAGAGTAGTGGGTCTGTACCCAACGATCCTCTAATTCCGATACACCCTGGACACTCCGGTGTCCCTATGTACTTAACGTAACCTGATCCTAATCCTTTAGGACCCATTCTACACCCTCAAGGGTGGTGTGACCATGTCTACCACATGTCATATCGACAGGAAGCGAGTAATTTCCTCCATGATTACTCCTGTCGTCAAATTATACGGTCAAAAAGTCATTCCAACGAGCATACCTCAAGGGTATCACCACTCGTAATATGATCACCTCAAACATATGCTGCGGTACAATCACATGTACAGCGCGTCCATCCATTTCTCGAGCAACCCGCTCGGTATAAGGGTCACGTCGACCGGTGACGTAGACACCACCTTGTGCTCGGCACTAGCACCAAAGGTGTGATGACCTGAGATTAGGGATGTTAATCCCGGAGTGTTAATAACCTCTAAAGTTGTTTTGCGTGGCGATTTGGAGTTTAATCGAGGTGTCGGACCTTCTGGGCTCATTTATTTGGGCAGTTGGGATCGTTGGATCCCGAGGTTGAGATCGTATTCTCATTTCGGTGAAAACCTGTGAGTTGGGTTTTAGTGTGACTCAGAATCTCGGGTGCTGTGTGTGGGCACCGGTAGGGGGTTTTGAGTTAGAGAGAGAGTTTTTGAAAACAAGTGATTTTTAATGAATCATGATGTATTTGTGGAGATATTAGTATTTCGGGTTATTTTTGCTATAAATACCATTTGAACCCGAAATTTTAATTAGAAAATCATTTCAGCCCTTTCCCTCCTCTCTCTCCCGCAGCCGCGCCCCATTCCCGTTTTTCCCCCAGCCCCCGCCGCTTCAGACGCTTCGCCCGCCGCCGTCCGGCCGCCGTTCGGCGCGTGCGACCCGCCGCCGGCTTCGTCTCGACGAGGCGCGGCTATCCCCTCCATCAATTCGAAGTTTCGTCGCGTGTGGAAGTCGGATTTCGCTGGAATGCGCCGATCCCCAATTTCTAGGGTTCTCGATTTTCGTCCGATTTCTTCCGATTTTCGTTTGGGTAACCTTCCTAACCCCTTTTCCATGCTTGTGATGTGATTCCCTGCCTAATTGTGATTTATTGGCTCGAATTTATTTCGAATTTCGTTGGCTTTGGTTCGAATTTTTGGATGTGTGGGTGAAGTGGGTTCGAAAATTGTGATCTTTGGCAGGGGTGTGGTGAATCTTGTTAGTGATTGATTATTACATGTTTTAGTTGTATAAGGATGATTATTGTGTTCGAATTTTAGGGGTTTGAATTCGAAAATTTGGGGCTTTGGCATGTGGGGCGATTATTCTTGTTGTTGATTGAGTAATTCATATTTTAGATGAATTATGGTGTTTAATTGGGTTCAATTTGTGTTGTGAAGATTCGAAAATTTGTGGGGTGTTCTTGAGCAATTTTTGATAATGGTTTATTGTCGTGTGTTGACAATATTTTTGAGGGTTATGGGTGTGCTTGAGCATGAGTTGCATGTTCGTAATTAATTGTGAATTAATTTACCGTGTTAGCACATCGTTCCTCGGAGCATGGAACTCGAGCAAGGTTTGGCTCGGACTTCGGAGATTTAAGGTACGTGTGACGTACGAGCATTACTATATGTGATAGCAATTGTGAAATGCATAATGTGTTGTATTGCATTAGATGGTTGTGGGTATGGCTATATATATATATATATATATGTGTCGATATGACTATGGAACGACCTAGTCTTGATATCGCTGCCACAAGTGTACGTAATACTAGAGTAGTATGACCTTATAAGAGGTATGGGGTACTGGGTTTATTTGACTATTGTAAGACATGTGAGATGTCTAAGTATAAATGAGAATTTGTAAAATAAAGGGTAGGGCATTTGAGATGCCTGAGAATGATCGTGGGATCATGTATTCATTGAAAGACATGTGAGATGTCTTCGTTAGGAGACATGTGAGATGTCTAAGTGAAATAGAGAATTTGTGAAATAAATGCTAGGCATTTGAGCTATCTGTGATTGGTAGCAAAGTTAAAAATCAGTGTTAGATATCTAGATATCTATGTTTGCATGTATAATGAATTTGGAATCATTAATTATTGATACTTGAGAATCAGGCATGCTATGAGTTAAATCAATGTGTTGATTTACTGATTTATGAGATTTGATGAGTTTGATGATTGTGAGAACAGGGACAGTACACGGAATCCCGGATGAGGATGTTGCCATCCAGGGAGTATCATTTAAATTCATTAATATTTACTTGTGTTGTAAATTATGAATTTCATTATTGTGATTATGAGATTTTGTGTATTGGTATGCTCACCCCGTTGGGGGCTGTCTCTGTTGGGGCAGGTGAACAGGTGCATCGATGGCTGTGGAGCTGAGCTCGAGCTGTTGATTGGATGTACTCACAGGATCGTGGTACCAGGTCTTGATGGAGCACGGTATCGTATAGAGTACTTGTATACACCCAAGATTTATATACACATTTATGATGCTCGCATGTGAACACGAATATTCTTGTATATGGGTTGTATATAAAGGCATGAGCCTTTCTCTCTTTCATTATGTGTTGCATGCAATTGTGGTAGAATTGCTAATGATATGAGAGTCGTTAGTGTATTATGTGGGTATTGAGACCCATTCATGTTGTCATATGTGTGGTGTCTTCCCTGGCTGGGAATTTACTTTGTGTTCTATATTCTGTTGAGTATTGTGTATTCCCTGGCCGGGAATTATATTATGTGATGTGCTTGTGTTTTGGGATAGCTCAATTTATGGGGAGACTCTGCCCAAATTTTTATAGAAACCCACAATGCAAAAGGGCACCAATGGGTAGTAAAGGGCGAACATGTGAGTCTAATTGTGGGTAGAGATGATCTTAATGTTGTATATTAAAGAAATTTTGTAGTTGCCATTCAATGGTAAAGTATCATCTGAGCTTCCCGATTGGCTTTTATTGGAAGCATGTGCCACACATAGTGGTTAATACACTAATTAAGGGTTAAGGGCTTGGGGTCCTTACATTAGTGGTATCAGAGCAGTGGTTAGCTCTTTGGGGCTGTTAAGGGCCTATGAAGTTATTGATAGCACATATTTATGCATGATGGCATTAATGTTGTATGACACAACTAGTTGTTATGTGCTTTTATGATATGAAAAGTGGTGTTGCTAATCATTGTGATTGCAGGAATCGTGTAGCATGAGATGGGATGGCATTAATGGTGATGTCTGGCCCTTCATGTATTATGTGGAAAGGTGAGACGTACGGGCTTCGGACGGTAAAACGTGTTACACCTTTGATTATGTATATCGTGGGTAGTGAACCCTTACATGTGATGGTATATGTGAAATGATAGTGATATATTGTGATAATGGAATCAACTGTTGTGCTTGATTATTGTGATAGAATTGATGAATGTTCCGGTAGCCTTTATCTCCGAGCGAGGGAGGTACTTGCCGCTGTCATGACTGAGCGAAGTAACATGCCGCTGTCATTGTCGAAGCGAGGGGTCCTAACATTCCGCTGTTGTATTGGGACCGGAACAGTCACAATTCTAGTGATTAAAGTGGAATATTGTGATTATTGTGGAATATTGTGGTTATAACTGAAAAGTGATATTGATCATTATATTGTGAACTGTGGTATTAACCTGGATGCAGGTACATGGAGCTAGTGGGAGTTCCGGTAGTTGTTATATTCGAGCGAGGGAGGTACTTGCCGCTGTCATATGAAGCGATGGTAATATGATATTTGCCGCTGTCATGTCTAAGCGAGGTAACATGCCGCTGTCATTGTCGAAGCGAGGGATATCATATGATGCCGCTATATGTCGAAGCGAGGGGTCCTAAAATTCCGCTGCTATAACAGGACCGGAACAACCACAGTATCTATATTGATTGGCGATGGTTCATTCCGCCATATGTATTGATAGCGATGGTTCATGCCGCTATATCGATTGGCGATGGTTCATTCCGCCATATGTATTGATAGCGATGGTTCATGCCGCTATATTGATTGGCGATGGTTCATTCCGCCATATGTATTGATAGCGATGGTTCATTCCGCTATGTTGATTGGCGATGGTTCTTGCCGCCGGATATATATTGATAGCGATGTCTCATTCCGCTATTCTATTGGCGATGATTTATGCCGCATGTATATTGATAGCGATGCCTCATTCCGCTATATTGATTGGCGATGGTTCATGCCGCCAGATATATTGATAGCGATGTCTCATTCCGCTACATCTAGGGCGATGGTTCATGCCGCCAGATGTCTATAGCGAAGTTTTATGCCGCTGACTCTATGACGAGGGATTATGCCCCTGATTCTATAGCAATGGATTGTGCCGCTATGTGCTCAGCACAGGATTTTGCCGCCTTCGAGCGATGGGTGCTGACTACGCACTATTATCGAGCGACGGAGACAGGTATGCCGCTATGTTGATAGCGATGAGGTATGGCATATTACTGTTTATTTAGCACTATTGTGGATAGTATGTGTTGATTTACTATATATGCCATGCATTTGATGATGAGATTATAGATGTCGTGTATTGACAGGTAACGTCGTATGTTTGACAATGTTAATTGAATGTCATGTGTTGACATATGCCGTCACGGGATGACGATGACATAGTGGATGTTCTATGTAGACGTGTAGCGTCGTTTTGATGATTAATACATTTATGTTATGTATTTAGTTGTATAGTTGAGTGCCGATGGTGAGCACATGGTAGAGTCTGGGTCACTAGTTGACGAGACCTTTCATCGAGCAATGATACCCTTGGGTATGCTCGTTAATTTGGCTAGGGCCAAGTGATTGGTGGTAAGAGTAGTCATTGAGGAAACTACTCGCTTGTGTTGTGATGTAGGGTAGACATGGTTGCACCCACCCTGAGGGTGTGGGATAAGTCTTATCGGATATGTTGGGCGATGACCCATTACTCTAACGGTTTGTACGGTATGGCATACCGAGATGGAACATATGGTTTGTTGGTGGACCTGATATGAACCTATGGAGACAGCACTTTTCATATAATGGTCTCTTACCATATGGGCATCTTACCCTGTGGCGTCTTACCACATAATAACATCGTATGGTCTCTTACCATATGGGCATCTTACCCTTCTCATATACGTTATCATAAACATCATCATGATCATCATCATCGTAAACATCATCGTAAACATCATCATCATATATACTCATGCAATTAATGCAAGGTCATAGTTTAGGAATATGTTACCGTTTGATGCTCGTACGTTTCTTACGTACTTTCCTTGCTTGAGCATTACATGAACAAACGCATTAGTATATTCAATTAATAATTGAGACCATACCGAAGTATTCCACTGTCGGTTGTCTACCCAGTCTGTCCTCAGACAATACATCATATCTTTCTTTTCCCTGATTCTCTTCCAAAATCAGGTTCCTTGGCACGTAGCATATAGAGTGTTAGACATCGCTATTAATGCCATCCTATCGTGTTCCACACGATTCCTGCAACCACAATGGTTAGCAATACTACTTTTCATATCATTTAAGCACATAAACAATTAGTCATGTCGTATAACATTAATGTCATCATGCATAAATATGTGCTATCAATAACTTCCTAGGCCCTCAACAGCCCCAATGAGCAACCACTGCTCTGATACCACTAATGTAAGGACCCCTTATACTTAACCCTTGATTAGTGTATTAACCACTATGTGTGGTACATGCTTTCTATAAAAAGCCAATCGGGAAGCTCAGATGATACTTTACCATTGAATGTCAATTACAAAACTTCCTTTAATACTCAATGTTGTAAGATCATCATCCTAACAATAAAAGACTCATATGATTGCCCTTTACCAACCTCTTGGTGCCATTTTTCACATTGTGAACTTTTATAAAAATTTGGGCAGAGTCTCCCCATAAATAGAGCTATCCCAAAAAAAAAAGCACAGCATATAACATAATTCCCGGCCAGGGAACACATAATACTCATCAGAAAGCAGTAATACAAGTAAATTCCCAGCCAGGGAAGACACCACACATATGCCGACAAAAGTGGGTTTCAACACCCACAAATACACCAATGACTCTCTTATCATTTAGCAATTCTACCTCTAATTGCATGCAACATAGAATGAAAGAGAGAAAGGCTCATGCCTTTACATACAACCCATATACAAGTATAATCGTGCTCACATGCGAGCATCATGAACATGTATATAATCATCATGGGTATATAGGTACTCTATACGATACCGTGCTCCATCAAGCCCTGGTACCACGATCCTGGGAGTAGATCCAATCAACAGCTCGAGCTCATCTCCAAAGCCATCGATGTACCTGTTCACCTGCCCCAACAGAGACAGCCCCCAACGGGGTGAGCATACCAATTCCACAATTTCATAATCATAATGACATAATACATAATTTACAAAAAATGTAAATATTGTGGAACATATGTGACACTGCCTGGATGGTATCATCCTCATCCTAGCGTACCCCTGTAATAACCCTGTTCTCAAAACAGATAAATCATCAAATCCTGAATATGCAGTTAATCATCATATTGGTTAACCCTAACCAGTTTCGAATTAACAACATTTCATAACATCTTTCTTTATCTAGCAATTATCATAATTCTAGATATCATATTGAGACTTCCTTAACTTCCGATACTAGTTAATCACTTCTCTGATTAACTACGTCTCTGTTCCTATTCATTACCAATAGGGAATAAAATACAGATATCATAGATATCTAATCAACACCACATTTTCATTTCTTACTTCAAAGTAGCGTCATACTACTGGTGTTCGCTCCGTAGCGACCACACCCATCGTTTGCTCGCTTAATAGCGGCACCAAGCATTTCACCATGTGATTCAACATAACGTAACCAAGTCACGGTGCCATCATAGTAAAGCATTTCATGTATTTTAAATCATGCATCATACTTGTAAAACATCATTTAAGTTATGCTCGTACGCTAAACGTACCTTAAATCCTCGAAGTCCGAGCCAAACCTTGCTCGAGTTCCATGCCCCGAGGGATGATGTGCTAACACGATAAATAATTCACGATCATTTACGAACATGCAACCAATGCTCAAGCACACCCATAACCCTCAAAATATTGTCAACACACGACAATTAACCTTTAAAAGACCCGGGGCAGGGTACATGTAGGGAGGGGAACGAATGAGACAACAACGGAAATTGTTCAAGGATACCCTACAAATTTCGAACCCTTATCTCACAAATCGAACCCAAATTAAACATCATAATTCATCTAAAATATGAATTAATCAATTAATAGCAAGAATCATCACCCTTGCCAAAAACCCCCAAATTTTGGAATTTCAAAGCCCTAAATTCGAACTCAATACCTTAAATTCGGACGCAATTAAGCATCAACAATACATCTAAAACATGTAATGAATGACCCATAACAAGAATCGTCACAACCCTTCCAAAACCCCCAAAAACGAACCCACTTCATGCACCCATCCAAAAATCGAACCCAAGCCAACGAAAATCGAAATCATTCGAGCCAATAAATCACAATTTGGCAGGGAATCACATCACAAGCATGGAAAAAGGGGTTAGGAAGGTTACCCAAACGAAATCGGAAGAAAAATCGACCAAAATCGATAAACCCTAGAATTTGGGGATCGCCGCTTATCTGCAAAATTCGAACTCAAACCGCGATGAAACTTCGAATTGACGGAGGGGAAAGGAGCGTCTCGTCGAGACGAAGCCGGTGATAGGTCGCACGCGCCGAACGGCGGCCGGACGGCGGCGGGCGCGGCGTTTTCGTGCGCGGGGGTACTGTAGCAGCGGGTTTCGGGAATGGCGGGGAGAGAGAAAGAAAATTGGGCTGAAATGATATTTTCATAAAAATCTCGGGTTCAACTTGTATTTAGAGCAAAATACCCCGAAAAACTAATAGCCCCACAAATACATCGTGATTCCTTAAAAATCATCTGTTTTCAAAAACTCTCTCTCTAACTCCAAAACCCTCTACCGGTGCTCACACAGCACCCGAGATTCCGAGACACATTAAAAACCCAACTCTTAGGTTTTACACCGTAATGTGAATACAATCTCATCCTCGGGATCCAACGATCCCAACTACCCAAATAAACGAGCCCAGAAGGCCCAACATCGCGATTAAACTCCAAATCGCTACGTAAAACATCTTTAGGGGTTATTAACACTCCGGGATTAACATCTCCAATCCCAGGTCATCACAATATCCCCCACTAAAAGAATTTCGTCCTCGAAATTAGCACCGGTGTATCCCGTAACACCCGGGGTACACCACAATATGGAGCCATAACCTTGATTCTTGATCATAACAGAATCGTATTAATAAACGCGAGGATACTTACTTCTCATCAAACTCTGAAACAGGGCGACTTACCCAAAACCAATATATCACCCAAGAGGCAACGTACCTTGATGCGGGTCATCCCAAAAGTCAGTCCCTCATGACTGCAAAACAACCGATACTTACGACTGTAGATCGGACAATCATCCTTCGTTCTAATACAACCAGTAAGAACGTATCCTGAATGACACCTCAACCGTGGAAATGTTGACCTCGTGTCAACCCTGAAGTGGAATAGACTTCCAAATCCATCATAACGTCAAAAAGCGTCAGCGCAACCCACGCTAACAATCCAAAAGCAGTTAGTCAACTGAAACTGCGAGGATCCGAATCGCTCCCGATTCCATCGTGGATATCATTCAATGACATCTCTTATCATGACTCACGATGTCTAACATACATCGTTACGAGGGAAACACTAGTATCCCACGGTGTACACACACCAAACCTGGTTTCCACTTTCAAACCTCCTCTGTCGAAGGAGCAGTCGCATCATTGCAACTCAAATTGGGCAACTCACGGCCACAGATTCACACAAAAGATATCTCATAAGATGTCCACCTCTGGATATCCCAAGAACCACATCCCGGTCATAAACAAACAATCGAGACTCCTCAGAGTTTCAAACTTGAAAGGACATGCAATAAACCCATTGCATCCCAAATACATGGATTCCCAGATCGAATCAACGACGACTTGATGACTCTCTTGTTGGTACTACAACATCATGAGCTGTCACAGACAAGTTTCACCAAGATTAAACATAACGTATACACGTTTCAGTGAGGCATGCACAACCTCAACCTCGATGACATGGTGACTACTAGAGTCCACCACAATCCACATCGTATCACCTTACGATTTGCCACACTTGGTTCCTACGAGCAGTATAACGGCTCTAACAAGCCCCTCTTGGTGCTGCATACACACGGCAGACAAACTAGTCGCTGCCTTTCTAGGTTCACCTCAAACCTACCAATAAGATGGACGTTTCCGCACGACATACCATACTGTGGGAAGAAAATCAATAGAGTAGTGGGTCTTTACCCAACATTCCTCTAATGTCTATACACCCAGGACACTCCAATGTCCCTGTTTCATAGCCATGCATATAGTCATTAATTCTTGACATGAATGATTAAAATCATCATCTTATAATTATCACCATCTTATAACATCTTCATCATATGAGCATCATCATTTCATAAATATCATCATCTTATAACATCATCATTACATAAGCATCATCATCTTATAGCATCATCATCTTATACATCATCATCATATAAGCATCATCATCTTATAGCATCATCATCTTATACATCATCATCTTATACATCATCATCTTATAAGCATCATCATCTTATAGCATCATCATCTTATACATCATCATCTTATACATCATCATCATATAGGCATCATCATCTTATACATCATCATCATATAAACATCGTCATCTTATACATCATCATCATATAAGCATCGTCATCTTATACATCATCATCATATAAGTATAACGGTAAATGTACGAAATCATAGTTAAGTAAACATGCTGGGTATTCGTCAGCTTCTTTTTGTTGACCCTGATTCACATTCGTACATATGGGTATCATACCCCATCGTATGTCATCTTACCATATCATAACATCGTGTGACATCTTACCACGTGGGCGTCTTACCCAATCGTATGGCATCTTACAATATCATAACATCGTGTGGCATCTTACCACGTGATAACATTGTATGGCATTTTACCATATGGGCATCTTACCCCGTGGCGTCTTACCACGTAATAACATTGTATGGCATCTTACCATATGGGCATCTTACCCCGTGGCGTCTTACCACGTAATAACATTGTATGGCCTCTTACCTTATGGGCATCCTACCCTGTGGCGTCTTACCACATAATAACATTGTATGGTCTCTTACCATATGGGCATCCTACCCTGTGGCGTCTTACCACATAATAACATTGTATGGTCTCTTACCATATGGGCATCTTATCCTGTGGCGTCTTACCACATAATAACATCGTATGGTCTCTTACCATATGGGCATCTTACCCTGTGGTGTCTTACCACATAATAACATTGTATGGTCCCTTACCATATGGGCATCTTACCCTGTGGTGTCTTACCACATAATAACATTGTATGGTCCCTTACCATATGGGCATCTTACCCTGTGGCGTCTTACCACATAATAACATTGTATGGTCTCTTACCATATGGGCATCTTACCCTGTGGCGTCTTACCACATAATAACATTGCATGGTCTCTTACCATATGGGCATCTTACCCTGTGGTGTCTTACCACATAATAACATTGTATGGTCCCTTACCATATGGGCATCTTACCCTGTGGTGTCTTACCACATAATAACATCGTATGGTCTCTTACCATATGGGCATCTTACCCTGTGGTGTCTTACCACATAATAACATTGTATGGTCTCTTACCATATGGGCATCCTACCCTGTGGCGTCTTACCACATAATAACATCGTATGGTCTCTTACCATATGGGCATCCTACCCTGTGGCGTCTTACCACATAATAACATCGTATGGTCTCTTACCATATGGGCATCTTACCCTGTGGCGTCTTACCACATAATAACATCGTATGGTCTCTTACCATATGGGCATCTTACCCTGTGGCGTCTTACCACATAATAACATTGCATGGTCTCTTACCATATGGGCATCTTACCCTGTGGCGTCTTACCACATAATAACATTGCATGGTCTCTTACCATATGGGCATCTTACCCTGTGGCGTCTTACCACATAATAACATTGTATGGTCTCTTACCATATGGGCATCTTACCCTGTGGCGTCTTACCACATAATAACATTGCATGGTCTCTTACCATATGGGCATCTTACCCTGTGGCGTCTTACCACATAATAACATCGTATGGTCTCTTACCATATGGGCATCTTACCCTTCTCATATACGTTATCATAAACATCATCATGATCATCATCATCGTAAACATCATCGTAAACATCATCATCATATATACTCATGCAATTAATGCAAGGTCATAGTTTAGGAATATGTTACCGTTTGATGCTCGTACGTTTCTTACGTACTTTCCTTGCTTGAGCATTACATGAACAAACGCATTAGTATATTCAATTAATAATTGAGACCATACCGAAGTATTCCACTGTCGGTTGTCTACCCAGTCTGTCCTCAGACAATACATCATATCTTTCTTTTCCCTGATTCTCTTCCAAAATCAGGTTCCTTGGCACGTAGCATATAGAGTGTTAGACATCGCTATTAATGCCATCCTATCGTGTTCCACACGATTCCTGCAACCACAATGGTTAGCAATACTACTTTTCATATCATTTAAGCACATAAACAATTAGTCATGTCGTATAACATTAATGTCATCATGCATAAATATGTGCTATCAATAACTTCCTAGGCCCTCAACAGCCCCAATGAGCAACCACTGCTCTGATACCACTAATGTAAGGACCCCTTATACTTAACCCTTGATTAGTGTATTAACCACTATGTGTGGTACATGCTTTCTATAAAAAGCCAATCGGGAAGCTCAGATGATACTTTACCATTGAATGTCAATTACAAAACTTCCTTTAATACTCAATGTTGTAAGATCATCATCCTAACAATAAAAGACTCATATGATTGCCCTTTACCAACCTCTTGGTGCCATTTTTCACATTGTGAACTTTTATAAAAATTTGGGCAGAGTCTCCCCATAAATAGAGCTATCCCAAAAAAAAAAGCACAGCATATAACATAATTCCCGGCCAGGGAACACATAATACTCATCAGAAAGCAGTAATACAAGTAAATTCCCAGCCAGGGAAGACACCACACATATGCCGACAAAAGTGGGTTTCAACACCCACAAATACACCAATGACTCTCTTATCATTTAGCAATTCTACCTCTAATTGCATGCAACATAGAATGAAAGAGAGAAAGGCTCATGCCTTTACATACAACCCATATACAAGTATAATCGTGCTCACATGCGAGCATCATGAACATGTATATAATCATCATGGGTATATAGGTACTCTATACGATACCGTGCTCCATCAAGCCCTGGTACCACGATCCTGGGAGTAGATCCAATCAACAGCTCGAGCTCATCTCCAAAGCCATCGATGTACCTGTTCACCTGCCCCAACAGAGACAGCCCCCAACGGGGTGAGCATACCAATTCCACAATTTCATAATCATAATGACATAATACATAATTTACAAAAAATGTAAATATTGTGGAACATATGTGACACTGCCTGGATGGTATCATCCTCATCCTAGCGTACCCCTGTAATAACCCTGTTCTCAAAACAGATAAATCATCAAATCCTGAATATGCAGTTAATCATCATATTGGTTAACCCTAACCAGTTTCGAATTAACAACATTTCATAACATCTTTCTTTATCTAGCAATTATCATAATTCTAGATATCATATTGAGACTTCCTTAACTTCCGATACTAGTTAATCACTTCTCTGATTAACTACGTCTCTGTTCCTATTCATTACCAATAGGGAATAAAATACAGATATCATAGATATCTAATCAACACCACATTTTCATTTCTTACTTCAAAGTAGCGTCATACTACTGGTGTTCGCTCCGTAGCGACCACACCCATCGTTTGCTCGCTTAATAGCGGCACCAAGCATTTCACCATGTGATTCAACATAACGTAACCAAGTCACGGTGCCATCATAGTAAAGCATTTCATGTATTTTAAATCATGCATCATACTTGTAAAACATCATTTAAGTTATGCTCGTACGCTAAACGTACCTTAAATCCTCGAAGTCCGAGCCAAACCTTGCTCGAGTTCCATGCCCCGAGGGATGATGTGCTAACACGATAAATAATTCACGATCATTTACGAACATGCAACCAATGCTCAAGCACACCCATAACCCTCAAAATATTGTCAACACACGACAATTAACCTTTAAAAGACCCGGGGCAGGGTACATGTAGGGAGGGGAACGAATGAGACAACAACGGAAATTGTTCAAGGATACCCTACAAATTTCGAACCCTTATCTCACAAATCGAACCCAAATTAAACATCATAATTCATCTAAAATATGAATTAATCAATTAATAGCAAGAATCATCACCCTTGCCAAAAACCCCCAAATTTTGGAATTTCAAAGCCCTAAATTCGAACTCAATACCTTAAATTCGGACGCAATTAAGCATCAACAATACATCTAAAACATGTAATGAATGACCCATAACAAGAATCGTCACAACCCTTCCAAAACCCCCAAAAACGAACCCACTTCATGCACCCATCCAAAAATCGAACCCAAGCCAACGAAAATCGAAATCATTCGAGCCAATAAATCACAATTTGGCAGGGAATCACATCACAAGCATGGAAAAAGGGGTTAGGAAGGTTACCCAAACGAAATCGGAAGAAAAATCGACCAAAATCGATAAACCCTAGAATTTGGGGATCGCCGCTTATCTGCAAAATTCGAACTCAAACCGCGATGAAACTTCGAATTGACGGAGGGGAAAGGAGCGTCTCGTCGAGACGAAGCCGGTGATAGGTCGCACGCGCCGAACGGCGGCCGGACGGCGGCGGGCGCGGCGTTTTCGTGCGCGGGGGTACTGTAGCAGCGGGTTTCGGGAATGGCGGGGAGAGAGAAAGAAAATTGGGCTGAAATGATATTTTCATAAAAATCTCGGGTTCAACTTGTATTTAGAGCAAAATACCCCGAAAAACTAATAGCCCCACAAATACATCGTGATTCCTTAAAAATCATCTGTTTTCAAAAACTCTCTCTCTAACTCCAAAACCCTCTACCGGTGCTCACACAGCACCCGAGATTCCGAGACACATTAAAAACCCAACTCTTAGGTTTTACACCGTAATGTGAATACAATCTCATCCTCGGGATCCAACGATCCCAACTACCCAAATAAACGAGCCCAGAAGGCCCAACATCGCGATTAAACTCCAAATCGCTACGTAAAACATCTTTAGGGGTTATTAACACTCCGGGATTAACATCTCCAATCCCAGGTCATCACATATGTTTTGCCTCTTGGGTGATATGTTGGTTTTGGTATGTCGCTCTGTTTCAGAGTTTGTTGTGAGATAAGTATCCTCGCGGCTTTTAAGACGATTCTGATATGGTCAGGAATCGAGGATATGGCTTCATGTTGTTGTGTAGCCTAGGTGTTAAGTGATACACCGGTGCTAATTTCGAGGACGAAATTCTTTTAGTGGGGGATATTGTGATGACCTGAGATTAGGGATGTTAATCCCGGAGTGTTAATAACCTCTAAAGTTGTTTTGCGTGGCGATTTGGAGTTTAATCGAGGTGTCGGGCCTTCTGGGCTCATTTATTTGGGCAGTTGGGATCGTTGGATCCCGAGGTTGAGATCGTATTCTCATTTCGGTGAAAACCTGTGAGTTGGGTTTTAGTGTGACTCAGAATCTCGGGTGCTGTGTGTGGGCACCGGTAGGGGGTTTTTGAGTTAGAGAGAGAGTTTTTGAAAACAGATGATTTTTAATGAATCATGATGTATTTGTGGAGATATTAGTATTTCGGGTTATTTTTGCTATAAATACCATTTGAACCCGAAATTTTAATTAGAAAATCATTTCAGCCATTTCCCTCCTCTCTCTCCCGCAGCCGCGCCCCATTCCCGTTTTTCCCCCAGCCCCCGCCGCTTCAGACGCTTCGCCCGCCGCCGTTCGGCGCGTGCGACCCGCCGCCGGCTTCGTCTCGACGAGGCGCAGCTATCCCCTCCATCAATTCGAAGTTTCGTCGCGTGTGGAAGTCGGATTTCGCTGGAATGCGCCGATCCCCAATTTCTAGGGTTCTTCGATTTTCGTCCGATTTCTTCCGATTTTCGTTTGGGTAACCTTCCTAACCCCTTTTCCATGCTTGTGATGTGATTCCCTGCCTAATTGTGATTTATTGGCTCGAATTTATTTCGAATTTCGTTGGCTTTGGTTCGAATTTTTGGATGTGTGGGTGAAGTGGGTTCGAAAATTGTGATCTTTGGCAGGGGTGTGGTGAATCTTGTTAGTGATTGATTATTACATGTTTTAGTTGTATAAGGATGATTATTGTGTTCGAATTTTAGGGGTTTGAATTCGAAAATTTGGGGCTTTGGCATGTGGGGCGATTATTCTTGTTGTTGATTGAGTAATTCATATTTTAGATGAATTATGGTGTTTAATTGGGTTCAATTTGTGTTGTGAAGATTCGAAAATTTGTGGGGTGTTCTTGAGCAATTTTCGATAATGGTTTATTGTCGTGTGTTGACAATATTTTTGAGGGTTATGGGTGTGCTTGAGCATGAGTTGCATGTTTGTAATTAATTGTGAATTAATTTACCGTGTTAGCACATCGTTCCTCGGAGCATGGAACTCGAGCAAGGTTTGGCTCGGACTTCGGAGATTTAAGGTACGTGTGACGTACGAGCATTACTATATGTGATAGCAATTGTGAAATGCATAATGTGTTGTATTGCATTAGATGGTTGTGGGTATGGCTATATATATATATATATATATATATATATATGTGTGTGTCGATATGACTATGGAACGACCTAGTCTTGATATCGCTGCCACAAGTGTACGTAATACTAGAGTAGTATGACCTTATAAGAGGTATGGGGTACTGGGTTTATTTGACTATTGTAAGACATGTGAGATGTCTAAGTATAAATGAGAATTTGTAAAATAAAGGGTAGGGCATTTGAGATGCCTGAGAATGATCGTGGGATCATGTATTCATTGAAAGACATGTGAGATGTCTTCGTTAGGAGACATGTGAGATGTCTAAGTGAAATAGAGAATTTGTGAAATAAATGCTAGGCATTTGAGCTATCTGTGATTGGTAGCAAAGTTAAAAATCAGTGTTAGATATCGAGATATCTATGTTTGCATGTATAATGAATTTGGAATCATTAATTATTGATACTTGAGAATCAGGCATGCTATGAGTTAAATCAATGTGTTGATTTACTGATTTATGAGATTTGATGAGTTTGATGATTGTGAGAACAGGGACAGTACACGGAATCCCGGATGAGGATGTTGCCATCCAGGGAGTATCATTTAAATTCATTAATATTTACTTGTGTTGTAAATTATGAATTTCATTATTGTGATTATGAGATTTTGTGTATTGGTATGCTCACCCCGTTGGGGGCTGTCTCTGTTGGGGCAGGTGAACAGGTGCATCGATGGCTGTGGAGCTGAGCTCGAGCTGTTGATTGGATGTACTCACAGGATCGTGGTACCAGGGCTTGATGGAGCACGGTATCGTATAGAGTACTTGTATACACCCAAGATTTATATACACATTTATGATGCTCGCATGTGAGCACGAATATTCTTGTATATGGGTTGTATATAAAGGCATGAGCCTTTCTCTCTTTCATTATGTGTTGCATGCAATTGTGGTAGAATTGCTAATGATATGAGAGTCGTTAGTGTATTATGTGGGTATTGAGACCCATTCATGTTGTCATATGTGTGGTGTCTTCCCTGGCTGGGAATTTACTTTGTGTTCTATATTCTGTTGAGTATTGTGTATTCCCTGGCCGGGAATTATATTATGTGATGTGCTTGTGTTTTGGGATAGCTCAATTTATGGGGAGACTCTGCCCAAATTTTTATAAAAATCCACAATGCAAAAGGGCACCAATGGGTAGTAAAGGGCGAACATGTGAGTCTAATTGTGGGTAGAGATGATCTTAATGTTGTATATTAAAGAAATTTTGTAGTTGCCATTCAATGGTAAAGTATCATCTGAGCTTCCCGATTGGCTTTTATTGGAAGCATGTGCCACACATAGTGGTTAATACACTAATTAAGGGTTAAGGGCTTGGGGTCCTTACATTAGTGGTATCAGAGCAGTGGTTAGCTCTTTGGGGCTGTTAAGGGCCTATGAAGTTATTGATAGCACATATTTATGCATGATGGCATAAATGTTGTATGACACAACTAGTTGTTATGTGCTTTTATGATATGAAAAGTGGTGTTGCTAATCATTGTGATTGCAGGAATCGTGTAGCATGAGATGGGATGGCATTAATGGTGATGTCTGGCCCTTCATGTATTATGTGGAAAGGTGAGACGTACGGGCTTCGGACGGTAAAACGTGTTACACCTTTGATTATGTATATCGTGGGTAGTGAACCCTTACATGTGATGGTATATGTGAAATGATAGTGATATATTGTGATAATGGAATCAACTGTTGTGCTTGATTATTGTGATAGAATTGATGAATGTTCCGGTAGCCTTTATCTCCGAGCGAGGGAGGTACTTGCCGCTGTCATGACTGAGCGAAGTAACATGCCGCTGTCATTGTCGAAGCGAGGGGTCCTAACATTCCGCTGTTGTATTGGGACCGGAACAGTCACAATTCTAGTGATTAAAGTGGAATATTGTGATTATTGTGGAATATTGTGGTTATAACTGAAAAGTGATATTGATCATTATATTGTGAACTGTGGTATTAACCTGGATGCAGGTACATGGAGCTAGTGGGAGTTCCGGTAGTTGTTATATTCGAGCGAGGGAGGTACTTGCCGCTGTCATATGAAGCGATGGTAATATGATATTTGCCGCTGTCATGTCTAAGCGAGGTAACATGCCGCTGTCATTGTCGAAGCGAGGGATATCATATGATGCCGCTATATGTCGAAGCGAGGGGTCCTAAAATTCCGCTGCTATAACAGGACCGGAACAACCACAGTATCTATATTGATTGGCGATGGTTCATTCCGCCATATGTATTGATAGCGATGGTTCATGCCGCTATATCGATTGGCGATGGTTCATTCCGCCATATGTATTGATAGCGATGGTTCATGCCGCTATATTGATTGGCGATGGTTCATTCCGCCATATGTATTGATAGCGATGGTTCATTCCGCTATGTTGATTGGCGATGGTTCTTGCCGTCGGATATATATTGATAGCGATGTCTCATTCCGCTATTCTATTGGCGATGATTTATGCCGCATGTATATTGATAGCGATGCCTCATTCCGCTATATTGATTGGCGATGGTTCATGCCGCCAGATATATTGATAGCGATGTCTCATTCCGCTACATCTAGGGCGATGGTTCATGCCGCCAGATGTCTATAGCGAAGTTTTATGCCGCTGACTCTATGACGAGGGATTATGCCCCTGATTCTATAGCAATGGATTGTGCCGCTATGTGCTCAGCACAGGATTTTGCCGCCTTCGAGCGATGGGTGCTGACTACGCACTATTATCGAGCGACGGAGACAGGTATGCCGCTATGTTGATAGCGATGAGGTATGGCATATTACTGTTTATTTAGCACTATTGTGGATAGTATGTGTTGATTTGCTATATATGCCATGCATTTGATGATCAGATTATAGATGTCGTGTATTGACAGGTAACGTCGTATGTTTGACAATGTTAATTGAATGTCATGTGTTGACATATGCCGTCACGGGATGACGATGACATAGTGGATGTTCTATGTAGACGTGTAGCGTCGTTTTGATGATTAATACATTTATGTTATGTATTTAGTTGTATAGTTGAGTGCCGATGGTGAGCACATGGTAGAGTCTGGGTCACTAGTTGACGAGACCTTTCGTCGAGCAATGATACCCTTGGGTATGCTCGTTAATTTGGCTAGGGCCAAGTGATTGGTGGTAAGAGTAGTCATTGAGGAAACTACTCGCTTGTGTTGTGATGTAGGGTAGACATGGTTGCACCCACCCTGAGGGTGTGGGATAAGTCTTATCGGATATGTTGGGCGATGACCCATTACTCTAACGGTTTGTACGGTATGGCATACCGAGATGGAACATATGGTTTGTTGGTGGACCTGATATGAACCTATGGAGACAGCACTTTGCTAGCCAGATATCGTAGTGATGATATAGTGTGCTTGTTGGGGCCATGATACTGCTCGTTGGAATCAGGTTTGGCAAATCGTAAAGTGATACGATGTGGATTATGGTGGGCTTTAGTAGTCACCACGTCATTTGAGGTTGAGGTTGTGCATGCCTCACTGAAACGTGTATACGTTTATGTTAAATCTTGGTGAGACTTGTTTGGGACAGCTCATGAGGTTGGAGTACCAATAAGAGAGTCATCAAGTCGTTGTTGACTCGATCTGAGGGAATCCGTGTATTTGGGATACAACGGGTGTTATTTTATCCAGTTTTTCCGAACGGTGGTTCGAGACTAGTGGATCTCGAGTTCGATAGCACTTCCCTTGTGGGGAAGGAGGTAGTATTATACCTATATGGGAATCTTTGAAGGATTCGGTAAGTTGGTACGTGTGGTGTTGATTTTGGGAATCATGCCGTGTTGTTGATCGTCGATTATCATTCTCCACTGCAATGGAATGACTCAGTATTAACAGTTGTGTTTAGGGGCTTAGGGGTATGTTGTAGATACCCGAGCCAAGTGCATTGAGTGTGCATGTGATGTCAGTGCTTAGGCAGGTATACCGGTGAGTATACGGATGCTAGTTTTTGATCCCCTTTTTGTCAAGCATAGAGTATGCTATTTTGGATGGCTAAATCTCTGATGAGAGATATTGAACACCTTGAGATTGGGAATCTCCATGGCACTATAATAATGAGAAACAATTGTGAAGTTAGTTGACACCCTTTGAGGAGGGATTATCTTGTGTGGGTTGAGGTGTTTCATTGTTGGTGTTTTCCTTCGAGTCCTGCGATAGCCTTCCCAAGTTTGGATTGTTAAATCCTAGGATTATCAAGGGATGGCAGGAATTCGGATTTATTGGGTGTCGCTGTCGACACAAGCGTTGAGGATGCAATGGGTTTATTGCATGTCCTTTCAGAATTTGAGCTCTGTGGAGTCTCGATGGTTTATTTATGATCAGGATGTGAACCTTGGAATATCCGGAGGTGGACATCTTGTGAGATGTCTTTTGTGTGAACCTGTGGCCGTGAGTTGCCCAAATTGAGTTGCAATGATGCGACTGCTCCTTCGATGGAAAAGGTTTGGAAGTGGAGACCAGGTTTGGTATGTGTACATCGTGGTAACTAATGTTTCCCTCGTAACGATGTGTGTTAGACATCGTGAGTCATGATAAAGATATCATTGGATGATATCTACGATGGAATCGGGAGTGATTCGAATCCTTGCAGTTTCAGTCGACTAACTGCTTTTGGACTGTTAGCGTTGAGTTGTGCTGACGCTCTTTGACGTTATGATGGATTTGGAAGTCTATTCCACTCCAGAGTTCGATACGAAGTCAACGTTCTCACGGTTGAGGTGTCATTCATGATGCGTTCTTACTAGTGGTATTAGAACGAAGGATGACTGTCCGATCTACGGTCGTAAGTATTGGTTGTTTTGCAGTCATGAGGGACTGACTTTTGGGATAAACCGCATCGAGGTATGTTTTGCCTCTTGGGTGATATGTTGGTTTTGGTATGTCGCTCTGTTTCAGAGTTTGTTGTGAGATAAGTATCCTCGCGGCTTTTAAGACGATTCTGATATGGTCAGGAATCGAGGATATGGCTTCATGTTGTTGTGTAGCCTAGGTGTTAAGTGATACACCGGTGCTAATTTTGAGGACGAAATTCTTTTAGTGGGGGATATTGTGATGACCTGAGATTAGGGATGTTAATCCCGGAGTGTTAATAACCTCTAAAGTTGTTTTGCGTGGCGATTTGGAGTTTAATCGAGGTGTCGGGCCTTCTGGGCTCATTTATTTGGGCAGTTGGGATCGTTGGATCCCGAGGTTGAGATCGTATTCTCATTTCGGTGAAAACCTGTGAGTTGGGTTTTAGTGTGACTCAGAATCTCGGGTGCTGTGTGTGGGCACCGGTAGGGGGTTTTTGAGTTAGAGAGAGAGTTTTTGAAAACAGATGATTTTTAATGAATCATGATGTATTTGTGGAGATATTAGTATTTCGGGTTATTTTTGCTATAAATACCATTTGAACCCGAAATTTTAATTAGAAAATCATTTCAGCCCTTTCCCTCCTCTCTCTCCCGCAGCCGCGCCCCATTCCCGTTTTTCCCCCAGCCCCCGCCGCTTCAGACGCTTCGCCCGCCGCCGTCCGGCCGCCGTTCGGCGCGTGCGACCCGCCGCCGGCTTCGTCTCGACGAGGCGCAGCTATCCCCTCCATCAATTCGAAGTTTCGTCGCGTGTGGAATTCGGATTTCGCTGGAATGCGCCGATCCCCAATTTCTAGGGTTCTTCGATTTTCGTCCGATTTCTTCCGATTTTCGTTTGGGTAACCTTCCTAACCCCTTTTCCATGCTTGTGATGTGATTCCCTGCCTAATTGTGATTTATTGGCTCGAATTTATTTCGAATTTCGTTGGCTTTGGTTCGAATTTTTGGATGTGTGGGTGAAGTGGGTTCGAAAATTGTGATCTTTGGCAGGGGTGTGGTGAATCTTGTTAGTGATTGATTATTACATGTTTTAGTTGTATAAGGATGATTATTGTGTTCGAATTTTAGGGGTTTGAATTCGAAAATTTGGGGCTTTGGCATGTGGGACGATTATTCTTGTTGTTGATTGAGTAATTCATATTTTAGATGAATTATGGTGTTTAATTGGGTTCAATTTGTGTTGTGAAGATTCGAAAATTTGTGGGGTGTTCTTGAGCAATTTTCGATAATGGTTTATTGTCGTGTGTTGACAATATTTTTGAGGGTTATGGGTGTGCTTGAGCATGAGTTGCATGTTCGTAATTAATTGTGAATTAATTTACCGTGTTAGCACATCGTTCCTCGGAGCATGGAACTCGAGCAAGGTTTGGCTCGGACTTCGGAGATTTAAGGTACGTGTGACGTACGAGCATTACTATATGTGATAGCAATTGTGAAATGCATAATGTGTTGTATTGCATTAGATGGTTGTGGGTATGGCTATATATATATATATATATGTGTGTCGATATGACTATGGAACGACCTAGTCTTGATATCGCTGCCACAAGTGTACGTAATACTAGAGTAGTATGACCTTATAAGAGGTATGGGGTACTGGGTTTATTTGACTATTGTAAGACATGTGAGATGTCTAAGTATAAATGAGAATTTGTAAAATAAAGGGTAGGGCATTTGAGATGCCTGAGAATGATCGTGGGATCATGTATTCATTGAAAGACATGTGAGATGTCTTCGTTAGGAGACATGTGAGATGTCTAAGTGAAATAGAGAATTTGTGAAATAAATGCTAGGCATTTGAGCTATCTGTGATTGGTAGCAAAGTTAAAAATCAGTGTTAGATATCGAGATATCTATGTTTGCATGTATAATGAATTTGGAATCATTAATTATTGATACTTGAGAATCAGGCATGCTATGAGTTAAATCAATGTGTTGATTTACTGATTTATGAGATTTGATGAGTTTGATGATTGTGAGAACAGGGACAGTACACGGAATCCCGGATGAGGATGTTGCCATCCAGGGAGTATCATTTAAATTCATTAATATTTACTTGTGTTGTAAATTATGAATTTCATTATTGTGATTATGAGATTTTGTGTATTGGTATGCTCACCCCGTTGGGGGCTGTCTCTGTTGGGGCAGGTGAACAGGTGCATCGATGGCTGTGGAGCTGAGCTCGAGCTGTTGATTGGATGTACTCACAGGATCGTGGTACCAGGGCTTGATGGAGCACGGTATCGTATAGAGTACTTGTATACACCCAAGATTTATATACACATTTATGATGCTCGCATGTGAGCACGAATATTCTTGTATATGGGTTGTATATAAAGGCATGAGCCTTTCTCTCTTTCATTATGTGTTGCATGCAATTGTGGTAGAATTGCTAATGATATGAGAGTCGTTAGTGTATTATGTGGGTATTGAGACCCATTCATGTTGTCATATGTGTGGTGTCTTCCCTGGCTGGGAATTTACTTTGTGTTCTATATTCTGTTGAGTATTGTGTATTCCCTGGCCGGGAATTATATTATGTGATGTGCTTGTGTTTTGGGATAGCTCAATTTATGGGGAGACTCTGCCCAAATTTTTATAAAAACCCACAATGCAAAAGGGCACCAAGGGGTAGTAAAGGGCGAACATGTGAGTCTAATTGTGGGTAGAGATGATCTTAATGTTGTATATTAAAGGAATTTTGTAGTTGCCATTCAATGGTAAAGTATCATCTGAGCTTCCCGATTGGCTTTTATTGGAAGCATGTGCCACACATAGTGGTTAATACACTAATTAAGGGTTAAGGGCTTGGGGTCCTTACAAAAGGCATACAACTGAATACGTATACTCAACACATTGATCATCGTAACGATGATGCATGTCTAATAAGACATCTCCTACACCATCGTCATCGTCATCCCGTGACGATACATGCCCACTCATGGCATCTAAGGCATCGTCAACTAGTGACGATACATGTCAACAATGACATCTAAACAACCTAGTCAACTCGTGACGGTCCATGTACATCAACGTATGCCATCCACCATTATGCTAATGAAATAGCAATATCCCATACCTCATCGCTAACAAGATAGCGGCATACCTGTCTCCATCGCTCGATAATAGTGCGTAATCAGCACTCATCGCTCGAAGGCGGCATAATCCTGTGCTGAGTACATAATGGCACAATCCATCGCTATAGAATCGATTACATGATACCTCGTCATATAATAAGTGGCATGAAATCTCGCTATACACCTGAGCATGAATCATCGTCCACATAATAGCGAAACGAAGCATCGCTATCAACATATCTGGCGGCACGAATCATCGCCAATCCTCATAGAAGAATGAGTCATCATCATTGACACAGCGAAATGAACCATCGCTATCATCCGTGTCATCATAAAGAAATGAATCATCATCCTCGACACAGCGGAATACATCACCGCTATCATCCGTGTCCGGCGGTATAAACCATCGCCAATCATCATAGAAAATGTACAAAAATAAAGAAATGCGTGAATCTTCCTTGTTAAACACATTAACCCACTTTTATTGTCACTGTTTCAAATATTCATGCACGAAATCATTAGTCCTAATGTAATTGATTAACATCATAGCATCATAACGTCTTATGGCATCTTAGCACATAATAATATTGTATGGCCTCTTACCATATGGGCATCTTACCCCGTGGCATCTTACCACATAATAACATCGTATGGCCTCTTACCATATGGGCATCTTACCCCGTGGCATCTTACCACATAATAACATCGTATACAACATCATATGAATGCAAACATAAATGCATAAATCATAAATACAACCACAACTCATAAATAATCAACATATGAAATTATGGTTCCTTCTTACTTTTCCACGTAAGCGGAATTCTTCCTCGCTTCTTATGGAATCCACGTAAGCGGAATTCTTGCTTCTTATGGAAATCCACGTAAGCGGAATTCTTCCTCGTTTCTTATGGAATCCACGTAAGCGGAATTCTTGCTTCTTATGGAATTGAGTCATTTATCATTAGTGTATTTCAATGCTTCTTACTTCTCCACGTAAGCGGAATTCTTCCTCGCTTCTTATGGAGTCCACGTAAGTGGAATTCTTCCTTGCTTCTTATGGATTTTAGCGTAAGCATTAAAATCCTCACTCGGATAACCTTGACTCGTGAAATACACCTCTTATATTTCACAACATACATATGCAAAACGATGCGTATCAACATGTATCATATCATAATGCACTATTTTATGCATACCTTGATTTACCTTGTGTTAAATAACTAAACACATAATATATGTTACCGTTGGGATGCCCGTACATATGTATAATCATCATCCCTTTTCGTACTCCATATTTCCTGTAACCTGCAACCATTATGGTTAGCAACAATAGTCATATACGCTATGCATCAACCATGCAATACATATACGCAACCACTTGCATGTCAATACGTATACCAAGACATGTTACCTCGGAAATATCCCTTTTTCTGATTTTCTTAAAATCAAATTCCTTGGCACATAACATACGGAGTGCCAGACATTACCATTAATGACATCCTATCGCGTTTCACACGATTCCTGCAACCACAATGGTTAGCAATACCATTTTTCATATCATAAAAGCACATAAACAATTAGTTCTGTCGTACAACATTAATGTCATCATGCATATATATGTGCTATCAATAACTTCCTAGGCCCTTAACAGCCCCAATGAGCAACCACTGCTCTGATACCACTAAATGTAAGGACCCCAAGCCCTTAACCCTTGATTAGTGTATTAATCAATATGTGTGGTACATGCTTTCAATAAAAATCGATCGGGAAACTCAGATGATACTTTATCATTGAATGGCAAATACAAAATTTTCTTTAATACACAATGTTATAAGATCATCATCCTAACAACAAATAGACTCATAAAGTTCGCCCATTACCATCCCCTTTACACCACTTTTTACATTGTGGAATTTTATAAAAATTTGGGCAGAGTCTCCCCGTAAATTGGGCTATCCCGAAACAAAAGCACATCACATAATATAATTCCCGGCCAGGGAATACACAATACTCAACAGAATACAGAACACAGAACACGGAGTAAATTCCCAGCCAGGGAAGACACCACACAGTAAGACAACTAAAGTGGGTTTCAACACCCACATAATACACCAATGACTCTCGTATCATTAGCAATTCTACCCTTAATTGCATGCATATGGTATGAAAGAGAGGAAGGCTCATGCCTTTATATACACAACCCTTATACAAGTGTAATCGTGCTCACATGCGAGCATCATGAATGTGTATATAATCCTCAGGTGTATATAAGTACACTATACGATACCGTGCTCCATCAAGCCCTGGTACCACGATCCTAGGAGTACTTCCAATCAACAGCTCGAGCTCAGCTCCAAAACCATTGATGTACCTGTTCACCTGTCCCAACAGAGACAGCCCCCAACGGGGTGAGCATACCAATACACAAAATCCCATAATCACAATAATGAAATTCATAATTTACAACAAAAGTAAATACTAATGAATTTTAAATGATACTCCCTGGATGGCAACGTCCTCATCCAGGATTCCGTGTACTGTCCCTGTTCTCACAATCATCAAACTCATCAAATCTCAAAAATCAGTAAATCAACACATTGATTTAACTCATCGCATGCCTGATTCTCAAATATCAATAATTATTGATTCCAAATTCATTATACATACAAATATAGATATCTCAATATCTAATACTGGTTTTCAACTTTGCTACCAATCACAGATAGCTCAAATGCCTAGCATATATTTTACCCATTTTCCATTATACTTAGACATCTCAAATGTCTTATAATGAATACATGATCCCAAGATCATTCTCAGGCATCTCAATGCCCTACAATGGTCATATACATTCGGTACCCCATATATCTTATGAGAGTTATACTGCTCTAGCGTCACGCACGCTCGTGGCGGCGATATCAAGATTAGGTCGCTCCATAGCTTCTCAACACATATATATAACCTCATGCACAATTATTCAATGCAATCAAAATACATTATGCATTTCACAAATGCTCTAATATATAGTAATGCTCGTACGTCGCACGTACCTTAAATCTCCGAAGTGCGAGCCAAACCTCGCTCGAGTTCCAAGCCCCGAGGAACGATGTGCTAACACAATAAATAATTCACAATTATTTACGAACATGCAACCCATGCTCAAGCACACCCATAATCCTCATACAGAAAATTATTGTCAACACACGACAATTTACCATTTAAAAGACCCGGGGTAGAGCACATGCAGGGAGGGAAATCGAATGAGACATCTACGAAAATTGCTCAAGAACTCCCCATAAATTTTCGAACCCTCACAACACAAATCAAACCCAAATAAGCACCATAATTCATCTAAAACATGAATTAATCAATCAACAACATGAATAATCGCCCCTCCTGCCAAAACCCCAATTTTCGAACCCAAACCCTCATGCATACAGGGCAAAATTCGAACCATAAGCATCACCAAAGAGACTCAAAAGCTGAACCATGTGAAGCATAAGAATCTATCCAAAAATCAGCAAGATTTTCGAAAAAACCCAACACAATTTCGAACCAATTGGCAACAAATTTTTTGAACCACAAGGTATGAAATTTTCGACCCAAATAATAGCACAATACGCCCCAAAAACGCCTGAAGAAAAGCCCCAAAAACATACCAAAAATTGAGACCCAAATCGGACAAATTCGGACTTTCGAACCCTTGCGCTTTTCTGGCAAATCCGAACGCGATTCTCGATGAAACTTCAAATTGTTGGTATGGAGAGGTGCACCTGGAAGAGACGAAGCCGATGGTGGGTCGGACGCGCCGAACGACGGCCGGACGGCGGCGGGCGCGGCGCTTTTACGCGCGGGGGTTGGGGCAGATGGGAAATGGGCGCGGGGAGAGAGAGAGAGTGGCGGGGAAGGTGAGGAAAAATGGTTCCAATAATTAAAATCTCGGGTTCAACTGGTATTTATAGCAAAAATACCCCGAAATACTAATAGCCCCACAAATACATCATGATTCATTAAAAATCATCTGTTTTCAAAAACTCTCTCTCTAACTCCAAAACCCCCTACCGGTGCCAACACAAAGCACCCTAGATCCTGAGTCACACTAAAAACCCAACTCTTAGGTTTTTCACCCAAATGAGAATACAATCTCAACCTCGGGATCCAACGATCCCAACTACCCAAATAAACGAGCCTAGAAGGCCCAACACCCCGATTAAACTCCAATTGCCACGTAAAACAACTTTAGGGGTTATTAACACTCCGGGATTAACATCTATAATCCCTAGTCATCACAAATTTATTTCTAGAAAAACCAGTGGAAGAAAAATAGAACTTAGTGAAGTTCAACCACAAGAAAACACTGAACCTGAGATTGAGATGGAAACAGAGCAGGCACCGCAAGCTGTTGTGGAAGAAGTTCCTGCTCAAGAGACACAAGCCCAGCGTAGGTCTGTAAGAGAACATCGGGAGCCACAGAGATATGGATTTCTTGTGACTCAACAAGGTGACTTACTACTTATTGATGAGGATGAGCCGTCATCTTATCAACAAGCTATAATGGGCACTGATTCTGAGAAATGGCAAGAGGCCATGAAATCTGAGATGGAATCCATGTATGCAAACCAAGTATGGACTTTGGTTGATCCACCTGAAGGGGTACGACCCATAGGGTGCAAATGGATTTTCAAGAAAAAGACCGATATGGATGGTAATGTACAAACCTATAAAGGTCGGCTGGTTGCAAAAGGATTCAAACAAATTCATGGTATTGACTATGATGAAACCTTTTCACCAGTGGCCATGGTTAAATCCATAAGGATCTTACTTGCAATAGCTGCATTTCATGATTATGAAATCTGGCAGATGGATGTCAAAACAGCTTTCCTTAATGGAAATCTGCTCGAGGATGTGTACATGACACAGCCCGAGGGTTTTGTCGATCCAAAGGATGCTGGAAAGATATACAAGCTACAACGACCCATTTATGGATTGAAGCAAGCTTCTCGGAGTTGGAATCTTCGTTTTGATGATGCAATCAAAGAGTTTGGTTTTATCAAAAACGTAGATGAACCTTGTGTCTACAAGAAGGTCAGTGGGAGCATAATCATTTTCCTAGTGTTGTATGTAGATGACATACCTCTCATTGGGAATGATATCCCTGCCTTACAATCTGTAAAGATTTGGCTAGGGAATTGCTTTTCGATGAAAGACTTGGGAGAAGCCACCTATGTATTAGGAATCAAGATCTATAGAAATAGAGCAAGAAGGCTTCTCGGCCTAAGTCAAAGTACATACATAGACAAAGTGCTTAAAAGGTTTAGCATGCAAGAATCAAAGAAATGATTCGTGCCTATGACACATGGTATATATCTCTCGAAGGAACTGTAAGGACCCCAAATACTTAACCCTTGATTAGTGTATTAATCATTATGTGTGGCACATGCTTTCCATAAAATCATTCGGGAACTCAGATGATACTTTACCATTGAATGGCAATTACAAAGTTTTCTTCAACATACAATGTTATAAGTTCATCATCCTAACAACAAGAGACTCATAGAGTTCGCCCTTCACACCACTTTTTACATTGTGGACTTTTATAAAATTTGGGCAGAGTCTCACCATAAATAGAGCTATCCCGAAATAAAAGTACAACACATAACATAATTCCCGGCCAGGGAACACATAATACTCATCAGAAAGCAGTAATACAAGTAAATTCCCAGCCAGGGAAGACATCACACATATGACGACAAAAGTGGGTTTCAACACCCACATAATACACCAATGACTCTCATATCATTCTAGCAATTTGACCTCTAATTGCATGCAACCTCAAATGAAAGAGAGAAAGGCTCATGCCTTTATATACAACCCATATACAAGTACCATCGTGCTCACATGCGAGCATCATAATCATGTGTATAACCATCATGGGTGTATATATATATAGGTACTCTATACGATACCGTGCTCCACCAAGCCCTGGTACCACGATCCTGGGAGTACATCCAATCAGCAGCTCGAGCTCATCTCCAAAGCCATCGATGTACCTGTCCACCTGTCCCAACAGAGACAGCCCCCAACGGGGTGAGCATACCAATTCCACAATTCATAATCATAAAGACATAATACATAATTTACAAAAATGTAAATATTGTGGAACATATGTGACACTTCCTGGATGGTATCATCCTCATCCTAGCGTACCCCTGTAATGACCCTGTTCTCAAAATAGATAAATCATCAAATCTTGAATATGCAGTTAATCATCATATTGGTTAACCCTAACCAGTTTCGAATTAACAACATTTCATAACATCTTTCTTTATCTAGCAATTATCATAATTCTAGATATCATATTGAGACTTCCTTAACTTCCGATACTAGTTAATCACTTCTCTGATTAACTACGTCTATGTTCCTATTCATTACCAATAGGGAATAAAATACAGATATCCTAGATATCTAATCAACACCACATTTTCATTTCTTACTTCAAAGTAGCGTCATACTACTGGTGTTCGCTCCGTAGCGACCACACCCATCATTTGCTCGCTTCATAGCGGCACCAAGTATTTCACCATGTAATTCAACATAACGTAACCAAGTCGCGGTGCCATCATAGTAAAACATTTCATGTATTTTAAATCATGCATCATACTTGTAAAACATCATTTAAGCTATGCTCGTACGCTAAACGTACCTTAAATCCTCGAAGTCCGAGCCAAACCTTGCTCGAGTTCCATGCCCTGAGGAACGATGTGCTAACACGATAAATAATTCACAATTATTTACGAACATGCAACCCATGCTCAAGCACATCCATAACCCTCAAAATATTGTCGACACACGACAATTAAACATCTAAAAGACCCGGGGCAGGGTACATGCAGGGAGGGAAAACGAATGCAACATATCGAAAAATTGCTCAAGAACACCTTCAATAATTCAAACCCTAGCATCACGATTCGAACCCAACCAACCATCATAAATCATCTAAAACATGTAATAACAATCTCTTTACATGAATCATCAACCCATAGCCAAAACCCCCAAAATCGAAATCAAACCCTCACCAAAATAGGGCAATTTCGAACCATACATCTCAATTTGATCCCAATTAAGCATCATAATTCATTTAAACATGAATTAATCGAATAACAACAAGAATCATCATCCTCATACCAAAAACCCAAATTTTCGAACCCTAATTCACAAAATCAGCGTTCAAATTCGAATCCATAAGCAACAAATTTTCGACCCATGAAAGTATGAAATCATCGATTCAAAAGCAGCATAAAAACGCCCAAAAAACACCAGAAAAATCGTACCAAAAACATACCAAAATCGAGCCCCAAAAATCGGATGAACTCCAGTTTCGAACCCTACGCTTCTCTGGCAAATCCGAGCTCGATTCTCGACGAAACTTCGAATTGTTGGTATGTATAGAAGCGCCTGGAAGAGACGATTCCAACGGCGGGTGGCACGCGTCGAACGGCGGCCGGACGGCGGCGGGCGGTGGCCTTTTGTGCGCGGGGGTAAAGGGGATCGGGAAAGGCCAGCGTGCGCGAGGAGAGAGAGAGGTGAGGAAAATGGCTCCGATAATTAAAATCTCGGGTTCAACTGGTATTTATAGCAAAAATACCCCGAAATACTAATATCCCCACAAATACATCATGATTCATTAAAAATCATCTGTTTTCGAAAATTCTCTCTCTAACTCAAAAACCCCCTACCGGTGCCCACACACAGCACCCGAGATTCTGAGTCACAATAAAAACCCAACTCACAGGTTTTCACTGAAATGAGAATACGATCTCAACCTCGGGATCCAACGATCCCAACTGCCCAAATAAATGAGCCCAGAAGGCCCGACACCTCGATTAAACTCCAAGTCGACACGTAAAGCACTTTAGGGGTTATTAACACTCCGGGATTAACATCCCTAATCTCAGGTCATCACAATATCCCCCACTAAAAGAATTTCGTCCTCGAAATTAGCACCGGTGTATTACATAACACCCAGGCTACACAACAACATGAAGCCATAACTTCCATTCTTGACCATATCAGGATCGTCTTAACAAACGCGAGGATACTTATCTCACATCAAACTCTGAAACAGAGCGACTTTACCAAAACCAACATATTACCCAAGAGGCAAACGTACCTCGATGCGGGTCATCCCAAAAGTCAGTCCCTCATGACTGCAAAACAACCGATACTTACGACTGTAGATCGGACAATCATCCTTCGTTCTAATACAACCAGTAAGAACGTATCCTGAATGACACCTCAACCGTGGGAACGTTGACCTCGTGTCAACCCTGAAGTGGAATAGACTTCAAAATCCATCATAACGTCAAAGAGCGTCAGCACAGCTCAACGCTAATAATCCAAAAGCAGTTAGTCAACTGAAACTGCGAGGATCCGAATCGCTCCCGATTCCATCGTAGATATCATTCAATGACATCTCTTATCATGACTCACGATGTCTAACATACATCGTTACGAGGGAAACACTAGTATTCCACGGTGTACACACACCAAACCTGGTTTCCACTTTCAAACCTCCTCTATCGAAGGAGCAGTCGCATCATTGCAACTCAAATTGGGCAACTCACGGCCACAGATTCACACAAAAGATATCTCATAAGATGTCCACCTCTGGATATCCCAAGAACCACATCCTGGTCATAAACAAACAATAGAGACTCCTCAGAGTTTCAAACTTGAAAGGACATGCAATAAACCCATTGCATCCCAAATACATGGATTCCCAGATCGAATCAACGACGACTTGATGACTCTCTTGTTGGTACTCCAACATCATGAGCTGTCACAGACAAGTCTCACCAAGATTAAACATAACGTATACACGTTTCAGTGAGGCATGCACAACCTCAACCTCGATGACATGGTGACTACTAGAGTCCACCACAATCCACATCGTATCACCTTACGATTTGCCACACTTGGTTCCTACGAGCAGTATAACGGCTCTAACAAGCCCCTCTTGGTGCTGCACACACACGGCAGACAAACTAGCCGCTGCCTCTCTAGGTTCACCTCAAACCTACCAATAAGATGGATCATTTCCGCACGGCATTCCATACTGTGGAAAGAAAATCAATAGAGTAGTGGGTCTTTACCCAACATTCCTCTAATGCCTATACACCCTGGACACTCCAATGTCCCTGTTTCATAGCCATGCATATAGTCATTAATTCTTGACATGAATGATTAAAATCATCATCTTATAATTATCACCATCTTATAACATCTTCATCATATGAGCATCATCATTTCATAAATATCATCATCTTATAACATCATCATCACATAAGCATCGTCATCTTATAGCATCATCATCTTATACATCATCATCATATAGCATCGTCATCTTACACATCATCATCTTATAGCATCATCATCTTATACATCATCATCTTATACATCATCATCTTATAGCATCATCATCTTATACATCATCATCTTATAGCATCATCATCTTATAGCTATAACAGTAAATGTACGAAATCATAGTTGAGTAAGCTTGCTGGTTATTCATTAACTTCTTTTCATTTTCCCTGGTTCATATTCATGCACATGGGCATCTTACCCTGTGGCATCTTACCACATAATAACATCGTATGGCCTCTTACCATATGGGCATCTTACCCCGTGGCGTCTTACCACATAATAACATTGTATGGCCTCTTACCATATGGGCATCTTACCCCGTGGCGTCTTACCACATAATAACATCGTATGGCCTCTTACCATATGGGCATCTTACCCTGTGGCGTCTTACCACATAATAACATCGTATGGCCTCTTACCACAAGGGCATCTTACCCCGTGGCGTCTTACCACATAATAACATCGTATGGCCTCTTACCATATGGGCATCTTACCCCGTGGCGTTTAACTACATAATAACATCGTATGGGCTCTTACCATATGGGCATCTTACCCCGTGGCGTCTTACCACATAATAACATCGTATGGCCTCTTACCATATGGGCATCTTACCCCGTGGCGTCTTACCACATAATAACATCGTATGGCCTCTTACCATATGGGCATCTTACCCCGTGGCGTCTTACCACATAATAACATCGTATGGCCTCTTACCATATGGGCATCTTACCCTGTGGCGTCTTACCACATAATAACATCGTATGGCCTCTTACCATATGGGCATCTTACCCGTTATATGGCATCTTACCATAACATAATCATCGTGTGGCATCTTACCACATGGGCATCTTACCCAATCATATGGCGTCTTACCATATCATAAACATTGCGTGGCATCTTACCACAGGGGCATCTTACCCACTCTCATATACGTCATCATAAACATCATCATGATCATCATCATTGTAAACATCATCGTAAACATCATCATCGTAAACATCATCATAATCATCATCATCATAAACATCATCGTAAACATCATCATCATAAACATCATCATAATCATCATCATCATAAACATCATCGTAAACATCATCATCATAAACATCATCATAATCATCATCATCGTAAACATCATCGTAAACATCATCATCATAAACATCATCATAATCATCATCATCATAAACATCATATCATCTTTACTTATCATAAACATCATCATCTTAACTTACTTATCATAATCATCATCATAAACATCATATCATCTTTACTTATCATAAACATCATCATCTTAACTTACTTATCATAATCATCATCATAAATATCATATCATCTTTACTTATCATAAACATCATCATCTTAACTTACTTATCATAATCATCATCATAAACATCATATCATCTTTACTTATCATAAACATCATCATCTTAACTTACTTATCATAATCATCATCATAAACATCATATCATCTTTACTTATCATAAACATCATCATCTTAACTTACTTATCATAATCATCATCATAAACATTATATCATCTTTACTTATCATAAACATCATCATCTTAACTTACTTATCATAATCATCATCATAAACATCATATCATCTTTACTTATGCAATCAATGCAAAGTCATAGTTTAAGAATATGTTACCGTTTGATGCCCGTACGTTTCTTACGCACCTTCCTTGCTTGAACATTACATGAACAAACGCATTAGTATATTCAATAATAATTGAGACCATACCGAAGTATTCCACTGTCGGTTGTCTACCCAGTCTGTCATCAGACAATACATCATATCTTTCTTTTCCCTGATTTTCTTCCAAAATCAGGTTCCTTGGCACGTAGCATATAGAGTGTTAGACATCGCTATTAATGCCATCCTATCGTGTTCCACACGATTCCTGCAACCACAATGGTTAGCAATACCACTTTTCATATCATATAAGCACATAAACAATTAGTCATGTCGTATAACATTAATGCCATCATGCATAAATATGTGCTATCAATAACTTCCTAGGCCCTCAACAGCCCCAATGAGCAACCACTGCTCTGATACCACTAATGTAAGGACCCCAAATACTTAACCCTTGATTAGTGTATTAATCATTATGTGTGGCACATGCTTTCCATAAAATCATTCGGGAACTCAGATGATACTTTACCATTGAATGGCAATTACAAAGTTTTCTTCAACATACAATGTTATAAGTTCATCATCCTAACAACAAGAGACTCATAGAGTTCGCCCTTCACACCACTTTTTACATTGTGGACTTTTATAAAAATTTGGGCAGAGTCTCCCCATAAATAGAGCTATCCCGAAATAAAAGTACAACACATAACATAATTCCCGGCCAGGGAACACATAATACTCATCAGAAAGCAGTAATACAAGTAAATTCCCAGCCAGGGAAGACACCACACATATGACGACAAAAGTGGGTTTCAACACCCACATAATACACCAATGACTCTCATATCATTCTAGCAATTTGACCTCTAATTGCATGCAACCTCAAATGAAAGAGAGAAAGGCTCATGCCTTTATATACAACCCATATACAAGTACCATCATGCTCACATGCGAGCATCATAATCATGTGTATAACCATCATGGGTGTATATATATATATATAGGTACTCTATACGATACCGTGCTCCACCAAGCCCTGGTACCACGATCCTGGGAGTACATCCAATCAGCAGCTCGAGCTCATCTCCAAAGCCATCGATGTACCTGTCCACCTGTCCCAACAGAGACAGCCCCCAACGGGGTGAGCATACCAATTCCACAATTCATAATCATAAAGACATAATACATAATTTACAAAAATATAAATATTGTGGAACATATGTGACACTTCCTGGATGGTATCATCCTCATCCTAGCGTACCCCTGTAATGACCCTGTTCTCAAAACAGATAAATCATCAAATCTTGAATATGCAGTTAATCATCATATTGGTTAACCCTAACCAGTTTCGAATTAACAACATTTCATAACATCTTTCTTTATCTAGCAATTATCATAATTCTAGATATCATATTGAGACTTCCTTAACTTCCGATACTAGTTAATCACTTCTCTGATTAACTACGTCTCTGTTCCTATTCATTACCAATAGGGAATAAAATACGGATATCCTAGATATCTAATCAACACCACATTTTCATTTCTTACTTCAAAGTAGCGTCATACTACTGGTGTTCGCTCCGTAGCGACCACACCCATCATTTGCTCGCTTCATAGCGGCACCAAGCATTTCACCATGTAATTCAACATAACGTAACCAAGTCGCGGTGCCATCATAGTAAAACATTTCATGTATTTTAAATCATGCATCATACTTGTAAAACATCATTTAAGCTATGCTCGTACGCTAAACGTACCTTAAATCCTCGAAGTCCGAGCCAAACCTTGCTCGAGTTCCATGCCCTGAGGAACGATGTGCTAACACGATAAATAATTCACAATTATTTACGAACATGCAACCCATGCTCAAGCACATCCATAACCCTCAAAATATTGTCGACACACGACAATTAAACATCTAAAAGACCCGGGGCAGGGTACATGCAGGGAGGGAAAACGAATGCAACATATCGAAAAATTGCCCAAGAACACCTTCAATAATTCGAACCCTAGCATCACAATTCGAACCCAACCAAGCATCATAAATCATCTAAAACATGTAATAAACGATCCCTAACATGAATCATCAACCCATAGCCAAAACCCCCAAAATTCGAAATCAAACCCTCACCAAATTAGGGCAAAATTCGAACCATAACATCTCAATTCGATCCCAATTAAGCATCATAATACATCTAAAATGTGAATTAAACCATTAATAGCAAGAATCATCACCCTTGCCAAAAACCCCCAAATAATTCGAACATAAACCCTACGAATTTGGGGAAATTCGAAACAATAATTCACAATAGGCAGGGAAAATACCTCACAAGCATGGAAAAGGGGTAAGGAGGGTTACCCATACGAAGATCGGAAGAAAATCGACCGAAATCGAAGTACCCTAGAAATTTGGAGATCGACGCATTCCTGCAAAATCCGAACTCAAGACGCGACGAAACTTTGAATTACCGGTACAGAAGGGAGCGCCTGGACGAGACGAAGCCACCAGTAGGTTGGACGCGCCGAACGGCGGCCGGACGGCGGCGGGCGAAGCGTTTTTGTGTGCGGTGGGGGGGCTGGAGCAGACGGAATCGGCGGGGAGAGAGAGAGAGGCGGGTTGGAGGGCTGAAATGGAATTTTAATTAAAATCTCGGGTTCAACTGATATTTATAGCAAAAATACCCCGAAATACTAATAGCCCCACAAATACATCGTGATTCATTAAAAATCATCTGTTTTCAAAAACTCTCTCTCTAACCCCAAAACCCCCTACCGGTGCTCACACAAGCACCCGAGATTCCGAGACACATAAAAAACCCAACTCTTAGGTTTTACACCGTAATGTGAATACAATCGCAACCTCGGGATCCAACGATCCCAACTACCCAAATAAACGAGCCCAGAAGGCCCAACATCGCGATTAAACTCCAAATCGCTACGTAAAACAACTTTAGGGGTTATTAATACTCAGGGACTAACACCTATAATCCCTGGTCAACACAATATCCCCCACTAAAAGAATTTCGTCCTCGAAATTTGCACCGGTGTATCACGTAACACCCGGGCTACACAACAACATGGAGCCATAACCTCGATTCTTGACCATAACAGAATCGTATTAATAAACGCGAGGATACTTACCTCTCATCAAACTCTGAAACAGGGCGACTTACCCAAAACCAATATATCACCCAAGAGGCAAAACGTACCTCGATGCGGGTCATCCCAAAAGTCAGTCCCTCATGACTGCAAAACAACCGATACTTACGACTGTAGATCGGACAGTCATCCTTAGTTCTAATACAACTAGTAAGAACGCATCATAAATGACACTTCAACCGTGAGAACTTGACCTCGTGTCAAACTCTGGAGTGGAATAGACTTCCAAATCCATCACAACGTCAAAGAGCGTCAGCGCAACTCAACGCTAACAATCCAAAAGCAGTTAGTCGACTGAAACTGCAAGGATTCGAATCGCTCCCGATTCCATCGTAGATATCATTCAATGACATCTCTATCATGACTCACGATGTCTAACATACATCGTTACGAGGGAAACACTAGTATTCCATGGTGTACACATACCAAACCTGGTTTCCACTTTCAAACCTCCTCTATCGAAGGAGCAGTCGCATCATTGCAACTCAAATTGGGCAACTCACGGCCACAGATTCACACAAAAGATATCTCATAAGATGTCCACCTCCGGATATCCCAAGAACCACATCCTGGTCATAAATAAACAATCGAGACTCCTCAGAGTTTCAAATTTGAAAGGACATGCAATAAACCCATTGCATCCCAAATACATGGATTCCCAGTTCGAATCAACGACGACTTGATGACTCTCTTGTTGGTACTTCAACATCATGAGCTGTCCCAGACAAGTCTCACCAAGATTAAAACATAAACATATATACGTTTCAGTGAGGCATACTCAACCTCAACTTCAAATGACGTGGTGACTACCAGAGTCCACCACAATCCACCTCGTATCACCTTACGATTTGCCAAACTTGGTTCCAACGAGCAGTATAACGGCTCTAGCAAGCCCATCATGGTGCTGCACACACGCGGCAGACAAACTAGTCGCTGCCTCACTAGGTTCACCTCAAACCTACCAATCAGATGGACGTTTCCGCACGGCATACCATACCATGGGAAGAAAAATCAATAGAGTAGTTGGTCTTTACCCAACATTCCTCCAATGCTGATATACCCTGGACACTCCAATGTCCCCATGTACTTAACATAACCTGATCCTACTCCCTTAGGACCCATTCTACACCCTCATGGGTGGTGTGACCATGTCTACCACCTGTCATATCAATAGAAAGCGAGTAATTCCTCCACGATTACTCCTGCCGTCAAATTACATGGCCAAAAAAAGCCATTCCAACGAGCATACCTCAAGGGTATCACCACTCGTAATATGATCACCTCAAACATATGCGGCGGTACAATCACATGTACAGCGCGTCCATCCATTCCTCGAGCAACCCGCTCGGTATAAGGGTCACGTCAATCGGTGACGCACACACCACCTTGTGCTCGGTACTGGCACCCAAGGCATACAACTGAATACGTATACTCAACGTATTATTCATCGTAACGATGATGCATGCCTAATAAGACATCTCCTACACCATCGTCATCGTCATCCCGTGACTATACATGCCCACTCATGGCATCTAAGGCATCGTCAACTAGTGACGATACATGTCAACAATGACATCTGAATGACCTAGTCAACTCGTGACGGTCCATGTACATCAACGTATGTCATCCATCATCATGCTAGTAAAATAGTCATAATAAAACATGCATATCAATGCATACCAGCTATAATAATGCTAATAGAATAGCAATATCCCATACCTCATCGCTAGCAATATAGCGGCATACCTGTTTCCGCCGCTCGATAATATTGCGAAATCAGCACTCATCGCTCGAAGGCGGCATAATACTGTGCTGAGTACAAAGCGGCACAATCCATCGCTATAGAATCGACGGCATGATACCTCGTCATATAATAAGTGGCATGAAATCTCGCTATACACCTGAGCATGAATCATCGTCTACATAACAGCGGAAAGAGGCATCACTATCAACGTATCTGGCGGCACTAATCATCGCCAATCCTCATAAAAGAATGAGTCATCGTAAATCCACATAATAGCGGAATGGGGCATCGCTATCAACATATCCGGCGGCATAAATCGTCGCTAATCCTCGTAAAAGAGTGAGTCATCGTAAAATAGCGGAATGGGGCATCACTATCATCATATCCGGCGGCATAAATCATCGCCAATTCTCATAAAAGAATGAGTCATCGTAAATCCACATAATAGCGGAATGGGGCATCGCAATCAACATATCCGGCGGCATAAATCATCGCCAATCCTCATAAAAGAATGAGTCATCGTAAATCCACATAATAATATCGTATGGCCTCTTACCATATGGGCATCTTACCCCGTGGCATCTTACCACAAATAACATCGCATGACCTCTTACCATGTGGGGCATCTTACCCCGTGGCATCTTACCACAAATAACATCGCATGGCCTCTTACCATGTGGGGCATCTTACCCCGTGGCATCTTACCACAAATAACATCGCATGGCCTCTTACCATGTGGGGCATCTTACCCCGTGGCATCTTACCACAAATAACATCATATCATCATATAAACATCATCATTATAAACTTATTCATCGTAATCATCATCATAAACCTCATCATAAACTTACTTATCATAATCATCATCATAAACATCATATCATCTTTACTCATCATAAACATCATCATAAACTTACTTATCATTATCATCATCATAAACATCATATCATCTTTACTTGTGCAATCATCGCATAATCATAGTATAGAAGCATGGTTTACCGTCTGATGCCCGTACGTTTCTTACGTACCTTCCTTGCTTGAACATTACATGAACAAACGCATTAGTATATTCAATAATAATTGAGACCATACCGAAGTATTCCACTGTCGGTTGTCTACCAGTCTGTCCTCAGACAATACGTCATATCTTTCGTTTCCCTGATTTTCTTCCAAAATCAGATTCCTTGGCACGTAGCATATAGAGTGTTAGACATCCCTATTAATGTCATCCTGTCGTGTTCCACACGATTCCTGCAACCACAATGGTTAGCAATACCACTTTTCATGTCATAAAAGCACATAAACAATTAGTCATGTCGTATAACATTAATGCCATCATGCATAAATATGTGCTATCAATAACTTCCTAGGCCCTCAACAGCCCCAATGAGCAACCTGGCTCTGATACCACTAATGTAAGGACCCCATATACTTAACTCTTGATTAGTGTATTAATCATTATGTGTGGCACATGCTTTCAATAAAATCATTCGGGAAACTCAGATGATACTTTACCATTGAATGGCAATTACAAAATTTTCTTTAACATAGACTCATAGAGTTCGCCCATTACCATCCCCATTACACCACTTTTTACATTGTGGACTTTTATAAAAATTTGGGCAGAGTCTCCCCATAAATAGAGCTATCCCGAAATAAGAGCACAACACATAACATAATTCCCGGCCAGGGAAAACATAATACTCATCAGAATACAGCAATATCAAGTAAATTCCCAGCCAGGGAAGACACCACACATATGACAACAAAAGTGGGTTTCAACACCCACAATACACCAATGACTCTCATATCATTTAGCAGTTCAACCTCTAATTGCATGCAACATAGAATGAAAGAGAGAAAGGCTCATGCCTTTATATACAACCCATATACAAGTATAATCATGCTCACATGCGAGCATCATGAATATGTATATAATCCTCAGGGGTATATAAGTACTCTATACGACCGTGCTCCATCAAGCCTTGGTACCACGATCCTGGGAGTACTTCCAATCAACAGCTCGAGCTCATCTCCAAAGCCATTGATGTACCTGTTCACCTGCCCCAACAGAGACAGCCCCCAACGGGGTGAGCATACCAATTCCACAATTTCATAATCATAATGACATAATACATAATTTACGAAAATGTAAATATTGTGGAACATATGTGACACTTCCTGGATGGTATCATCCTCATCCTAGCGTACCCCTGTAATAACCCTGTTCTCAATACAGATAAATCATCAAATCCTGAATATGCAGTTAATCATCACATTGGTTAACCCTAGCCAGTTTCAAATTAACAACATTTCATAACATCTTTCTTTATCTAGCATCATAACATCTTTCTTTTATCTAGCAATTATCATAATTCTAGATATCATATTGAGATTTCCTTAACTTCGATACTAGTTAATCACTTCTCTAATTAACTACGTCTCTGTTCCTATTCATTACCAATAGGGAATAAAATATAGATATCCTAGATATCTAATCAAATACCACATTTTCATTTCTTACTTCAAAGTAGCGTCATACTATCGGTGTTCGCTCCGTAGCAACCACACCCCATCATTTGCTCGCTTCATAGCGGCACCAAGCATTTCACCATGTGAATCAAAATAACGTAACCAAGTCCCGGTGCCATCATAGTAAAACATTTCATGTATTTAAATCATGCATCATACTTGTAAAACATCATTTAAACTATGCTCGTACGCTAAACTTACCTTAAATCCTCGAAGTCCGAGCCAAACCTTGCTCGAGTTCCGTGCCCCGAGGAACGATGTGCTAACACGATAAATAATTCACAATTATTTACGAACATGTAACCCATGCTCAAGCACATCCATAACCCTCAAAATATTGTCAACACACGACAATTAAACTTTTAAAAGACCCGGGGCAGGGTACATGCAGGGAGGGAAAACGAATGCGACATATCGAAAAATTGCCCAAGAACACCTTCAATAATTCGAACCCTAGCATCACAATTCGAACCCAACCAAGCATCATAAATCATCTAAAACATGTAATAAACGATCCCTAACATGAATCATCAACCCATAGCCAAAACCCCCAAAATTCGAAATCAAACCCTCACCAAATTAGGGCAAAATTCGAACCATAACATCTCAATTCGATCCCAATTAAGCATCATAATACATCTAAAATGTGAATTAAACCATCAATAGCAAGAATCATCACCCTTGCCAAATACCCCCAAATAATTCGAACATAAACCCTACGAATTTGGGGAAATTCGAAACAATAATTCACAATAGGCAGGGAAAATACATCACAAGCATGGAAAAGGGGTAAGGAGGGTTACCCATACGAAGATCGGAAGAAATCGACCGAAATCGAAGAACCCTAGAAATTTGGGGATCGACGCATTCCCGCAAAATCCGAACTCAAGACGCGACGAAACTTTGAATTACCGGTACAGAAGGGAGCGCCTGGACGAGACGAAGCCACCGGTAGGTCGGACGCGCCGAACGGCGGCGGGCGAAGCATTTTTGTCCGCCGGGGGGGGGGGGGCGGCGCTGGAGCAGACGGAATCGGCGGGGAGAGAGAGAGAGGCGGGTTGGAGGGCTGAAATGGTATTTTAATTAAAATCTCGGGTTCAACTGGTATTTATAGCAAAAATACCCCGAAATACTAATAGCCCCACAAATACATCGTGATTCATTAAAAATCATCTGTTTTCAAAAACTCTCTCTCTAACCCCAAAACCCCCTACCGGTGCTCACACAAGCACCCGAGATTCCGAGACACATCAAAAACCCAACTCTTAGGTTTTACACCGTAATGTGAATACAATCTCAACCTCGGGATCCAACGATCCCAACTACCCAAATAAACGAGCCCAGAAGGCCCAACATCGCGATTAAACTCCAAATCGCTACGTAAAACAACTTTAGGGGTTATTAATACTCCGGGACTAACAACTATAATCCCTGGTCATCACAATATTATTCTTAAAGATGTTCCTAGTCAAGTATTATCATGAATAGGGATAATGATAATACGTAGAGACTAGTATGTGTTGATTGATGAATTGTTCATTGATATGAGATAACAAATCAACACATGGGTACATGTTAGAGAACGATGTACTGGACAGACCCACCATGAGAATGCAACATGGATAGTTATATGATCGTCATATGCAATTCTCATAGTGATAATAATGTATGTAATCCTTACGACTTGTGATCATCAGAGATCCCAACATAAGGAGTTATGTATCTTGATATTGTCAAACGTTACCCGTAACAGGGTAAACTATAAAGGTGACTATTGGATACACTACGAATTATATAGAGGGATGTTGACTGATCGAGATAGGATTTGTCCCTCCTATATAACAGGAGATGTGTTTGGCCCTTGATCAAGTGAGAACTAAAATGCATGGCCATGCTCGAATGAGTCGATATGAGATATCGAGCTTATTCGTTTATTCTAGTTCTACTTGGGGATCAAGAAATGAAGATTGAATATACGAGTATGACTATTCCATGACTCGTGTTCAATCTAAACACAAAGGACAAAGGGATTAAGTTACATGGTTAATATTATCACAAGTTCTAAAGGTTATGTCGAGTCATTGACATTCTTGTAATTTGGGTAGCCTCGATGTGTTGCTAGACACCGCTCCTTGCTTGTAACGTAAAATAAGATTTTATGTCACTGCCAACATTACAAGATCCTATCGGGTCGCACAAAAGATTAAATCGAGAAGGGAAATTAAATTCATTGGATGAATTAATTAATTAAGAAGAGTCTTAATTAAGTGATTAAAAGATTTTAATTAAATAATGGGTTTGGGCCCATAAGACTTTGAGAAAGTCTTGAACTTAATTAAGCCCTTTTTATTACATGGTATAATTAATTGTAGGAGACAATTTTTATAATCATTCCAACCTACACAAAAGCAAAAGACAATCGGCCGCCTCACTCTTCTCTCTCGGTTTAGTGATAGCCGAAGGGAGATTGGTGTTTTTCGTGCCATCCATTCGATTGTGAATCGAGTGTGATTCGTGTATTGGTTTAAGAACTTGTCTAGCAACTTGTTCTTAAACTATCCCTTCACCCGATTTGATCGTGTGGATACCGTTGAGGCAAAACTTGACAAGTTTTACTAGTGACTTGATAGGGTTGAATATTACGCGTTTTTATGCTTTGATATGTATATGTTTTCGTGTTGATTCTTGAGTTATTTTACGTTTTATGGTATATATTTCTATATTTCAGGAATCAATGTTGAAATTCATAAAAGGGGAAGAAATCAAGCTAAAATGATGAAAAAATGAATAAAGTTGAAGAAAAGAGGAAGAAACCAGAATCCAAGACACATGTTGCCTCTTTTTTCCTCAAATTACTATATGTTCAAGCCATGTTTTGGACATGTGGTCAATATAAAAGTTGTAGAACTTTCTCTTATCTTCGCGTGGACAGCTGATTCATCAAATTTGGAGTTTGTATGAGAACGTTACGGCCAAAATACGAAACTCGCCAGAAGCTGAAAAAGGCGAAGAAACTTACTGTGATTTCCGATCGATCGAGCAAGGATTTCCGATCAATCGAGACGGGCAGAAAAAGCCACGAAATTCTTACTGGAAGGCTCGATCGATCGGCCACTTCGTCCGGATCGATCGGTGGAATGAATTTTCATTAAAATAACTTCCTTATAGAGTTTGTTTCCAACAAGGAAGTCCTTGATTTCCTTCCCCTATATATTACAAACGAAAATTACAACTCATACATGAGATTTTAACCCTAGGGAAAAGCCTCCACACTCACATCACAGCCTCCATCTCAGCCCATCTCTTTCCTTCACCCTCTCATACATCAAACCTCCACCATTCTTCCACTCACCATACACACGTCCAGCCTCCATCCTTCTACCATTCAACCTTTCTATCATCTAACCTTCAACCTTTCACCCTACGATTTTGGAACATCTCCAACAAGGCGATTGAAGAACACGATTGAGAAGGAAGCGAGAGAGGAAGCAAGGATCTACGAACGAAGTCGACATCGGGAGTTCTTCTTTGTCTTTAATTCTTAGTTTTGTTTTGTTTTTCACGTTACTATGTTGAACTAAGTTTATTTATCGAGGCTAGGCGATCCTTTGTTATGAACCTTTGATTTGATGATTTAATGATTGAATTCTTATAGTTCTTTGCGTATGTTTTATGTTCTTCATGCTTTTAGAGGATTGATCACCTTTGAATGATGTTAGTATCGTAATTGAGATCGAGAGATGATTTTATGATACTGAATTAATAACTCATACCATGGATTTAAGACCGAGATCGAGAGATGACGTCAAATACATGCGTGATAGCCATAGATTCTAGTAATTGAAAACTAGGAGTTTTCATGGATCTTATGCAACATTGAATTGTTAAATAAGTGAACGAGAGTTACTTACTAAAATTCGGTGTTAGGTTTAATATAGCTCGAGAGAGTGTATTAGATAAATTGGGAGAACTCGTCACCTTAGAAATATTTGAATATTAAATCGAGAATTGTAGGGAATTGCATTGGTGAGCCAAAGTCTCGATAATCTTCTCTAGTGGATTTTTCTCGTTTACTTTTATTGACTTGGTTGGATTAGTATTTTATTTTAATTAATTAGTTGTTAATTATAAATTAATTTCGTAGGTTAAATATAGTTAAAAGTGTCTTATTTGGTACTTACTTGTTAGTCCCTGTGGGTTCGACAATCCGTATCTTCCTATCTATACTAAAACTTGACACCGTGCACTTGCAGTCTAAAATCGCTAGATTGGAAATAATTGTTTAAAATAAAAGCGATCAAGTTTTTGGCGCCGTTGCCGGGGACTAACTTTAGTAATATCATACTAGGTTCTTTGACTGTAATTTAACCATTTTTTGTTTATATATTTCGAAAAAAAAAAAGGATTTGTATATATTTATTTTGTTTTTGTTTTGTTTGTCTTGTGAGGTACTTGGAGATGCTACATCAACAAGCCTTCACAAGCTTTGCCCAACAACGTTCCGAGCCGTTTTACGCTGTTTGGGAGAGATTCAATGAATTGGCCAACACATTCCGGTATCACAACTTTTCGAACTATACTCTCTTGCAATATTTCTTCAACGGGTTGGATGAACAGACACGAGAATGGGTATTGAGCGGAGCACTGATGATTGGGAGTCCCCTGGTTGATAGAGATGAGGACAGTCTGGTGCACCTGTTCAATGATATGGCGGACTTCGATCATCACTGGCATTGTGATCCTTCACTACAAGGATGGAGTCACCAATACCCACCGGAGCCTCGCTACCCCATTGATACGCCACAACCATTTGAGCATCAAGGAGAGGAGAGAGATAGTTCGGCAGAAGTAATGGCTCAATCAGAGGATATGTTACTTAGATTCATGGCGTCAACTGAGCAACGTTTAGAAAACCAGACCAATTCTATACATCACCTAGAGCAGCAATTAGCAATCCTTGTGGAAAACATTTCAATGAGCTGCCAAGAAGAGGAGACGAGATCTAAGAATCAGGCCTGGTTACATGATGATGATCACTCAACTAATCAAGTTTGGGGGAGTGATCCTACTTATGTGGAGAAGTCAAGGGAAGTTGAGCCACTTGAAGTGTTTGAGCCTACAGTAGAAAACTCAACCGAGGAAATCATACGGGAAGACGAGCCAAAAGTTATATTGGAGGAGGAGATTTTTGAGAACTTTGATATGCACCCATCGATGGAGATATGTTCTATGCCATAGGTGGATCCTTTCTTTTCATCGATGCCAACTTCACCGCACTACGCCCTCCAAGATATGAAGCCAAGTCAAGCATTATTCTCTCATGCCTACTATATCATGAAGAAAGTTGTTGGAGCGACGAGCTTACACTGCTACAATCTTGCCAATCTTGAGGGCATACTGAATGAAGACCCATTAGTGGTATCATACGATACTTACTATGGGCGGCAGCCGCTCTTTGATGGTTGCTTCTGATGGTCAAGCCGACGACTAAAAATCAGTGCTTCTTGGGAGGCAACCCAAGCGTATCCTTTAGTTATTTAGTTTTATTTTACTTTTTTAGTTTTTGCATTTTAGTTTTGTTTATCTCTCAAGTCGACTATTTTACCATTTGCATTCTTCTCTTGCTAGGTACTTAGTTGGTGCGATGAATCCCTACAACAGTGGAGCTTTCAAAAGCAAATCTTCCTCAACCCTCATGCAAGCGTCTTGATCAGGGGAGTTCACTTTTTCCCTTTTAATTCTTTTAAACATTGAGGCAATGTTTGATTTAAGTTTGGGGGAGTAGTAGCTTGCATGTTTTACTTGTTTTAACCACATGTTGTGTGCTTAATTGACACTTGAATCGTCCGATTATTATGAGCTAAAAATTTTTTTTATGAGTTCAAACTTGAGAAAAGAATGAATTATAGTAGTGACTATTCAATGAGGATTTTGATCTCACTATGCATATGAACTTGATTTGTGATTGGACTTGTACATGAATATCCTAATTTGAGTTAGCATGTCAAGAATGAGGAATACTTTGAGCACAATGAGTCATGATCTTGTGGATTGCATGTTGAATAGTGATAATTGTTGTGAACTTGATGATTTGTCTTGAGCATCTTAGAGTTATCCTAGAACTTATTTGATGATAACACTTTGAGGCGAAATTTTATAGTTACAAACTTGACTTGGAAATGATCTAGGCGATCTTTGAAACATTTGAGCCTTTCAAGCTTACCATGATTCATATCAATCCCTAGTGTCCCATTTGAGCTTTATTGAAAAAAAAATGGTATATGCATTGCATATAATTAGACCCCATTCGACATTCTTGGCAATCTCATTAGACTTACCCTTATTTGAGTCTAAATGAAAAAAGTTATCCTTACCCTAAGATAGTATAATGAATTCCATTCGATGCACGTAAATTGTTATATCCTGATGAGCTTATTGAAAAATATTGATGAATGAGAAAAAGAAAAAGATAGACAAAGAGCCTTGAAAAGAAAAAAATAAACATATAAGACCCAAAGTGGCCAAGGCTATAATAGAAAAAGAAGAGGAGCTCGATGTGTGCGAAAAATTTGAACTGTAAATGATACTCTCTTCTTTGTGCTTATCCTATCTTTTCTTTGAAGCCAACACCAAAGGCCTTACATTACAAGCTTAAAAAGTCCTCTTGATCCAAGTCTAGGGAGTAACTATCATTAGTGGAGAAGTTGTTTGAAAATAGGCTTATAGGGTGCTTGATGATAATCTTGACTTTGAGTTGATTAGCATGATTTGATCTTGAATATGTGCATGAAACTTGAGATTGAAATTAGCACACACACACACATTCCGATTTTGAGATATGTTGCTTGAATTAGGAGAAACATGTCTTGTTCAACTTTAGTATATGTGCATGAGATTTCTGAGAAAGTACGAGTCATGAAATAATTGTTTCAAGTATCAAGAATGAACTCTACCGTATGATTTTAATGCTTAATCGAGGACGATTAAGTGATAAGTTTGGGGGAGTTGATAGGGTTGAATATTACGCGTTTTTATAATTTGATATGTATATTTTTTCGTGTTGATTCTTGAGTTATTTTACGTTTTATGGTATATATTTCTATATTTCAGGAATCAATGTTGAAATTCATAAAAGGGGAAGAAATCAAGCTAAAATGATGAAAAAATGAATAAAGTTGAAGAAAAGAGGAAGAAACCAGAATCCAAGACACATGTTGTTCGTTTCTCCTCAAATTACTATATGTTCGAGCCATGTTTTGGAAATGTGGTCCATATAAAAGTTGTAGAACTTTCTCTTATCTTCGCGTGGACAGCTGATTCATCAAATTCAAAGTTTGTATGAGAAAGTTACGGCCAAAATACGAAACTCGCCAGAAGCTGAAAAAGGCGAAGAAACTTACTGTGATTTCCGATCGATCGAGCAAGGATTTCCGATCGATCGAGACGGGCAGAAAAAGCCACGAAATTCTTACTGGAAGGCTCGATCGATCGGCCACTTCGTCCGGATCGATCGGTGGAATGAATTTTCATTAAAATAACTTCCTTATAGAGTTTGTTTCCAACAAGGAAGTCCTTGATTTCCTTCCCCTATATATTACAAACGAAAATTACAACCCATACATGAGATTTTAACCCTAGGGAAAAGCCTCCACACTCACATCACAGCCTCCATCTCAGCCCATCTCTTTCCTTCACCCTCTCATACATCAAACCTCCACCATTCTTCCACTCACCATACACACGTCCAGCCTCCATCCTTCTACCATTCAACCTTTCTATCATCTAACCTTCAACCTTTCACCCTACGATTTTGGAACATCTCCAACAAGGCGATTGAAGAACACAATTGAGAAGGAAGCGAGAGAGGAAGCAAGGATCTACGAACGAAGTCGACATCGGGAGTTCTTCTTTGTCTTTAATTCTTAGTTTTGTTTTGTTTTTCACGTTACTATGTTGAACTAAGTTTATTTATCGAGTTATGAACCTTCGATTTGATGATTTAATGATTGAATTCTTATAGTTCTTTGCGTATGTTTTATGTTCTTCATGCTTTTAGAGGATTGATCACCTTTGAATGATGTTAGTATCGTAATTGAGATCGAGAGATGATTTTATGATACTGAATTAATAACTCATACCATGGATTTAAGACCGAGATCGAGAGATGACGTCAAATACATGCGTGATAGCCATAGATTCTAGTAATTGAAAACTAGGAGTTTTCATGGATCTTATGCAACATTGAATTGTTAAATAAGTGAACGAGAGTTACTTACTACAATTCGGTGTTAGGTTTAATATAGCTCGAGAGAGTGTATTAGATAAATTGGGAGAACTCGTCACCTTAGAAATATTTGAATATTCAATCGAGAATTGTAGGGAATTGCATTGGTGAGCCAAAGTCTCGATAATCTTCTCTAGTGGATTTTTCTCGTTTACTTGTATTGACTTGGTCGGATTAGTATTTTATTTTAATTAATTAGTTGTTAATTATAAATTAATTTCGTAGGTTAAATATAGTTAAAAGTGTCTTATTTGGTACTTACTTGTTAGTCCCTGTGGGTTCGACAATCTGTATCTTCCTATCTATACTAAAACTTGACACCGTGCACTTGCGGTCTAAAATCGCTAGATTGGAAATAATTGTTTAAAATAAAAGCGATCATGACTCGAAGGAGACGTTGGACGTGGTGCTGCTCCGTGGAATCTGCTCAAACACGCTACAAGGGTGAGACTTCTGTAAACCTTTATCCGATATGAACCCCTATGTATAGATCCGCTGTTTAGTAATCCATAAATTTTATTATTCCGCTGCGTTCCATGCTTGATGGATTACTTACATACAAGAGTCCACTATAAACCCTCATCGTATTATCATACGATTTACCAAACTCGGTTCCAACGAGTAGTATAATGGCCACAACAAGCTCACTATCATACTGCAACAACACCTGGCTATTGTTGGGATATTCCCTATGACAACTCATTAGATGATTGATTTTGGCATACAATGTAATATGATTTTAATAAAGGTAATTCATTATTATATATTATTCCAGTGTCTGTGTAATATGAATATGTAAATATGTTAATGTCCTTAGAATAATATTGTATTATTCTTTAAGATGTCCCTAGTCAAGTATTATCATCAATAAGGATAATGATAATGCATTGAGACTAGTATGTATTGATTGATGAATGGTTCATGGATATGAGATATCAAATCAACACATGGGTGCATGTTAGAGAATGATGTACTGGACAGACCCGCCATGAGAATGCTACATGGATAATTATATGAACGTCATAAGCAAATCTCATAGTGATAATAATGTATGTAATCCTTACAACTTGAGATCACCAGAGATCCCAACATAAGGAGTTGTATATCTTGATATTGTCAAGCGTTACCTGTAACAGGGTAAACTATAAAGACAATCATTGAATACACCACGAATTATGTAGAGGGATGTTGAGTGATCAAGATAGGATTTGTCCCTCCTATATAACAGGAGCAGTGTTTGGCCCCTTGATCAAGTGAGACTAAAATGCATGGCCATGCTCGAATGAGTTGAGCTTATTCGTTTATTCTAGTCAACTTGGGGATCAAGAAATAAAAGACTGATCTATACGAGTATGACTATTCCATGACCCCTGTTTAATCTAAACACATAGGACAAAGGGATTAAGTTACATGGTTAATATTATCACAGGCCACAGGTTATGTCGGGACAATGACATTCTTGTAACTTGGGTAGCCTTGATGTGTTGCTAGATACCGCTCATTGCTTGTGACATAAAATTAGATTTTATGTCACTTCCAACGTTGAAAGATCCTAACGGGTCGCACAAAAGATTAAATCGATAAAGGGAGTTTAATTCATTGGATGAATTAAGTTTATTAGGAAGAGTCCTAAACATTAATTAAAGGGGACCGATTATATACATATACAGATATATATATTAAATATGATGGATATATATAGACTGATATAATATTGTTATGGGCCATAGGGTTTTTCAAAAACCCGTTAATAAAGCCGTCTGATATTATGTCTATATATATATACATGCATATTAGGTTACATGAGAGGTTAATAGTGATTAACGTAAAACCCAAGCAGACGATCGGTGAGGCGCAGCCATCTCTTCCACTCGTCTCCTTTCGTTCGTTCCTTTCCTTGTTGAAGATCAAGTCTAGCAACTTGTTCTTCAACATACCTTTTCGATTTGATCGTGGATACCATAGAGGCAAAGTTGCATAGCTTTGTTCCTGACTCGAGGACGTGTTGGACGTGCCACTTCGTGCAGATTTCTGCTTCAAACACGCTACAATGGTATGATTCTTTTCACCCCGATATGATTTACTCCGTATAGGTCCTCGGTTTGGAATCCAAAATTTTATTTCCGTTGTGTATTGCATGTGGATTCCTTACAGTGGTTTCAGAGCCGTGTACGAAGCTCATATCGGGGCTATATGATTACTTGTTTAATCATGTTTTGAGTCATTTATGCATGCTTATTAAAACTGTAATAACAACATATATGATATGTTATAATCAAGTTTGCGAAAATTATCGTAAAAGTTATATATGATATAATTAACGAATTATATGTATAAGATACATGCGTGTGCGCGACCGAGCGCTTGTGGCGGGCGACCGCATAGCCGCAAGGGCGCACGACCGAGCCACCCCTTCATCCTCAAGGCGCGTGACTGAGCCTCTTATGAAGGGCGACCGATTTGGCATTGTGAAGGGCGACCGTTGGCTTGTGAAGGGCGACCGATGCTTGGGCTCATGGCTTGAGGCGGGCAACCGAGCTCATGGCACATGGCTTGAGGGGGGCGACCAAGCTCATGGCTCATGCTTGAGAGGTGGGCGAGCGTTCGTGCCCCTCTCGTGCGCGGGGTCCGAGACATTTGATGTCCGCGGGATCTGAGGCATGTGATGCCCTAGGCGTGCGATATTTTTTCCAAATTTTATTTTACAGTTTATGTACATAGAATTAAATTTTAAAATGTTTAGAATTTAATTCATTTATTGTGATAGCATGTTTTATGTGTTGTTTGAGCATGGTGCATGGTGCATGGTTATAGCCCTATGACCTAGTAGATATGAATATTGTGAATGATTGTAATTTTAAATACGGCCTGCGAGTCGTGCCTTCTCTATTTTTCTGTATGTATTCCCTCCCCTATGCTCCTCCTCGAATCTCGAGGAATTCTCTATATCATGTCATTGTTATATATTATAGTTAGAATTGTATTGACCCACTCCAATTCCCCACTGCGTATAAGAGAGCAAAGATTGATGCTAAATTTTTAGAATTGATTAAGAATCTTCATATTGAGATGCCTTTCACTGATGCTATTCGGCACATGCCAAATTATGCTAATTTTTAAAGGAGATTCTATCAAAAAAGTGGAAACTGGGAGAGCATGAGATGATAAACTTAACTGAGGAGTGTTCTGCTGTCATTCAAAATGATTCACCTCCAAAGTTAAAGGATCCAGGGAGTTTCACTATACCTTGCAAAATCAATTCTAAATCATTCAATAAATCTTTATGTGATTTGGGGTCAAGTGTTAATTTAATGCCTTTGTCTGTGTACAGGAAGCTAGGCTTAAGAGAGCTAAAAGCAATCAATGTATCATTGCAGATGGCATACAAGTTCTTCAAGTACCCTCATGGGATAGTGGAGGATGTACCAGTCAAGGCTGACAAATTCACCATTCCGGTGGATTTCATGGTGCTAGACATAAAGGAGGAGGCGGACATGCAATATTAGGAAGACCATTCCAAGCTATTGGAAGGGCATTGATAGATGTCTAAGAAGGGAAGTTGATCCTCCTAGTAGGGGGGATCAAGTTACTTATGATATGTTCAAAGTTGTGAACACTACACGCACTGAGCACCGATGTTTTAGTGTCAATATATGTAAGGACCCTAGTTCCTTAAGTGAGGATTTAGGTACAATAAGAACTAAGCATGCGTAAATCAGAGTATAAAATTCGGGTTGAAGACTTGAGCTTTAAGGATTATATGCCAAAATAATAACTTCCAAAATGGATTAATTACATTCCCAGTTAAATGCATGTTAATCCTATAGTTTCGCACTACTCCTAGAGTAGAGACTATACAAAAGAATTCCAACATCCTATCCAAAAGTACTCCTCAAGCTCACCGCATCAACCCCGGTCATAGTCCTTTATGCCCAAAATGTACCTACAGGAACAACCCCACAATGAGCATATACATCATTCATCAACAAAACTCAAGGACAATGATATAAATAATTGCATGAAACATTTATCCTGTATACTCCCTGAGTTGCCGCATTAACATACTTTCGTCGGTCGTTCATGTTCCATAACTCATGTACATAGTTATTAGTTCATAATATAAGTGTTCGACTCCGTATTTCATTCACATACAACGATATCCATCAATAATCACTTATCCAATACAACTATTCTGGTCTTGTTATAACAGCGGTATTTTAGTATCCCTCGCTTCGATATATAGCGGCATCATATGATACCCCTCGCTTCGACATGACAGCGGCATAACCATCGCTTCGACATGACAGCGGCAAATATCATAATTCCATCGCTTCATATGACAGCGGCAAATACTATTTCCTTCGCTCTAATATAACAACCACCGGAACATCAATCATTCTCAAACACATAACAATGCACATTGCATAAACTCAATAGCACAATTTCATCACCAATTGCTCGTACGTCTCACTACGTACCTTTCTTCCAAAAGTGGAGATGTCGTGGGACTTTATCTCCTTTGTTGTAAGGCCACCGGGGATGGTTCTACACATTCACACAAACCAATATTAGAAGCCAATAATAGCCGATACCAAAAATCCCACAAAAACAACCAAAATATCAATATTTGGTGACTCGCGATCGATCGCTACATTGCCCCGATCGATCACGAGATCACACTGCCCGAACCAACATTTTTCTGTCCTCGGCGATCGATAGCCATGTTTGGCGCGATCGATCGTGAGACCCACCGATCGATCGCCCAAACATGGCGATCGATCGCCAAGTGCTTCTGCCCGGCACTGCTTGCGTGCGATCGATCGCCAAAAATGGGCGATCGATCGCCGCTACCTGCAACCCGAAAATCACCATTTTTCTTCCATTATTCCCTTCCCAATCCATACCAACTCAAACACCTTCAACCCAACAACATATAAACATCATAAACCTTCAATATACACTTCAACAATACCAAAATTCCAACACCCAACCAAAAACATCAAATACCAAAAACAAACGCATTTCAAATCCCAAAATACAAACCCAAATTAAAACCAAACTTCATAAAAACAACTAGGAAGGATCCATACCCCTTTTGGACTCCAAATCCTACCAAGAATCTCACAAATGAAGCTTTTACAAAGATTTCTCTTCCTCCCTCTTGGCTTGGACGATTTTGTAGGGTTTGGGGTAGGGTTGAGAGTGATTGGGAAGGAATGAGGGATAAAGAGGGGTAATGGGTATAAGTGGATTTAATTAAAACATGTACCCATTAATTAGCATGATGTATAAAAGATCACCAACATGGTATTTTAAAAGCATTTTCCAAGAATGCATCAAAACTCCAATAAAATATGTTTTAACCAAAATAATTACTAACCATCATAATTAAACTATCATAACACCCAAATTCCCAACATGCATCAAATGCACCCCGAAATGAATTACCAAGTCACGCCACCATGTGACTAAGCATTCCACCTTAATAATTAATTCCAACACTAAATTAATTAACACCATAAATACCACATAAACATAATTAATGCCCAAATACATATAATCATTTCGGGGATATCACAATACTCCCCTAGTTATAAGATTTCGCCCTCGAAATCGCATGCCCTTACCAATCCAAAACTAAACATAAATCACATACCAAAAAATAGTTCCGGGTAGTGCTGCACCATATGGCGCTCCGTCTCCCACGTGGCCTCCTCGACACCCCTGCGATCCCATTGAATTTTGACCATCGGTATCACCTTGTTCCAAAGTCTGCGATCAGTTCTATCCAGAATCCTGAATGGCCGTTCCACATAAGACACATCAGAATCTAACTGTACCTCAGAAGGCTGTCACACATGTGACGGATCCGGCTCATATTTCCTTAACATAGATACGTGGAATACATCGTGAATACAAGATCACGACGGTGGCAAAGCCAAACAGTAAGCCAAGGTACCGATACACTATAAGATCTCAAACGGTCCCACATACCTTGGAGATAATTTCCCGCGCATACCATATCGCACTACGCCTCTGAAAGGTGAGATCTTCAAAAAGACCTTGTCTCCCAACTGAAATTCCAACGGTCTCCGTCGTTTATTTGCATAGGCTGCCTGCCTGTCCTGGGCTGCCTTCATCTTCTGTCGGATGACCTTTATCTTATCCTCCATATCCCGAATCAATTCGGGTCCTCCTACTGATTTACTAGTCAAACCATCCCAGTATAATGGCGACCTACAACGCCGACCATACAGAACCTCAAATGGAGCCATCTGATTACTCGCCTGATAGCTATTGTTGTAAGAGAACTCTACTAAGGCCAATGAATCTTGCCATGAAGAATCAAACTCTAATACAAATGCCCGTAGTATGCCATCGAATGTCTATATAGTACGCTCGGTCTGACCGTCTGTCTGAAGATGATATGCCGTGCTCAATCTTACTTCAGTACCCAGAGCCGACTGAAGACCTCCCCAAAGGCAAGATGTGAATCGCGGATCTCGGTCAGACACTATAGAAACTGGAATCCCGTGCAGTCTCACTATATCCCGAACATATAACTGAGCCATCCTCAAGTACGTGAATGTCATATTGTACGGAATAAAATGAGCTACCTTTGTCAGCCTGTCCACTATCACCCAAATGGCATCAAAACCCGAAGTAGTCCTCGGCAAGTGGGTCAAAAGTCCATGGATATGCGTTCCCACTTCCACTCCGGTATCTCTAAACATCATCATTTCATCATGTATACTCATGCAATAAAAGCATAGTCGTAGTGTAAAGATGTGTTTTACCGTCCGATGCCCGTACGTCTCTTACGTACCTTTTCAAAAGGTGGAGGAGTCAACAGACTTATCTCCTTGATTGTGCTGGTACCTGGGATGGCTCTCACCCTTTTTGCTCCCTTTTTGGCAAGGATTTTTCAACACAATCCACAAGCCAAATCTCCTCCTATCTGCAGCTCTTTTGGGCGATTTTTGGGGAGAGGAAGGGGAGAGGAAGGAGTGTTTTGCAGGTAATGAGTGAGCATGGTTGAAGGATGTGATGGGGTATGGGCTGCCAAGTGGGGGGGGGGGGGGGTGGACGAGTGACAGGGGTGGGTGGTGTGGGTTGGGTGGTCATGTGGTGTTTAATTGTGTCCCGGTATATAGTACGATGTATTAAAATATCCTCACTCGATATTTTCTAACTTCATTTAATTAATACATCCTTTGAAACACCTAACATGCCCCCTAAACATAACATCACATCATAAATATAATCCCCAATTAAGGTACCACAAACCCTCTTAAACACATCGTAAATCATCATCGTAGTACATAATCATATAACATTTCGGGGGTATTACAGGCTGTCTCTGTTGGGGCAGGTTATTAGGTACATCGATGGCTTGGAATTGAGCTCGAGCGGTGGATTTGAGGTGCTCCCAGGATCGAGGTACCAGCGACGGTATTGAGCATGATACTTTATACATTAGATACACGCCTACTTATTCGACGCTCGCATGTGAGCAGTATTAGGTGTATATGGAATGTATAAAGACGGCAATGGCCTTTCTCTTTTCATTTATGTGTTGCACGCAATTAATTATGAATTGCAAAATGAATTGAGAGCATGTTAGTGTATGTTTAAAGGTGCATGACATGTTTTATGGAATGTGTTGGGAAAGTATAGACATTATAAGATTAATGTAAAGGAATTTTATAGATGGTATTCATGCTAGAGTCGCATGTAATCACTTTCCCCCTTAATAGCATGATCGTATGCACTAATGACAGGGGTTAATACACTAATATCGGGTTAAGGGCACGGGGGTCCTTACATTAGTGGTATCAGAGCAGTGGTTAGCTCTTTGGGGCTGTTGAAGGCCTGGAACATGCTGATAGGGATGGGTAGCACATATTTATGCATGATAGTAGCTAGTGTTGTGTGACACAACTATTTTGCTTATGTGCAGTTGTAACATGTGATCATAGTGAAACGATTATATGTCATGACATCTATAGAATCATAATATAATCTGTTGATTATGATTGTGAGTTGTGACACAGGGACAACCAAATGGAGCATTTTGAAATGCATTGGGATACAGGAAGTACTTTGTACTTATAGTTTATGCATTTACTCATTATAATCATATTGTGGGGAATATGGATTATCGTATGCTCATGGTTTGGGATTGTTCCTGTAGGGACACTATGACGCGAAAGGCTAAGGCCAGGGTTGAAAGACACGAAACGGTAACCTACGTTTTATATACATCATGGAATTATGCATTGTGGTTGCATGTGTACAATGGAGTGATGATTTTAATGCTCTGCCGCCAAATGTTGAAGCGAGGGGTGGGAGTACCGCATGTCGCATTTGAGCAAGGTGCATTAAAATACACTCATGATGATGTATGTTGGAATATGGAATGTGCTTTGTGTTGCAGGTATAGACGAAATACTTGGTGAATATCCCATGAGTCATTGTTATGGATGAGTGATGATTTTAAATGCTTGCCGCTATTTATTGTTTTGTGCCGCTAAAATGTGAAGCGAGGGCTGGGAGCGCCGCATGTCACATTGAAGCATGGTTCTCATATGAGGCGATGAAAGAATATTTGCCGCTAAAATGTGAAGCGAGGGGTGGGAGCGCCGCATGTCCATTTAAGCGAGGTTATTCTATGCCGCCTATATGTGAAGCGAGTGGTGGGAGTACCGCATGTTTTATTTGAGCGAGGGGCATTAAAATACACTACAGTAACAATGACTAGGGGTCGGCTATTCTATTGGCGATGGCTTATGCCGCCGGATATTCATAGTGATGGTTCATGTAAGGACCCCATAAACTTAACCCTTGATTAGTGTATTAATCATTATGTGTGGTACATGCTTTCTATAAAAAGCCAATCGGGAAGCTCAGATGATACTTTACCATTGAATGTCAATTACAAAACTTCCTTTAATACTCAATGTTGTAAGATCATCATCCTAACAATAAAAGACTCATATGATTGCCCTTTACCAACCTCTTGGTGCCATTTTTCACATTGTGAACTTTTATAAAAATTTGGGCAGAGTCTCCCCATAAATAGAGCTATCCCAAAAAAAAAAGCACAGCATATAACATAATTCCCGGCCAGGGAACACATAATACTCATCAGAAAGCAGTAATACAAGTAAATTCCCAGCCAGGGAAGACACCACACATATGACGACAAAAGTGGGTTTCAACACCCACATAATACACCAATGACTCTCTTATCATTTAGCAATTCTACCTCTAATTGCATGCAACATAGAATGAAAGTGAGAAAGGCTCATGCCTTTACATACAACCCATATACAAGTATAATCGTGCTCACATGCGAGCATCATGAATATGCATAAAACCATCATGGGTATATAGGTACTTTATACGATACCGTGCTCCATCAAGCCCTGGTACCACGATCCTGGGAGTACATCCAATCAACAGCTCGAGCTCATCTCCAAAGCCATCGATGTACCTGTTCACCTGCCCCAACAGAGACAGCCCCCCCAACGGGGTGAGCATACCAATTCCACAATTTCATAATCATAATGACATAGTACATAATTTACGAAAATGTAAATATTGTGGAACATATATGATACTTCCTGGATGGTATCATCCTCATCATAGCGTACCCCTGTATAACCCTGTTCTCAAAACAGATAAATCATCAAATCTTGAATATGCAGTTAATCATCATATTGGTTAACCCTAGCCAGTCTCAAATCAGTAACCTTTCATAACATCTTACTTTATTTGGCAATGATTGGTAACATTTCATAACATCATTTCATAACATCGTTTCATAACATCTTTTCATAACATCATTTCATAACATCTTTTCATAACATCGTTTCATAACATCTTTTCATAACATCGTTTCATAACATCGTTTCATAACATCTTTTCATAACATCTTTTCATAACATCGTTTCATAACATCTTTTCATAACATCTTACTTAATTTAGCAATAATTAGCAACATTTCATAACATCATCGTTTCATAACATCTTTTCATAACATCGTTTCATAACATCGTTTCATAACATCTTTTCATAACATCTTTTCATAACATCTTACTTTAACTAGCAATGATTATAATTCTAGATATCGTATTGAGATTTTCTTACTTCCGATATTGGTTAATCACTTCTCTGATTAACTACGTCTCTGTTCCTATTATTACCCATAGGGAATAAAATACAGATATCCTAGATATCTAATCAAATACCACATTCTCATTTCTTACTTCAAGGTAACGTCATACTATGGGTGTTTGCTCCGTAGCAACCACACCTCATCATTGGCTCGCTTCATAGCGGCACTGAGCATTCCACCATGTGAAACAACATATCGTAACCAAGTCCCGATACCATCATAGTGAAATATATCATATATCTTAAATCATGCATCATACTTGTAAAACATCATTTAAACTATGCTCGTACGCTAAACGTACCTTAAATCCTCGAAGTCCGAGCCAAACCTTGCTCGAGTTCCATGCCCCGAGAAACGATGTGCTAAAACGATAAATAATTCACAATTATTTACGAACATGTAACCCATGCTCAAGCACATTCATAACCTTCAAAATATTGTCAACACTCGACAATAAATCATTTAAAAGACCCGGGGCAGGGTACATGCAGGGAGGGAAAACGAATGCGACATATCGAAAAATTGCCCAAGAACACCTTCAATAATTCGAACCCTAGCATCACAATTCGAACCCAACCAAGCGTCATAAATCATTTAAAACATGTAATGAACGATCCTTAACATGAATCATCAACCCATAGTCAAAATCCCCAAATTCGAAATCAACCCTCACCAATTAGGGCAAAATCGAACCATAACATCTTAATTCAATCCCACTTAAGCATCATAATTCATTTAAACATGAATAAATCGAATCCTAACAAGAATTATCATCCTCATGCCAACAATCCCCAAAATCGAACATAAATCCCCCACACATCATGAAATTCGAACCAACCTCCACAAATTCGAACTCAATCCTCAAAATTCGAACACAATAATTCACAATAGGTAGGGAAAATACATCATAAGCATGGAAAAGGGGTAAGGAACGTTACCCAACGAAATCGGAAGCAAAATCGGACGAAATCCGATGAACCCTAACTTTTGGGGATCGACGCTCTTTCTCAAAATTCGACCTCAAATCGCGATGAAACTTTCAATTGCCGGAGGGGAAATGAGCGCCTGGACGAGACGAGGCCGTGGGTAGGTCGGACGCGCCGATCGGCGACGGGACGGCGGCGGCCGAAGCGCTTTTGCGCGCGGGCAGGGGCTGGCAGCGGGAGAGGGTCGCGGGAGAGGAGAGAGGAAATGAAGGGGTTGAAATGAAATTTTCCTTTAAAATTTTGGGTTCAATTGGTATTTATAGCAAAAATACCCCGAAAAATTAATAGCCCCACAAATACATCATGATTCCTTAAAAATCATCTGTTTTCAAAAACTCTAACTCCAAAACCCCCTACCGGTGCTCACACAGCACCCGAGATTCCGAGACACATCAAAAAACCAACTCTTAGGTTTTACACCGTAATGTGAATACAATCTCAACCTCTGGATCCAACGATCCCAACTACCCAAATAAACGAGCCCAGAAGGCCCAACATCGCGATTAAACTCCAAATCGCTACGTAAAACCACTTTAGGGATTATTAACACTACGGGATTAACACCTATAATCCCTGGTCATCACAGTTCATTCCGCTATTCTATTGGCGATGGTTTATGCCGCCGGGTATTCATAGCGATGGTTCATTCCGCTATTCTATTGGCGATGGTTTATGCCGCCGGATATTCATAGCGATGGTTCATTCCGCTATTCTATTGGCGATGGTTTATGCCGCCGGATATTCACAGCGATGGTTCATTCCGTTATTCTATTGGCGATGGTTTATGCCGCCGGGTGTTCATAGCGATGGTTCATTCCGCTATTCTATTGGCGATGGTTCATGCCGCCGGGTATTCTATTGGCGATGGTTCATGCCGCTGGGTATTCTATGGCGATGCCTTATGCCGCCAGGTATCATATAGCGATGGTACATTCCGCTACATCTATGGCGATGGTTCATACCGCCGGATATCTATAGCGATGTTTCATGCCGCTGGCTTTATGGCGAGGGATCATGCCGCCGATTCTATAGCGATGGATTATACCGCTATGTGTGTAGCACTGGATTATGCCGCCTACGAGCGATGGATGCTGCTTATGTACCGCTGGTGGACGATGGATACAGGTATTCCGCTATCTTGATAGCGATGCGGTATGGCATATTACTTTTGTTATCATCAATGTGAATATTATGTATTGTTTGATACCGTCATGTGTTTGACGATGAGATTATGGATGTCATGTATCGACATGTATCGTCATGTGTTTGACGATGAGATTATGAGTGTCGTGTATCGGCAGGTGCCGTCATATGTTTGACGATGTTATTTGGGGTGTCTGTGTGGACGCGTGGCGTCGTTTTGGTGAATAATACATTCATGTTTATGTATTTGGTTGTAGGTTTGGGTGCCGATGGTGAGCACGTGGTAGTGTCTGGGTCACTAGTTGACGAGACCATTACGCCGAGCAGATTGCTCGATGGATTATTGGATGCACTGTACAAGTGATGGTACCGCATCACGTGATACAGGTAAATATTTTCGAGTAATGATACCCCCCGGGTATACTCGCTGGTTTGGCTAAGGCCAAGTGATTGGTGGTAAGGATGATCACACCCACCCTGAGGGTGTGGAAATAAGTCTTAATGGTTTATGATTGCATCATAGTTGAGCAAGGACACCAGGTTGTCCATTATGCTTGGTGTTTTAGAGGAATGTTGGGCGATGACCCACAACTCTAATGGTTTGTACGGTATCGTATATTGGGATGGAACGTGTGTCACGTTGATAGGTTGGTATGAGCCTATGGGGCCAACGAACCGTTAGCCAGGTATTGTTGCAGTACTTTGGTGTGCTTGTGTTAGCCATTATACTGCTCGTGTGATTCGAGTTCAGTGAATCTTATGATGATACGATGAGGACTTTTGGTAGACTCTTGTAGTCTCTTTGTGGCATGATAATTGAGGCAGGGAATACCTCACAGAGACGTTTATACGTCAAATGTATTAAGAGACTTGTTTTGGGACAACTCAATTTCTGTTGGAAATACCAACGTGAGCGTCGACAAGTCGTTGTTAGCTCTGGTTGAGCATCTTTGCATATGGTATGCGACGGAAGCCACAATTGGAATTGTGTGGTATATTCAGTGGGGTGACACTGCTATATTGACTTTATCTCTTGAAGAGATCTGGATTGTACTGTCATGGAGACAGCTAGTATTTGTTGAGGGTTGATCGTGAATCAACCAGGGTAAGCCCTACTAGTGTTGGACTAGGTGATGGCTTCGTACTTCCAGTGAGACATTCGAGGGGACGTCTCCGGGGTGATGCTCGAGTTGGGTGGTACTATGGCAATAGTACAGGCATCGTTGGTTGAGTATACCTGGCGTATACGAATTTCGATTTGTTAATAGTGGCTTCGATGCACTATTCTGAACCAGTCGCATATTTTTTGGTTCCGAGATATATGTTGGTATGTATATATCCAGTTTTCCGGACGGCGGCTCGAGGTTGGAGGGTAATGGATTCGTGACACTATCCTTGTGGGAAAGGCGGTATTGATATACCTGCCGGTTGAATCTTTTGGGAGATTCGTTGCTTCGGTTATGTGGTGTTGATGTTGAAATCACACCCTCTGGCTTTGGTCTGTCGACCACTATTCTCCATGGAGTGAGAATAATCGAGGTTTGGCCGTAGGTTTTGGGACTTTGGGTATGTTTGGAGATACCCGAGTCTATTGCTTTGAGTGTGCCTGTTGTGTTGGTGCTTAGACATGTATACCCGTGTGTGTATACGAATGCCAACTCTATTTCGTTCCTTGTTGAACGTCGGGTTAGTGTGCTTGGTTTGATGAATCTCCGGTGGGAGATTGTGTCAATTCGAGTTCAGTAATCTCGATGACACGATGCATTCTGATGAATGATCGTGAGGGTTGTTTGACTTCCCCTGAGGAGGGATTGTCGTGTTTTGGAACCATGGTAGTTCTTGTTGGATAATTCGATAGCCTTCCTGTTTTAGGATTGTTGAATCCCAGAATAAATGAGAGATGGCCAGGACTCGTATTTGTTTAGTGTCACGGTCGACACGTGTTTGGGAATGCAAAGTTGAGACCTTGTAGAGTCTCGATAGTGTGTTTTGGACCAAGATGGGACTTCTTGGAACACATGGTTGTAGTCATCTGTAGTGGTGTGTTTTTTGTGGATTAGTGACCGTGGTTTACCCGATCCGGGTTGCCAGGGGTACAACTACTCCTTTGGAGGAGATGAACGGGAAAGCGAAACCGGATTTTTCCGGGAGTATGCTGATTGTATACTAGTGTTTCCCATCATAACGATGTGTGTTAAGCATCGTGGGTGAGTGGTGGATATCATGGAGAGATGTCTATGTTAGAACCGATGGGGTTTTGATTGATTTGTAGTTGTGGCAGACCGACTTCTGGGACGATTCACATCGAGGTATGCTGTTATCTTTCGGGTTTTATTGGTTTTGACGTTTGCTCTATTTTAGAGCTTGGTGCGAGACCGGTGTTCTCGCAGTTGATAATTTGATTCTTATGCGGCCCAGAATTGAGTTGTGACTTTGTTCTGTCGGTGTGGTCCTGGTGTTACGTAGAGTACACCGGTGTTACATAGAATACACCGGTGCAAATTTCGAGGATGAAATTTTATTAGTGGGGGATAGTTGTGATGTCCGGGGATTAATGATGTTAATCCCAGTGCGGTAATAATCCTTGATGGATTTATAATTGTGGCAATTAGGAATTAATTGCGGTTTTGCGTCCCCCGAGGTTGTTAAATCGGACATTTGGGATCGTTGGAACCAAAGGTTGAGATTGTATTCTCATTTCGGTGGAAAACCTATAAGTTGGGTTTTTAGTGGAACTTGGAGTCCGGGGTGCCTTATGCTGGGGCCAGTATGGGGATTTGGTGTTGGAGAGAGAGTTTTTGAAAACAGATGATTTTTAATAAATCATGATGTATTTGTGGGGGTATTGGTGTGTTGGGATATTTTTGCTATATATACCCGTTGGACTCGAGATTTCCGTCACTTGGCACGGAATCACTTCTCTCCTCTCCTCTCCCCCTCTTATCGTGTGACCCTTTCCCCTGACCCTCAACATTTCTCTTTGGAGAAAAATGATCGGAGGCTCGATTTAGGAGCCGGGTTCTTCGAAGAAAAGATGGTAATCTCCTTCTCCTCTCTTGTAGCTTCGATTTGATTGTTTCCTTGTTGGTTTTGGTTGAGTTTTGGGTTTGGTTTGATTTGGGGGATTTTTGGTAATAATCATAAATCTTTTGGGTTTGTTTTATTTTGGGTTCAGCACCCTTGTTGGAGGTCCTTGTGTGTGGATTTGTTGTGGTTTTGAGTTGGGAGGAGTTGGGGTATGTTTTGTAGAGGTTTCAAGCTTTCAAAAATGGTGTTTTCGGGTTGCAGGTCGCGGCGATCGATCGCCCGTTTTTGGCGATCGATCGCGCGCAAGCAGTAGGCTTTTTAGCAAGGTGGCGATCGATCGCTACTTTTGGCCGATCGATCGCCACGCGCCAGTAAGGTCTGGCGATCGATCGCTATATCGAGCGATCGATCGCCCGGCATAGCAATCGATCGCCAGCAAGGTTTTGTTGGTTTTCTTGGCTTTTTCTTGGGATTTTGGATTCGTAACTTAAATGGTCGGCTTCCGGGGCAATGTTCACATTCCAATGGGAATGTTAGACTTTTAAAATGGTTTGGTTGGAGCCGAGTTAAATTAAACGGAACTCTCGGTTGAGTTTTTGGCTATCTTTTAAACTTGTAAAATGGTTTACTTTGGGTGTTATGCATGCTTAGCCGGGTGGCTTTTATTTTGGTAATCGTCATGGATAGACGATATGTTTGGGAGTTTTGAACGTGCTTGGGCACGTGGTTGCATGCTTGTGTTTAATTGTGAACTATCTATGTGTTAGCGCATAATTCATCGAATCGGGGGACTCGGGCGAGGTCGGACTCGAACTACGGAAAGTATAAGGTACGTATAACGTACGAGCATAGCCCTTTATTTTTAAATGCAATTGTTGAGTGCATGACACACTGTATTGCAATAAATGTATATGGGAACGCCTGATACATGGTTTTAGCAATAAACGGATATTAACGGATATTGAAATACATGGCTAATGGTAATTGCTACAAATGGATGTATATGCATTGGGAATTGCATGGTGCCGCTTTTGAGCGAGCAATGATTGGATGTGGTCGCCTCTGAGCGAACATCGGTTATGACGCCACTGCTGTTGAGCATGCGTGAGACTGAAATGCCGCCATTGTAGAGCGAGCAATGAAATAGAACTGTGGAACCATAAAAGAGATATATGGACTATTTGTGATCATTATTTAATGATTTGATATTATTGTTATAATGTCGATATGTAGCAAGTGAATTCGTTAATCAATGTAATGATTATCTGGCATTTGGGAATTTGATGGTTTCAGTTATTTTGAGAACAGGGACAGTACAGGGGATCCCGGATGAGGATGATGCCATCCAGGGAGTATCTCTTATATTTCATAGCATTTACATGTTGTAAATTATGAATTGTATTATTGTGATTATGGGATTTGAGATATTGGTATGCTCACCCCGCGTGGGGGGCTGTCTCTGTTGGGGCAGGTTATTAGGTACATCGATGGCTTGGAATTGAGCTCGAGCGGTGGATTTGAGGTGCTCCCAGGATCGAGTACCAGCGACGGTATTGAGCATGATACTTTATACATTAGATACACACCTACTTATTCGACGCTCGCATGTGAGCAGTATTATGTGTATATGGAATGTATAAAGACGGCAATGGCCTTTCTCTTTTCATTTATGTGTTGCACGCAATTAATTATGAATTGCAAAATGAATTGAGAGCATGTTAGTGTATGTTTAAAGGTGCATGGCATGTTTATGGAATGTGTTGGGAAAGTATAGACATTATACGATTAATGTAAAGGAACTTTATAGATGGTATTCATGCTAGAGTCGCATGTAATCACTTTCCCCCTTAATAACATGATCGTATGCACTAATGACAGGGGTTAATACACTAATATCGGGTTAAGGGCACGGGGGTCCTTACAGAGATGGAAACAGAGTAGTCACCACAAGCTGTTGTGGATGAAGTGCCTGCTCAAGAGACACAAGCCCAGCGTAGGTCTGTAAGAGAACACCGGGAGCCACAGAGATTTGGATTTCTTGTGACTCAACAAGGTGACTTACTACTTATTGATGAGGATGAGCCGTCATCTTATCAAGAAGCTATAATGGGCACTGATTCTGAGAAATGGCAAGAGGCCATGAAATCTGAGATGGAATCCATGTATGCAAACCAAGTATGGACTTTGGTTGACCCACCTGAAGGGGTAAGACCCGTAGGGTGCAAATGGATTTTCAAGAAGAAGACCGACATGGATGGTAATGTACAAACCTTTAAAGGTCGACTGGTAGCAAAAGGTTTCAAACAAATTCATGGTATTTACTATGATGAAACTTTTTCACCAGTTGCCATGGTTAAATCCAAAAGGATCTTACTTGCAATAGCTGCATTTCGTGATTATGAAATCTGGTAGATGGATGTCAAAACAGCTTTCCTTAATGGAAATCTGCTTGAGGATGTGTACATGACACAGCCCGAGGGTTTTGTCGATCCAAAGGATGCTGGAAAGATATGCAAGCTACAACGATCCATTTATGGATTGAAGCAAGCTTCTCGGAGTTGGAATCTTCGTTTTGATGATGCAGTCAAAGAGTTTGGTTTCATCAAAAACGTAGATGAATCTTGTGTCTACAAGAAGGTCAGTGGGAGCATAATTATCTTCCTAATATTGTATGTAGATGACATACTTCTAATTGGGAATGATATCCCTGCCTTACAATCTGTAAAGATTTGGCTAGGGAACTGCTTTTCTATGAAAGACTAGGGTGAAGCCACCTATGTATTAGGAATCAAGATCTATAAAGATAGATCGAGAAGATTACTTGGCCTAAGTCAAAGTACATACATAGACAAAGGGCTAAAACGGTTTAGCATGCAAGAATCTAAGAAAGGATTCGTGCCTATGACACATGGAATACATCTCTCGAAGGATCAGTGTCCTTCAACACCAGATGAGAGACAACGCATGAGTAAGATTCTGTTGGGATATGCCCTAAGACAAGTCATTAGATGTTCGTTTGTGACATATACTGGTTTATGATTTTATGAATGGCAATTCATTATTATATATTATTCAAATATCTGTGCAATATGAATTAATATATATGTTAATGTCCTTAGAATAATAATATATTATTCTTAAACATTGTCCCTAGTCAAGTATTATCGTGAATCGGGATAATGATAATACATAGAGACTAGTATGTGTTGATTGATGAAATGTAGATTGATATGAGATATCAAATCAACACATGGGCACATGTTAGAGAACGATGTACTGGACAGACCCACCATGAGAATGCAACATGGATAGTTATATGATTGTCATATGCAATTCTCATAGTGATAATAATGTATGTAATCCTTACGACTTGTGATCATCAGAGATCCCAACATAAGGAGTTATGTATCTTGATATTGTCAAACGTTACCCGTAACAGGGTAAACTATAAAGGCGACTATTGGATACACTACGAATTATGTAGAGGGATGTTGATTGATCGAGATAGGATTTGTCCCTCCTATATAACAGGAGAAGTGTTTGGCCCTTGATCAAGTGAGACTAAAATGCATGGCCATGCTCGAATGAGTCGATATGAGATATCGAGCTTATTCGTTTATTCTAGTTCTACTTGGGGATCAAGAAATAAAGATTGAATATACGAGTATGACTATTCCATGACTCGTGTTCAATCTAAACACAAAGGACAAAGGGATTAAGTTACATGGTTAATATTATCACAAGTTCTAAAGGTTATGTCGAGTCATTGACATTCTTGTAATTTGGGTAGCCTTGATGTGTTGCTAGATACCGCTCATTGCTTGTAACGTAAAATGAGATTTTATGTCACTGCCAACATTACAAGATCCTATCGGGTCACACAAAAGATTAAAGCGATAAAGGGAATTAAATTCATGGGATGAATTAAATAATTAAGAAGAGTCTTAATTAAATGATTATAAGGATTTAATTAAATCATGGGTTTGGGCCCATGAGGCTTTAAGAAAGCCTTTAATTAAATCATATATAATTTGATATCAATGTGATTAATAGTGGTAATCCAACACTTCATATCAAAATAACCTAGCCTCCTCTCATAAGTCTCGGCCACCTCTTCCTCTCCATTAGCTCACGCCGCCGTCGGTTTTGGGGGAGAGATAGGTAGTCGTTGATTGGTTTTGAACCGAGAGTTTGGTTTTGGTTCGAAAATAAGTCTAGCAACTTGTTCTTGAACATCCCTTGTTCGTTTAATCGTGTGGATACCGTTGAGGCAAGACCTTGGAGGTGTTGCTCGTGACTCGGTATCGTTGGACGTGGTGCTCCGTGGAATCTGCTCAAACACGCTACAAGGGTGAGACTTATGTAATCCCTAATCCAATATGACAAACTATGTATCGATCCGGTGAGAGCAGGCACCGCAAGCTGTTGTGGAAGAAGTACCTGCTCAAGAGACACAAGCCCAGCGTAGGTCTGTAAGAGAACATCGGGAGCCACAAAGATATGGATTTCTTGTGACTCAACAAGGTGACTTACTACTTATTGATGAGGATGAGCCGTCATGTTATCAACAAGCTATAATGGGCACTGATTCTGAGAAATTGCAAGAGGCCATGAAATCTGTGATGGAATCCATGTATACAAACCAAGTATGGACTTTGGTTGATCCACCTGAAGGGGTATGACCCATAGGGTGCAAATGGATTTTCAAGAAAAAGACCGATATGGATGGTAATGTACAAACCTATAAAGGTCGGCTGGTTGAAAAAGGATTCAAACAAATTCATGGTATTGACTATGATGAAACCTTTTCACCAGTGGCCATGGTTAAATCCATAAGGATCTTACTTGCAATAGCTGCATTTCATGATTATGAAATCTGGCAGATGGATGTCAAAACATCTTTCCTTAATGGAAATCTGCTCGAGGATGTATACATAACACAGCCCCAGGGTTTTGTCGATCCAAAGGATGCTGAAAGATATGCAAGCTACAACGATCCATTTATGGATTGAAGCAAGCTTCTCGGAGTTGGAATCTTTGTTTTGATGATGCAATCAAAGAGTTTGGTTTTATCAAAAACGTAGATGAACCTTGTGTCTACAAGAAGGTCAGTGGGAGCATAATCATTTTCCTAGTGTTGTATGTAGATGACATACTTCTCATTGGGAATGATATCCCTGCCTTACAATCTGTAAAGATTTGGCTAGGGAACTACTTTTCGATGAAAGACTTGGGAGAAGCCACCTATGTATTAGGAATCAAGATCTATAGAGATAGATCGAGAAGGCTTCTTGGCCTAAGTCAAAGTACATACATAGACAAAGTGCTAAAACGGTTTAGCATGCAAGAATCAAAGAAAGGATTCGTGCCTATGACACATGGTATATATCTCTCGAAGGAACAGTGTCCTTCAACACTAGATGAGAGACAAAGATTCCATATGCGTCAGCTATTGGATCTATCATGTATGCCATGATATGTACTCGTCCCGATGTATCGTATGCTTTGAGCATGTCGAGCAGATATCAAGTTGATCCAGGTGAAGGTCACTGGATTGCAGTCAAGAACATCCTGAAGTACTTGAGAAGGACTAAGGATACATTCTTGATTTATTGAGGTGAGGAAGAGCTCAATGTAATGGGTTACACTGATGCAAGTTTTCAAACCGACAAAGATGATTTTCGATCGCAATCATGATATGTGTTTTGCCTAAATGGATATGCAAAGTACCAACAGATGATAATGTATCTGAACCATTGACGAAGCCACTGTCACAGCAGTAGCATGATCGTCATACTAGATCTCTAGGCATTAAGTATATGTCTGATTGGTCTTAGTGCAAGTGGGAGATTTGTTGGGATATGCCCTAAGACAAGTCATTAGATGTTTGTTTGTGACATATACTGGTTTATGATTTTATGAATGGCAATTCATTATTATATATTATTCAAATATCTGTGCAATATGAATTAATATATATGTTAATGTCCTTAGAATAATAATGTATTATTCTTAAACAATGTCCCTATTCAAGTATTATCGTGAATCTGGATAATGATAATAGATAGAGACTAGTATGTGTTGATTGATGAATTGTTCATTGATATGAGATATCAAATCAACACATGGGTATATGTTAGAGAACGATGTACTGGACAGACCCACCATGAGAATGCAACATGGATAGTTATATGATTGTCATATGCAATTCTCATAGTGATAATAATGTATGTAATCCTTACGACTTGTGATCATCAGAGATCCCAACATAAGGAGTTATGTATCTTGATATTATCAAACGTTACCCGTAACAGGGTAAACTATAAAGGAGACTATTGGATACAGTACGAATTATGTACAGGGATGTTGATTGATCGAGATAGGATTTGTCCCTCCTATATAACAGGAGAAGTGTTTGGCCCTTGATCAAGTGAGACTAAAATGCATGGCCATGCTCGAATTAGTCAATATGAGATATCGAGCTTATTCGTTTATTATAGTTCTACTTGGGGATCAAGAAATAAAGATTGAATATACGAGTATGACTATTCCATGACTCGTGTTCAATCTAAACACAAAGGACAAAGGGATTAAGTTACATGGTTAATATTATCACAAGTTCTAAAGGTTATGTCGAGTCATTGACATTCTTGTAATTTGGGTAGCCTTGATGTGTTGCTAGATACCGCTCATTGCTTGTAACGTAAAATGAGATTTTATGTCACTGCCAACATTACAAGATCATATCGGGTCGCACAAAAGATTAAATCGATAAAGGGAATTAAATTCATGGGATGAATTAAATAATTAAGAAGAGTCTTAAGTAAATGATTATAAGGATTTAATTAAATCATGGGTTTGGGCCCATGAGGCTTTAAGAAAGCCTTTAATTAAATCATATATAATTTGATATCAATGTGATTAATAGTGGTAATCCAACACTTCATATCAAAATAACCTAGCCTCCTCTCATAAGTCTCGGCCACCTCTTCCTCTCCATTAGCTCACGCCGCCGTCGGTTTTGGGGGAGAGATAGGTAGTCGTTGATCGGTTTTGAACCGAGAGTTTGGTTTTGGTTCAAGAATAAGTCTAGCAACTTGTTCTTGAACGTCCCTTGTTCGTTTAATCGTGTGGATACCTTTGAGGCAAGACCTTGGAGGTGTTGCTCGTGACTCGGGATCGTTGGACGTGGTGCTCCATGGAATCTGCTCAAACACGCTACAAGAGTGAGACTTTTGTAATCCCTAATCCGATATGACAACCTATGTATAGATCCGGTGTCTTGTAATCCATAATTTTTTTTATATTCCGTTGCGTACGATGATTGATGGATTACTTACAGATTCCATATGCGTCAGCTATTGGATCTATCATGTATGCCATGATATGTACTCGTCCCGATGTTTCGTATGCTTTGAGCATGACGAGCAGATATCAAGTTGATCCAGGTGAAAGTCACTGGATTGCAGTCAAGAACATCCTGAAGTACTTGAGAAGAACTAAGGATACATTCTTGATTTATGGAGGTGAGGAAGAGCTCAATGTAATAGGTTACACTGATGCAAGTTTCCAAACCGACAAAGATGATTTTCGATCGCAATCAGGATATGTGTTTTGCCTAAATGGAGGTGCTGTGAGCTGGAAGAGTTCAAAGCAAGAGACAGTAGCCGATTCTACAACTGAAGCTGAGTATATTTGTGATATCCCCGAAATGGTTAATTGCATTTGGGCATTAATTACGATTATTATGATTAATTATGTGGTAATTATTTATGTGTTGGAATTTATTTACCTTATGGAAATGCATGGTCATGTGGATAGGGTGACCCGGGGTTGCATTTCAGGGTGCATGTGGTGCATGTTGGGTAAATATTATTGGAAGCATGATTTATTTGCCATTGGTAGCAATTAATTGGAAATCATGTGTTTAATTGATATTTGGTGCATTATGAGTAAATTCTTTGAAAAATATCATGTTGGAGTGTTTTATACACCATGGAATTATTTTGGTATGCTTTTAATTAAATAAACACCTTTTAAACCCAACCCCACCTTTACCAATTACTTTCACTTTACCAAATCAACTTCCAACAAACCCTTCCCCTCCATTTTCGTTCTTGAGCTTTGGGGTGAAGAGAAGTCCTTGCAAAATCTTATTTTGTGGAGATTGTTGGGTGATTTGAGGTCCCCAAGAGGTATGGATACCTCATGGTTAATTTTTGTAAGGTTTTGGTTGAGTTTGGTATGATTTTGAATGGTTTTAAAATGGGTTTTGTTGGGTTGTTGTGGTTTTGGTTAAGGGTTGGATTTATGGTTGTTTTAAGGTGTATTTTGGTGGTTTATGTTGTTATTTGAGTTGTTGGTTTGATGGTTAAGTGTTGGAATGGGTTGGAATGGTTTTGAGGTGCAAAAAAATGGAGTTTTCGGGTAACAGAGGTTGGCGATCGATCGCCCGTTCCAGGCGATCGATCGCGCCCAGGCTGTGGGCTTTTCAAGCATTTGGCGATCGATCGCCACTCTTGGGCGATCGATCGGCGGGTCTGGCGATCGATCGCACCAGGGGTGGCGATCGATCGCCGAAGGGTGCAAAAATTTGATTCTCGGACAGTGAGGTTTGGCGATCGATCGCCGTGATGGGCGATCGATCGCGAAGACCAAAATTTGGTATTTTTGGATTTTTTTGTAGGATTTTTGGGATTGGACTATTATTGGGTTCTAATATTGATTTGTGTGAATGTGTAGAACCATCCCAGGTGGCGACACAGCCAAGGCATTGAAGTCCTACCATATCCTGCATTTTGGAAAGGTACGTAGTGGACGTACGGGCACCCCAACGGTACATGTATCTTATATACTTATTGTTATGCATTGTGGATGCAAGTATATATGTGGTATTGCATAGTGGATGCAAATACATGTTATGCATGATGTTTATAGATGCATATGATTATTGGTGCACATCCCATGAGTCGTGGTCATCCCTTGATGATTTTAATGCTTGCCGCTATTTGGTTTGGTTCCGCTAAATGTGAAGCGAGGGGTGGGAGCGCCGCATGTCACATTTGAGCGTGGTTATCATATAGGACGAGGAAAGGGTATTTGCCGCTCAATGAGAGGCGAGGGGTGGGAGTCCCGCAGTCCATTGAAGCGAGGTTATCCTATGCCGTCTATATGTAAATAAGCGAGGGGCATTAAAATACATTGTGATGGACAGACTAGGGATTGGTGATCAGTATTTGGTATTGATGAAATGGTATATGTTCATGACATGTTTAGACCATTAAAAATAATCTATTGATTATACTCATGAGTTATGGTACAGGGACAACCAAACGGGAAGCGTTTGAAATGCATGGGGAAAACAGGAAGTGTTTTATTATGATTATGCATCTACGCTTTATCTTCATATTGTGTTGAATATGAATGATTATTATTGCTCATGTTTGGGGGTTGTCCTTGTAGGTACACGTTTGGCATGATAGAAGGGCTAGACGGGTTGAGATGGTGAGCTTTTGAGGATGCTTTTGAGACTATGAAGGACAGGATTATTTGGATTGTATCTACTCTAGGAGTAGTATAAAACTATAATTGAACATTCATTGATTGGAATGTAATTAATCCTTTTGGTAGTCCTTATTTTTGGCATGTAATGCTTAAGCTCATAAACTCAACATGTTCTTTTACACTCTGATCATTATATTAGCTCTATTATGCCTTGATTCCGCACTTAAGGATTAGGGTCCTTACATTAGTGGTAGGTAAGCGACGTACGGGCATCACAACGGTAACATGTATTCGTGTTTATTTAGAACCATCGCAGGTACCAGCACAGTCAAGGAGATAAAGTCAGTTGACTCCTCTATCTTCTGAAAGTTAGGTAAGCGACGTACGGGCATCACAACGGTAACATGTATTCGTGTTTATTTATTTAACACACAAAAGTAAAGTATGCATAAGATGGTGCATTATGATATGATACATGTTGACATGCATTGTTTCTGCATATGAATGCTGTGGAATATAAGAGGTGTATTCCACGAGTCAAGGTTATCCCAGTGAGGATTTTAATGCTTACACTATAATTCCGCTAAAAATGTGGAGCGAGAGGTAGAGGACCGTTCGCACATGGCGGCGTGAATTTCCATAAGAAGCGAGGAAGAATACCGCTTACGTGGAGTTCCATAAGAAGCGAGGAAGAATTCCTCTTACGTGGAAAAGTAAGAAGCATTGCAATACACTAATGATAAAATGACTCAAGATTGAAGTAAGGATTTAAGAAGTAAAGATATGTCATGACATTTATATAAGGAATCCATAATATCATATAATGTTTTTATCATGAGTTATGGTACAGGGACAACTAATGGGCATTTTAAATGCATTGGAAATAGAGGAAGTACTTTATGACTATGATTATGCATTATGATTTACATTCATATTATGTTTGATATGAATTACGATATGCTCATGTGATGGGGGTTGTCCTTGTAGGTGCTTTTGCTAAGGAGAACCAGGGTCAGGTTGATAAGCTGAGCTGTAAGGAGTGCTACAAGATAGCAAGATAAAGACTTATTTTGTATAGTTTCTACTAGGAGTACAGTAGAAGTAGCTTTACCCAAAATTGTTAAAGAATGTAACAAACTCCTTTTGGCATGTCATCTATACATGTAAACCTTAAGCTCAATTGTCAACACGATATGATATGATTAGTTCTCTTAATTGCACATTATTGTATGATTAAGATAACGGGTCTCACATTTAGTGGTATCAGAGCAGTGGTTAGATAACCAGGGTAGAGTGAAGGGTAGCCTTTAGAAACAAGTTGGCTAGGTATTCATTTGAGCATGTTTATGCATGTGATACATATTTTTGTATAAGTGTTATACTAACATGCTTTTGAATATGATACTCTTGTTATCTAACGGCTTATATTATGAACTGCTTTTGGTATTGTTGTTAACCCTTGTGTTACAGCATGGCGGCTATTAACCCGGAGAACCTCAATGAAGAGGTAGGGGATATGGGCAGTATGAATGCTAGTATTGCTCAGATGAATCCTTTACCGCCACCTGCTGTGGGCGTGGAGCCCAGTGCACAGATGTTATTACCAGGAGAGCTCAGTTTGACACAGTTTTTGAACTTCCATCCACCTATATTTGAGGGGATTGAGTCTGGTGAAGCAGCCGAAGAGTGGATGGAGCGGATAGAGCAGATACTTGTGACTGCGCCTTGTGCACGTACAGCATGGCTGAGGTTAGCCGAGTTTCAGATGGCGAAGAAGCCTTCTATGTGGTGGAAGACCACGGTGATGGAGCTGAGAGCTCAAAGTGTGGCAGTTGACTGGACTGTATTCAGGACCCGGTTCCTTAACCGGTATTTTTCTGCAGCTGCCAGACAATTAAAGGAAGATGAGTTCAATTGTTTAAAGCAGGGCAGCCTGTCAGTGTCAGACTATGCTATACAATATTCCTCATTATTGAGGTATGTACCTCATGTCGCTGTGAGAAGTCATGCCAAGATGAGAAACTTTCTGAAGGGACTGGGACCAGAACTATTTGATCGGGTTGTCTCCAACAACCCCAACTCTTTTGATGACGCCCTGACCCGGGCAGAGTTGGCAGAGATTGCAGTGGGCGCGTACAGGGAAGTTGTACCCCCTTTCCCACCACCGCAGAGACCTGTTGGTGACCGTCTGAGGCCACGAGGGGACCAGTTTAAGCCTCGTGGGGCCTCATCATCTTCTAGATTCAGTGGAAAGAAATCTCAGGGTCAGAAGCAAAGTAACCGATGGCCATCCCAGGGAAGTAAGACAGGAGGAAACCGATGTAACAACTGTGGAGGATGGCACTTGTCACGTGACTGTCAGGGTTGCTATATTTGTGGCAGATGGGCCACTTGGCTCGAGGTTGCCCCAATCGGGGAGGTCAGGCAGACACTGGGCCGAATAGGCCAAGATTTGACGCAGGAAGAACACCACAGAGGCAGCATTTTGCACCACGACCGCAGGGAGGTCAGGCGGCGGGACAGCCGCAGGGTCAGATGTATGCATTGACGCGGGAGCAGGCTGAGGCTGCCCCGGAGGAGGTCATTGCTGGTACGTGTCATTTATTTACGTACCCTGCATTTTTATTGATAGATACAGGTGCTTCCAATGCTTTTGTGTCTGCTGCTTTTGTGGAGAGACACTGCTTGTGCCCGTCTCTGTTACCCACGCCTCTCATGGTCTCGACACCCACGGGAAAGTATGTGACTGCAGACCGACTGTTATCTGATTGCCTCATTTATTTTGAGGGCAATGATCTGAGGGCCGATCTGATTCAGTTAGAGATGTCAGATTTTGACTGCATTGTAGGTATTGATGTGTTGAGCAGATACCGAGCTGTGGTAGATTGCCGACAGAGGATGGTACATTTTCTGTCTGATCAGGGGTTCCAGTGGACCTTTTATGGGGACGGATCTCGTCCAAAGATTCCAGTGATCTCAGCGGTTAAGATGTCGCGGTTATTGGAACGCGGCCACACAGGCTACCTTATTTATGCCATGGATGTATCAGAAGAGAAGGAAGTGAGAGCCGAGGACATTCCGGTCGTGGCGGAGTTCATTGTTATATTCCCGGATGAGATTCCAGGGTTTCCGCCGATCAGAGATGTGGAGTTTGCCATTGAGCTACTGTCGGGGACATCAGCCATTTCTCGTGCCCCATACAGGATGGCGCCGGCAGAGCTGAGAGAGCTGAAAGTACAGTTACAGGAACTCCTCGACAAGGGATACATTCGTCCTAGCGTATCGCCTTGGGGTGCGTCAGTTTTGTTCGTAAAGAAGAAGGATGGTTCAATGCGTCTGTGCATTGACTATAGGCAACTTAATAAGGCCAAAATAAAGAACAGGTATCTGCTTCCAAGGATTGATGATCTGTTTGATCAGCTTCAGGGCACAGAGATTTACTCAAAGATTGATTTGAGGTCAGGCTACCACCAGATACGGGTTAGAGCTTATGATATCCAAAAGACAGCTTTTATGGACACTACGAGTTCTTGGTGATGCCATTCGGGGTGACGAATGCCCCGGCTGTCTTTATGTGCCTGATGAGCCTAGTATTTCAGGAGTACCTTGATCAGTTTGTGATCGTATTCATTGATGACATCCTTGTCTATTCAATAAGTGAAGAGGAACATGCTATTCATTTGAGGACAGTGCTACAGATCCTCAGAGATCACCAGTTGTACGCCAAACTCAGCAAGTGTGAGTTTTGGCTGAGCAGTCATTCTTGGGTCATATTATCTCTTGAGAGGGGATATTAGTAGATCCCAGGAAGATTGAGGCAGTTATGGATTGGTCTGCCCCTACTTCAGTCAGTGAGATTCGAAGTTTTCTTGGTTTGGCTGGCTATTACCGACGTTTCGTCAAGGGATTCTCAAAGATCGCCAAGCCACTTACACAACTGACTCAGAAGGGAGTCCCATTCTGTTGGTCAGAGGCTTGTGAGCAGAGTTTCCGGGAATTAAAGTACAGACTGACTACTGCACCAGTTTTGGTGATTCCCAGGGAGAACAAAGGATTTGTTCTTTATACTGACGCATCGCTACAGGGCCTAGGATGTGTACTGATGCAGGACAGACATGTAGTGGCTTATGCTTCTAGGCAGTTGAAGCCACACGAGACGAGGTATCCAGTCCATGATTTGGAGTTAGAAGCTATAGTGTTTGCCTTGAAGATATGTGACACTACTTATATGGTACCTCATTTACCATCTTCACTGATCACAAGAGCCTGAAGTTCTTGTTTACACAGGCTGAGCTAAATATGAAGCAGATGAGATGGATGGACCTGCTGAAGGACTATGACTGTGAAATCGAAATACCATCCGGGAAAAGCAAACTTGACAGCCGACGCTTTGAGTCGGAAAGTGAGGAGCACGGCAGAGGATGTCATGTATGTATCAGCTATGATGGGCTCCTACTATCAGTTGGGGTTTGATTATGATGTATCTTCTTCTCCGGTACATGTGTTGACCTTGCTAGCTGAGCCGATCATTTATGAACACATCCGGAAGGCTCAGGGGACCGACGTAGAGGTTCAGAGTTGGATGTCAATGATTCATTCAGGTCAGCCATCGAGATTCAGAATGGCTGAGGACGGTTCTCTGAGGCTTGGCGACAGATGGGTGGTTCCAGATACACCCGAGTTACGACGGGGTATATTACAGCGAGCTCATTGCAGTAGGATGAGTATCCACCCGGGTGGGAAGAATATGTATAAGGATTTATGCAGCCAGTTCTGGTGGAGGCGAATGAAACAGGATGTTACCTCATTCATCAAGTGCTGTTTGATTTGTCAGCAGGTGAAGGCTGAGAGGCAGAGGCCCGGTGGTGAGCTAAGGAGTTTGGAGATACCCGAGTGGAAGTGGCAGCACGTGTCTATGGATTTCGTGACCTACTTACCGAGGACTGTTTCGAGTTTTGATGCCATATGGGTAGTCGTCGACAGATTGACTAAGAGTGCTCATTTTATCCCCTACTGTATGACCTTCACATACCTAAGAATGGCTCAGTTATATATCAGAGATGTGGGAGACTGCACGGGATCCCTGTTTCGATTGTGTCTGATCGAGATCCGCGGTTCACATCTCACTTCTGGGAGGGTCTTCAGTTAGCCCTGGGTACAGAGTTAAGGTTGTGCACAGCATATCATCCCCAGACGGACGGACAGACCGAGCGTACGATACAGACGCTCAAAAATATGTGGAGGGCTTGTGTGCTGGAGTTCGACACTTCTTGGCAGGACTCAGTAGCCTTGGTAGAATTTTCTTATAATAACAGTTACCAGGCTAGCATACAGATGGCTCCATTTTAAGCCCTATATGGTAGGCGTTGCAGGTCGCCTTTGTGTTGGGATGATGTGCACCGTAAATCGGTCGGAGGACCAGAGTTGGTCCAGGATATGGAAGAAAAGGTAAAGGTCATCAAGAGAAGATAAAGGCAGCTCAGGATAGATAGGCAGCGTATGCCAATCAGCGGCGAAGACCGTTGGAGTTTCAGTTATGCGACAGAGTCTTTCTGAAGATCTCACCTTTCAGAGGTGTGGTACGGTTTGGGATGCGGGGAAAGTTATCCCCAAGATATGTAGGGTCGTATGAGATCTTGCAGCGTATTGGTACTCTGGCGTACCGTTTGGCTTTACCGCCCTCTCTGTCTGGTATACACGATGTATTCCATGTGTCTATGCTGAGGAAGTACGAGCCAGATCCTTCGCATGTGTTGCAGCCTTCAGAGGTACAGTTTGAGTCCGATGTTTCCTATGTGGAGCGGCCTATCAGGATTTTTGATAGGGCAGACCGCAGGCTTCGGAACAAATTTATTCCTATGATCAAGGTTCAGTGGGATCGTAGGGGTGTCGAGGAGGCTACGTGGGATACAGAGCGACACATGGTGCAGCACTATCCAGAACTGTTCTCTGGTATGTGTTTTATGTTTTATTTTATTTTGGTAAGTAAGTGTGATTTCGGGGACGAAATCTTATAAGTAGGAGAATATTGTGATATCCCCGAAAGGATTATGTGTAAACATGCTTTGATGTGCTAATTTTATTATGTGTTAAAGGCATGATTTAATTTGGGGTTTATGGGTTATGCTTTATGTGGTAAAAGTATGTAATTAAGTTGGAGAATTAATGTATGTGGTTGGTGTTATATTTATTTTGATGATATGGTTTAGGAGGCATGTTAGGTATTTTTGAATGATGTATTGATGGTGTAAAATTATAAAATATCAAGGAGGGATATTTTTATACATCGTACGAAATATCGGGACACAATTAAACACCACATGGCCACCCTACAAGCAACCACCCTCCCCCAATCAGCTGAATCATGCCACTTGCCCCTGTTTTCTGGAAAGCAGATTGATCAACCATGCCTCTTCCATCACTTCTTTCCCACTCTCTTCTCTCGGTTTTCTCCTGCCTTCTTTCCAGAAAACTTTCGTCCAACATATGAACTAAATATAGGAGAAGATTTTTGGTGTTTTGTTGATCGGAGTTTGACGAAAATCGAGGAGTAAAAGTGGTGAGGAATCATGCTGGTTTACCAGTTTTTTTTCGTTCTTATGTATGTGTGTTCTTCATAGCAGATTCGGCATGCTAGTTTTAGGTTCGATGAAATCTTGCTATGAGTGCTTGCATGTGATTTTTATGAAGCCCCTAGCATACTTTGTTAAGTAACTTACATGATTTATGTGTTAGATTTCGAGTTGTGAAAAGTGTTCCTCGAAAATCTGGGCAGGGGAAGTGCCCTGTTTTTATGTTGAGTAGGGGTTTTATCATGAAGATTTGAAGCATGTTAGCTTAGGTTTTGAATAAACCTTTGACGTGAACACATACATGGTAGTTTTGTGATGTTACTAGCATGTTTCCTTGAGCATGGGTTACGGGTTATGTGGTAGTTTTGGTGTTGTGAAGATGCATGCTCGAGAATTCTGGGCTGAGTTTTATGCCCTGTTTCTGGGGAATTTTGGGTTTAGTGTTGAACTTTTGGGGTTATTATGATGCATGCTAAGCTAAGTTTTTATTGAAACTTTGGTTTAAGCCCTTTCATGGAAGTATGGTGAAGTCCCTAGCATTTTTATTCGAGCATTTTATATGTGTTATGATGTGGTTTTAAGTGTATGAAACGAGGTGCTCGGAAATTCTGGAAATCGCGCAAAGGAACAGAGTTGGCGATCGATCGCCAAGAAGGCGCGATCGATCGTGACGTTCCAGTGGGTTTTGGCGATCGATCGCCAATAAGAGGCGATCGATCGCTGATTGTATATTTTGGTATACGAGGCAGTAACATCTCGCGATCGATCGGGACTAAGGGGCGATCGATCGCGAGATGACATATTGGGGCAAATGTTGAATTTTGTTTAGTTTTTGGTATTGGATTATTATTGGGTGCCTAATATGGTGTTATGTGGTTATGTAGAACCATCGCAGGTACCAGCATAGTCGAGGAGATAAAGTCGGTTGACTCCTCTATCTTTTGAAAGGTAAGTAAGCGACGTACGGGCATCCCAACGGTAACATGTATTCGTGTTTATTTATTTAACACACAAGGTAAAGTAAAGTATGCATAAGATGGTGCATTATGATATGATACATGTTGACATGCATTGTTTCTGCATATGAATGTTGTGGAATATAAGAGGTGTATTCCACGAGTCAAGGTTATCCCAGTGAGGATTTTAATGCTTACACTATAATTCCGCTAAAAATGTGGAGCGAGAGGTAGAGGACCGTTCGCGCATGGAGGCGTGAATTTCCATACGAAGCGAGGAAGAATACCGCTTACGTGGAGTTCCATAAGAAGCGAGGAAGAATTCCGCTTACGTGGAAAAGTAAGAAGCATTGCAATACACTAATGATAAAATGACTCAAGATTGAAGTAAGGATTTAAGAAGTAAAGATATGTCATGACATTTATATAAGGAATCCATAATATCATATAATGTTTTTATCATGAGTTATGGTACAAGGACAACTAATGGGCATTTTAAATGCATTGGAAATACATAAAGTATTTTATGATTATGATTATGCATTATGCTTTACATTCATATTATGTTTGATATGAATTACGATATGCTCATGTGATGGGGGTTGTCCTTGTAGGTGCTTTTGCTAAGGAGAACCAGGGTCAGGTTGATAAGCTGAGCTGTAAGGAGTGCTACAAGATAGCAAGATAAAGACTTATTTGTATAGTTTCTACTAGGAGTACAGTAGAAGTAGCTTTACCCAAAATTGTTAAAGAATGTAACAAACTCCTTTTGGCATGTCATCTATACATGTAAACCTTAAGCTCAATTGTCAACACGACTCACAACTCTGATATGATATGATTAGTTCTCTTAATTGCACCTTATTGTATGCTTAAGATAACGCGGTCTCACATTTAGTGGTATCAGAGCAGTGGTTAGATAACCAGGGAAGAGTGAAGGGTAGCCTTTAGAAACAAGTTGGCTAGGTATTCATTTGAGCATGTTTATGCATGTGATGCATATTTTTGTATAAGTGTTATACTAACATGCTTTTGAATATGATACTCTTGTTATCTAACGGCTTATATTATGAACTGCTTTTGGTATTGTTGTTAACCCTTGTGTTACAGCATGGCGGCTATTAACCCGGAGAACCTCAATGAAGAGGTAGGGGATATGGGCAGTATGAATGCTAGTATTGCTCAGATGAATCCTTTACCGCCACCTGCTATGGGTGTGGAGCCCAGTGCACAGATGTTATTTGTAATGCCTCGATTTGTTGTATACACGTGTGATATGATTATGGTGTAATTATATCAATTAGTAGTATGATATTGGGGGTTCGGGTGGAACCAAGAATGAAATAATACATGTATGAAATGATATATGGCAAGGGCAAGGAATGAAACATGGTGTATAATGATTTAATAACATATCAAGTTATGAACTAGTAGGCATTTGATTATGCATGTGAATTTACTTGCAATTGGAATTGCATTTGAATTTGGAGTTCATTTCATGTACATGTTACTTAACATGTAATTACCTCTAAATGACATGATAATAGCAAGTGAATTAGGGAACTAAGGATCTATATCAAGTGGATTAGGGAAGTGGAATCACATACTACACCACTTTCACCTCAAAATCTCTACAAAGCTCCTCTCCAAACCCTTAGAGATTTTAGTAGTTGAAGCTTGGTTTTTCACTTGTGATTTGAGCTACGAAGTTAGGTGAAGTGATTTCTTCACATCTTGGTAAGGAATTCATAGTTTTACATTTGAATTATGACATTGGTGTTGCATATGTGAAGTAAACTATCAAGTGTTCATGTGAAGAATCATATCATGTTTCTATGCTTTGAATTGGAATCTATGATGTTAGAAACATGTTAATATGTTCCTAGGGATTACAAGAAACATGTTGAAATGGTTCAAGATGAGGTATAGGAGAAGAACCATGGAGATAAGCTTGAAAATCGCCATGTTCTAAACTTTCTGGACATCGGCGATCGATCGCGAGCTTTGTGGCGATCGATCGCCGAGGCAGAGTAAATTTTAAGGCGGTTTATACATGTAGCGATCGATCGGTGATAATGTGGCGATCGATCGCGAGCAAACAGAACACTTTGACGATCGATCGCGAGAGATAGCGATCGATCGCGAGGGGGCAGAACAGTATGGCGATCGATCGGTGAGATATAGCGATCGATCGCCAGTGCCAAAATGTTGAAAAATGTTATATTTTTGTAGAATTTGATTTTAATGCCTATGATAACATGATATATTGTTGGCGTTGTTGTAGCATCATCTCAGGGGACAGGACAACGAGGCACTTAGCCAGTGACGCCTAATTTATCTCGTTTGTGTCGCAGTACAGGTACGTGTTGACGTACGGAGTATAGATATTGTGTGATGATGTTATGAGATTGATATCATATGAATTGTGTTATGTTGTTATCATATGATTGGTAGTATCATATGCCTGTACATTCATGGATATCATATGTATGTGAGATATACGCCTGGTTTGGGTATATGCTCGGTTATGTATTTGAGATATATGTCTGGTTTGGATATATGCTCGGTTATGTGACATAGAGATATATGCCTGGTTTGGATATATGCTCGGTTATGTGACAGAGAGATATACGCCTGGTTTGGGTATATGCTCGGTTATGCTATATAGCGATATACGCCGGTTTTTGGGTATGCTCTATGGCTATTATCATTTGAGGACGGTACTATGATATGTGCTGTAATATGAAGATGTGAGGTGGTTCCACTGACATATTGAGCTGAATAGGCATATCATTTTAGTCTCGTGATAATAGGGTATGTGTTGAGACATGCCATGACATGGTGCATTTGTGGATGCATGAGACAGAACATTCACATTAGATGATTTATTGTGCTTTATCATTGTTATTGATATTGTGTTTTGATATCGCACTGAGATAGTTGTTTATCTATACTCACGTTTTGTGAATGTTTCTGTAGGATTGCATAGACGTGGGAATCGTGAGTCTTATTCCGCTGCGAGGTGAACCACTGCATACGAGTTGTACTGGCTTAGGTTGTTCATTTTCTATGTCATGTATATATAGAAAAGTTAGTTGGTTTTTGTAGTAGTGGTTTGGTACATCTGTAACAACTTAACTAGTAAAATACTCTTAATCAGTGTATGTTATTACTTAATTCAGACTCACATATGTATGCAAAATGAAATACATAATGGATTAAGTAACGAGGACCCCACATTAGTGGTATCAGAGCAGTGGTTCGAGAACGGGGTGAACATGGGTAGAGGAAGTGTATTAGGGAGTTACCTAAACACTTTGAGAATGGTAATAGCATGTTAGTATTTGGCATATGATGTTATTCTGACATGTTATATACTTGTGAATGTTATTGTTAACCCGTGATCTACAGCTATGACAGACAGAGGGTATCATGAATGTTGGGGATGCCATGAATGGCAATGCTAGTGTGAGGATGGCGCCTGTGCCACCACCACCGATTGAGCAAGGGCCAGTGGAACAGGTATTGTTGCCTGTATAATTGACTTTGACGCAGCTTCTGAGTTATCAGCCACCCAGGTTTGAGGGGACTGAATCAGGAGAACTGGCAGAGGAGTGGCTAGAACGCGTGGAACAGATATTTGTGTCAGCACCGTGTGCCAAGACTGCTTGGTTACGTTTAGCTGAATTCCAGTTAGCTAAGAAAGCTATGATGTGGTGGAAATCCACAGTACTTGAGTTGAGGGCTCAAGGACAGACAGTGAACTGGGATGTGTTTAGAACAAAGTTTCTGGAGCATTATTTCTCTGTTGCTGCAAGGCAGAGGAAAGAGGATGAATTTACAAATTTGAGACAGGGAGCAATTACTTTATCTGACTATGCTGTGCATTATTCTTCCTTGCTACGGTATGTGCCACATATTGCTGTTAATACCAAGGCAAAGATCAGACAGTTTGTGAAAGGATTGAGGCCTGAATTATTTGACAAGGTAATGTCCAATAACCCTACATCATATGAAGAAGCGTTGACTAGAGCCGAGATGGCTGAGATTGCTGTAGGGGTGTATAAAGATGTTGGACAAGCCCAACCACCTACATCTGACAGTATGAGACCTAGAGGAGAACCATTTAAATCATCACGAGGTAGTGTATCTTCAACTAGGTTTAGTGGGAAACGTTTTGGATCACAAAAAGGGGGTGATCGGAAATCTAAGGGACAGTTCCAAGGTAGTAGTAGTGGCAGTGGTGTGCAATGTTTTAAATGTGGTGGACCACATGTGAAACGAGATTGTCCTCAATTGAATCCAGTAGTTTGTTTCCGTTGTGGGAGGCCAGGACATGTGATCCGTGATTGTACTCAAGTGGGTGGACAACAGAGGAGAGGACCCATTTCAGAGACTACAGTACAACAGAGACCACAGGGTGTACCACAGTCTGGTGGAGGACAGAGGACAGGAACACCTCAGGATCAGGTGTATGCACTAAACAGGGAGGAAGCAGAGGCAGCTCCTGATGATGTGATAGCGGGTAAGTGTATTTTGTTTACTTATCCTGCTTTACTGTTGATTGATACTGGTGCATCACATTCTTTTATTGCACAAGCATTTATTGATCGGTATCATATATGCTCGTCTCCACTGTTGATGCCTCTTTATGTTTCGACACCCATGGGAACTACTGTGATGACTTGTCAGAGTGTGTCTGATTGTGCTATTCAGTTTGAGTCTGACTATGGCTTTCAAGCTGATTTGATTGTGTTAGACATGTCAGATTTTGATTGCATCCTTGGAATTGATGTGTTGAGTAAATATCAGTCTGTTGTGGATTGTAGTCAGAAGATAGTGAGATTTCAGTCTGATACTGGAAATCAATGGTTATTCTATGGCCAGGGATCGAGGGCAAGGATTCCTTTGATATCAGCAATCCGAATGTCGCGTTTGTTAGAGCGTGGACATGCGGGTTATTTGATTTATGCCCTTGATATCACTGAACAGAAACTAGAAAGGAATATGCGGATGTGTTTCCAGATGAGATACCTGGATTCCCACCGAGTCGAGAAGTAGAATTTAGTATTGATTTGATACCTGGTACTTCTGCAATTTCACGGGCTCCTTATCGGATGGCACCAACTGAATTGAAAGAGTTGAAAACTCAATTGCAAGACTTATTGGACAAGGGGTACATACGTCCTAATGTATCACCTTGGGGTGCTCCGGTTTTATTTGTTAAGAAGAAGGATGGGACAATGAGAATGTGTATTGATTATAGACAATTGAACAAAGTAACGATAAAGAATAAATATCCTCTTCCTCGTATTGATGATTTGTTTGATCAGTTGCAGGGATCAAGAATTTATTCTAAGATTGATTTGAGGTCAGGATATCATCAAATACGTGTGAGGGAAGGAGATATACAGAAGACAGCATTCAGAACTCGTTATGGACATTATGAGTTTCTGGTGATGCCATTTGGAGTAACCAATGCTCCTGCTGTCTTTATGAGCTTAATGAATCGGGTTTTCCAAGAATACCTTGATTGATTTGTCATTGTCTTTATCGATGATATACTGATCTATTCGCAGAGTGATGCAGAATATGTTCAACATTTGCATATGCTATTGCAATTGTTGAGGACACATCAGTTGTATGCCAAACTCAGTAAGTGTGAGTTTTGGTTGACTAGTGTCGGCTTTTTGGGACATGTAATTTCAGAAGAAGGTATATCAGTTGACCCAAAGAAAGTGGAAGCAGTGTTGAATTGGTCAGCACCTATGAAGATGTGAGGTGGTTCCCTTGACATATTGAGCTGAATAGGCATATCATTTTAGTCTCGTGATAATAGGGTATGTGTTGAGACATGTCATGACATGGTGCATTTGTGGATGCATGAGACAGAACATTCACATTAGATGATTTATTGTTCTTTATCATTGTTATTGATATTGTGTTTGATATCGCACTGAGATAGTTGTTTATCTATACTCACGTTTTGTGAATGTTTCTGTAGGATTGCATAGACGTGGAATCGTGAGTCTTATTCCGCTGCGAGGTGAACCACTGCATAGGAGTTGTACTGGCTTAGGTTGTTCATTTTCTATGTCATGTATATATAGAAAAGTTAGTTGGTTTTTGTACTAGTGGTTTGGTACATCTGTAACAACTTAACTAGTAAAATACTCTTAATCAGTGTATGTTATTACTTAATTCAGACTCACATATGTATGCAAAATGAAATACATAATGGATTAAGTAACGAGGACCCCACATTATTACCAGGAGAGCTCAGTTTGACACAGATTTTGAACTTCCATCCACCTATATTTGAGGGGATTGAGTCTGGTGAAGCAGCCGAAGAGTGGCTGGAGCGGATAGAGCATATACTTGTGACTGCGCCTTGTGCACGTACCGCATGGCTGAGGTTAGCCGAGTTTCAGATGGCGAAGAAGCCTTCTATGTGGTGGAAGACCACGGTGATGGAGCTGAGAGCTCAAAGTGTGGCAGTTGACTGGACTGTATTCAGGACCCGGTTCCTTAACCGGTATTTTTCTGCAGCTGCCAGACAATTAAAGGAAGATGAGTTCAATAGTTTAAAGCAGGGCAGCCTGTCAGTGTCAGACTATGCTATGCAGTATTCCTCATTATTGAGGTATATACCTCATGTCGCTGTGTGTGATATCCCCGAAAGGATTATATGTTTACATGCTATCAAAGTGTAGCTAATTATGTATTGAGGTGATTTAATTTGGGGTATATGGGTTATGCTTTATGTGGTAAAAGCATGTAATTAAGTTGGGGAATTAATTTATGTGGTTGGTGTTATATTTATTTTGATGATATGGTTTAGGAGGCATGTTAGGTGTTTTTGATGATGTATTGATGTGGTAAAATTATAAAATATCAAGGAGGGATATTTTTATACATCGTGCGAAATACCGGGACACAATTAAACACCACAAGGCCACCCTACAAGCAACCCCCCCCCCCCCCCCAAGTGGCTGAATCACGCCCATACCCCCCTATTTTTAGGCATGCAGATTGATCAACCATGCCTCTTCCATCACTTCTTTCCCACTCTCTTCTCTCGGTTTCCTCTCCCTTCTTTCCAGAAACATATCGTCCAACATATGAACTGATTATAGGAGAAGATATTTGGTGTTTTGTTGATCGGATTTTAACAAAAATCGAAGAGCAAAAGTGGTGAGGAATCATATGTTTTTCCCAGATTTTGGTTTTTAAGCATATGTTTTCTTTATAGCAGATTTGGCATGCTAGTTTAAGGTTCGACGAAATCTTGTTATGAGTGCTTGCATGTGATGTTTATGAAGCCCCTAGTAAGTTTCTTTAAGTAACTTACATGCTTTATATGTTAGATTTCGAGTTGTGAAAAGTGGTCCTCGAAAATCTGGGCAGGGAAACTGCCCTGTTTTTGTTTGAGTAGGGGTTTAATCATGAGGATTTGAAGCATGCTAGCTTAGGTTTTGGTTGAACCTTTGATGTTAATACGTGCATGGTAGTTGTTTGAAGATGCCAGTATATTTCCTTGAGCATGTTTCATGTGTTATGTGAAGGATTTAATCATGTGAAATGAAGTGTTCGAAAATTCTGGGCGATGATTATATGCCCTGTTTTTCACGGAAAATTGGACGAGTGTTTAATTTGTGGGCTCATTATGAAGCATGCTAGCTTAGGTTTTGATTAAACCTTTGACGTGAACACATACATGGTAGTTTTGTGAAGTTACTAGCATGTTTCCTTGAACATGAGTTATGGGTTATGTGGTAGTTTTGTTGTTGTGAAGATGCATGCTCGAAAAATCTGGGCAAGGTTCATATGCCCTGGAATTTCTGGTTGAGTGCTGAAATTGAGGGGTTATTATGATGCATGCTGGGCTTAGTGTTTGTGAAACTTTGATTTAAGCACTTGCATGGAAGTATTGTGGAGTCCCTAGCACTTTTGTTCGAGCACATTACACATATTATGAAGCGGTTTTAAGAGCAAGAAAAGAGGTGCTCGAACATTTCTGGAAAAAAAATCAGTAGTGTTCCATTTTCGAAAAATGGGAATTTTATTAAGTTTGTGATATTGGATCATTATGAGGTGCCTAATATTGTGTTGTGTGGTTATGTAGAACCATCCCAGGTACCATCACAGTCGAGGTGATAAAGTTTGTTGACTCCTCTACATTTTGGAAAGGTACGTAAGCGACGTACGGGCATCCCAACGGTAACATGTATTCGTGTTTATTTATTTAACACAAGATAAAGTAAAGTATGCATAAGATGGTGCATTATGATATGATACATGTTGACATGCATTGTTTTTGCATAAGAATGCTGTGGAATATAAGAGGAGTATTCCACGAGTCAAGGTTATCCCAGTGAAGATTTTAATGCTTACACTATAATTCCGCTGAAAATGTGGAGCGAGAGGTAGAGGACCGTTCGCACATGGAGTCGTGAATTTCCATAAGAAGCGAGGAAGAATACCGCTTACGTTCCATAAGAAGCGAGGAAGAATTCTGCTTACGTGGAAAAGTAAGAAGCATTGCAATACACTAATGATAAAATGACTCAAGATTGAAGTAAGGATTTAAGAAGTAAAGATATGTCATGACATTATTAAGGAACCATAATATCATATAATGTTTTTATCATGAATTATGGTACAGGGACAGCTAATGGGCGTTTTAAATGCATTGGAAATACAGGAAGTATTTTATGACTATGATTATGCATTTATGCTTTACATTCATATTATGTTTGATATGAATTACGATATGCTCATGTGATGGGGGTTGTCCTTGTAGGTGCTTTTGCTAAGGAGAACCAGGGTCCGGTTGATAAGCTGAGCTGTAAGGAGTGCTACAAGATAGCAAGATAAAGACTTATTTTGTATAGTTTCTACTAGGAGTGCAGTAGAAGTAGCCTTACCCAAATTTGTTAAAGAATGTAACAAATTTCTTTTGGCATGTCATACATACATGTAAACCTTAAGCTCAATTGTCAACACGATTTACAACTCTGATTTGATATGATTAGTTCTCTTAATTGCACCTTATAGTATGTTGAGATAACGGGGTCATACATTTAGTGGTATCAGAGCAGTGGTTAGATAACCAGGGAAGAGTGAAGGGTAGCCTTTAGAGACAAGTTGGCTAGGTATTCATTGTTGGGCATGTTATGCATGTGATGCATATTTTTGTGTAAGTGTTATACTAACATGCTTTTGAATATGATACTCTTGTTATCTAACGGCTTATATTATGAACTGCTTTTGGTATTGTTGTTAACTCTTGTGTTGCAGCATGGCGGCTATTAACCCGGAGAACCTCAATGAGGAGGTAGGAGATATGGGCAGTATGAATGCCAGTATTGCTCAGCTGAACCCTTTATCGCCACCTGTTGTGGGCGTGGAGCCCAGTGCACAGATGTTATTACCAGGGGAGCTCAGTTTGACACAGTTTCTGAACTTCCATCCACCTATATTTGAGGGGATTGAGTCTGGTGAAGCAACCAAAGAATGGCTAGAGCAAATAGAGCAGATACTTGTGACTGCGCGTTGTACACGTACCGCATGGCAGAGGTTAGCCGAGTTTCAGATGGCGAAGAAGCCTTCTATGGTGGAAGACCACGGTGATGGAGCTCAGAGCTCAAAGTGTGACAGTTGACTGGACTGTATTCAGGACCCGGTTCCTTAACCGGTATTTTTCTGCAGCTGCCAGACAATTAAAGGAAGATGAGTTCAATAGTTTAAAGTACGGCAGCCTATCAGTGTCAGACTATGCTATGCAGTATTCCTCATTATTGAGGTATGTACCTCATGTCGCTGTGAGCAGTCATGCCAAGATGAGAAATTTTCTGAAGGGCCTGAGACCAGAACTATTTGATCGGGTTGTCTCCAACAACCCCAACTCTTTTGATGACGCCCTGACCCGAGCAGAGTTGGCAGAGATTGCAGTGGACGCGTACAAGGACGTTGTACCCCCTTTCATACCACCACAAAGACCTGTTGGTGACAGCCTGAGGCCACGAGGGGACTATTTTAAGTCTCGTGGGGCCTCATCATCTTCTAGATTCAGTGGAAAGAAATCTCAGGGTCAGAAGCAAAGTAACCGAGGGCCATTCCAGGGAAGTAAGACAGGAGGAAACTGATGTAACAACTGTGGAGGATGGCACTTATCACGTGACTGTCAGGGTTGCTATATTTGTGGCAAGATGGGCCATTTGGCTCGAAGTTACCCCAATCGGGGAGGTCCGGCAGACACTAGGCCGAATAGGCCAAGATTTGACGCAGGAAGAACATCATAGATGCAGCATTTTGCACCACGACCGCTGGGAGATCAGGCGGCGGGACAGCCGTAGGGTCAGGTGTATGCATTGACGCGGGAGCAGGCTGAGGCAGCCCCGGTGTGATGCCCCGAAATTAATTAATTGCAAGTAAGGCATTAATTATGTTTATATGATGAATCATGTGTTAATGAATTTATGTGTTGGGTATTAAGATATTAACATGATTTAATTGTGTTAATTATTAAATATGAGGAAGATGTGATTTTAGATGAAGTTTAGAGCATTGTTGTAAAATGCTTTTAAAACACCAAGTAGAGTATTTTATACATCATGTTAAGTTTGGGGTACATTTTTAAAAGTAAGTTAAGACAACCCCTTTTTAATCTTTTACCCACCACTTTAACCCCTCTACACCTTTCACTTTATTAAAAATCCCCAAAATCACTTCCCAACCCAAACCCTCCCATTTTCGAGTTCCACCAAAAGAGGAGAAGAAAAGTTCCACAAAAACTTTGTTTGTGTGATCTTTGCTAGGATTTGGAGCCTACAAGAGGTATGGAACCATTCCTATAAGTTTTATGATGTTTGGTGTTGAAATGGGTTAAGTTTTTGATGTTTTATGTGGGTTTGTTTGGGTATGTGTTGTTTATGGTTGGGGTATGATTTTTGAAGTGTTTTAAGTGGGTTTTAGTGGGTTATAATGTTATTGTTATTGTTGGGAAGTTTGGTGTTGAAAGGTATGGGGATGAGCTTGCAAAATGCACATGAAAATGGAGAAATCGCGGCCACTGTAAGTGGCGATCGATCGCTACTAAAGCAGCGATCGATCGCCGAGAGGCAGTACGTGAAGATGAGCTCAGGCGATCGATCGCCTCAAATGGCGCGATCGATCGCCAACGACCAGTAGCCAAATGAGCATCAGGCGATCGATCGCCTCATTTTAAGCGATCGATCGCCGCTAAGTGAAAAATCAGGCGATCGATCGCCTCATTTTGAGCGATCGATCGCCACTGTTCAAAAGATGAAAAATGTTGATTTTTGTTGAATTTTTGGTATTGGGCTATTGTTTAGCTTCTAATATCAATTTGTATGGTTATGTAGAACCGTCCCAGGTACCCACGACTTCAAGGAGATAAAGTCTACGATTTCTCCTTCTTTTGGAATTAAGGTACGTAAGAGACGTACGAGCATCGGACGGTAAACCATACCCTTACCTATTATGATGATGTTTACGATGATGATGTTCATGATGATGTTTTCAATGATGATGTTTATGATGATGATGCTTATGATGATGTTATGATGATGATGCTTATGATGATGCTATGATAATGATGCTTACGATGACGTTTACGATGATGATGCTTATGATGATGTTTATGACGATGATGCTTATGATGATGTTTATGATGATGATGTTTATGATGACGTCTATGATGACGAAGTTTATGATAAGGTCATACGACGTGTATGATTGGGTAAGACGCCCATGTGGTAAGATGCCACCCAAAGTATGTGAGTGGGTAAGATGCCCCCGTGGTAAGATGCCACGCAATGTTTATGATATGGTAAGACGCCATATGATTGGGTAAGATGCCCATGTGGTAAGATGCCACGTGATGATTATGATATGGTAAGATGTCATACAATGGGGTAAGATGCCCTAATATATGAATAAGAGTCAGGGATAACAAAGGAAGTCGAAGGACGACCAATAACATTTATTTAACTAAGATGTTATGCATTATTGTATGCTTTTGATATAATGTTAAGTAAATATGTTGTGAGGGCCTGGTCCTAATCAGAGGTTTAATTAACACACGATTGTTATATTAATGTAAACAGCGGAAGATTTAGTTAAAAACCTTATCAAAGTGACCCTCAAAATTTTTCGCATTTTGTTTCTAAAACATTTCCGAATAGTGAAAATATTTATTTCCAGTTTTACATCTAACATGATATTCATCGCATAAGCATTACATATAATTTCTCAGTAAAGTAATACTTAAAAATACAGATACTCAGGGCATACCCCGGTAATTTAAAACATAAGTAAAAATACTAAACAACTACTGGGACTCAAAACATAAATCGTATACCTGAGCTCGCTCTCAAGGAGCTCTGGTATCTATCGATGCTTCATCTCGAGCATCCACAGTACGTCCACCTGCAATACCTGTCATGTCCATCCAACAAAGACATGACAGCCCCCCGCGAAGGGGGTCAGAACCCCAGTACGAGAAACAGATAAAATCACAGTGTATGACAAATAACATGCGATGTATGCCGTGCATGAATGCAAATGCACATGAAGGGTATCAAATCTCGAATATCCCTGTCTCAAGGGTCCAAAGGAAATCATCAATCACTCATCAGTGCTCGAGCAGGATGTGACACGCTCCACGCTCCGATCTATCTCTCAGTCGAGCCATCGGCGGTCCATCATCCTCGTGTCTGGGCGACGTCGGCACGCTCGTCGCTCCGGCATCCCTCAGCTCACTCTCACTCCTGTCGAGCCAACGACTGCCCATCATCCCCAGACACGCATCACTCATACCAAGAAAAGATATAGGTACCAAGAACGGATCAATAGGCTCAACATGACATGCTCAATGTCCATGCGTGTCAATGCATCATGCAATATCATAATCTCATGTGATGCATCTCAAATCTCATGTCATCATATATCATGCAGTCAATGTACCATGTAATTCACATACTGCAAATCAACTTATCACATAGTCACATAAGGAGCAAGTAATGACAAGTAAATCATACCCGGGAACATCACATGTCTTTGCCAGACATTGTGATAAAACCCGTTTTCTACGTACCTCGGAGCAATGCTATATCTACCGAGTACTCCTCGAATAAATCTCGAGATCTGTTAACCTGGTCATAATAGTTCCAAATACAACATACTGTCACATACTAGCCTTAACTTATCAAAATAAAACTCAAACTTAGACCCAAAACCAATTCTCTAAATTTCAGCCTGCGCAACCGTAGAGATCGGCTCATAACTTGTCCGATACTTAATAAAATCACATGGGTCCAATTTATTTTCAAATTTAACTCAAAAATGAACATTTCATCAGTTCAACTCATCTTCAAATTCGTTCATTTAGCCTAGGTAAAATGGCCAAGAACAATGTAAAATGGCCAAGAACAATCTGCTAGAAAAACAGGACAATTCACCAAATTCCAGCCTGACCCATTTTTGTATAAAAATCATAATAAATTCATATGATGTCCAAAAGACTTGGGGCCAGTGGTGCAATCACCAAAACTCAAAGTACTACAGTTCATATTTGAAGTCCATAAGCTAGTTCTCTCATCTTGAGGCACATGCAAAGCAAAGTATGCCAGATTTTAAAAATACTCATATTCTATTTTGACAGAGTGAGCGGTTTTAGTAAAAAGTGTATATCTTGCACAAATAAACTCCAAATCATGTGAGGCCAGTTTCTAATGAAAGATAACTCAAATTTTGACAACTTGTATTCAGACACCAAGGTCAAAATCGTAGCACATCTTGCCCAGATATAACAAGAACACACTGCATGTGCAACCCGCCTACATGCATGTTCCAGATTGTGCACCTTGTGGTAAAAACATCATAACGCATTCATTATAAGTCCAAATCATCTCAAATTTTAACCACATGACGAAAACACATAAATCTACAACTTTTGTTTGAGGCTCAAAGTCAGAATCGGAAGTTAGGTAAATCGAAATTTCGGAGCTACCTACTGCATGCAACAACATTTTCTGCAGATTCTGGTTTAACAAAATGACACCAACAATTTCGTGTCTCCTCCTAAATTTCGACCCAAATTCTACAAATTTCAACCAAATAAAGATAAGAACAAGTTCATACCCTTGTAGACTCAATAATTCCACCATAGCATATTCCTATCACCAAATCCTCAAATTTCTTGAGACTTCTAGCTCCTCTACTCAAATCCTCTTCAAATGTGTATTTGATTGTAGGATTTGACCAACTTTTCTCCATGGATTTTAGGTGGTGAATTTCGAAAATTGTGGAGAGAATATCAGATGGTTTTGGGAGAGAAGAAGACATTTTAAAGGCTTGAAATTGCATGGTAGTGGGTGTGACTACCAATGCACAAGTCTTGGAATATTTTATAATTTGTTTTTTTTTTTTTTGTGCTACCATGTCCAAGTGTCCCATGATGGTGATTTCTAATGTATTTTAAAAGATATTGCTCGAAAATTTTATACCAACTTGTATAATTTTGATGTATTTTGCATTGATTAAAAATAAGGTGTTGTGATCCGGAACACCTAAATTCGAATTCTTCGCTTTTAATCGCCCGGGTTTGCTTAATCATTAATAAACCGGATTAATCATAATTACATAGCAATGGGGCCTTACATTTCTTCCCCTCTTAAAAAGATTTCGTCCTCGAAATCGCAAAACTGAGGATAACTCAATAAATCACAACATATGAGTGTCTCAATCTCATTCATAGATACTTAAGGATCATCATGTATCAATGACAACTGCTGTGTTCGTCTCAACGATCTACCACTTAATCAAAGTTCTCTATGATTCCACAAAGTTCAAAATATCGAGGCAACATCAAACCTCACTTAACGAATCATATTGATAATTTCAAATGTAATATTTCATTATTTACCTGATTCTCAACTCGAAGTCTAACGATATATTTCTCTTTGCCGTAGCAAATCTGCTCACCTCAAGCCAAATTTCAATCGTTTTCGCAGAAATTTTATCGTTCCTGGCATTTTTTCTCAACAATCTTAAGTTATGCCAAAATTTCTTATCAATTTTCTATCATCATATCAGCGATCGATAATTCTGGATCTACAAAACCTGGACCGATGCCATCCCAAAAGTTTTCTGGAACTTAAATTATAGGAAAATTCTACTGGTGAATAATGATTTCTGTCAATTCCCACTAAATTCACCGCTATTAATCGAGACGTAACTTCCAAGGTCTGGATATTTTCTCAGTTGATCCATCTGTATGTGTATGCTAAGCAATACTCATTGCTAACTTAGTATCCATTACATTCTGAAAATTGTTTCGAATTCTGATATTATCCTCGGATCTCAATCAGATACATCTATTACAGATACTCACTATAGCTAAACCACAGTATACATATCTTAAACATGTCGTCTTCTCATAGACATATAGACTATCACATGAAATCAATATCTTGTATTGAATAGTCAATCAATTTCGATTCAACTTGTTTCACAATCTCTGTTTGTAAATATTTGAGCTATAAAACTCAAAACTAGAAATTTCCCAAATTCATTGTGGTACTTACAAATCCTGTACTATCTCATTAGGTCTCGTATTTTTATCTTGACCTGCTGGCATGTCAAACAATTTGCCACAAAATTCAAAAATTTCTTTCTTTATACCATCTCATCATAAATAGGATCTCGAGAATGATACATCTCATCATTCCCAGAATAACACTATGTTCCCTATAGTGTGCTTTCTGCTGTAATACGTCTTTCAAATCAGTAAAATTCGATGCTATATACTGATTTTTCATTCGCAACCACCACTAAATGGCATACTAAATCTACTTGGTTGATAAGACAGAACCAATTTCTTAACTCAATATCTGTATGGGTCTGTCCTTCGAGTCTTTCCGATCATCAAAATCAGAGATTATCAAACTGCAAAGCAAACAACGATGCCACCATTGCACCTTGCACTTTTAGGTTCAGTGCATCTGCTACTAGTTTTATTTTCCTTGATTTATATTGACTATCTAAGTCAAATTCTCTAATAAATCTAGTCATCACTTATATCTCAAGAATATGCAATCATCTTGTCATGATACATTAGAACATATCTTCAAATCTTTGACATACGTATTTGCACAACTACATATCTCCCTGAACCAGTTAACCACATCAACATTGGGGCCGTAGTCCATTTCAGTTTCAGTTATGAAAACTCCTTTCTCATTCATCTGACCAAAAAAATATCAAATTTCTTCTTGGTCAATTGATTCATAAGACAGGCTATCCTAGAATATCCTTCCGTAAAAGCCTGTAGTATCTAACAAAATTCATAAAATTTTTCATCTTGAGTACAATGATTGGTCTTGGCCAAATTAGTACTATCTTTACTTTACTGGAATCAACAGGTATCTGGTGAGATGGTATCACCTATCCCAAAACAACACTTGATTCAACCAAGATTTACATTTCAATAACTTGGTACACCCTTTGAGCTTCACGAAGCGTCTGAAAAATCAATCACATGTGTTCTGTGTGGTTCCTTACGGATCTCGTATACACTAGTATACCACTGTGAATATGATTACAATTTCGCCCAAATTACGGAATATTTTACTCATTAAATTCATAACTCTACCGGTATAGTTGTCAGACCACACGACATTTCCAAAAATTCAAAATGTCTATATCTGGTTTGACCAATTGCCTAGAGAACATTTTCTCTTCTGACTCAAACTGATGGTAACCAGAGTAAAAATCGTTCTTCTTATACGTTAAAGTTCCTTACAACTTGATCAGTTACTTTTCGATCTTAGGCAGTGGGTATTTATTCTTGAAAATGGCCCGATTCAACTACCTTTAATCGATACACATATTCATCAAATCATTTTTCTTCTTCACGAACAATACTGATGTTTCCTCAAGTGACATACTCAGACATATGTATTCATATCAAAGACATTCTGCAACTATTCATATATCTGTCAACTATGCTGATGACATTCCGTACAGTGCTTTCGATATCAAATCTATTCCTTGTCATCAACGAATAGTTAAAATCAATTTCCTTCTTTAGTGAAAATTCTTTCATTTCCTCAGGAAAATCTTGGTAGGTTTTCTTACCTCTATAATATCAGTCAACCTCGACTCTTTTTGATAAGCATCAACTGCTTATTATCAAATATCCCTCATTTTCCAAGTATTGCAACCACAATATTTTCATAGTTGATACTATCAGTATCTTAGCTTGCTACTCGTGGTGATAAACATTCCATTTGTATCCACAAGACGGTTAAAAATTCATTATACCCTGAAATCAACATACGAGATCTTCAAAATTTATCAGAGTATCCATGCCCTTGATACAATCAAAACCATATTTCGACAACATCATTTAATTCAAATCCACATCACTATCAACAAACTGAAATCTGTAGTTCACTATTACAAGTGTGGATAGTATAATTATCACTGCTAGTGTATTTTCCCAATCATCATTATCAATGCACATTTGATGCAATATATGAAACCAATGATTTTATCTCAAATCAAACTCGTGTCATGTGACCAATACACAACATGTCTCTGTGATCACTAGCATCTCTATCATTGCCAAAATCGAAATGGTTATATATCCTGGAGACATCTCAATCCCATTGTCAAGGTATACTCTCTGGTCTACAGGTAATTTACTGCTGCTGAAACTGAGTGGTCGTGAAGAATAACCACCATGATATCTACCCCTAGCTCAGGGTATTTGTTGTCATGGCTGCATATGTTCCTGAGCACGTCATGGACATGCTCTGACTGGCCACAATCGATATTAGTTTCTATTCTTCTTTCAAATGGATCAGTAGATATTTACATCCACAGTGACCTGAAAAAAATTTGGTATTCTACAATCTCATAGTCCCTTTAGAACTACTAGAGCTGGATAAATTTGAGTGATACTTCTGAAACTTTTCCAGGATTACTTATCCCAATGATAGTCACTTCATTAATCTTTAATCCAGTTCAAATTACTTCGCACCACATTGGTGTCTTATTCCTTAGTCAATATCTAATCTCTTCACTAGTGAATAGCTATTGAGAGTAAGCAGATATTTCCATTTCTCAAGTTCACGATAATCAATTATCATTTTCCTTATAATCAACATGGCCTCTTCGTAAACATCATTTTCCCGTAACAAAAAGAGGGAAAACTCGTCTTTCATCACTACCATTACTCTAGATACTTTCATCTAGAAGAGTTCATATTCTAGTATTTATTCATAATTTGGACATATAAATTGGAACTAAATTACGACAGTCCCCATATCCAAGTCCCCATTCAAACCAATTCTAGTTGTTTCTCACAACAACTATACTCTATTCTTCAATTGAAATATCACTATTTCCAATATTCTCAAGTTCTAAATTATCATCTTGGCGTACACAGGTTTTGACGTAAACTCATACGTATTACCCTGGTCTTTCTGACTCAAATTCCCGATGTCAATCAACACAAAGCGTTTTAATAGTTCTATTGTCATCCCACTAATCACAAGGATTAAATCCCAAAGTGATAAATAAAATTCCCGATAATGGACGCATATCACTAAGTTATAATGCAATTAACAGCTTATAGTGTCTACAGGTTCGATAGATGGCTCTTAAAGTCTATATCGCTGCTACCTGTCCAAACACTAACTGTTCATCAAATCATCATATACAATCTCAAGTCAGAGATGTTCTCATCACTTAGTCTACATCATCATCTGATAAGCAACTGTCAGTGCTAACAGATAAAATTCTCAAAATTAAATGCAACTCAGCATAATATATTCAACTCAGCATTCAAATTCCCTACATTATATGCAACTCAGCATATTCAAATTCCCTACATTATATGCAACTCAGCATATTAAAATCTTCAGAGATATGACATCTCATTATTCCTGCTTACTAATCCAGTACATGCATGAAATCTCATTATCGAACATGTAAACATAGCAGGCAAGAGCATATAAATCAGATAGTCAGACACATGCACAAACAATTCATTTGTGTCTATACTCAGTGTCCTAACTCTAGTTCGAGCATATCCAGATTATGCTCTGATACCAACTGTGAGGGCCTGGTCCTAATCAGAGGTTTAATTAACACACGATTGTTATATTAATGTAAACAGCGGAAGATTTAGTTAAAAACCTTATCAAAGTGACCCTCAAAATTTTTCGCATTTTGTTTCTAAAACATTTCCGAATAGTGAAAATATTTATTTCCAGTTTTACATCTAACATGATATTCATCGCATAAGCATTACATATAATTTCTCAGTAAAGTAATACTTAAAAATACAGATACTCAGGGCATACCCCGGTAATTTAAAACATAAGTAAAAATACTAAACAACTACTGGGACTCAAAACATAAATCGTATACCTGAGCTCGCTCTCAAGGAGCTCTGGTATCTATCGATGCTTCATCTCGAGCATCCACAGTACGTCCACCTGCAATACCTGTCATGTCCATCCAACAAAGACATGACAGCCCCCCGCGAAGGGGGTCAGAACCCCAGTACGAGAAACAGATAAAATCACAGTGTATGACAAATAACATGCGATGTATGCCGTGCATGAATGCAAATGCACATGAAGGGTATCAAATCTCGAATATCCCTGTCTCAAGGGTCCAAAGGAAATCATCAATCACTCATCAGTGCTCGAGCAGGATGTGACACGCTCCACGCTCCGATCTATCTCTCAGTCGAGCCATCGGCGGTCCATCATCCTCGTGTCTGGGCGACGTCGGCACGCTCGTCGCTCCGGCATCCCTCAGCTCACTCTCACTCCTGTCGAGCCAACGGCTGCCCATCATCCCCAGACACGCATCACTCATACCAAGAAAAGATATAAGTACCAAGAACGGATCAATAGGCTCAACATGACATGCTCAATGTCCATGCGTGTCAATGCATCATGCAATATCATAATCTCATGTGATGCATCTCAAATCTCATGTCATCATATATCATGCAGTCAATGTACCATGTAATTCACATACTGCAAATCAACTTATCACATAGTCACATAAGGAGCAAGTAATGACAAGTAAATCATACCCGGGAACATCACATGTCTTTGCCAGACATTGTGATAAAACCCGTTTTCTACGTACCTCGGAGCAATGCTATATCTACCGAGTACTCCTCGAATAAATCTCGAGATCTGTTAACCTGGTCATAATAGTTCCAAATACAACATACTGTCACATACTAGCCTTAACTTATCAAAATAAAACTCAAACTTAGACCCAAAACCAATTCTCTAAATTTCAGCCTGCGCAACCGTAGAGATCGGCTCATAACTTGTCCGATACTTAATAAAATCACATGGGTCCAATTTATTTTCAAATTTAACTCAAAAATGAACATTTCATCAGTTCAACTCATCTTCAAATTCGTTCATTTAGCCTAGGTAAAATGGCCAAGAACAATCTGCTAGAAAAACAGGACAATTCACCAAATTCCAGCCTGACCCATTTTTGTATAAAAATCATAATAAATTCATATGATGTCCAAAAGACTTGGGGCCAGTGGTACAATCACCAAAACTCAAAGTACTACAGTTCATATTTGAAGTCCATAAGCTAGTTCTCTCATCTTGAGGCACATGCAAAGCAAAGTATGCCAGATTTTAAAAATACTCATATTCTATTTTGACAGAGTGAGCGGTTTTAGTAAAAAGTGTATATCTTGCACAAATAAACTCCAAATCATGTGAGGCCAGTTTCTAATGAAAGATAACTCAAATTTTGACAACTTGTATTCAGACACCAAGGTCAAAATCGTAGCACATCTTGCCCAGATATAACAAGAACACACTGCATGTGCAACCCGCCTACATGCATGTTCCAGATTGTGCACCTTGTGGTAAAAACATCATAACGCATTCATTATAAGTCCAAATCATCTCAAATTTTAACCACATGACGAAAACACATAAATCTACAACTTTTGTTTGAGGCTCAAAGTCAGAATCGGAAGTTAGGTAAATCGAAATTTCGGAGCTACCTACTGCATGCAACAACATTTTCTGCAGATTCTGGTTTAACAAAATGACACCAACAATTTCGTGTCTCCTCCTAAATTTCGACCCAAATTCTACAAATTTCAACCAAATAAAGATAAGAACAAGTTCATACCCTTGTAGACTCAATAATTCCACCATAGCATATTCCTATCACCAAATCCTCAAATTTCTTGAGACTTCTAGCTCCTCTACTCAAATCCTCTTCAAATGTGTATTTGATTGTAGGATTTGACCAACTTTTCTCCATGGATTTTAGGTGGTGAATTTCGAAAATTGTGGAGAGAATATCAGATGGTTTTGGGAGAGAAGAAGACATTTTAAAGGCTTGAAATTGCATGGTAGTGGGTGTGACTACCAATGCACAAGTCTTGGAATATTTTATAATTTGTTTTTTTTTTTTTTTGTGCTACCATGTCCAAGTGTCCCATGATGGTGATTTCTAATGTATTTTAAAAGATATTGCTCGAAAATTTTATACCAACTTGTATAATTTTGATGTATTTTGCATTGATTAAAAATAAGGTGTTGTGATCCGGAACACCTAAATTCGAATTCTTCGCTTTTAATCGCCCGGGTTTGCTTAATCATTAATAAACCGGATTAATCATAATTACATAGCAATGGGGCCTTACATATGTATATGCTCACGATGTGTTATCCCTGTAGGTACACTTTTGGACCGAGGGCCTAGGGTCGGGTTGAGGCGGTGAGCTAAAAGGGAACAAGATGATTTTAGATTACAGGATTTTGATAGTCTCTACTCTAGGAGTAGAGTAAACCTATAACTTTAACATTCATTGTTGAGAATGTAATTAAGTAGCTTTTGGAAATTTTATTTTGGCCTGTAATCTCATTAGCTCAAGCTACAACCGGAACCTTAAGAGGTTATAAATGCATGTTCTGTCCAATTTATGTGTACTAATTGATATTAAGGTAGGAAGACCCTACACCCGGAGGAGGTCATTGCTGGTACGTGTCATTTATTTACGTACCCTGCATTTTTATTGATAGATACAGGTGCTTCTCACTCTTTTGTGTCTGCTGCTTTTGTGGAGAGACACCGCCTGTGCTCGTCTCTGTTACCCACGCCTCTCATGGTCTCGACACCCATAGGGAAGCATGTGATTGCAGACCGACTGTTATCTGATTGCCTCATTTATTTTGAGGGCAATGATCTGAGGGCCGATCTGATTCAGTTAGAGATGACAGATTTTGACTGCATTGTCGGCATTGATGTGTTGAGCAGATACCGAGCTGTGGTAGATTGCTGACAGAGGATGGTACATTTTCTTTCTGATCAGGGGTTCCAGTGGACCTTTTATGGGGACGACTCTTGTCCCAAGATTCCAGTGATCTTAGCAGTTAAGATGTCGCGGTTATTGGAACGCGGCCACACGGGCTACATTATTTATGCCATGGACGTCTCTGAGGAAAAGGAAGAGTTACGGATCGAGGATATACCGGTCGTGACGGAATTCATTGATGTATTCCCGGATGAGATTCCAGGGTTTCCGCCGATAAGAGATGTGGAGTTTGCCATTGAGCTACTGCCGGGGACATCAGCCATTTCTCGTGCCCCATACAGGATGGCACCGGCAGAGCTGAGGAGCTGAAAGTGCAGTTGCAGGAGCTCCTCGACAAGGGATACATTCGTCCTAGCGTATCGCCTTGGGGTGCACCAGTCTTGTTCGTGAAAAAGAAGGATGGTTCAATGCGTCTGTGCATTGACTACAGGCAACTGAACAAGGCCACAGTGAAGAACAGGTATCCACTTCCGAGGATTGATGATCTGTTCGATCAGCTTCAGGGTACAGAGGTTTACTCAAAGATAGATTTGAGGTCAGGCTATCACCAGGTGCGGGTTAGAGCTGATGATGTCCAGAAGACAGTTTTTCGGACTCGGTACGGGCACTACGAGTTCCTAGTTATGCCGTTCGGTGTAACAAAATGCCCCTGCTGTATTTATGAGCCTGATGAACCGAGTATTTCAGGAGTACCTTGATCAGTTTGTGATCGTATTCTGTAAGGACCCCTAGCCCTTAACCCTTGATTAGTGTATTAACCACTATGTGTGGCACATGCTTTCAATAAAAATCAATCGGGAAACTCAGATGATACTTTACCATTGAATGGCAATTACAAAATTTCTTTAATATTCAACGTCATAAGATCATCTCTACCAAACCAATAGACTCATAGATTTCGCCCATTACCATCCCCATTACGCCACTTTTTACATTGTGGACTTTTATAAAAATTTGGGCAGAGTCTCCCCATAAATTGAGCTATCCCGAAACAAAAGCACATCACATGACATAGTTCCCGGCCAGGGAAAACACATACTCAACAGAATATAGCAACCACTAAGTAAATTCCCAGCCAGGGAAGACACCACACATAAGACAACATAAGTGGGTTTCAACACCCACATAATACACCAATGACTCTCATAGCATTAGCAATTCTACCCTTAATTGCATGCAACATAGAATGAAAGAGAGAAAGGCTCATGCCTTTATATACAACCCATATACAAGTATAACCGTGCTCACATGCGAGCATCATGAATGTGTATATAACCCTCGGGTGTATATAAGTACTCTATACGATACCGTGCTCCATCAAGCCCTGGTACCACGATCTTGGGAGTACATCCAATCAACAGCTCGAGCTCAGCTCCAAAGCCATCGATGTACCTGTTCACCTGCCCCAACAGAGACAGCCCCCAACGGGGTGAGCATTACCAATACACAAAATCCCATAATCACAATAATGAAATTCATAATTTACAACAAAAGTAAATACTAATGAATTTTAAATGATACTCCCTGGATGGCAACGTCCTCATCCGGGATTCCGTGTACTGTCCCTGTTCTCATTGATTTAACTCATCGCATGCCTAATTCTCGAATATCAATAGATGGTAATTCCAAATATATTATACATGCATTTATGGATATCTCAATATCAAATACTGATTTCTTAACTTCGTTATCAATCACAGATAGCTCAAATGCCTAGGATCATTTTACCAATTCTCCATTATACTTAGACATCTCAAATGTCTTATAATGAAAAACATGATTCCACGATCATTCTCAGGCATCTAAATGCCCTACAATGGTCATATACATCCAGTACCCCATATATCTTGTAAGTTATACTACTCGAGTATCACGCACGCTTGTGGCGGCGATGTCAAGATTGGGTCGCTCCATAGCTTCTCAACACATATATATAACCACATGCACAACTATTCATTGATATACATTATGCATTTCACAAATGCTCTAATATAAGTAATGCTCGTACGTCGCAGTACCTTAAATCTCCGAAGTCCGAGCCAAAACCTTGCTCGAGTTCCATGCCCCGAGGAACGATGTGCTAACACGATAAATAATTCACAATTATTACGAACATGCAACCCATGCTCAAGCACACCAATCCCTTATACAAAAATATTGTCAACACCGACAATTAACCATTTAAAGACCGGGGCAGGGTACATGCAGGGAGGGAAACGAATGAGACATCAACGAAAATTGTTCAAGAACCACCCTTAAATTTTTCGAACCCTAACATCACAATTCGAACCCAATTCAGCACCATACTTCATCTAAAACATGAATATAATCAATCAATAACAAGAATCACCGCCCCCCCCCCCCCCCCCCCCCCCGCCAATACCCCTAAATTCGAACACAACCCTCACGAAATTAGGGAATAATTTCGAACCAAATTTCACCAACAAAAAGCAGGAATTACATGAGAATGACGAAAAAGGGGTAAGGGAGGTTACCCATCGAAAATCGGAAGGAAAACGTTCAAAAATCGAAGAACCCTAGAAATTGGCCTCTGCGCTTTCTGCAAAATCCGAACGCAAATCGCGACTAAACTTCGAATTACTGGTGTGGAAAGATGCGCCTGGACGAGACGAAGCCAACGGCGGTCCGGACGCGCCGGATGGTGGCCGGACGGCGGCGGGCGCACGGCTTGAAGCGGCGGGGTTGGGGGAGACGGGAATGGTGCAGACGCGGGGAGAGAGAGAGAAGGGCAAGGTGAGGAAAATGGTTTCTAAAATTAAAATCTCGGGTTCAACTGGTATATATAGCAAAATTTCCCCGAAAATACCAATAGCCCCAAATACTCATGATTCATTAAAAAATCATCTGTTTCAAAAACTCTCTCTCTAACCTCAAATAGACGAGCCGGAAGGCCCAACACTGCGATTAAACTCCAAATCGCCACGTAAGAACACTTTAGGGGTTATTAACACTCCGGGATTAACATCTATAATCCCTGGTCATCACAATATCCCCCACTAAAAGAATTTCTTCCTCGAAATTAGCACAGGCGTACTCCCAGTACAGCCGCAACAACCCAAACCAAAACACATGACTGTGAATCGAACAGTCACCCTTAGCCCCGACATGGCTATCATGAACGCATCATGGATATCACATCAGTCGCGAGGACATGACCTCGCACCAATCCCTGGGATGAAATAACCCTTCCAGTCCACCAAAAACGAAAGAGCGTCGGCAACATAACGCTAACAATCCAAAGCAGTTAGTCAACTGAAACTGCAATGATTTGAATCGCTCCCGATTCCAACGTAGATTATATTCAATGAGTCTCTACCATGACTCACGATGTCTAACTACATCGTTACGAGGGAAACACTAGTATACCACGGTGTGTACACATACCAAACCTGGTTCCACTTTCAAACCTCCTCCATCGAAGGAGCAGTCGCATCATTGCAACTCAAACGCACGGCCACAGATTCACATAAAAGACATCTCACAAGATGTCCACCTCCGGATGTTCCAAGAAACACATCCTGATCATAAATAAACAATCGAGACTCCACAGAGTTTCAAAAGGACATGCAATAAACCCATTGCATCCTCAACGCTGTGTCGTCAGCGCCACACAATTCCGAATCCCTGCCAACCCTTGAAAATCCTAGGATTTAACAATCCAAACTTGGGAAGGCTATCGAAAACTCGAAGGGAAACACCAACAAGGAAACACCTCAACCCACACAAGGTAATCCTCCTCAAGGGAAGTCAACTAACTTCACGATTATTCCTCATAATTATCGTGCCATGGAGATTCCCAATCTCAAGGTGTTCCATATCTCTCATCAGAGATTTAACCACTCAAAAATAGCATAACTCTATGCTTGACAAAAGGAAATCAATAACTGGCATCCGTATACTCATCGGTATACCTGCCTAAGCACGGACACCACATGCATACTCATGCACTTGGCTCGGGTATCTACAACATACCCCTAAGCCCCAAACACAACCGTCATCCTGAGTCATTCCTCCCAGCGGAGAATGAAAATCGACGATCACAACAACACACGGTGTGATTCCAAAATACACACACATGCACCAACTTACTGAATCTTTCAAAGATTCCCCAATAGGTATAATACTACCTCCTTCCCCACAAGGAAGTGTCATCGAACTCGAGGTCCACTAATCTCGATCCACCGTTCGGAAAACCTGGATACAATAGCACCCATTGCATCCCAAATACAGGATTCCCTCAGATCGAGTCAACAACGACTTGATGACTATCTTGTTGGTACTCCAACATCATGAGCTGTCCCAGACAAGTCTCACCAAGATTTAACATAAATGTATAACGTTCAGTGAGCCATGCCCAATCTCAACCTCAAATGACGTGGTGACTACTAGAGTCCACCACAATCCACATCGTATCACCTTACGATTTGCCAAACCTGGTTCCAACGAGCAGTATAACGGCTCTAGCAAGCCCCTCATGGTGCTGCACACACGCGGCAGACAAACTAGTCGCTGCCTCTCTAGGTTCACCTCAAACCTACCAATAAGATGGACGTTTGCACGGCATACCATACCGGGGGAAGAAAAATCAATAGAGTAGTGGTTCTGTACCAACGTTCCTCTACTGCCGATACACCCTGGACACTCCAGTGTCCCTACGTACTTAACTAAACTGATCCTATCCTTTAGGACCCATTCTACACCCTCAACGGTGGTGTGACCATGTCTACCACATGTCACATCGATAGAAAGCGAGTAATTTCCTCCATGATTATCATGTCATCAAATTACATGGCCAAAAAGTCATTCCAACGAGCATACCTCAAGGGTATCACCACTCGTAATATGATCACCTCAAACATATGATGCAGTACAATCACATGTACAGTGCATCCATCCCTTTCTCGAGCAGCCCGCTCGGTATAAGGGTCACGTCAACGGTGATGTAGACACCATTGTGCTCGGCACTGGCACCCAAATCATACAACTGAATACGTATACGCAATGCATTGTTCATCGTAACGATGATGCATGTCTATAGACATCTCCTACATCATCGTCATCGTCATCCCGTGACGATACATGCCACATCATGGCATCTAAGGATCGTCAACTAGTGACGATGCATGTCAACATGACATCCAACAACATAGTCAACTCGTGACGGTCCATGTACATCAACTTATGCCATCCAACACGATGCTAATAGAATAGCAATATCTCATAACTCATCGCTAACAAGATAGCGGCATACCTGTCTCCATCGTCGATAATAGTGCGTAATCAGCACTCATCGCTCGAAGGCGGCAAAATCCTGTGCTGAGTACCTAGCGGCACAATCATCGCTATATAGAATCGAGTGCATGATACCTCGTCATATAATAAGTGGTATGAACCTCGCTCTACAACCTGAGCAGAATCATGTCCACCTAATAGCGGAACAAGGCATCGCTATCAACATGTCCGGCGGCACGAATCATCGCCTATCCTCATAGAAGAATGAATCGTCATATAATAAGTGGCATGAAACCTCGCTCTACACCTGAGCATGAATCATCGTCCACCTAATAGCGGAACAAGGCATCGCTACAACATGGCCGGCCGGCACGAATAATCTTCCTATCCTCATAGAAGAATGAATCATTATCTCATAGAAGAATAAATATCATTATCGACATAGCGGAAACAACATCATCGCTATCATCCGGTCCTGCGGTATACACCATCGCACTCACAAAGAGATATATCATCATAAATCGACACAGCGGAATACATCACGCTATCATCCGTGTCATCCCAAAGGAATGAATCTCATCATCGGAAACAGCGGAATACATCACCGCTATAATTCCGTGTATCACAAAGGAATGAATCGTCATCCTCGACACAGCGGAATACATCACCGCTATCATCCGTGTCATCACAAGGAATTGAATCATCATCCTCGACCAGCGGAATACATCACCGCTATCATCTGTGTCATCACAAAGGAATGATCATCATCCTCGACACAGCGGAATACATCACCGCTATCATCCGTGTCATCACAAAGGGAATGAATCATCCTCCTAACAAGCGACATCTCATCCTCGCTTCTTCATACAAGCTGGTATCTGTAAGGACCCCATATACTTAACCCTTGATTAGTGTATTAATCATTATGTGTG